>CM053032.1:118223489-118823489 GCA_028564925.1 Lithobates sylvaticus | reverse complement strand
TAAATATTGGGCCTCTGTAAGTGGCCAGGCTGTGTAAAAGTCTCACACATTTGGTATCGCCATACTCAGGAGGAGTAGCAGAATGTATTTTGGGGTGTAATTTTTGCTATGTACATGCTATGTGTTGGAAATATCTTATAAATGAACAACTTAGCGTAAAAAAAATGCGTTTTCATTTTTTTTCCACTTTTTCCCAACACTTCCGGAAAAAAATGAACCATTCAAAAGACTCATTATGCCTCATAGATTATACGTTGGGGTGTTAGCTTTCCAAAAAGGGTGTCACTTTGTGGACGTTTCCATTGTCCTGGTGCTCCAGGGCCTTCAAAAGTGTAATAGGTGGTTGAGAAATGAGATGTGTCATTTATGCCTGTAGAACGCCTGATGGTGCTATTTCAACATTGGGCTTCTGTAAGTGGCCAGGCTGTGTAAAAGTCCCACACATGTGGTATCTTAATACTCAGGAGGAGTAGCAGAATGTATTTTGGGGTGTCATTTGTGGTATACACATGCCATGTGAGAGAAATAACCTATTACAATGACAATTTTGTGGGAAAAAAAAATAAAAAAAATCTTCATTTTGCAAAGAATTGTGGGACAAAAATTACAACATCAAAAACTTCACCATGCCTCTTACTAAATACCTTGGAATGTCTACTTTCAAAAAAGGGGTCATTTGGGGGGTATTTGGACTTTCCTGGCTTGTTTGGGTCGCAAGAAATGAGATAGGCCACCAGTACATCAGGTGTGCTAAATTTTTTATGATTCGCACCACCGCTTGTAGACTCTCTAACTTTCACAAAGACCAAATAATATCCACTAATTTGGGTTATTTTTATCAAAGATATGTAGCAATATAAATTGTGGCCAAAATTTATGAATAAAAATTAATAATTTGCAAAATGTTATCACATAAACTAAGAAAAATTTGTTTTTTTTTTTTTTTCTAAATTTTCCGTCTTTTTTCATTTATAGCGCAAAAAATAAAAAACCCAGAGGTGATCAAATACCACCAAAAGAAAGCTCTATTTGTGGGGAAAAAAGGACAAAAAATTAATTTGGGTACAGTGTTGCATGAGTAATTGTCATTCAAAGTGTGAGAGCGTGTCAGGGTGTTTAAGTGCACAGTAAGCAAGTGGTTAAAAGAAAAAGAGAAAAATAAAGAAATTGAAAAAAAAAAAGAAATGTGGGGTTAATGCCCCTTGGTATTTTTTTACACCTTCTTTTGTACCATGAAATAAAACTGTCCACAGTTCTTCTGGAACTTCTATATTTGTTATCTCCTATAATTTATTTCGGCAGACTTACTATCAATTGCTGACCTATGTGCTAATTTAAAGATTTTCCTCATAGTGCATGTGTCACAGTGTGTTCCTAGTTCCCTTTCCCATTTCTGTATATATGGCGGAATCACCAGGTCGTCCCCCTCCAGTAAGAGCCTGTACCACCTTGATATAATGCCTTTAGGATTATTAGTTGTACAGAGGCGCTCGAACGGCGTTAGTTCCAACGACGCTCTCATTGGGTGGGGCAGACTCCCAGTGAATAATATACAGCAATAATAAATAATAAATACAGCAACATCAGTCCCCATAAATACAGCAACATCAGCCCCCATAAATACGGTAACATCAGCCCCCATACACTCATAAATACGGTAACATCAGCACCATAAATGCGGTAACATCAGCATCCATAAATGCGGTAACATCAGCACCCATAAATGCGATAACATCAGCACCCATAAATACAGTAACATCAGCCCCCATAAATACGGTAACATCAGCCCCCATAAATACGGTAACATCAGCACCCATAAATGCGGTAACATCAGCCCCCATAAATACGGTAACATCAGCCCCCATAAATGCAGTTACATCAGCCCCCATAAATACAGCAATATCAGCACCCATAAATACGGTAACATCAGCACCCATAAATACGGTAACATCAGCACCCATAAATGCTGTGCCAGCATCTCTGACACTGTACAGCTGGGTTCCCTAGGTTGCCTAGTGGTAGCGTCGGCCCTATTTGCTTGGCACACACGCAGAATCGCACATGATGACTTTAAGACCCCTTTCACACTGGAGGCGTTTTTCAGGCGCTACAGCGCTAAAAATAGCGCCAGCATAGCGCCTGAAAAAAGCCTCAGCTGCAAACCCAGTGAGAAAGCCCAAGTGCTTTCACACTGGGGCGCTGCGCTGGCAGGACGTCACAAAAAGTCCTGCCAGCAGCTAATTGCAGCGGTGGATGAGCCGTGAATACACCGCTCCTCCACCGCTCCTGCCCATTAAAAACAATGGGGCAGCGCCGCCATACCACCGGCAAAGCGCTGCTGCAGCGGCATTTTGTGGGTGGATTTAACCCCTTTTTGGCGAATAGCGTTGATAAAATAACGGTAAAGCGGCGCTAAAAATATCGCCGCTTTACCGCTGATGCGGCTCAGTGTTAAAGAGGTCTAAGTCATCACCATGTGCGATTGTGTGTGTGTGCCAGGCCCAAGCAGAAACAAGTAGCCAATCAAAGATAGTGCTCAATATGGATTAAATAAATATGCATAGCAATAGATATTATAAATAAAGTGTAATAAAAGGGATTTGTGCAACAGCAGGTACTACTTGCACAAATCACTTTATTACACTTTATGATACCTATAGCTAAGCATATTTATTTAATACAAATTGAGCATATATTTGATTACTTGCTTTGCATTTGGCGCTGGTTACTGGTACACTGTACACATGATGTGCACATGATGATGATCAAGACTGTGCTGCTGTACTAGTACCTGCTGCTGCTGCTGCTTGGGGGGGGGGGGGGGGGGTCCAATTGTTTTTCTTCCCTCTTCTCGCTCTTCTCCTGGTCTCCAGCCTCCATGTTCTTCAGAGTCCTCACCGACCAGGTCACAGCACCGTCAGCACGTCACACAGACCCGGGAGACCCCCGAGAAGAGGAACTGAAGCCGCTGCGCAGAGGAGGGTAGGCAGAGCCTCCCCTAGTTACTCTATGGCTACGTAGGTGACCCGGGCGCTCACTCTGGCCAGAACCAACTGATCGGCCGTCATGGGGGGCGCCCGGGCACCTGTCGCTTCCCTCCTCACTCCCTAATGTGCCGGCGCCGCGCTCCAGCAGGCCAGTCGTGGCGCCAGGGACTAGATTAGTGTGGGAGGCGGCCGCAAGAGGAAGGGTTGGAGTCAGATATTTTTTGTGCAGGCCGGCTTTTGTCGCCCCCCCCCCCCCCCATGGCGCCCATGGCACTTGCCATGGCTGCCATACCCTAGGTATGCCACTGAACACATACTTGTTTTTACTCACATTTTGAAGCACTTTATTTATTTAAAACACATTGTATCTACTTTTAACACATTGTGTATTTATTTATTTATTAAATTGGTTACAACCTCATTGTAACTTGAAGTTTATATATATTTTTGTGCACTTGGGATTGTCACGCAAGCACTTATATATTTTACTATACCACGACATTTGTCTTTTAACCTCACCTGCTGATCTAAATAGACTTAGGTTGATATTGCGCACTATTTATACTCTAGTATTTATTTGCATATTCTTTTAAGTGTAGGACACACTTCAATGGTGCAGCATATCATTTGGTCATCTTATCTATTTTATTTGGTTTTCTAAATTTTTATTATTTTTAATTCTCCTATCAGCGCTTTAGTACTCACTTTGTGCATCTTTTATGTTGTTGTTCTAAGCTAAATATTTCCTCTATTACTTTTTGATTTTTTTAGATCTAATTTTTTTTTTCCCTATACCCACTGCAATCAGGATCCCCCTTATGTAGGCCTTGTGGGCCTCCCAAAGGGTTTGCCCCGAGATTCCCTCTGTATCGTTCCTCAGAAAATATTGTTCCAATTCCTTGCCTATTTTTTTGGCTCCTTCTACTTTTTGAATTATCTCGTCGCCACGGGAGGGGTTTCTTTCGATCACCTAGTATTTGTATTTTTATCTTTACCGGGGCATGGTCTGACAGTGAGATTATTCCTATACTGGTTTCAAGTACCCTGTCCAGTGCTCTGTGATCTAAAAAAATATAGTCTATCCTCGAATATGTCCCGTGTACAGGGGAGTAGAACGAATAATCTTTATCCTTCGGGTGCTGACTTCTCCATACGTCTGTCATTTGACATGCGTGTAATTTTTGTTTAACCCTTCTTAGTTGCACGTTGCTAATCCCCTGTACACACTATCCCTCACTGGGTCCATACAGAAGTTCATATCTCCCATAATTATCACAACTCCTTTTTTAAAATCCATCAGCTTTCCCAGTATTCTCGTTAAATATACCCCGGGGTTACTGTTAGGAGAGTATATATTTGAGTACAATCCATTTCTCCTAATTTGCCTTTCAGAAAGATGTATCTTCCTTCAGGGTCAGTTACTCTATCTTCTAAACTGAATCGTACTTTTTTAGCAAACCCTATTGCCACTCCCCTGCCTCTCTTTGTAATAGTATCCCCATAATACCAATTTGGAAAATCCTTAGAGTACAGTTTAACCACTTGCTTACCGGGCACTTAAACCCCCCTCCTATCCAGACCAATTTTCAGCTTTCGGTGCTCTCACATTTTGAATGACAATTACTCAGTCATGCAACACTGTACCCAAATTAATTTTTTGTCCTTTTTTCCCCACAAATAGAGCTTTCTTTTGGTGGTATTTGATCACCTCTGGGTTTTTTATTTTTTGCGCTATAAATGAAAAAAGACCGACAATTTTGAAAAAAAAACACATTTTTCTTTGTTTCTGTGATACAATTTAGGAAATTATTAATTTTTCTTCATAAATTTTGGCCACAATTTATACTGCCACATATCTTTAGTAGAAATAACCCAAATTAGTGGATATTATTTGGTCTTTGTGAAAGTTAGGCTACTTTCACACTGGAGCGGTGGGGGCGCTGGCGGTAAAGCGGCGCTATATTTAGCGCCGCTTTACCGGCGTTTTAGCGGCGCATTGCGGCCGCTCGCAGGGTGTTTTTACCCCCGCGAGCGGCCGAAAAAGTGTCAATACCGCCCGCAAACCGCCGCTATTGCGGCGTTTTGCGGGCGGGTTCGGCGCGCTCCCCCATTGTTTTCAATGGGACCTGGCGCTATAGGAGCGGTAAATATACCGCTCCTATAGCGAGCCAAAGATGCGGCTTGCAGGACATTTTTGAGCGTCCTGCAAGCGCACCGCTTCAGTGTGAAAGCCCTCGGGCTTTCACACTGAAGGAACAGCAACAGCTGTTTCGGGTCGGTTTGCAGGTGCTATTCTTAGCGCAATAGCGCTTGCAAACCGCCCCAGTGTGAAAGGGGCCTTAGAGAGTCCACAAACCGCGGTGCGAATCATACAAAATTGATCACACCTGATGTACTGGTGACCTATCTCATTTCTTGTGACACTGATGACAGATGGCACCGATACGTGGCATTGATGACAGGTGACACTGATAACAGATGGCACGTGACACTGACAGGTGGCACTGATGACAGATGGCACTGATACGTGGCACTGATGACAGATGGCACTAATATGTGGCACTGATGACATGTGACACTGATATGGCACTGATGACAGATGGCACTGATGTGGCACTGATGACAGATGGCACTTATACATGACACTGGGGAAAGGTGCCACTGGGGACAAATGCCACTGGGGACAGGTGGCACTGACAGATGGCACTGACAGATGGCACTGGCAGATGGAACTGGGGACAGATGGCACTGGCAGATGGCACTGGGGACAGATGGCAGTGGTGGCAGTGGGGACAGATGGCAGTGGTGGCATTTGGCACTTTATTTTATTTTAATTTTTTTACTACTTACAGCCGCTGCAGCCGTTCATCTCTCCCTCCTCACACGCTGTCTCTGTGTGAGGAGGGAGAGCGGCGCTGAGAGATGATCTCATATGTTTACATATGAGATCATTTCCCATTGGACAGGCCGATCGTGCTGTAAACGGCCACTGTGATTGGCCGTTTACAGCGATCTGTGATTGGCTGTGTCCAAGGGCTCGTGAGCACGCACAGGGAGGGAGGAAAGGGGAGGACGTCATATGACATCCTCCCGGGAATTGACATCCGCGCCGAGGCCGTCATTCGGCTATGGCCGGATGTCTAGTGGTTAATATTTGATTCGTGTGAGATATAAGTCCCCTGCAGGTAGACCACTTCAGCATCATATTGTTTAAGCTCTTTCAGTATCTTATTGTTCATCGCTACTTAACGGGCCTATTTCTCTTTCCCATTTTTCTAAATAAGATGGATATTCATGATCTGCCTCACGCAGCAATATTTTATATATTTTTGCTATCCTTTTTTCTAAACTTTGCGGGGACTCTACTAGTTTCTCTAAGGGTCTCAAATGTCTCTTTCCTCGTAATGGCCTTGGCAGATTCTGTGCGAAGTGCTGTAACTGAGTATATCTCCATTTATCCAGTGCTTTATGTCCCCATTCCTGAGTGATTTCTTTATAAGTGAATAGTCTATTTCCTTACATTACATCCTGTAATCTTAAATTATCCTCATTAGCCCACCTACTAAAGTATATGTACTCTTCCTTCCCAGGTAGGAAGAAATGTGTGTCCAGAAGAGGAATTAGGGGTGAATTATAGTCCCATTTGTGTCTCTTGTTTATTAGATCCCACACCTTTAGTGGATTTTTTGTGAGTATAATTGTGTTTGGGCCTAAATCTCGATATTGTGGGGGTATCCATACCATTTTTCCTATATTTGTTCTGCTTAGGCTAATTTCTAACTCAACCCAACTCTTATGCCGCGTACACACGTGCGGACTTTTGCCGGCGGACTTAGTCCAGCGGACAATCCCGCCGGACTTTCCAGCTGGGTCCGCTGGACTTTCCGAGCGTGTGGACTTGCCCACACACGCACGGACTTCTCCGGCGGATAATCCGCCGGCCAAAAGTCCGCGGGACTTTTGAAAATGAACGGACTTGCCCACACACGGAGCAGTCCGTTCATTTAGAACGTAACTTCAGGTTACGTAGCTAGCGTAGGCAGTAAATGCCGCCGCGCTAGCTCCGTGACCTGGCATGGATTTAAAGGGACTCCGCACGCCGAAAAAACGGCGTGGGGGTTCCCCCCAAATCCATGTCAGACCCTCATCCGAGCACGCAGCCCGGCAGGCCAGGAAAGGGGTGGGGACGAACGAGCGCCCCCCCTCCTGAGCCGTACCAGGCCGCGTGCCCTCAACATGGGGGGTGCCCTGGGGAAAGGGGGGCCGTGCGGCCCCCCCACCCCAAAGCACCTTGTCCCCATGTTGATGAGGACAAGGGCCTCTTCCCGACAACCCTGGCCGTTGGTTGTCGGGGTCTGCGGGCGGGGGCTTATCGGAATCTGAGAGCCCCCTTTTATAAGGGGGCACTCAGATCCCGGTCCCCCACCCTATGTGAATGAGTATGGGGTACGATGTACCCCTACCCATTCACCTAAGGTGTAAAATGTAAAGTAAAAAAAACACCCACACTTTTGAAAAAATAGTTTATTGCACTGCTCCGGGGGTCTTCTTCCGTCTTGGGGGTCTTCTCGCCGGACTCCCCCGCCATTTACCAAGCTCTTTTACCGAGCGGGGGAAGTCCGGCTACCTTCTTCGTCGTCGCCGCCGTCGTCTGGGGGTCTCGATCTGCCTTCGGGGGTCTTCCGGGGGTCTCTTCTGCTCTTGCAGCGGTCGTCGTCTTCCGCGCCGCCGGCGCCGCCTTCTTCTTCTTCTTGTCCTTCTTCTTGTTCTTCTTCTTCTTCCGATGTTGACACGTCGCTCTCTCTGCCCGGAATGCCTGTGCCGCGCTGCGCTGGGACTTATATAGGGGCATGGGGACAGGGTCACATGCTCATGTCACATGGTGACCCCGCCCCCTTGCGATGTCACAGTCCCAGCATCCTCCGGGACTGTGACAACACAAGGGGGCGGGGTCACCATGTGACATGAGCATGTGACCCTGTCCCCATGCCCCTATATAAGTCCCAGCGCAGCGCGGCACAGGCATTCCGGGCAGAGAGAGCGACGTGTCAACATCGGAAGAAGAAGAAGAACAAGAAGAAGGACAAGAAGAAGAAGAAGGCGGCGCCGGCGGCGCGGAAGACGACGACCGCCGCAAGAACAGAAGAGACCCCCGGAAGATCCCGGAAGACCCCCGAAGGCGGATCGAGACCCCCAGACGACGGCGGCGACGACGAAGAAGGTAGCCGGACTTCCCCCGCTCGGTAAAAGAGCTTGGTAAATGGCGGGGGAGTCCGGCGAGAAGACCCCCAAGACGGAAGAAGACCCCCGGAGCAGTGCAATAAACTATTTTTTCAAAAGTGTGGGTGTTTTTTTTACTTTACATTTTACACCTTAGGTGAATGGGTAGGGGTACATCGTACCCCATACTCATTCACATAGGGTGGGGGGCCGGGATCTGAGTGCCCCCTTATAAAAGGGGGCTCTCAGATTCCGATAAGCCCCCGCCCGCAGACCCCGACAACCAACGGCCAGGGTTGTCGGGAAGAGGCCCTTGTCCTCATCAACATGGGGACAAGGTGCTTTGGGGTGGGGGGGCCGCACGGCCCCCCTTTCCCCAAGGCACCCCCCATGTTGAGGGCACGCGGCCTGGTACGGCTCAGGAGGGGGGGGGGCGCTCGTTCGTCCCCACCCCTTTCCTGGCCTGCCAGGCTGCGTGCTCGGATAAGGGTCTGACATGGATTTGGGGGGAACCCCCACTCAGTTTTTCGGCGTGGGGAGTCCCTTTAGATCCATGCCAGCTTATGGAGTTAGCGCGGCGGCATTTACTGCCTACGCTAGCTACGTAACCTGAAGTCACGTGCTAAATGAACGGACTTGCTGATGAGCGGCAAGTCCGTTCATTTCAAAAGTCCCGCGGACTTGCCTACTAACGGCGGGATTGTCTGCCGGACTGCCAAGTCCAGCAGATAATTTTAAAACCAAACTTAAAACTTTGGTCCGCCGGACTTTGGCGCCAAAAAGTCCGCCGGCGCCTACACACGAGGGGATTATCCGCTGGACTTCAGTCCAGAGGATAATCCCGCGGGATTGTCCCTTCGTGTGTACACGGCCTTATCCTTCCTATTATGAGTCCAATCTATTATTCTCGAAATCACTATAGCTTCATAATATTTTTTAGAATCGGGAGCTGCCAGCCCCCCTCTATATTTTCCTCTATCTATTTTGTTATCATTGATTTTACTTTGCTAAGGAATTTCTGTGGGAGATGGATTGGTATTATTTGACAGGTGTAAATAAACATAGGTAAAATGAACATCTTAACTGCATTTATCTTTCCTAACCAGGAAAGTGCTTTATATTGCATCCTACTTAAATTCTCTTTAATTTTGTTGAGAAGAGGAATATAATTAGTTTAGAAAAGATCCTCTAATTGAGCTGTCAGTTTTATCCCTAAATAACTTAATTCTTTCTTACACCACTTAAGTGGTAATTTGGCTTGGATTGCGCTCTGCTCTTCTGCTGATAATGTTAAATTTAATATTTCAGATTTTGTCATATTTACTTTGAAGTTCGATAATTCACCATATTGTTTTAACTCCTTCAGGACCATAGGGATTGATGTTCTCGGCCTCGATATATAAAGAAGCATGTCGTCCGCGAATGCAGATGCCTTGTACTCCCTCTCTCCCACCTGGATACCCTGAATATCCTGGTTTTTACGTATTGCAGCCATCAGGGGTTCTAATGTAATTATAAATAGGAGGGGGGAGAGTGGGCAACCCTGTCTTGTCCCGTTAAATAATTTAAGGGGGCAGGACAGGGTGCCATTAACTCTTATTCTAGCTGTCGGATGGTGGTACAGAGCTTCAATCATATTCCTCATCTTCTCACCTAATCCCAAGTATCTCAATATTTCAAAGAGGAACTCCCAGTTAACCCTGTCAAAAGCCTTTTCGGCATCAATTGACATAAGGACAGTGGGGGTACCACTCCTCCTAGCTTCTTGGACCAAGAATATAGATTTCAGTGAATTATCCCTTCCTTCCCTTCCCTGTACAAATCCCACCTGGTCATTATGGATCCATTTTGGCAAACATGGCTTCAATCTTTCTGCTATTATTTTTGAAAGAAGCTTTATATCTGAATTTAATAGCGAGATTGGCCTGTAACTCTCTACTGCCATAGGGTCTTTCCCCTCCTTTAAGATAAGGGCAATGTGTGCCAAAAGTGTCCATCCAGAAAAAGATTCAGAGCGGGTTCTCTATTTTTCGGTCAGAAAAAGTTCCTTTTCGAAAATGCGTTAGTCTGTATGCAATTCGAATGCGCAAAAAATCACGCATGCTCGGAAACAATTCGACGCATGCTCAGAAGCATTGAACTTAATTTTCTCGGCTCATCGCAGTGTTGTACATCACGGTTTTGACGGTTGAAAGTTCAGAGAACTTTTGTGTGACCGTGTGTATGCAAGGCAAGCTTGAGCGGAATTCCGTCGGAAAAAAGTTTTTTCTGACAGAATTTCTGATCGTGTGTATGGGGCATAAGGCTAGAGAATTCCCATGGAAATACAGTAAATACATCCCATAACAAAAATTTAATAGCACTCATTATGTTAATGCTTTCACATTAAAGCCCAAACCCAGCTGTATGGATAGGCACATAATTTAAGGGATTTTGAAACAAACTATGGAAATATCAGTGTCTCTCCTGGGGTCAGTCACTTCACTGGGTATATGAGCTTGACTTTAATTGCTTGCGGACTGTCCACTGTAGATATACTGCGGCAGGGCAGCCGCTCTGCGCTGGATCACGTACCTCCGACTGTGCTGCGATTGGCTGCAGAACCGACCAATCAGTGGCCAGCACCCGCCGATCAGCTCCAGACATTACCAAAGAGAGCCCTATGTAGGTAAACAAACATAGGGCTCTCTTCTGACATAGGCAATGTGCTGTTTTTTTTTTCCTGCAAAGCAGAAAGTAAAAAAACAGAACATTGCTTAGTAAAAACAGCACACATAGTAACACATGTTGGCCACACATTTAACCCTTTGATCGCCCTAGATGTTAACCCCTTCCCTGCCAGTGTCATTAGTACAGTGACAGTGCTTATTTTTTAGCACTGATCACTATTGGTGTCACTGGTTCCCAAAAAAAGTGTCAGTTAGGTATCCAATTTTTCGGACACAATATCGCAGTGCTGCTATAAGTCGCTGATCACTGCCATTACTAGTAGAAAAAAAAATGATTCCATAAATATATCCCATAGTTTGTAGACGCTATAACTTTTGCACAAACCTATCAATATACGTTTATTACAAAATATAGGAATCCAAACCAACCGCCCCTATTCAGAAGCCTATCCACTGCGCTCAGGACAACCTAACTTCTAAACTATAGCTGCCACTTTAAAAACGGTACATGTAAGTGAATTTAAACTGAATCTTTCTATAGGTAGAGACTGAGATTAAATAGCGGCGCTGAACATATATCAAACGAATATGTAACTAAAACAAAAATTAACTAAATGATATCACCAATAGTGCTCAGTGAAAAATACGAAAATAAACCACATGTGTGTGAGAACAATTTGAATATATATCACAAATAATATGTGCACTAATAATGCAATAAACAGTACGACACTGGTTTCTGCAAGAAAAACAATTAGTGAAAAGCATAAATCACATAAAAGTCCGTGCAAAATTACACACAATGTGCAAATGAATAAATGTGAATAGTCTTCCTTTGATCTTCCACCACACCACACCACAGTGATCCGTGCTTCCACTTCCCCAAAAGAAACGCACTCACCACATCTGTTGCCCGCACTTTCGTGACAGGCTATTAAACTTTTAAATTCCACCCAAGGAGGTAAGTGATCACTCCAAAATCAATCTGTGTCCGGATCTCTCCATATGTGAAAAAAAGAGGATTGCTCCCATAGTGTAAAATCACTTAAAACTTTATTCAGACCACACTACAAATCTCTCCAATAGTCACACTCACATTTGATCAAATAGAAGCCAGCATAGGTTTAAATAGCAACAGCACAGCACGCTCCACTTCAAAATGAACACACAGATAAAACGTTGCAGTCACGGCGGACTCGAGGTGTATACAGGCTCTGTATGGTGTTGCTCACCCCCTCCTTCCTGCTCGTGCTCCAAACCAAACGGGATCGATCTCCTCCAAGGGATTCCTAACGCTAGATTAGATTAATTGCCGCTCAGCCACGCCCCGACATGTTTCGTCATTAGGACTTAATCATAGGGTTGGCTGAGCGGCGTGGCAATCAATCAATTTATACCCTCCCCGTAGCGGCCATACTGCGCATGCACGGTCATTCTGCACTCGCGCATGCGCCCAACACTTGTTGCGCCTGCGCACTCCTCGTGTCCCCGTTCGTGCAATACACAGTATTTTACATGGAGCATCCATCGGCACTCGATCTCATTGCGGCTTTGTAACTTCCATCGCTCAAAAAAGAACCAATAATGGATGTCTGTGATTACATATGATACAGTATATAGCTAGGGACGGGTCTATACACCGCCACAATATAACACCGCATCTCACAAGCCGTGTGCCAGCCTACTCCTAATACTTGTGGTACTGCATTAATCACCTCAGTATAAGCCAGTTAACCTAATAAGCTTAAAAATGATATTATTATATATTAAACCTGCATAAAAGTTCATAATATTAATAGTCATTATGAGTGGGATAAGCCATCAATAATCATGTACAGAGTGCATGTGGAACATCCAATTTATATATACTATCCAATATAGACAGTACACACCACCATACAAATGGACATATCCTCATGAACTATATGTGCAACGATATTCAAAATGCTAATGTATATTCTAAAAAGTTTTTTTAAAACATTAAAAACACTCAAAATATACCAATATGTATATAAAAATGTAAAATGAGAAAAAACAATATATGTATAAAAATATATATATAAATATATATATATATATATATATATATATATATATATATATATATATATATGTATATATATATGTATATATATATATACACACAGATTCAAAGACTGGGTTAGAGAAGCCATAATACATTACTCATCATTACGGATACTCAATAATTCATATCTAAAAATTACTGAGCGGGGCTGGGAGATAAATAGCGGGGTGGGGAACCTAATCCTTTCCCACTTTATCATCATATATAATAAACAAAATATTAGATGGACATCCAGGGATCAAAAATTGTTAATGAAACAGTTGAGGTCTAACTCAATGTTCAACCCTCTAGGCGTTAAACACTTAAAAAGAAAGATCCACCTAGTCTCTCTCTGTGACAGGTCCCTGACTCTATTGGAACCCCTCCAAGCTGGATGTACCACATCAATTCCAACAAACTGTAAAAGACTGGGGTCCTGCTGATGTTTCTCTTTAAAGTGGAGGGATACACTATGGTACCTAAAACCCTTGCGTATATTGGTCAGGTGTTCAGCTATACGCACTCTCAATAGCCTCTTAGTTCTCCCTATGTAAAATAAGCCACAGGGGCACCACATCAAATATACAACAAAGGATGTGTTGCAGGTTATGAACTCTTTGATTGAGAACGTTTCATTATCATTATTGGTTATTTCTGTTACTCCCCTGTTTTGTACCTTCACTGTTCGGCAACACACACACTTTCTACAACAGAAAAAACCTTTTAGGTCAATCCTCAGCTTTCCTTCCCCTGGGGGGAAGGAGGGGGGGGGGCACTCCAAGGAAAAATATACAATCCACGAATCAAAGAGGGAAAGGAAGAGGTATCCCTCCATATGCTCTAAACAAAGAGAGCATGCCCCCTCAAAGAGAAAACGTGGATGTAGGGCAGGCAAACGATTATCCTCCAAAAAAAAGGATGAGGGATGTATAAATACAGGCATATATAACATCAGTAATGTTGAGCTCAATCAGAAAGAGCTCAATATTTTGAATTTGGGCCTGAAGTGTGCACAGAGAAAGAAGATGAACAAATTCGATGTCTATATAGACACGCATAAGTTCATCAGAACTATGAACATCAAAAAATATTTTCTGAATCATCCCATCAATCCTATGGTTAGAACTAATTTGAACAGGATTGTAGACAGTGGTCTGAAGAATAGGTCTATATTCAATCCCCAGAACACTAGTAATCATTATATAGAGGTGTTCAAAAATTTGGTATTACAGGATATAGAAGAACTACCTCAGAAAAAGAGAGTGAACCCTGATTATATCAAAGAGGGGATTGAATCATTAGAGGGGAGGAAAAATATAATTATCCGCCCGGCAGACAAGGGGGGAGGGGTTGTGGTGATGGATAGGTCATTCTACCAGAATCAACTGCTGGAACTCTTGGGAGATGAAGCAACTTATAAAAGGTTGCCAGCGGACCCTACTGGACCGTATTCAACACAACTTATGGCTTTGGTGGAATGGGGATATAGAAGTAATGCTTTAAATTTGAAAGAAAAGAGATATCTGGTCCCCAGCGCGTGTAGAATTCCTATAATTTACACGTTGCGTGGCTTCTCTAACCCAGTCTTTGAATCTGTGTGTATATATATATATACATACATATATATATATAATATATATATATATATATATATATATATATATATATATATATATATATATATATATATTTTATATATATTTTTATACATATATTGTTTTTTCTCATTTTACATTTTTATATACATATTGGTATATTTTGAGTGTTTTTAATGTTTTAAAAAAACTTTTTAGAATATACATTAGCATTTTGAATATCGTTGCACATATAGTTCATGAGGATATGTCCATTTGTATGGTGGTGTGTACTGTCTATATTGGATAGTATATATAAATTGGATGTTCCACATGCACTCTGTACATGATTATTGATGGTTTATCCCACTCATAATGACTATTAATATTATGAACTGTTATGCAGGTTTAATATATAATAATATCATTTTTAAGCTTATTAGGTTAACTGGCTTATACTGAGGTGATTAATGCAGTACCACAAGTATTAGGAGTAGGCTGGCACACAGCTTGTGAGATGCGGTGTTATATTGTGGCGGTGTATAGACCCGTCCCTAGCTATATACTGTATCATATGTAATCACAGACATCCATTATTGGTTCTTTTTTGAGCGATGGAAGTTACAAAGCCGCAATGAGATCCAGTGCCGATGGATGCTCCATGTAAAATACTGTGTATTGCACGAACGGGGACACAAGGAGTGCGCAGGCGCAACAAGTGTTGGGCGCATGCGCGAGTGCAGAATGACCGCGCATGCGCAGTATGGCCGCTACGGGGAGGGTATAAATTGATTGATTGCCACGCCGCTCAGCCAACCCTATGATTAAGTCCTAATGACGAAACATGTCGGGGGCGTGGCTGAGCGGCAATTAATCTAGTGTTACACAGCGTTAGGAATCCCTTGGAGGAGATCAATCCCGTTTGGTTTGGAGCACGAGCAGGAAGGAGGGGGTGAGCAACACCATACAGAGCCTGTATACACCTCGAGTCCGCCGTGACTGCAACGTTTTATCTGTGTGTTCATTTTGAAGTGGAGCGTGCTGTGCTGTTGCTATTTAAACCTATGCTGGCTTTTATTTGATCAAATGTGAGTGTGACTATTGGAGAGATTTGTAGTGTGGTCTGAATAAAGTTTTAAGTGATTTTACACTATGGGAGCAATCCTCTTTTTTTCACATATGGAGAGATCCGGACACAGATTGATTTTGGAGTGATTACTTACCTCCTTGGGTGGAATTTAAAAGTTTAATAGCCTGTCACGAAAGTGCGGGCGACAGATGTGGTGAGTGCGTTTCTTTTGGGGAAGTGGAAGCACGGATCACTGTGGTGTGGTGGAAGATCAAAGGAAGACTATTCACATTTATTCATTTGCACATTGTGTGTAATTTTGCACGGACTTTTATGTGATTTATGCTTTTCACTAATTGTTTTTCTTGCAGAAACCAGTGTCGTACTGTTTATTGCATTATTAGTGCACATATTATTTGTGATATATATTCAAATTGTTCTCACACACATGTGGTTTATTTTCGTATTTTTCACTGAGCACTATTGGTGATATCATTTAGTTAATTTTTGTTTTAGTTACATATTCGTTTGATATATGTTCAGCGCCGCTATTTAATCTCAGTCTCTACCTATAGAAAGATTCAGTTTAAATTCACTTAAATATACGTTTATTGGGATTTTTTTTATACCAAAAATATGTAGCAGAATACATTTTTTTTTTTTTTTTTTTTTTGTATTGTTAATCTCGTTCAAAGATTTTATTGTATTTTAAACAAGAAACAGAAACAATAAAAAACATAAAAGAAAAATAATAACAGTATATATCACATAGATTCAAATGCATACATGTTGGAACATGAAAAGAAATAAGTTGAAATATCAGCATGAGTTTAATTAATACTACAATGTAAATAAAATGTGCATAAGTCGAACACTGACGGAAAAAAAAAGCGCCTAAAAGGTAATGTCTCATGGATACCGCAATTAATCTCAAAACGTATCCAGAGATATTATAGACGTGCCTCCAGACCGCTTTGCCACCCCATATGGGTTCATGCTGTGGCAAAGCGGGGGCAAATAAAAAAAGAAAAAGAAAATGGAACAGGTATACCATAATAACGGGAGTATATAGGTAATACTTATTTTCACTAAAGAATAAATATTTAGAAATAAGATCATAACCTGATCACTTCAGTGTTCTGAACTGCAAAATAAACTATTTGTTCGACTCAACATGCTGGTTATAAATATAGAAAATGTGATATAGAGACAATAATAATGAAAAAATAAGAGATAGAAGAGAGAAAGGAAGGGAAGGAAGAAAAGAGTCTCTCCAGGTGATGATTTCACATCGAATAGGATAATGAAAGGTATTTGCTGAAAGAAAACCAAGGATCTATTGAGGTAACAGTAGTGACTGGTCGAAATCAGGGGGCAGATAATGTTTTACCCATGGTTGCCAAATCTGTTTAAATTTATCAATATTATTATCCTCTATGGCCGACATTTTAGCGTATGTCAAAGCTCTATTCATTCTGTGCTTAGCTTCCGCTACTATAAGGGTATTGGATTTCCAGGCTTTGGCTATGGTTTGTTTGGCCGCTGTGCTGAGCTGAAGAAATAGCTTAAACTGAGGATGAGTTAGTGAAGAAGGTTTCAGGTTCAGCAGAGCCATGGCTGGATCCGGAGGAATAGAACGTTCTAGAGCTTTGGAAGCCATAGCGAAAATATTTGACCAGAATTCTTGAGCCACCGGGCATTGCCACCAAATATGGAATTGGGTACCCTGGGAAGTGCAACCTCTGAAACAATTAATAGGATATGTCGGGGAAAATTTGGCGATTCTAGAAGGTACCAGGTACCATCTTGCTAAGACTTTAAAGTTAGTTTCAATAGCGTAGCAATTCGGGGAAGAACTTTTAGTTGCATTCCATATATTAGACCAGTCATTAATGTCAAAAACCCGGTTCATATCTAGTGCCCATTTCTCTGCATAAGAGGGTAAAATATCATTGGGAAGAGTAGTAAGTTGTTGATATATTAACGAAATAACACCTCTAACATGTGGATCGCTTTTACATATACGCTCAAATTGAGACAATTGATTAAGTGATGTACCAGAATTTAGAAGCGGGGTGTAGAAATTTTTAATTTGCAAGTATCTAAAGGTTTCAGATCTTGGGAGTCCGTACGTGTCACATAATATTGGGAATTCCAGAATGTTGGAGTTATTACATAACTGATATAATCGCGATAACTTTAAGGTAGACCAAACAGAGAATGATTTCGGATAACGCCAAGCTGGATAGAAGGCTGGGTTCCCGAGGAAGGAGAGAAGAGGATTGTGTGGGGATTGGAGGTTGGAAGGCTTACCAAATTTATCCCATATAGATAAGGAGTGTTTTGTGATGGGGTTAGAAATATGTGTCCTATCCATGGGATGAATCCATAAAAGATTAGCAATAGAGATAGGATCGCAGTCTACAGATTCAATTAACAACCAAAGGGGTGATTCTTCTATAGAGTGGTATTTCGTAAGAATTGAGAGTTGTGCAGCAGAATAATAGGAAGCAAAGTTTGGTAAGCCTAGCCCACCCTTCAATTTGCTAAGGTATAATGTGGTTAATGGAATCCGTGGTTTGGTTTTACCCCAGATAAAGGCCATAACCCTACGTTGTAGTATTCTAAAGAAATAGGCTGGTATTGGGATAGGTAAAACCCTAAATAAGTAAAGAAATTTTGGTAGAATTGACATTTTTATTGCATTAATCCTACCCAACCAAGACAAGGGGAGAGAAGACCATAGTTTCATATAATTAGTGATCTGTTTCAATAAAGGGAGATAGTTAACTCTAAATAATTCTTTGAGTGAAATTGTGAGTTGAACTCCTAGGTAGGGTAACTGATTAGATACCCAGTGGAACGGTAAAGTAGATTGGAGTTGCAGGAGCTCAGCTTGTTCTAAAGAGATATTGAGCACATTCGATTTGGTGGGGTTGACTTTAAGTCCAGAGACAGCAGCAAATTTATCTAGTATGTTCAGTAAATTTGGGGCAGATATATGTGGTTGAGATAAGAATATGAGAATATCGTCAGCAAAAAGACATATTTTATGTTGATAACCACCTAATTCAATACCTTTGATATTTATATTTGTCCTAATTGATTGTGCTAATGGTTCGATGAGAAGAGCGAAAAGTAGGGGAGATAAGGGACATCCCTGTCTCGTACCTCTACAGATGTTCATCATAGCGGATTTATAGCCAGCATATTTAATGTAAGCTTTTGGGCTATTATACAACGAGGAGATCCATTGTAAGAAATTATTCCCAAATCCCCATTTCTGTAGTGTATACTGCATGTAAGGCCAGGTGACAGAATCAAACGCTTTCCTAATATCAAGGGATACTAAGCATGAAGGAATGCGTCTGGATTTAGCTGCGTTTATGAGCAGTAGAGCACGTCTGATGTTGTCACCTGCCTGTCTTTTTGGCATGAAGCCAGTTTGATCTCGGTGTATTAATTGACCAATGACATTGTTAAGACGGGTGGCTAATATTTTAGCCAGTATTTTTATGTCAAGGTTGAGTAGGGATATAGGGCGATAATTTGTCCAAGAAGTAGTGTCTGAGTGTGGCTTAGGAATCATCACTATAATAGAAGTAAGTGTTTCTGTACGGAAAGATTGGTTTTCAAGTAAAGAATTGAAGGCTCTGGTCAAAATAGGTGCTAATACATGTGAAAACTGCTTATAATATAAAGCTGAAAATCCGTCTGGGCCTGGTCTTTTATTAAGTTTCAAGTGTTTTATTGCATACAGGACTTCGGAGGTAGTTATAGGTCGTTCTAGGTTGTCATGTTGTAGTTGATCTAGGGTAGGGAGGTCTATATTAGAGAACATGCTATCAGCTTTTGAAGTATCAAACTCTTGGTTGGAGGAGTATATTTTAGTCAATTTGGAATGAAATACTTCAAGTATTTTAACCGGGTTACTGGTGTATCCGTCTCTTGTAGTCTTAAGCCTGAAGGAGGACTGTACTTTTTAAATCGTTTTTAAACAACGGGCCATAGGAGTGTCGGGTTTGTTGGCTTTGAGGTATTGGATATGTTGGCGTTTACGCATTAGTTTGTCAGCGGAGTCAGTTAAAAAAAGGTCTAGGTCAAGACGTGCTTTCTCAAGTTTCGTATGATTGGCAGTAGTCGGTGAAGTTTGGAAGGTTGAGTGGCATGTGTTGAAAACAGTTTCCAGTTTTGCAAACATAAGTTTGCGTTCCCTTTTGAGTGAGGATGATAGACGAATCAAGTTTCCTCGAATCACAGTTTTGTGGGCTTCCCACAACGTTAAGGAAGAAACATCGTCTGTATCGTTAGAGGAGATGTAATCAGATAACATTTGCTCTATTAACTGTTTATGAGATGGATGAGTTAGCAAGGTATCATTAATACTCCAATTAGTATCGTGGGATCTGGGTACAGTTGAGGCAAGGGTGGTAAAAACAGCACAGTGATCAGACCATGGTAATGGGACGATTTTGGATGAGAGTATTTCTGGTAAAATACTAGATGGAACGAATATATGATCAATACGAGAGAAAGATTTGTGTGGGTACGAGTAATGTGTATAGCGCCTATTAGTAGGATTTAGTTCTCTCCATGTGTCTACTAATTTGTGTGTTGAAAGCAGGGGTTGTAGGGTCATCTTGGCGGAATTCGTATATGGTGTAATCGGTGATTTGTCTAGGAAGGGGAATACTGTAGCATTGGAGTCTCCACAAATGACTAATGTGCCGAATTTATGGGTGTCAATAGTTTGAAATAGGTGAGACATAAAAGCTAATGGTCGTTTGTTAGGGGCATAGTAGGAGACAACTGTAATAGGGGCGTCAGCAAGATAACCAGTAACCAAAATGTATCTACCTTCTGGATCATTCAGTTGCGACACAAGAGTAAATGGGGTGCTGCGGTGAAAACCTATAAGGGTACCCCTTTGTTTAACAGAAGCTGAGGCAACATAATACTGTGGATAATTAGAAGATAGAAATTTCGGATGAGCCTTATCTATAAAATGAGTTTCCTGCAGGCATATAATATGTGCCTTTTTTGCATGAAAAGTGCGCATAGCTTTTGAACGTTTGTGGGGGATATTAAACCCTTGTACATTTAAAGACAAAACATTTACAGGGACCATGTCTAAGTAGTATTAGATACTCTATACGTAAAGATATAACTTACTTCCAAGTACACGATCATCACCTGGGGAGAGAGAGAAGTAAAAGGAGCAAAAAGGAAGAAAGTAAAAAAAGAAGAGGGTAATCGAACGACCCTATTATAATAGCATATTAATGATAAGTAAGGATAGCAACATAGGGTGTAGGAACGTCTACGGTGCATATTATGTATGCTCCGTGAGGTTCCAGAACCATCGTCAGAGACCCGCATAATCCTGGCGGGTATCTGAGGATGTTACAGGGGGCAGCAAGAAATTCCTGAGGGAGGAGCAGTACCGAAGGACCACGGGAGTCTATAAAGGGAATATATATTAACCGAAAGTCCGCTTTGTTTAAGGACCTAGAAAAAAAATAAAAAAAAAATAAAAATATACATAGAAACAGTTTTTTGTACTGTTAGTGTAATTACTAGTATAAATGAAATAAAAGAATTCAGATTAAAGATAAAAAAAACCTTGTGTTAATACTAAGACACAAGGACTTAGTAAATACATTTGAAAAAATTCTGAGAAGAAAAAAAAGTTTGTAGAAGGAAAGGTCAAGTTTTGGCAAAAAATTTCCGTATGAAAGTTAGGAAGCGGCGTGAAGATATTGGAGATTTTGAATTTTTCAACCAGCAATTAAAGCTGGGGGCAAGTAGAAGCAGGACGGCCTAAATTAGTACATCAGTCCATAGAGTCCTCATTAGAGGGGGTTTGATTTTCAAAACGTCCTCTCTTGTTTAAGTGGTGTCGAGAAGAAGAAAAGGCTCCTGCAGAGGTTGTCACATCTTTTTGCTGAGGCGATCTTGAGGCAGAACGTCTATGGGAATGAATAATTGGAGTGGATTTGTCAGCGATGCCCATTTTGACCAAGGCAGATTGCAAATCTTCCGGAGACCTACAGATGTATTTGGTTTCCAGAAATGTAAATCTTAGGGAAAAAGGAAATCCCCATTGGTATGCAATTTGATGCTGTTGTAGGATTTGTAGCTGGGGTTTAAGTGCTCGCCGTTTGGCGACTGTGAGAGGAGATATATCGGCGAAAAGCTGATATGAATGACCCTGGAATTGCAGGGAGTCTTTGTCCCTGGCAGTCGCCAATAATTGCTCTTTGGTTCTATAATAGTGGAATTTAGCAATAATGTCTCTGGGTGGGCCATTTGCTTTGCGAGGGGCTAAAGCTCTGTGCACTCTATCAAGTTCTAGTCTTTCCACAGGTATGCCTGGCTGCAATTCTTGAAATAAAGCTGTTATAGTTGCTGGTAGATCAAGGACTGTCTCAGGAATTCCTCTAATTCTCAGGTTCGACCGTCTGTCCCTATTTTCCTGGTCTTCTAAACGTGACTGTAAAAAAAGATTCTCTTCCTTTAAATTTTCAAGCTCTGAGGTATTTTGTGATGTAAGGCTATCCAGGTCATCCACTCTGATTTCTAGCTCAGCAGTTCTTTGGCCCAGCTCCCTAATCTCTTTAGTCAGTTTGTCAGTAATTCTGTCAGAAGTTTTCTTTAAGGCTTTGTGTAACATGGTTTCAAATTTTTTAAACATATCTGCATTAGTTTCTAGTTGAATTACCTCAGTATCTGAATCTGAGCCTGCTGTTTCTTCAGTAGCCTGTGAGGGAGCTGTCTTACAGCTCTGTGTAGTAGCTTGTGAGGAGACTGCCGCCGCCATCTTCAGTGCCTGCCTGGCCGGAGCTGTTTTAGCTAGGGACGATTTAACTTTTGGTTTAGTGCCCCGCAGAACCATTGTTTATTCGCCTGTGGTCTAGGTGGAGCTTGTGGTATTATTTTGTGCCGTTTGCGGAGCTGCTGGGACCCGTAGTCCTCCGGTTCTGTCCTCCCACGGAGCGGAGCTCTAAGCTAGGACATCCGCCCGCTCAGGCATCCGCGCATGCGCCTTGCAGAATACATTTTAGCCTTTTTTTTTTTTTTTTTTTTTAAGTTTGGTCTTTTTTTGTTTATAGTGCAAAAAAAAAAAAAACTGCAGAGGTGATCAACTACCACTAAAAGAAAGCTCTATTTGTGGGACAAAAAGGACATCAATTTTATTTGGGTACAGTGTCACACGACCACGAAATTGTCAGTTAAAGTATCGCAGTGCCATATCGCAAAAAAATGTCCTGGTCATGAAGGGGGGTAAATCTTCTGGAGCTGAATTGGTTAAAGCAAAGCTCCAGCCCCCCCTCCCCCCACCAAAAAAAATTCAAGGTCCAAGGTCAGCAGCTACAAATACTGTAGGTGCTGACTTTTAATACTAGGACACTTACCTGTCCAAGGATCCCACAATGTCAGCACCCCAGACGATTTTTAAATCGGCTCTCGTGTGCTGCCGCCACCATTCCTTGAAGGAGAGACCAACATTCTGGGCGACCTCATCGCGTGAGGTCTCCCGGAAGTGGGGACGGGTACCTGTCAAAAACAGGTACCCGCCCCCCCCAAATGTGAGAGATTTTTTTGGGAGATTTTCTCACCAATTATTCTCATAAAAGAAATGGGGGGTGCAGATTACACATTATATGAAGGCTCAGAAAACAATAAAAGCACTATCAGAAATTCTAACCTTTCTGCACCGTACTGTCTGCTTCCCTACTGGAGAGTTTTACATCTTTTCTTAACTTAAAGTGGTTGTAAATCTCAGCCATGGAATCTGAGCAAAGCACATATATCTGTAGTGCTTACTCTCTCCAAAGTGTGGTTTCTCTCTGGTGCTTCATTCCTCTGTTAGCAGCATGAGTAACTTCTGAGAAAGAGATAAATTTGTGTCGGGAGGGAGGGGGGAGCTCAGAACGGAGCTTGTCTATTCACAACATAGTTCTTCTGCTGTGTGGAGGGGGTGTGTTCCTTTCCTCCAATCAGCTCTGGCACACATTTATATTGTAAGGTACAGTGTCCCTTTACAATGTGTTAAGTGTCAAACCCAGCGCTGTCTAAACTAAGTGATTCCCTATACAAGGTAATGAAACACTTCAATTGAAACCTCCTTAAACTAAACTAAAACTAAAAAAATTGAAAATAATCAGTTCATAAATAAAGTTCATAGATAAGGTGCTCTTTACAGTGTAAAATCAAATCCTCGAAAGTGCATTCCGTGCTCCAAATACAGTGCAGATAAGGGCAATCAGGTGCTGTGCTCTGCTCCTCATGTGCCCTCAATCACCAGCTCCTCTCAATATGTATTGTGCCTGTCAATGTAAGGCAATCCTTGGAATCCTCAGAATCCTGAATCAGGAGCTATCCATAGCGTAATCCTGTTTATTTAAAATATATTTAACCACCTCAATACAGTGCATTTTCACCCCCTTCCTGCCCAAGCTATTTTTCAGCTTTCAGCGCTGTCACACTTTGAATGACAATTGCGTGGTCATACATCACTGTACCCAGATGAAATTGTTATCATTTTGTCCCCACAAGTAGAGCTTGCTTTTGGTGGTATTTGATCACCTCTGCGGTTTTTATTTTTTGCGCTATAAACAAAAGAAGAGGGACAAGTTTAAAAAAAAAAACAATATTTTTTACTTTTTGCTATACTAAATATCCCCAAAAAATATATAAAAAAACTATTTTTTCCTCAGTTTAAGCCAATACGTATTCTTCTACATATTTTTGGTAAAAAAAAATTGCAATAAGCGTATATTGATTGGTTTGCACAAAAGTTATAGCGCCTACAAAATAGGGGATAGATTTATAGCATTTTTATTATTATTTACTAGTAATGGCGGCGATCTGCGATGTTTATCATGACTGCGATATTGTGGCGGACACATCGGACACTTTTGGGACCATTCACATTTATACAGCGATCCGTGCTATAAAAATGCATTGATTACTGTATAAATGTCACTGACGGGGAAGGGGTTAACACTAGGGGGCGCTGAATGGGGTTAATATGTTCCCTGGGAGTGATTCTAACTCTAGGAGGAGGGAATTCACAAGGGGAGGAGATCAATCAGTGCTTCTCTGTACTGAAAACACACCATTGGTCTCCTCTCCTCTGACAGGACCGTGGATCTGTGTGTTTACATACACAGATCCACGGTCCTGCTGTGTTACCGGGCAATTAAACACTCACAAGTGAACTCTTGTTTCAAACATAAAATGCTGGCTTGGAACACAACTCCATGGCATGCGCTCCAAAGACCAGACATGATGTCACTGGAAGTTCCTACATAATGCATTTCGCTCTTCATCTGGAGTGTCTTCAGAGGATTGCCTTACATTGACATATTGAGAGTTGGTGAGTGACGGCACATGAGGAGCGGAGCACAGCACCCAATTGCCCTTATCTGCACTTTATTTGGAGCACGGAATGCACTTTAGAAGATTTGATATTGCACTGTGAAGACTGCATGAATTAGCACCTTGTCTATGAACTTTATTTATGAACTGATTATTTTCAATTGAAGTGTTTCATTACCCTTGTATAGGAAATCACATTGGTTTAGACAGCTCTCACACACTGTAACTGCAGCCTCTCCGCCCCCTTCGCTGTGCCCCTGACAGATGAAGAAAGAATTTTAACACAATTTTCCCTTTTGAAGGGGTGTAGGGAAGAAAAGGAGGATTTGTATAATCTGAGGCTGTTCACTTTACTGTGTATATGTGAGGGGTTACAACCACTGGAAACTTATACCCCCTTCCTAACCAGGCCAATTTTCAGCTTTAAGTGCTCTCACATTTTGAATGACAATGCAACACTGTACCCATATGAAATTAGTGTCCTTTTTTTCCCCACACAAATAGAGCTTTCTTTTGGTGATATTTAATCACCACTGGGTTTTTTTTTTTTTTTGCGCTATAATGTTTCTGTTATAAATTTTGGAAATTAGTAATTTTTCTTTGGTAAAAATAACCCAAATCAGTGTATATTATTTGGTCTTTGTGAAGGTCATAGAGTCTACAAAGCTATGGTGCCACTCATTGGAAATTGATCCCACCTGATATACTGATGGCCTATCTCATTTCTTGAGACACTAACAAGCCAGGACAGAACAAATATCCCCAAATGACCCCTTTTTGAAAAGTAGACAGTCCAAGGTATTAAGAAAGAGGCATGGTGAGTTTTTTGAAGTTGTAATTGTTTCCCACAATTCTTTGAAAAATTAAGATATTTTTTTTCACAAAATTTTCATATTAACAGGTTATTATTTCTCTCATATGCATACTTGCAACTACACCCCAAAACACATTCTTCTACTCGTCTTGAGTATGGCGATACTACATGTGTGAGACTTTTTCACAGCCTGGCCACATAGAGAGGCCCAACATGCAGGGAGCACTGTCCGGTGTTCTAGGGACATAAATTACACATCTTGACTACCTATTACACTTTTAAAGGCTCTGGAGCACCAGAACAATGGAAATGCTCAAAAAATGAACCCAATTTCGGAAAGAAAAA
Organism: Lithobates sylvaticus; assembly: GCA_028564925.1. Lineage (NCBI taxonomy): Eukaryota > Metazoa > Chordata > Amphibia > Anura > Ranidae > Lithobates > Lithobates sylvaticus. Next base: position 118,797,362 of record CM053032.1, on the reverse strand, counting down.
CCCCAAGTTATATTCTATGAGAACACATCATTTTTTTCCACAAGTTTTTGGAAAAAATTTTTTTACAACTTTTTTTTTTACTCATTTTTTTAAGCAGTTTTTTTTACACATTCCTATGGCACTGATGAGCAGTGTAGTGGCACCGTAGGGCACGGTAGTAGCACTCAATAGCACTGTAGTGGCACTGATGGGCACTGTAGGAGCACTGATAGTACTGTGATGGCACTATAGGAGCACTGACAGGCACTGTGATGGCACTATAGGAGCACTGACGGGCACTGTGATGGCACTGTAGGATCACTAAAGGCCACTGTGATGGCACTGTAGCAGCACTGAAGGTCACTGTAAGGGCACTGTAGGAGCACTGATGGGCACACATAATCATGCCAGCTCACACTGCTGCAGTGTTTCTCTCTGTGTTTCTCTACAGTGTGTGAGAAGAGGAGAGAGAAACCCTGCAGCAGCTCGAGCTGATTCGGGCATTACACCGGTTTGTTGACAAGTTATCGCTCTGTCATTGGACGGAGCGATCACACAGTAAAGGGCCGCTGTGATTGGCCCGTTACCACGATCCGTGATGCGCTGGGTCTCAAGGACCCAGCCATCACAGACACTTCTGGCTGCATCCCCCAAGGGGTGTGCGAGGAGCACGGGAGTCCGTCAAATTACGGCCTCCCAGAACTAGCCAGCCGCACTGTAGCCGTCATTCGGCTATAGCGTGGTCGGCAAGACAGCAAAAGAAGCGCAATCTCTCCAATACTGAGACAAATATCAAGGAAAACCTGACAGAGGCTCTAACCCTTTCTCACTCTAGTCAAAGCCAAATGGAATGTTTTGAAATGAACAAGATGTGCTTTAACTGCAGACTTTCAGCTTTAACCACTTGCTTACTGGGCACTTAAACCCCCCTCCTGCCCAGACCATTTTTCAGCTTTCGATGCTCTCACACTTTGAATGACAATTACTCAGTCATGCAACACTGTACCCAAATGAATTTTTTGTCCTTTTTGTTCCCACAAATAGAGCTTTCTTTTGGTGGTATTTGATCACCTCTGGGTTTTTTATTTTTTGCGCTATAAATGAAAAAATACCGAAATTTTGAAAAAAAAACAAATTTTTTCTTTGTTTTTGTGATAAAATTTAGCAAATTATTAATTTTTCTTCATAAATTTTGGCCACAATTTATATTGTTACATATCTTTGGTAAAAATAACCCAAATTAGTGAATATTATTTGTTTTTTGTGAAAGTTAGAGAGTCTACAAGCTGTGGTGCAAATCATACAAAATTGATCACACCTGATGTACTGGTGGCCTATGTCATTTCTTGTGACCCGAACAAGCCAGGAAAGTACAAATACCCCCCAAATGACCCCCTTTTTTGAAAGTAGACATTTCAAGGTATTTAGTAAGAGGCATGGTGAGGTTTTTGATGTTGTCATTTTTTCCCACAATTCTTTGCAAAATGAAGATTTTATTTTCTTTTTTTCCACAAAATTGTCATTGTAATAGGTTATTTCTCTCACATGGCATGTGTATACCACAAATGACACCCCAAAATACATTCTGCTACTCCTCCTGAGTATTACTATACCACATGTGTGGGACTTTTACACAGCCTGGCCACTTAGAGAGGCCCAACATGCAGGGAGTGCCATCACGTGTTCTAGGAGCATAAATTACACATATAACTTGTTGACTACATATTACACTTTTGAAGGCCCTGGACAATGACACCTGACACTGACGTGGCACCGATGACAGATGGCACTGATACGTGGCAATGATGACACTTGACACTGATGTGGCACTGATGACAGATGCCACTAATACGGGGCACTGATGACACGTGACACTGATGACAGATGGCACTAATATGTGGCACTGATGACCGATGGCACATATACGTGGCACTAATACGTGGCACTGATGACAGATGGCACTAACACGTGGCACTGATGACACGTGACACTAATAACAGATGGCACGTGACACTGACAGGTGGCACTGATACGTGGCACTGATGACAGATGGCACTAATATGTGGCACTGATGACACGTGACACTGATATGGCACTGATGACATATGGCACTATGTGGCACTGATGACACATGGCACTGATGACAGATGGCACTTATACGTGGCACTGATGACAGATGGCACTGACAGGTGGCACTGGGGACAAATGGCACTGGAGACAGGTGGCACTGGGGACATGTGGCACTGGGGATAGATGGCAATGAGGACAGATGGCAGTGGGGACAGGTAACAGTGGGGACAGATGGCAGAGGGGACAGATTACACTTTATTTTCAGTTTTTATTTAATTTTTTACTTACGGTCATTGCAGCCGTTCATCTCTCCCTCCTCACACGCTGTCTCTGTGTGAGGAGGGAGAGCGGCGATGAGAGATGATCTCATATGTTTACATATGAGATCATCTCACATTGGACACGCCGATCGCCCTGTAAACGCCCAATGTGATTGGCCGTTTACAGCGATCTGTGACTGGCTGTGTCCAAGGGACATGGCCAGCACAGAACTTCCGCGATGCTCGCTCTCGGGAGCGCGCAATGCGGAAGTAAACAGGACGTCCAGGGACGCCCTCCCGGCAGTTAGCATCTGCGCTGTAGCTGTCTTTCGGCTATAGCGTGGGCGCGAAGTGGTTAATTTGAGGGTATTTACATGCAAATCAGGTGAACGCTGTAGGAATTACAACAGTTTGTATATGTGCCTCCCACTTTTTAAGGGACCAAAAGTAATGGGACAGATTAACAATCATCCATAAAACTTTCACTTTTTAATACTTGGTTGCAAATCCTTTGCAATCATTTACAGCCTGAAGTCTGGAACGCATAGACATCACCATACGCTGGGTTTCATCCCTGGTGATGCTCTGCCAGGCCTCTACTGCAACTGTCTTCATTTCCTGCTTGTTCTTGGGGCATTTTGCCTTCAGTTTTGTCTTCCGCAAGTGAAATGCATGCTCAATCAGATTCAGGTCAGGTGATTGACTTGGCCATTGCATAACATTCCATTTCTATTTCCATACACCAAATGGTTCTCCAAGTTATGAATATGGGAACTCATTGTCAAAATATTTAATTCAAGTGTAGACGAATTATGTGAAAGATTGTTTTGTATTTTTCATCAATATCTGCATTCTTTTTGCGAATACCAGAGCTCATATTTTAACTATTTCTATTTTTCTATGATGTACAATTATTCCATCATTCCTTGTTAATAAAACTCATATATTTTATGAAACCTTGTGTCTCTCAAATTGCTTCCAAAAAAAAACATGGGGAATTGTTCCTAATCTTTCTTCAAACCGTATACTGGGGTGTGCAGCTTCCCCAGACCCAACACGTGTGTCCATCCCCCCTTCGAAGAACATTAAATTTTTTCCCCTTAAAAAACTCTTTGGTTGCTTTCGCAGTATGCTTCGGGTCATTGTCTGTCTGCACTGTGAAGCGATGTCTAATGAGTTCTGAAGCATGAGCTGAGCTGAATATGAGCAGATAATATTGCCCCAAACACTTCAGAATTCATCCTGCTGCTTTTGTCAGTAGTCACATCATCAATAAATAGAGAGAACCAGTTCCATTGGCAGCCATATATGCCTACGCCATGACACTACCACCACCATGCTTCACTGATGAGGTGGTATGCTTTGGATCATGAGCAGTTCCTTTCCTTCTCCATACTCTTCTCTTCCCATCACTCTGGTACAAGTTGATCTTGGTCTCATCTGTCCATAGGATGTTGTTCCAGAACTGTGAAGGCTTTTTTAGATGTTGTTTGGCAAACTCTAACCTGGCCTTCCTGTTTTTGAGGCTCACCAATGGTTTACATCTTGTGGCGAACCCTCTGTATTCACTCTGGTGAAGTCTTCTCTTGATTGTTGACTTTGACACACATACACCTACCTCCTGGAGAGTGTTCTTGATCTGGCTAACTGTTGTGAAGGGTGTTTTCTTCACCAGGGAAAGAATTCTTTGGTCATCCACCCCAGTTGTCTTCCAAGTCTTTTGGTGTTGCTGAGCTCACCGGTGCGTTCTTTCTTTTTAAGGATGTTCCAAACAGTTGTTTTGGCCACACCTAATGTTTTTGCTATCTCTCTGATAGGTTTGTTTTGTTTTTTCAGCCTAATGATGGCTTGCTTCACTGATAGTGACAGCTCTTTGGATCTCATATTGAGAGTTGACAGCAACAGATTCCAAATGCAAATAGCACACTTGAAATTAACTCTGGACCCTTTATCTGCTCCTTTTAAATTGGATAATGAGGGAATAACACACACCTGGCCATGGAACAGCTGAGCAGCCAATTGTCCCATTACTTTTGGTCCCTTAAAAAGTGGAAGACACATAAACAAACTGTTGTAATTTCTACACCGTTCACCTGATTTGGATGTAAATACCCTCAAATTAAAGCTGAAAGTCTGCAGTTAAAGCACATCTTGTGTGTTTCATTTCAAATCCATTGTGGTTGTGTATAGAGCCAAAAATATTAGAATTGTGTCCATGTCCCAATATTTATGGACTTGACTGTAATTTCCTTGGTTCCTTCTAGGGATGAGCCGAACACCCCCGGGTTCGGTTCGCACCAGAACCTTCGAACGGACCGAAAGTTTGCGCAAATTTTCAAACCCTATTCGTTACAATGGACGCGAACGTTCGAAATCAAAATTGGTAATTATAACGGCCAATATGCATGTTAATGTCATAAAACAGGTTTGGGGACCCGGGTCCTGCCCCAGGGGACATTTATCAATGCAAAAAGAACTTTTAAAAACTAACGTTTTTTCGGGAGCAGTCATTTTAATGATGGATAAAGTGAAAAAAAAGTGAAATATTTATTTAAATATGGTACCTGGGGGGGGTGTCTAAAGTATGCCTGTGAAGTGGCATGTGTTTCCCGTGTTTAGAACTTGCCCTGCACAAAATGACATTTGTAAAGGAAAAAAAGAAGCCATTTAAAACCACTTGCGGCTTTAATGTCATGTCTTGTCCTGGCCATATGGCTGAAAATCCTTGAGAAAATGGCATGGCTACCCCATCACCCCCCCCCCCCCCCACCCACCCCAGCCCCTTTGGGTCTTGTATGGATATTAAGGGGGACACCGCACCCAAAATAAAACCCTATACCTACAACCCTATATACTCTGAACAGCAGTATATAGGCGGTGCAAACAAGAGAGGGACTGTAGGTTTGTTCTTAAGTAGAATCTGAACAGGTATATTTTAAAGTGTAGCTCCATCCAAAAAAAATCTATTTTTAAGCTTTTTGGAGAACATAGGGATGGGTTATCACCCCTGTAACATTTGCTGTCTTTGCACATCTGTTTAGAACATTTCACCTCACTTTCCGTCCCAATGACAAATGTTTTTGGAAAAGTGGGGTTTTAATTGAAACAAGGATTGGTGATAAAGCATCAGTATAGAGGAGATACCTTTTTCCCAAATTAAATCTAACAGGATAGAATTTCCCTTCCTAGGGGTAGATTTCCTCTCACTTCCTGTTTTCTCCTTCCGTTTGCAAGTAGGAGTCGTTTGTAAGTTGGATGTTTGAAAGTAGGGGCCTGCCGTATATACTCTGCAGAAATTTGCCCCATTAGATGTTGGTGTAGCCACAACACTGTAAGCCCTCACAGTTACTCTTGGTGGGCGCAGAAATGGGCCCTGCTGTGAACTATTAGATCAAGATTTGTAATTACACGCCCCTGTTAAACAGGGGCTGGAAAATTGAGCCTTAGGCACTGGTGCTGGTGCCACAACACTGCAACCCCTCACAGATATTGTACTTGGAGCACAGCAGTCAGGGGGCTGGAAAATTGAGCCTTAGGCACTGGTGCTGGTGCCACAACACTGCAACCCCTCACAGATATTGTACTTGGAGCACAGCAGTCAGACCTGTTGTGAAGCATTGCTTAAAAAATTGTAATTACACGCCCCTGTTAAACAGGGGCTGAAAAATTGGGCCTTAGGCACTGGTGCTGGTGCCACAACACTGCAACCCCTCACAGATACGGTACTTGGAGCACAGCAGTCAGACCTGTTGCGAAGCATTGCTTAAAAAATTGTAATTACACGCCCCTGTAAAACAGGGGCTGAAAAATTGTGCCTTAGGCACTGGTGCTGGTGCCACAACACTGCAACCCTTCACAGATACTGTACTTGGAGCACAGCAGTCAGACCTGTTGCGAAGCATTGCTTAAAAAATTGTAATTACACGCCCCTGTTAAACAGGGGCTGAAAAATTGTGCCTTAGGCAACGGTGCTGGTGCCACAACACTGCAACCCCTCACAGATACTGTACTTGGAGCATAGCAGTCAGACCTGTTGCGAAGCATTGCTTAAAAAATTGTAATTACACGCCCCTGTTAAACAGGGGCTGAAAAATTGTGCCTTAGGCAACGGTGCTGGTGCCACAACACTGCAATCCCTCACAGATACTGTACTTGGAGCACAGCAGTCAGACCTGTTGCAAAGCATTTTTTTTTTTTATTGTAATTACACGCCCCTGTTAAACAGGGGCTGAAAAATTGTGCCTTAGGCAACGGTGCTGGTGCCACAACACTGCAACCCCTCACAGATACTGTACTTGGAGCATAGCAGTCAGACCTGTTGCGAAGCATTGCTTAAAAAATTGTAATTACACGCCCCTGTTAAACAGGGGCTGAAAAATTGTGCCTTAGGCAACGGTGCTGGTGCCACAACACTGCAATCCCTCACAGATACTGTACTTGGAGCACAGCAGTCAGACCTGTTGCAAAGCATTTTTTTTTTTTATTGTAATTACACGCCCCTGTTATACAGGGGCTGAAAAATTGTGCCTTAGGCACTGGTGTGGTGGCACCCAGAAACAAAAATGTTCTTCCAAGCTATCAAGGAATGGATCATTAAGGAGGAGGAAGAGGATAGTCAGTGAACATAACAGGACAGTCACTCAGCATCAGCATAGGCAGTCTTGAAGGGATGGGACATTATAAATTATTCAGTTATATCCGCTTCAGGTGCCTGGTAGCTGGTGGTGATCCAAGACTGATTCATCTTTATGAAGGTCAGTCGATCAACCGAGTTGGTGGACAGGCGCACCCTGTGATCGGTGACAAATCCTCCAGCAGCACTGAATGTGCTTTCGGAAAGAACGCTGGATGCAGGACAGACCAATAGCTCAATTGCATACTGTGCAAGCTCTGGCCAGTGATCCATCCTCAAGATCCAGTAAGCCAGAGGATTTTCGGTGGGAAAGGTGTCCAAGTCTGACCTTGCCCCTAGGTATTCCTGCACCATGTATATCAGACGCTGGCGATGGTTGCTGGAACCGATCATACCTTGGGGCTGCGGACTAAAAAACTGTCTGAACGCATCGGTCAGACGTCCACCTTCCCCACCGCTCCTTCTGCTACTGACCGAAGCCTCAGCAACTCGTCGTCCAGGACCAGGAGTTTGTAACCTCCCAGTTTCTGGGAACGCGTTGCACAGACCTTTCTGCAAGGCCTCCCTGAGATGTCTCATCCTCTGCTCCCTCTGCGACGGCAAGATAAGGTCCGCAACCTTACCCTTGTACCGTGGATCAAGGAGAGTGGCCAGCCAGTAATGGTCCCTCTCCTTGATCCGAAGAATACTAGGATCCTTCCGCAGTCTTTGCAGGATCAGGGAGGCCATGCAACGTAGGTTAGCTGAGGCATTCGGTCCGGAGTCTTCTGGGTCACTGAGGACGACATGATCGCCAGCCACCTCCTCCCAGCCACGGACAAGTCCACTGGTTTGTTGGGACTGTACATCATCCCTAAAAGACTGCTGCTGCTGATGCTGAGTGCCAGGCTCCACCTCCATGCTCACACAATCCTCCTCCTCCTCCTCCTCCTCATCCTCTTCCTGTGTGATAGGTGGGACAGAAGGAACACTGTCTGGATAAAGGGGGCCTTGAGAGGCAAGGAAGTCCTCCTCTTCCTGCCTCTGTTCTGCCTCAAGTGCCCTGTCCATTATCCCACGCAGCGTATGCTCCGACAGGTGGACAAGAGGTACAGTGTCACTGATGCATGCACTGTCACTGCTCACCATTCTCGTGGCCTCCTCTAATGGTGACAGGACAGTGCATGCATCCCTGATCATGCTCCACTGGCGTGGGGGAAAAAAGCCAAGCTCCCCTGACCCTGTCCTGGTGCCGTAGTCGCAAAGGTACTCATTGATGGCCCTCTGCTGCGTGTGCAGTCGCTGCAGCATGGCCAACGTTGAGTTCCACCTGGTGGGCATGTCATATATTAGGCGGTTCTTGGGCAGGTTCAACTCCTTTTGCAGCTCAGCCAGCCGAGCACTGGCATTATACGATCGGCAGAAATGCACACAGACTTTCCTGGCCTGCCTCAGGACATCCTGTAAGCCCGGGTACCTGCCCAAGAACCGCTGCACCACCAGGTTGAGGACATGAGCCATACAGGGCACATGGGTGAGCTGCCCCTGTCGCAGGGCGGAGAGGAGGTTGGTGCCATTGTCAGAAACCACCATTCCTGGCTTAAGCTGGCGTGGCGTCAACCACCTCTCGGCCTGCCCCTGCAGAGCTGCCAGAACCTCTGCCCCAGTGTGGCTCCTGTCCCCCAAACACACCAGAGCAAGCACGGCATGGCATCTTTTTGCCTGCGTACTCGCGTAGCCCCTTGTACGCCTACGGAGCACCACTGGTTCCGAGGACAGAGCACTCGAAGAGGCCATGGAGGAAGAAGAAGAGGAGGGGGTGGAGGAGAGAGGTGTGTCACAACCAGTAGTAGCATTTTGGAGGCGTGGTGGCGGAACAACCTCCAACACTACTGCACCTTGTCCTGCATCCCCCCCAGCTGCCAATAGAGTGACCCAATGGGCCGTGAAAGACAGATAACGTCCCTGTCCATGCCTGCTGGACCATGAGTCAGCGGTAATATGCACCTTACCGCTGACCGCCCTGTCCAGCGAGGCATGGACATTGCCTTCCACATGCCGGTAGAGAGTCGGAATCGCCTTGGGTGAGAAAAAGTGGCGTTTGGGAACCTGCCACTGAGGAACCGCACATTGAACAAACTCACAGAGGGGGGCTGAGTCTACCAACTGAAAAGGCAGCAGTTGAAGTGCTAGCAATTTAGCCAAGCTAGCATTCAACCGCTGGGCATGTGGATGGCTGGGAGTAAACTTCTTTTGACGGTCCAGCAGCTGGGGCAGGGAAATTTGCCTGCTACAAATCGGACGTCGGTGTACTGCAAGTACTTGGTTGTGACACACCTAATTCTACACCTTCAGTCCTCTCAGAGCAGCTTTCAGAGAGGACTGAAGATATAGTGGGGTTGGAGATCCCAGCTGATGAGGAGCAAGGAGAGGTCCGCTTTGTTCTTTGGTGTGGGTCTTTAATGTGCGATTGCCAACGAGCTGCATGGCAGGTCGACATATGTCTGGTCATGCTTGTGGTGCCCAAGCAGCTGATGTTTTGGCCACGCGAGATACGCTTGAGACAAATATTGCAAATAGCAGTGGTGCGATCTGATATACTCGTCTCAAAAAAGGCCCACACCAAAGAACTTTTGTGATAACGTGCAGAGGCAGCGCCCTGCATAGGCGGAGCTCTACGGTGTGATTCAGTTGGTGTGCTGGCCTCTAGCTGGCCTCCGGAGGGCATCCTGCCTCGTTGGACAAGTGCCGCCGCCTCCTCCTCCTCCTCCTGTGCTGACAACACACTATAGCTCCTATGTGTGCTGACAACACACTATAGCTCCTATGTGTGCTGACAACACACTATAGCTCCTATGTGTGCTGACAACACACTATAGCTCCTATGTGTGCTGACAAAAAAATATAGCTCCTATGTGTGCTGACAACACACTATAGCTCCTATGTGTGCTGACAACACACTATAGCTCCTATGTGTGCTGACAAAAAAATATAGCTCCTATGTGTGCTGACAAAAAAATATAGCTCCTATGTGTGCTGACACACACACACACTAGCTCCTATGTGTGCTGACACACACACACACACACACACACACACACACACACTAGCTCCTATGTGTGCTGACACAAACACACTATAGCTCCTATGTGTGCTGACAACACACTATAGCTCCTATGTGTGCTGACAACACACTATAGCTCCTATGTGTGCTGACAACACACTATAGCTCCTATGTGTGCTGACAACACACTATGGCTCCTATGTGTGCTGACACACACACACACACACTAGCTCCTACGTGTGCTGACACACGCACACAAACACTAGCTCCTATGTGTGCTGACACACACACACACACACACTAGCTCCTATGTGTGCTGACACAAACACACTATAGCTCCTATGTCGGCTGACAACACACTATAGCTCCTATGTGTGCTGACAAAAGAATATAGCTCCTATGTGTGCTGACACAAACACACTATAGCTCCTATGTGTGCTGGCAACACACTATAGCTCCTATGTGTGCTGACAAAAAAATATAGCTCCTCTGTGTGCTGACAACACACCATAGCTCCTATGTGTGCTGACAACACACTATAGCTCCTATGTGTGCTGACAACACACTATAGCTCCTATGTGTGCTGACAACACACTATAGCTCCTATGTGTGCTGACAACACACTATAGCTCCTATGTGTGCTGACACACACACACACTAGCTCCTATGTGTGCTGACACACACACACTAGCTCCTATGTGTGCTGACACACACACACTAGCTCCTATGTGTGCTGACACACACACTAGCTCCTATGTGTGCTGACACAAACACACTATAGCTCCTATGTGTGCTGACACAAACACACTATAGCTCCTATGTGTGCTGACAACACACTATAGCTCCTATGTGTGCTGACAACACACTATAGCTCCTATGTGTGCTGACAAAAAAATATAGCTCCTATGTGTGCTGACACAAACACACTATAGCTCCTATGTGTGCTGACAACAGACTATAGCTCCTATGTGTGCTGACAAAAAAATATAGCTCCTATGTGTGCTGACAACACACCATAGCTCCTATGTGTGCTGACAACACACTATAGCTCCTATGTGTGCTGACAACACACTATAGCTCCTATGTGTGCTGACAACACACTATAGCTCCTATGTGTGCTGACACACACACACACTAGCTCCTATGTGTGCTGACACACACACACTAGCTCCTATGTGTGCTGACACACACACACTAGCTCCTATGTGTGCTGACACACACACTAGCTCCTATGTGTGCTGACACAAACACACTATAGCTCCTATGTGTGCTGACAACACACTATAGCTCCTATGTGTGCTGACAACACACTATAGCTCCTATGTGTGCTGACAAAAAAATATAGCTCCTATGTGTGCTGACACAAACACACTATAGCTCCTATGTGTGCTGACAACAGACTATAGCTCCTATGTGTGCTGACAAAAAAATATAGCTCCTATGTGTGCTGACAACACACTATAGCTGCTATGTGTGCTGACAAAAAAATATAGCTCCTATGTGTGCTGACAACACACTATAGCTCCTATGTGTGCTGACAACACACTATAGCTCCTATGTGTGCTGACAAAAAAATATAGCTCCTAAGTGTGCTGACAACACACTATAGCTCCTATGTGTGCTGACAACACACTATAGCTCCTATGTGTGCTGACAACACACTATAGCTCCTATGTGTGCTGACAACACACTATAGCTCCTATGTGTGCTGACAACACACTATAGCTCCTATGTGTGCTGACAAAAAAATATAGCTCCTATGTGTGCTGACAACACACTATAGCTCCTATGTGTGCTGACAACACACTATAGCTCCTATGTGTGCTGACAACACACTATAGCTCCTATGTGTGCTGACAACACACTGTAGCTCCTATGTGTGCTGACAACACACTATAGCTCCTATGTGTGCTGACACACACACACACACACTAGCTCCTATGTGTGCTGACACACACTAGCTCCTATGTGTGCTGACACAAACACACTATAGCTCCTATGTCGGCTGACAACACACTATAGCTCCTATGTGTGCTGACAAAAGAATATAGCTCCTATGTGTGCTTACACAAACACACTATAGCTCCTATGTGTGGTGGCAACACACTATAGCTCCTATGTGTGCTGACAAAAAAATATAGCTCCTATGTGTGCTGACAACACACTATAGCTCCTATGTGTGCTGACAACACACTATAGCTCCTATGTGTGCTGACAACACACTATAGCTCCTATGTGTGCTGACAACACACTATAGCTCCTATGTGTGCTGACAACACACTATAGCTCCTATGTGTGCTGACACACACACACTAGCGCCTATGTGTGCTGACACACACACACTAGCTCCTATGTGTGCTGACACACACACACTAGCTCCTATGTGTGCTGACACACACACTAGCTCCTATGTGTGCTGACACAAACACACTATAGCTCCTATGTGTGCTGACAACACACTATAGCTCCTATGTGTGCTGACAACACACTATAGCTCCTATGTGTGCTGACAAAAAAATATAGCTCCTATGTGTGCTGACACAAACACACTATAGCTCCTATGTGTGCTGACAACAGACTATAGCTCCTATGTGTGCTGACAACAGACTATAGCTCCTATGTGTGCTGACAACACACTATAGCTCCTATGTGTGCTGACAAAAAAATATAGGTCCTATGTGTGCTGACAACACACTATAGCTCCTATGTGTGCTGACAACACACTATAGCTCCTATGTGTGCTGACAAAAAATATAGCTCCTATGTGTGCTGACAACACACTATAGCTCCTATGTGTGCTGACAACACACTATAGCTCCTATGTGTGCTGACAACACACTATAGCTCCTATGTGTGCTGACAACACACTATAGCTCCTATGTGTGCTGACAACACACTATAGCTCCTATGTGTGCTGACAACACACTATAGCTCCTATGTGTGCTGACAACACACTATAGCTCCTATGTGTGCTGACAACACACTATAGCTCCTATGTGTGCTGACAACACACTATAGCTCCTATGTGTGCTGACAAAAAAATATAGCTCCTATGTGTGCTGACAACACACTATAGCTCCTATGTGTGCTGACAACACACTATAGCTCCTATGTGTGCTGACAAAAAAATATAGGTCCTATGTGTGCTGACAACACACTATAGCTCCTATGTGTGCTGACAACACACTATAGCTCCTATGTGTGCTGACAAAAAAATATAGCTCCTATGTGTGCTGACAACACACTATAGCTCATATGTGTGCTGACAACACACTATAGCTCCTATGTGTGCTGACAACACACTATAGCTCCTATGTGTGCTGACACACACACACTAGCTCCTATGTTTGCTGACACAAACACAATATAGCTCCTATAAATCCCTGCCTGCCTGCCTGGGGTGGGACAGGCAGGACTAATCCCCAGCAGCAGATAATGTCACACTCAGCAGTGCAATCAGCAGAAATGATCAGTATTCAATGAATCAGCAATGGTTTAGCAATGAATGAATCAATCAGCAGTCTGCCTATTCACTCTATCAAAGCCGGAACATATGTGCACTGGGCCGACGGCGCGGCGGCCTTTTATACAGTGGGGCGTGTACTAAAGCCCCTGAGCTTTAATTGGCTACAGGCGTCCTGCCTGTAGCCAATTATTGCTCTCCTCGCTGCCGGCGCTGTGATTAGCCAAGCATGCGGGGTCACAGTGCATGCTTGGCCAATCATCAGCCAGCAATGCACTGCGCCGGCCGCAATGCATTGCGGGCCGCTCGCATCACACGAATGTGATGCGAACGGCCCAAATAGTTCTGGGCTCGCTGAGCGGGCGAACGCCCGGCGCTCGATTTGAACGTGGGTTCGAATCGAACACCGGGCCCATCCCTAGTTCCTTCTATGTTTTATTGTTAAAAATAAGTATAAAAGACACTGCACTTGAAGTTCCTGTGCATTTCGCCCTACCTACTGGAGCTTAAATCAGATAATCAGTCTCAACACAAGAACAAGTGAATGAATAATTAAAAAAAATTATGATGACACATCTATATTTTTTTCTTAATGTGACATACCAAGAAGGATCAGAAGAACATACAAAAATGTATATTTTCACAATATTTTAGTCATTTAGTCATTTATTTAACATAAAATAAATTTTTGCATCCCAAACAAACTACAGAGTGGTTCATGTAAATTGATATGTAGAACACTGCCCAGTTAAATATAATATATCCATAATTACCAACGAACTGAATCTCCACACAGTGGGGTTTATTTAATAAAAACGGAGAGTGCAAAAGCTGGTGCAGCTCTTCATAGAAACCAATCAGATTCCAGGTTTTAATGCCAAAGCTTAATTAAATGAGATGAAGTTAGAAGTGGATTGGCTATCATGCACAGCTGCACCAGATTCAGAGTGCACCAGTTTTAGTAATTCTCCCCACAATTATGAAAAGGATGCATTGAAATTATTATCACTGATCCATATTGCATAGAATTGTATTCATAACCATATACCCCTGTTTTAAAAATGTCAATCTTCATTTAAAATACCCTTGCAAACTCTCAAACTCTCTATTTTACAGTAAAATTACCTTATCTTTCTATAACTCCTATATCTTTTTTTAAACTCTTTTTTTAACACCGGGATGGACAAAAAATCCCCTATTAGTACACTTCCCCCACCACACACACACACATACACAAAACACTAAACAGTTCTTACATTTGTGAAATTCCTTACCAATCAAGAGAAACGTTGAATTGAATTTCCTGTCACATCTACATGGCAGCATATACCTTGGGTTGTGACTCCACCTCCACAACCTGATAGGACCACATAACTATAAAATGGTGATAAGGCCCCCGCCCCAGTATTCTCTGTTTTCTCTTATTTTTCCTCACCTGTTGGGACGCACGGATCATCACCCCCTTACCGCTTTGCCCCAGCCAGGTTCTAGCCTCTCCTGGTTTGCAAGTCCTTGCCGGTACAGCCTCTAAAGGAAGCTAAATGGAAGGAACCCCACTCTGGTGATCTCAGGGGTATTGTATCTTTTCTTCATTATTATTTACCTTGTGCCAGATTGCCTCTGTGTAGAACCTTAAACAGGTTTAAAGCACTGTGATGTCTGCCCTTGTGTAAAACCTTAAATAGGTTTAAAGCACTGTGATGACTGCCGCCGTGTAGGACCTTAAATAGGTTTAAAGCACTGAGTTGATTGCCCCTGTGTAGAACCTTAAACAGGTTTAAAGCACCACCATAATTCTGACCTCCGTGTAAAGCCTTAAACAGGCTTAAAACACCATTTCAGCAGGTACTCGTGTGTCAGGGCAAGCACACTCTTCATATATACATATACAAGCCTTAAAGAGGTTTGCCTCTATGCAGTGGTCTCCCCCCTTCTATCGTTGGCATAGCTGTGTACTTACAGCATCGCTGGGCTCTGTAGTCCGTCTCTCCCTCCCCCCTCAGGTGCGCCGAGCGTCCTGGCGCTTCCGCGCATGCGCAATGCGGTCTCTCGGCGGCCCTGAGGTTCCCTGCCCATTTCCAATATGGCGCCGGCGGCTGCGCGGCACTACTGCGCATGCGCGAACGTGACGCTTGCCCGGCGCCAAATTTAAAAAGGGAAAAAGTTCCCTTTTTACCCTACAGGCTCTACAGCACCTAGAAAACTCCAGTTTTTTCCTACTGCAGACCCTCCTCAGCCTACTCTTCACCAGGTAAGTGCCTTGCACTGTACTGCACTGACCCCCCCCCCCCTTTTTACCTACCTTTTTTCCTTCTGTATTCTCAGGCTGTCTATCTCTCTTCCTCATGGAGACCACTACCCCAGCAGATCACCACCAGACCAATAGGTAAGGGGGGAGGACGGATTGGTAAGTCTAAAAAAAAAAAAAAAAAAAAGAGAGAGCTGAGGTCACTAACGTTACCTAAATGGTCAGCCCTGTCAGGTCCTCAAGATCCTCCAAATCCGGACGTAGAGGGTCCTCGCGGGGAAGGAGCCGCTCAGGCCACAGACGGAGCCGCTCAGGTCGGAGCAGGAGAAGTCGCTCGGGTCATAGAAGTCGCAGAAGAAGCCGCTCCAGATCCTATTCTCGATGCAGTCACTCCCGCCGCAGAAGATCACCTGCGCATAAACACCACTCATCAGCGACCCGCTCCAGGCCCGCTGCCAACGGCTGCTGGGTGTGCGGGGCCACCGCCCTCCCGGACGAATTAGACTGCCGCAGGTGCCTCGAGGAGGCCACCAGAGGGGATCAGGACCTCAGAGAACCGGCTGGGGCATCAACCCCACAGCCTGCTCCAGACATGGGTGCATCCACAAGAAGCACCTCTCCTGCCCCCCCGAGTACATCAAGGGAGCATGACTCCCAGTCAGACGAGGACGAATTGGAGGCATCAGCGGGCTTCGACTTCTCCCTTATCGAACCCTTTGTGAGGTCTGTGAAGGAGGCAATAAGCTTGGATGAACCCCAGGAGATCCAGCAAAAGCGGAAGAAATACTTCCCCAACCTCAGATGGGATCCGGAGACCTTCCCCTTCATCGAGGAGCTTGACGATCTCATTAGGGAGGAATGGCAGAGGCCTGATAAAAAATAAAGTCTCAACAACAGGCTTGCTAAATTATACCCCCTTAAGGAGCCCAAGGTGAAACCTCTGGTGAACCCGCCGGTAGTAGACGCATCCCTCATGCGCCTGGCCAGGCACGTGACGCTCCCTATCGAGGACGCCGTGACCTTCAGAGACGTCCTAGATAGGAAAATCGACACGGATCTGAAGAGAACCTGTCTAGCGGCAGGGGGCGCCTGCAGGCCGGCAGTGGCCCTCGCGGCCGTGGGGAAAGCCATCTCCAGCTGGTCGGCCGGCGCCGAAAAACTTATTTCAGAGGGAGAAGACCAGGACAAACTAGTCAAGGCCTTGCAGGAGCTAAGCCTGGCAGGAGACTTCGTGGCAGAGGCTTCTGTTGATGTGATAAAGTCTACATCCAGGGCCATGTTGTCCTCCGTCATGGCCAGACGGGCACTCTGGCTAAAGCCGTGGGCGGCTGACCAGGCTTCCAAGTCCAACTGGTGCCGCATCCCTTACAACGGCGAAAACCTTTTCGGAGCCAAGCTAGATTCAGCCATTTCCAAGGTGACTGGCGGGAAATCAGGGCTCATCCCCTCAGATAGGAGGCCCAAACAGCAGAGGCCTCCTCCCTTTAGACGAAATCTCCCTGACAAGTACAGGGACGCCAAGGCCTACAGGCCTGGCAGGGAGTACAGAAGGAACTGGAAAAACCCTCAGACTTCCTTCTCGAGGTTCCAGAAACCCAAAACTTCTGCGTCCACTGACCAGAAGCCTTTTTGAAGGTGCGCCCGCCCAGTCAGCAGTAGTGGGAGCCAGACTCTCAAGATTCAGGCTGCTACAGGTGGTCATTCAGGGGACGCCCCCCGGAGGATCATTTTTGCCCAACCAGGCTTCCATCCTCTCAAAAAAAAAGGATGCTGCTGCTAGAATATTTCCAGGAGCTACTCCAGAAAAAAGCAGTAGTAGAGGTGCCCCGACCACAGAGAGGTCGGGGGTTTTACTCCACACTGTTTTTGGTCAGAAAAAAATCTAGGGACTTGCGCCCTGTCCTGGACCTAAAGATCCTCAATCATTCCATCCGGGTAGAATCCTTCAAGATGGAGAGTCTACAAATCGATCCTCCAGGCCATAAACCTGGAGGACTGGATGCTGTCCATAGATCTCCAGGATGCCTACCTGCATATCCCCATACATATAGCCTTTCAGAAGTTCCTCCGGTTCTCAATAGATCACCACCATTACCAATTCCGAAGCCTTCCGTTCGGAATCTCCACGGCCCCCAGGACATTCACGAAGGTCCTTCTTCCGGTCATCGCTTCCCTGAGGGAGAGAGGTCTAAGGGTCCACCACTATCTTCTCCTCCTCTCGAACAGCCAGGAGTCCCTCATACAGCACAGGGAGATCCTAGTCCCCACACTACAGGGCCTGGGGTGGCTCATCAACTGGAGGAAGAGCAACGCTCAGCCCACCCAGAGGATGGTCTTCCTGGGAGCCCTACTAGACACCCGGCAAAACTCCATACAGCTACCCCCAGAGAAGGTCCCTCCTCTGGACAGGAAAGTGAGGAGGGCAATTTCAACAACTCCCTTATCAGTCAGAGTGTGCCTCAGCCTCCTAGGCTCCCTGTCAGCAACCATCCCGATGGTCCAGTGGGCACAGTAGAATGCGAGACCACTTCAGATCTCGTTCCTTCTCTAATGGGACGGCTCATCCATGTCCCAATTAATCCATATCTCTCGGGAAATCCAGCGATCTCTAGAGTGGTGGACTCGTCCCCACAATCTGAACAAATACAGACACATTGTCTCTCCCCCTCTAGAAGTCGTTACCTCAGACGCCAGTCTGGAAGGATGGGGGGCTCGCTACCTTCAGCATGCAGCACAGGGCCGCTGGCCGTTCTGAGCACGGGACCTCGTCTCCAATGTTCTGGAGATGAGGGCAGCCTTTCAGGCCCTTCTGGCCTTCAGTCCTCTTCTGAGAGGGAAACAGGTCCTCTTAAAAATGGACAACAAGGTAGCTGTTGCCTATATCAACAGACAGGGGGGCACCAGGAGCTCCACCATGCTGCAGGAGGTGTGCCCTGTTATGGAATGGGCACAACAGAACCTTCTGGATCTGAGGGCAGCCTACATTCCGGGCGCCGAGAACATACTGGCAGACTCTCTCAGCAGGGACTTCATCTCAAACAACGAGTGGTCCCTGAGCCCTCAAGCTTTCACCCTCATTGTCCAAACCTGGGGTCTCCCCGACATAGACCTGGCCACGACCCCAGCAAACGTGAAATGCCGGAGGTTTCTGTCGAGGACCCCCTTCCCTGCAGCAGAGGGTACAGACTGTCTCCAACACCCCTGGGAGTTTCACCTGGGCTACATTTTTCCCCCGACTCCCCTGATAGCGAGATTCCTCCTGAAACTCAAGAGGACGACAGCATTAGTAGTGCCCGTAATTCCATTCTGGCCCAGGAGGCCGTGGTTCACCACCCTCCTACAGCTGAACACGGCAGACCCTCTCCCCCTCCCGATATCAGCCGATCTGCTCTCTCAAGGTCAGCTGCTCCACCCCAACCCGGGGAAGCTACACCTGATGGCCTGGAAACTGAGAGGGCTAGGTATTTAGACCAGGGCTGTTCCCAGAGGGTAATCGATACACTGCTCCAGGCCAGAAAACCCACCACGAACACTACCTACCGAAGGGTGTAAGAGAAATTAGTTTCTTTCGCCCATCAAGAAGGCTGGAATCCATCCTCCCTACTGACATCCCAGGTCCTAGAGTTCCTGCAGTCGGGTCTGGACAAGGGTCTCGGCTCCAGCACTCTGAAGGTGCAGGTCTCAGCCCTATCCGCCCTGACCGGGGTTAGGTGGGCACAGGACCCTCTCATCATCCAGTTTCAGAGAGCATGCCTCAAGTTAAGACCACCCAGGAAGCCTTCATTTCCAGCCTGGGATCTATCGGTCGTTCTGGAAGCCCTATCCAAAGAACCCTTCTTCCCACTAGAGAACATCTCCCTTTGGGACCTCACACTGAAGGTTACCTTCCTAATAGCAATAACTTCAGCAAGAAGAGTCTCTGAGATACAGGCCTTGCTAGCCAAGGACAAGGACCCCTACCTGGTCATATACCCGGACAGGGTAATCCTGAGACCCTCGGACCGCCTGATTCCCAAGGTATCCTCATCCTTTCACTTCAATCAGGAAATTAACCTACCCGCACTTACCACAGACCAGGGCGATCCTCACCCCCTGGACGTCAAGAGCAACATCCTGGCCTACCTTGCAGCTTCCAAATCCATTAGGAAGTCGGAAAACCTGCTGATTATCCCTCATGGCTTCAGGAAAGGCCAGGCAGCATCGACCCGCACTATTGCCTCATGGCTAGTGAAGTCCATCAAGAAGGCCTACTCGCTCAGCAACATACAAATACCTGATGGCTTAAGGGCAGTGGCGACCTCGTGGGCAGCCTACTGTAGAGTCTCGGCGGAAACCATCTGCAGAGCCGCCACCTGGTCCTCCAGGAACACTTTCATCTCCCACTATAGAGTGGATTCCGCATGCCTAACAACCACAGATTTCAGAAGATCCGTTATCCGAGCCAATTCTTCTATTCCTTGTCAATAAACTTATCTTGCTTGCATATTCCCACCCAGTCTGCGAGTTACTCCCCAAGGTATATGCTGCCATGATGCGACAGGAAAACGGAAAATTGTATACTTACCTTTCCGTAATTTTCCTTTCCTGTCACATCTACATGGCAGCATACTTTGCCCACCCTTTTTCCTTTTCAAGGTGATTCATATGTACAGAGAATACTGGGGCGGGGGCCGTATCACCATTTTATAGTTATGTGGTCCTATCAGGTTGTGGAGGCGGAGTCACAACCCAAGGTATATGCTGCTATGTAGATGCGACAGGAAAGGAAAATTACGGAAAGGTAAGTATACAATTTTCCGTTTTTCAGGAAGTCAGCTCTGCAGTTCAAAAAATGCTGCCTGTTTTCTGGCAAGGAGGAGGAGCTGTCATTAAACTACATTTCCCATCATGCTTTGCATATTGCACTGAATGTGGGAGGTACACTAGGCCTGTGTACACTAAGGCTTAATGTACACAGGACGTTTTTACAACATCTCCTGAACGATTTAACTTGACAGATAAAAACCCACGTTTAAAATGTCCGTTATGCTGCGGTTTGCCGCGGCTTGCCGTGTTTACGCTTAGAAGCGTTTGAAAAAAAATTATTATTTTTTTTTTTTTTTTTTCAAAATAGCCAAAACTGAAAAATGCCTGTAAACGAAACACGGCTAAACGACGATACTGCGTTTAGCGTCTGAAACGTTGAAAACTAATTTTTTTGCCTTCAAAGTAAAGCCTCTAAAGGCAACTGCCTAAAAACGACATTCGAAGGAACCTGTGTACATGTACTGATAAGATAACATTGGATGAGTCCAGGGGCAGCTGAAAAAAAGCATCCAACTGCCTCTGAACGTCTGTTTACCAGCAGCAGTGTACATAAGTCCTTAATGTGAAAAAGCTCACTTCAACATAAATCACACCCCTCATTTTGCAGCCACACTGCTGAGCACAACACAGTGTTGTAAGGCTGTAAGACTGCTTTGACACTGAGGTGCTAAAAATAGCGTCTGCATAGCGCCTGTAAAGAGCCTCTCCTGTCTTTCCAGTGTGCTTTCACACTGGAGTGGCGCGGTAAAAAAGTCCTGCAAGCAGCATCTTTGCAGCGGTGTATACACTGCTCCTAAAGCGCCCCAGCCCATTGAAATGTGTTTTTAACCCTTTTTCTGCCGCCAGCTGTAGTTAAAACTGCTAAAATGATGACAACTTTACTGCCGACACCCCCAACACCTTAGCGTGAAAGCACACTAAAGCATGTCTGTGCTCTCCCCCTCCAGCCACAGCAGGAGATAAACATATTTCCTTTACATGCTTTATGCAATCATTACTGAACTGTATACACATCCCATAATTCTATATTATACACACTGTACTCTGCTGTAACTCAGTATTAGAAATATTCCTCCTCATGCAGCTTTGACCCTGTCCTCAAGTACCCCAAACAGGCCATGTTTGCAGGTTTTCCTTTATCTTGCACAGGTTCTTTAAATCAGAGTCAATGGCTTGGTTTATTGGACAGCATTTTATTTAAGAGAAATTCCCAAAACATGGCCTGTTGGGGGTACTAGAGGACAGGGTTGAGAACCACTGCTCTAATGTATGGCAATCTCAGTAACTTCAATATTACAATACCGGTCTCTGTGATATGTAACGTCACAATAATACACATCACACTGAAAATAAGACATAAAAAATGACTGCAAACTTTGCAGGGATGGTGGAAACCTCTCCTACAGCTATTTGGCAGTGGACGGTGTCAGTAAAGCAGTGGATGGTGTCCACTGCTGATCAGTGCAGCCTCATCAGTGCCCATGTGTGTAGGCTTATCAGTGCAGCTTTTCAGTGCTCATTAGTGCAGTTTATCAGTGCAGCTTATCAGTGCTCATCAGTGCCGGTTTCACCAGTGCAGCTTAGCAGTGCCCACCAGTGCCGGTATCATCATTGCAGCTTAGCAGTGCCCACCAGTGCCGGTGTCACCAGTGCAGCTTTTCAGTGTCCATCAGTGCTGGTGTCACCAGTGCAGCTTATCAGTGCTGGTGTCACCAGTGCAGCTTATCAGTGCCAGTGTTTTACCAGTGCAGCTTAGCAATGCCTATCAGTGCCGGTGTCACCGGTGCAGCTTTTCCGTGCCCATCAGTGGCAGTGTCACCAGTGCAGCCTAGCAGTGCTCATCAGCGCAGAGCGGGGATAGTTACAGATCCTCCTTATGACAAAGTGGGTCTGTATGTGAGAACATGCTCGTGGTACAGCCCCGCCTCCCTGCACTGGAATTGTGATAGACCGCACAGAGCGCATTGTTCCAATGTGCAGGGAGGGCGGGACTGTACAATGAGCGGTATTCTCACATACATACCTGTCAGCCCGAGACCCGCTCTGTCATCTGAAGGATTTGTAACTCTCCCCGCTCTGCAGTGAGATAAATAGCGAGCAGGCGGTGTCGTGGGGGGTGGGGGGGGGGGGTGCTGGCAGGGAGGAGGACGGAGCAAAGGAGAAGGACACCACCTCTATGGGCGGCACAGACCAGGGGCTGTGAGCCCACTACATCGAGCCAGGCAGAAGTACAAATTCCTGCTCACTTTCAGAGGACTACAAGGGGGCGTGTCAGACCGCTGGCTGAGGTTACTAGAGGGACTGCCCCTGTTGAAGTCCCTTAGGACGAAACGTGCCAGGCCTGCTACGCTTGCTCCCCACGTTGCTTTTTATACTTTTTTTATATATACTTGTAAACACCAGTACTTGTACTCAATAATTATTGATGTACTCTAACTTTTAAAATAAATACCTTTCCAGGTTGTTTATTGACCTACACTATATGGAGTCCCTCCATTTTTTCTTATTTTCATCCCAGTCCGATTGAGTCCATTTCATCACATATCAACAACCTCCAGATGGCTCCCCAACAGGGTAGAAGTTTCATATCGTGTTGGAGAGTCACAAGGATTCGTATTCTTCGGTTGGACCATCACAGATGAGGAGTGGAACTACCCTTCTTGGAGTGATCATTTCCCTGCCAAGCCTAGCCCTGTGGCATCTGGCCCATATAAGCTCGATTGACCGACTTCTGTATGGTAAGTGGGTCCACCATATCCGGTAAGAGTACCCATCTTATTCCGTTTGATAGAGGATTTCTGCATACTCACCGTTACACAGTTTTCTGCATCCTGTTTGTGTCATCTTTGTTCAATTGAGGATTCACTACCAAACACGAGATGGATATATTTTTGAATTATTACTAATTATTTAGTTTCACTTTAGGGAATAATGGACTTTATTAGTTAATTTCTCTGTTGTAAATCATATACATTGGATATTTTAGTTTAATGTTTATTGTTTTGTTTAGCGCTACACTATTTGTTTGGACTTTGTTTGAGTGTTAGCTGCTCTGTTTTGACACTATTGTGGTTTAGCGCAGTAATTTCACAAATTTTTTCGCACATACTGGAGGGATAGCAGCCAGCGGTCTTACAAGCAGAAAATCACTAGGCAATAACAGTTTTTCAGCAAGTTCAGCAGGCTATTGCAGATGAACTACAGAGCTCAGAAGAACATGGCAGACATAGTTGGTGAAGGTAGGAGATCAGCAACAAGAACATGGAAAAAAGTTTTTGCCCGAGTTCTGCTTTAAAGGTTTTCCTTCTAACATTCAATTTAACTGAATTATTAGAGAATTCATAGGAGAAAGTAGAAACGAAACCTAGATAACAAGAAAGGGGAAGGTATAGGAAAGTGGGGTGGGTGAAGGAGAAAGGAAAGAAGAAAAAAGGGGAAGAAAGAGTAGAGGGTGAAAAGGGAAAGAAAAACAAGAAGGTCTTGGGGGAAAAAAAGAGGAAAATAATGTATATAGGGGTATAAAGGGTATGTGGGGGAAAGGAAAGGGGGAAAGACAGGTTAGTCAAAAATGAGAAAAGAAAGGACACACTGTAAATTACTTACAATAATACATATGTATACCAACTAGGGATGAGCCGAACACCCCCAGGTTCGGTACGCACCAGAACCTTCGAACGGACCGAAAGTTTGTGTAAATTTTTGAACCCTATTCGTTACAATGGACGCGAACGTTCGAAATCAAAAGTGCTAATTATAACGGCCAATATGCATGTTAATGTCATAAAACAGGTTTGGGGACCCGGGTCCTGCCCCAGGGGACATATATCAATGCAAAAAGAAGTCATTTTAATGATGCATAAAGTGAAAAAAAAAATATTCCTTTAAATATGGTACCTGGGGGTGTCTAAAGTATGCCTGTGAAGTGGCATGTGTTTCCCGCGTTTAGAACTGTCCCTGCACAAAATGACATTTGTAAAGAAAAAAAATAAGCCATTTAAAACCGCTTGCGGCTTTAATGTCATGTCTTGTCCTGGCAATATGGCTGAAAATACTTGAGAAAAATGGCATGGCTACCCCATCACCCCACCCCAGCCCCTTTGGGTCTTGTATGGATATTAAGGGGAACCCCGCACCCAAAATAAAACCCTATACCTACAACCCTATATACTCTGAACAGCAGTATACAGGCGGTGCAAACAAGACAGGGACTGTAGGTTTATTTTTAAGTGTAGCTCCATCCAAAAAAAATCTATTTTTAAGCCTTTTGGAGAACATAGGGAGGGGTTATCACCCCTGTAACATTTGCTGTCTTTGCACATTTGTTCAGAACTTTTCACCTCACCTTCCGTCCCAATGACAAATGTTATGGAAAAGTGGGGTTTTAATTGAAACAAGGATTGGTGATAAAGCATCAGTAGAGAGGAGATACCTTTTTCCCAAATTAAATGTAACCGGATGGAATTTCCCTTCCTAGGGGTAGATTTCCTCTCACTTCCTGTTCTTTTTGTAGGGGCCTGCCGTATATACTCTGCAGAAATTTGCCCCATTAGATGTTGGTGTAGCCACAACACTGTAAGCCCTCACAGTTACTCTTGGTGGGCACAGGAATTGGCCCTGCTGTGAATTATTAGATCAAGATTTGTAATTGCATGCACCTGTTGAACAGGGCAGAAAAATTGGGCCTTTGGTGGTGGACGGTGTTGCCACAAGACTGTAAGCCCTCACAGTTACTCTTGGTGGGCGCAGGAATGGGCCCTGCTGTGAATTATTAGATCAAGATTTGTAATTGCATGCCCCTGTTGAACAGGGGCTGAACAATTGGGCCTTTGGTGCTGGACGGTGTTGCCACAAGACTGTAAGCCCTCACAGTTACTCTTGGTGGGCGCAGGAATGGGCCCTGCTGTGAACTATTAGATCAAGATTTGTAATTACATGCCCCTGTTAAACAGGGGCTGAAAAATTGTGCCTTAGGCACTGGTGCTGGTGCCACAACACTGCAACCCCTCACAGATACTGTACTCTGAGCACAGCAATGAGACCTGTTGCAAAGCATTGCATAAAAAATTGTAATTACACACCCCTGTTAAACAGGGGCTGAAAAATTGTGCCTTAGGCACTGGTGCTGGTGCCACAACACTGCAACCCCCTCACAGATACTGTACTCTGAGCACAGCAATGAGACCTGTTGTAAGGAATTGCATAAGAAATTGTAATTACACGCCCCTGTTAAACAGGGGCTGAAAAATTGGGCCTTAGCCACTAGTGTGGTGGCACCCAGAAA
Organism: Lithobates sylvaticus; assembly: GCA_028564925.1. Lineage (NCBI taxonomy): Eukaryota > Metazoa > Chordata > Amphibia > Anura > Ranidae > Lithobates > Lithobates sylvaticus. The sequence continues at coordinate 118,771,579 of CM053032.1, read as the reverse complement.
CAAAAATGTTCTTCCAAGCTATCAAGGAATGGATCATTGAGGAGGAGGAAGAGGATAGTCAGTGAACATAACAGTACAGTCACTCAGCATCAGCATAGGCAGTCTTGAAGGGATGTGACATTATAAATTATTCAGTTATATCCGCTTCAGGTGCCTGGTAGCTGGTGGTGATCCAAGACTGATTCATCTTTATGAAGGTCAGTCGATCAACCGAGTCAGTGGACAGGCGCACCCTGTGATCGGTGACAAATCCTCCAGCAGCACTGAATGTGCGTTCGGAAAGAACGCTGGATGCAGGACAGGCCAGTAGCTCAATTGCATACTGTGCAAGCTCTGGCCAGTGATCCATCCTCAAGACCCAGTAAGCCAGAGGATTTTCGGTGGGAAAGGTGTCCAAGTCTGACCTTGCCCCTAGGTATTCCTGCACCATGTATATCAGACGCTGGCGATGGTTGCTGGAACCGATCATACCTTGGGGCTGCGGACTAAAAAATTGTCTGAACGCATCGGTCAGACATCCACCTTCCCCACCGCTCCTTCTGCTACTGACCGAAGCCTCAGCAACTCGTCGTCCAGGACCAGGAGTTTGTAACCTCCCAGTCTCTGGGAACGCGTTGCACAGACCTTTCTGCAAGGCCTCCCTGAGATGTCTCATCCTCTGCTCCCTCTGCGACGGCAAGATAAGGTCCGCAACCTTACCCTTGTACCGTGGATCAAGGAGAGTGGCCAGCCAGTAATGGTCCCTCTCCTTGATCCAAAGAATACGAGGATCCTTCCGCAGGCTTTGCAGGATCAGGGAGGCCATGCAACGTAGGTTAGCTAAGGCATTCGGTCCGGAGTCTTCTGGGTCACTGAGGACGACATGATCGCCAGCCACCTCCTCCCAGCCACGTACAAGTCCACTGGTTTGTTGGGACTGTACATCATCCCTAAAAGACTGCTGCTGCTGATGTTGAGTGCCAGGCTCCACCTCCATACTCACACAATCCTCCTCCTCCTCTTCCTGTGTGATGGGTGGGGGAGAAGGAACACCGTCTGGATAAAGGGGGCCTTGAGAGGCAAGGAAGTCCTCCTCTTCCTGCCTCTGTTCTGCCTCAAGTGCCCTGTCCATTATCCCACGCAGCGTATGCTCCAACAGGTGGACAAGAGGTACAGTGTCACTGATGCATGCACTGTCACTGCTCACCATCCTCCTGGCCTCCTCAAATGGTGACAGGACAATGCATGCATCCCTGATCATGCTCCACTGGCGTGGGAAAAAAAATCCAAGCTCCCCTGACCCTGTCCTGGTGCCGTAGTCGCACAGGTACTCATTGATGGCCCTCTGCTGCGTGTGCAGTCGCTGCAGCATGGCCAACGTTGAGTTCCACCTGGTGGGCATGTCACATATAAGACGGTTCTTGGGCAGGTTCAACTCCTCTTGCAGCTCAGCCAGCCGAGCACTGGCATTATACGATCGGCGGAAATGCACACAGACTTTCCTGGCCTGCCTCAGGACATCCTGTAAGCCTGGGTACCTGCCCAAGAACCGCTGCACCACCAGGTTGAGGACGTGAGCCATACAGGGCACATGGGTCAGCCGCCCCTGTCGCAGGGCGGAGAGGAGGTTGGTGCCATTGTCAGAAACCACCATTCCTGGCTTAGGCATGGCATCTTTTTTTTAGCCCCTTGTACGCCTACGGAGCACCACTGGTTCCGAGGACAGAGTACTCGAAGAGGCCATGGAGGAAGAAGAAGAGGAGGGGGTGGAGGAGAGAGGTGTGTCACAACCAGTAGTAGCATTTTGGAGGCGTGGTGGCGGAACAACCTCCAACACTACTGCACCTTGTCCTGCATCCCTCCCAGCTGCCAATAGAGTGACCCAATGGGCCGTGAAAGACAGGTAACGTCCCTATCCATGCCTGCTGGACCATGAGTCAGCAGTAATATGCACCTTGCCGCTGACCGCCCTGTCCAGCGAGGCATGGACATTGCCTTCCACATGCCGGTAGAGAGTCGGAATCGCCTTCCGGGAGAAAAAGTGGCGTTTGGAAACCTGCCACTGAGGAACCGCACATTGAACAAACTCACGGAAGGGGGCCGAGTCTACCAACTGAAAAGGCAGCAGTTGAAGTGCTAGCAATTTAGCCAAGCTAGCATTCAACCGCTGGGCATGTGGATGGCTGGGAGTAAACTTCTTTCAACGGTCCAGCAGCTGGGGCTGGGAAATTTGCCTGGTAGAATCGGACGTCGGTGTACTGCAAGTACTTGGCTGTGTCACAGGTACTCACCCGGGCCGAAATGCTGAGAGCTGCTCCCCTTGCGACTAGGTGCACGATGCCCCTGGAATGGGTACAGTAGGCACCGGGCACAAAGATGCACGGGTTGCCAGCAGGTGGGTTGCAGGTGGTGTGCAGTAGCGGTGTAAACCGTGTGTGGCTGAAGCTGCACTGGAAGTAGACACCTGGCAGGACCAAGATGAGGCAGAGGCTGTAGAGGTACCAGAACACACACTGTAGGATGAACCTGGGGTGCATACGTGAACTGGAAGTCCAGAAAGCCAGGCCGAGGGTCAAGCACAGGTAGTCAGGCAAGAGGGTATCCAGAAGGCAAGCCAGGGGTCAAACACAGGTAGCAACAAGAGAATGTCCAGAAGGCAAGCCAGGGGTCAAACACAGGTAAGTAACTCAGAGAATGTCCAGAAGGCAGGCCGAGGGTCAAGCATAGATGCTCAGGCAGCAGGATATCCAAGAGGCAAGCCAGGGGTGAAACACAGGTAAGTAACTCAGAGAATGTCCAGGAGGCAGGCCGAGGGTCAATCACAGATGATCAGGCAGCAGGATATCCAAGAGGCAAGCCAGGGGTCAAACACAGGTAAGTAACTCAGAGAATGTCCAGGAGGCAGGCCGAGGGTCAAGCACAGACGATCAGGCAACAGGATATCCAAGAGGCAAGCCAGGGGTCAAACACAGGTAAGTAACTCAGAGAATGTCCAGGAGGCAGGCCGAGGGTCAAGCACAGATGATCAGGCAGCAGGATATCCAAGAGGCAAGCCAGGGGTCAAACACAGGTAAGTAACTCAGAGAATGTCCAGGAGGCAGGCCGAGGGTCAAGCAAAGGTAATCAAGCAGATACAGGATACAAGGTACAGGATACAAAGGACTGGAGCCAGGGACTCAGGAAGAAGAGACAACAAACCAGCAATTAGTGAAGGAAAGGAGAAGGCCTTTTATAGGCCAGGTAAATGGTCAGGTGGGGTACCCGGCCGCGCATAGAGGTGAGCCACACTGGGTGAGCTACAACACATACCCGAGCGCCGCGAACCTACGCATGCGCACCCACTGCCCCACGTACCTGTGTGGACTGCCGAGCCGCTCTACCGCGCGTGCGCATTCTAGGAACCCGGCGCCGGAGTATGGTATTTCTCTGACAGTCTGTGACACACCTAATTCTACACCTTCATTCCTCTCAGAGCAGCTTTCAGAGAGGACTGAAGATATAGTGGGGTTGGAGATCCCAGCTAATGAGGAGCAAGGAGAGGTCCGCTTTGTTCTTTGGTGTGGGTCTTTAATGTGCGCTTGCCAATGAGCTGCATGGCAGGTCGACATATGTCTGGTCATGCTTGTGGTGCCCAAGCGGCTGATGTTTTGGCCACGCGAGATACGCTTGAGACATATGTTGCAAATAGCAGTGGTGCGATCTGATGCACTCGTTTCAAAAAAGGCCCACACCAAAGAACTATTGTGATAACGTGCAGAGGCAGCGCCCTGCACAGGCGGAGCTCTGCGGTGTGATTCAGTTGGTGTGCTGGCCTCTAGCTGGCCTCCGGAGGGCATCCTGCCTTGTTGGACATGTGCCGCCGCCTCCTCCTCCTCCTCTCTCCCTTCAGGCACCCACGTGGAGTCAGTGACCTCATCATCCCCTCCCTCTTCACCACTGGAGCAAACCTGGCAGTAAGCTGCAGCTGGTGGAACATTACTGCCAGATTGCTGTCCTTGAGCATCCCCTCTCTCTGCGCGCACGCTACTGCCTTCCTCTAGCTGGGTATCATCATCCGAGCCTTCAAAACGTTGGGCATCCTCCTGGAGCATGTACCCAACACTGTGCTCAAACAGTTCGGGGGACTCCTCAGGAGGACATGGTGGGTCTAGGGAAGGGGTGCCTGATGATGCCATTGAGTACGCGTTGGCAGCTGCTCTGCTAGTACCCTGAGCCTGGGTGAGAGAGGATGAGGAGGATGAGGAGGGCTTGGTCATCCATTCTACCAAGCCTTCGGCATGATGCGGCTCAACATGTCCAGCTGCCGAAAACAAGGACAAGAGTGTCCCATGGCCACGTGCTGATGACGATGCACAACCACGTCCACGTCCACGACCAGCACTGTTGTCTCTAGAAACAGAGCCTGCTTGCCCTGTGTTCTTGCCTCGGGACTGTCTGCCTCTCCTTGGCGGTCTTCCAGGCATTTTAGTGGGTAGTGTATATTGTGCTGGAGTCACACAGCACACACACTAACTCCTGCAGATGGCTGCCTTAGATGACAGCAACAGGGCCTTACGGCAGATAGAGGCTGCCTTAGATGACAACAACTGGGCCTTACGGCAGATAGAGAGGCTGAGGTGGTTTTATGTGTGATGTACTAACAGAGCACACACACACACAAGCTAGCTCCTGGAGATGCCTGGCTGCCTTTGATGACAACAACTGGGCCTTATAGCAGATAGAGAGGCTGAGGTGGTTTTATGTGTGATGTACTAACAGAGCACACACACACACAAGCTAGCTCCTGGAGATGCCTGGCTGCCTTCGCCGACAACAACTAGGCCTTACGGCAGATAGAGACTGCCTTATATCACAACAACTGGGCCTTATAGCAGATAGAGAGGCTGAGGTGGTTTTATGTGTGATGTACTAACAGAGCACACACAAGCTAGCTCCTGGAGATGCCTGGCTGCCTTTGATGACAACAACTGGGCCTTACGGCAGATAGAGACTGCCTTATATCACAACAACTGGGCCTTATAGCAGATAGAGAGGCTGAGGTGGTTTTATGTGTGATGTACTAACAGAGCACACACACACAAGCTAGCTCCTGGAGATGCCTGGCTGCCTATCGCTGACAACAACTGGGCCTTATAGCAGATAGAGAGGCTAAGGTGGTTTTATGTGTGATGTACTAACAGAGCACACACAAGCTAGCTCCTGGAGATGCCTGGCTGCCTTTGATGACAACAACTGGGCCTTACGGCAGATAGAGACTGCCTTATATCACAACAACTGGGCCTTATAGCAGATAGAGAGGCTGAGGTGGTTTTATGTGTGATGTACTAACAGAGCACACACACACAAGCTAGCTCCTGGAGATGCCTGGCTGCCTTCGATGACAACAACTGGGCCTTACGGCAGATAGAGACTGCCTTATGTCACAACAACTGGGCCTTATAGCAGATAGAGAGGCTGAGGTGGTTTTATGTGTGATGTACTAACAGAGCACACACACACACACTGGAGATGCCATGCTGCTTTTGATGACAACAACTGGGCCTTATAGCAGATAGAGTGACTGAGGTGGTTTTATGTGTGCTGACACACACACTAGCTCCTATAAATCCCTGCCTGCCTTAGATCACAATAGGACAGAAGGTTATACTGCAATGCTGTACTAACAGCATAGGACAGAAGGTGCTACTGCAATGCTGTACTAACAGCACGCACACACCAGACTAATCCCCAGAATCACAGCAGTTAGACTCAGCAGCAGATAATGTCACCACTCAGCAGCAGTGCAATCAGCAGAATGAATATATATTCTCTAATGATCAGTATTCACTTCAGTAGTAATGATAATGAATCAGCATCAGCATCAGCAGTCTGCCTATATCAGAATCAAAGCCGGAACACATGTGCACTAGCGGCCTTTTATACAGTGGGGCGTGTACTAAAGCCCCTGAGCTATAATTGGCTACAGGCGTCCTGCCTGTAGCCAATTATTGCTCTCCTCGCTGCCGGCGTTGTGATTGGCCAAGCATGCGGGGTCACAGTGCATGCTTGGCCAATCATCAGCCAGAAATGCACTGCGCCTGGAGCAATGCATTGCGGGCCGCTCGCATCACACGAATGTGATGCGAATGGCCCAAATAGTTCTGGGCTCGCCGAGCGGGCGAACGCCCGGTGCTCGATTCGAACGTGGGTTTGAATCGAACACCGGGCCCATCCCTAATACCAACAGATACATATGTGTGCTATATGTTATATTCTATCCATAATACAGGATTTGGAAAAAGAGAGGAAACTGCGCTATCTAAACAGGAATGGATTCAGCGGCCTGCACAACAATGGCCTGCAAAAACGTGAATATATATAAAGTGCGGCGCTCAAAGTGTTCAATAATGAATATTAAACATATAGTGTAAGATGATATATATTAATGAAAAATATATAACAAAATTAAAAGATGTAAATATAGATAGCCAATGATAGAGGTATAAGTTCTATGTATGGTATCTTGTAAAATACAAATGGTGTATATTGAATCATACAAGTGAAAGTTGAAAAAAAACAACTTAGTGCAAACAACCGTGATCGAATAAAAGTATCACGAATAAACCAATGATAAATCACAAAAACATGGCAAACAATTTTTAAAGAGAATCAGCAATAATACACCATAATAGTGACATAAGTGAATGTAATATAGCATAAAGTGACATGTGCGGCTTGTCTGATGTGCTCCGTCACCAACTGGAAGAAGGCTTACCAACTCTCGTGGACTCAGATAGGCTTACGCCGTATGAGTCAAAGGTGCTGAATGGTGTTTAGATTACACCGATGTAAGCAGCTTACCAGGTTACGATGTATGGTGGCCACGGACAAGGCTATACACTGATCGGTTCGAAACTCAAGATGAAGGTAGTAGGCAGGTATATCATATGGTTCATCCCCAGTGGTGTTACCGACAAAGAAAAAGTGAAACCATATAGCGTAATACCGTCAGGTAATTTCAAATTTATTAAAATCCAATAGGTGGGTACTCACATGTACAAAGAAACATTTAGGCATGTATAGAATAATTGGCAGCAGTGGCATCAGCAAATCATCTCCCGACGCGTTTCGCCTTAGTAAGGCATCATCTGGGGGTGCTGATTCACTGGAGCCACCGCTTATATATAGGTACAGGGGTACTTACAGATGAGGTCAACCTAACATCACCGCTGGCTCATTAATTGTGCTACTTCCGGTTTGAGGGAAGATGGCGCCCGTAGCTTGTGTGTCAAGCCTCATTCTGAGTATATGATGGTTGAAGATGCAATCCTCTTTATTAACAAGTGGCAGCAATTTGGTTTAAAATCTATACTGTGCCATTAGATGTATATATTAGGCTGGTGTCAGCGCTTTATAAAATCAAACTAAGCAGATATCAGCAGTTTAAAACTAAAATAGGGGAATTGTAATAACGTCTGTGCATATAATGATAAAACGGAGCCGTCAGGCTCACGAAAAATGGCGCCCGAAAACGGAAATGAATGAGGCTGACCACATGTCGGTGACCCCCGAAGGCGGATCGAGACCCCCAGATGACGGCGGTGCCGACGAAGAAGAAAGCCGGGCTCCTCCACTGGGTAAAAGAGCTAGTAAAAGAGCAGAAGAGATCGGAGGAGTCCGGTGAGAAGACCCCCCAAGACGGAAGAAGACCCACGGAGCAGTGCAATAAAATTTTTTTTAAAAATTGTGTGTTTTTTTTATTTACACCTTTACACCTTAGGTGAATGGGTAGGGGTACATTGTACCCCATACTCATTCACATAGGGTGGGGGGCCGGGATCTGGGGGCCCCCTTATTAAAGGGGGCTCCCGGATTCCGATAAGCCCCCCGCCCGCAGACCCCGACAACCAACGGCCAGGGTTGTCGGGAAGAGGCCCTTGTCCTCATCAACATGGGGACAAGGTGCTTTGGGGTGGGGGGCGCACGGCCCCCCTTTCCCCAGGGCACCCCCCATGTTGAGGGCACGCGGCCTGGTACGGCTCAGGAGGGGGGGGCGCTCGCTCGTCCCCTCCCCTTTCCTGGCCGGCCGGGCTGCGTGCTCGGATAAGGGTCTGAGATGGATTTGGGGGGGACCCCCACGCCGTTTTTTTGGCGTAGGGATTCCCTTTAAATCCATGCCAGGTGACGGGGCTAGCGCAGTGGCATTCACTGCCTTCGCTAGCCCCGTCTACCTGAAGTCACGTTCTACATGAACGGACTTTCCGATGATCGGCAAGTCCGTTCATTTCCAAAAGTCCCGCGGACTAGCATACAGACCGTGGGATTGTCCGCCGGACTCGCGAGTCCAGCGGACAATTTTAAGTCTGAACTTAAAACTTAGTCCGCCGGACTTTTGGCGGGAAAAGTCAGTTTTAAAACTTTCCTGTTTGGGGGAAAAACCCCACACCGCGCAGGAGTTGTGGAGGGACATGGAACAACAGACCGACGAGTGGTTTGACGCACATCCCTTGCCTGGCGCATGTGCTGAACTTGGTGGTCCAGAGGTTCCTTAAAAATTACCTCGATATGCCAGAGCTGCTGAAGACAGTGCGGGCCGTCTGTGCGCACTTTCGGCATTCTTACCCTGCTGTTGCTTGCCTGTCAGCGCTGCAGCGCAACTTCGGCCTTCCCCCTCACCGCCTCATATGTGACGTGCCCAAAATGTGGAACTCCACCTTGCACATGCTGGCCAGACTGTGCGAGCAGCAGCAGGCGATAGTGAAGTTTCAGCTGCAGCACGCATACGTGAGTCGCTCTGCGGAACAACACCACTTCACCACCAATAACTGGGCCTCCAAGACCTGTGTGCCTTGTTGTGCTGTTTCGAGTACTCCACAAACATGGCTAGTGCCGATGATGCTGTTCTCAGCGTTACTATCCCAGTTCTATGCCTCCTTGAAAAAAATGCTTTGGGCGATGATGGAAGAGGATGTGGCACAGGAGGAGGAGGAGGAGGAGGAAGAGGGATAATTTCCATGGCTTTCAGGGCAGTCATTCACAAGTGGCTACGAGGGTGGGTTCCTGCACCAACAAACGCCAGGTACACAACTGTCCGGCAGCAAGGGCACAGTTCTGGAGGATCACAAGGTGGAGGATGAGGAGGAGGAGATGGAGGAGGAACCATGTTCACAGCAGGGTGGCACCCAGACCAACTCATCACCATCACTGGTGCGTGGCTGGGGGGATACAGAGGACACAGACGATTCACATCCCACAGAGGACAGCATTTTGTTGCCTCTGGGCAGCCTGGCACACATGAGCGATTACATGCTGCAGTGACTCCGCAACGACCGCCGAGTTACCCACATTCTAACTGGTGCTGATTACTGGGTGGCCACCCTGCTGGATCCCTGTTACAAGGACAACGTACCGTCCTTAATTACCTCACTGGAGCGTGATCGTAAGATGCACGAGTACAAGCGAATGCTGGTAGATGCTGGTGGCATTCCTATCTGACAGCGGGGATACAGTGGAAGCACAAGGCGAAGGCAGAGGAGAAGGAAGAGGTCGCCAACGCAGCCGGGGCACCGCCAGCACCTCAGAAGGCAGGGTTAGCATTTTCGAAATGTGGAAAAGCTTTGTCAGCACGCCACAACAACCAGCACCACCAGCTAACGTCTTAGCAGGAGGCAGCATTTCACCAAATGGTGGAGCAGTATGTGTGAACACGTACTGAATGACGGGTCTGCCCCCTTCAACTTCTGGGTCTCCAAATTGGGCACATGGCCTGAGCTTGCCTTTTACACCTTAGAGGTGCTGGCCTGCCCTGCAGCCAGTGTATTATCTGAACGTGTATTTAGCATGGCAGGGAGCGCTATCACGGACAAGCGCAGCCGCCTGTCCAGAGCCATTGTGGACAAGCTCACGCTCATTAAAATGAACCAGGCATGGATCCCACAGGACTTGTCCGTACCTTGTGCAGAATAGACATGTATACCGGTGTTCTGACAAAAACTGTCCAGCCATCGGATAGTGTCCGGCTCGTACTGCGCAGCGCTTGCGCAGTACGGAGGACAAAGAGATTCCGAAAATCTCCGAAAATGAACGGTGCCTGCAAGTGCAGGTTCAAGCCCCACCATCCAAGTGGACATACGGTAGCACATAGTAACAGGGCCCCTCACGGGCTCGCTTCGCTCGCCACGTTTCGACCACGGCCTCGCTTCGCTCGGCTTGAACCTCGGATGGTGTGGCTTGAACCTGGACTCACCACGCAGGCACCGTTCCTCTTCGGAGATTTTCGAAATTCCATTGTCCTACGTACTGAGCAAGTGCAGTACAGGGCAGACACTATCCGATGGGAGACAGAATTCGACACATCACTAGCCTTACCCAGCCATTGTTGTATTTTTGATCTTTCTCACTCTTTTGGGGTGTACCCGAATTTAAAAAAAAAAATAATTAAAAACAAAAACCAGTGTTGGCTACCTCGTCCTCCTCCACCGCCGCTTCCACCTACACAGCCACCTCAACCTCCTACTCCATATGGACCTCGTCCTCCTAGGTCAAGATTATTATTTTTTATTTTTTTAATTTCAAAGTATTTTATTTTCCCACTAGCTTATCCATTAAATTTAATATTTTTTTCCAGAAAGGGCGTATTCTGGGGCATTCCCACCATATGTGTGACATCGTACCGTTGAGTTTCTGAGGTTCTTAATGACTTCCTGTACCTCTTCTTCTGAGAAGGGGGCCTCCAGCATATTATTTTTAATTTTTATGTTATTTTAAGTTATTTCCCTATCCACATTTCACTATCCACTTGCCATGCTCTTAACAACATTTTGCTGCCATTTTCAGCCCTCTAGCCCTTCCCATTACTTTTTTATAGCCATTTTAGTTCAAAAGTTCGGGTCCCCATTGACTTAAATGGGGTTCGGGTTCAAGTTCAGGACAAGTTCGGTCCCGAACTCAAACTTTTTTCCGAAGTTTGGCCGAACCCGTCAAACCCGAACATCCAGGTGTCCACTAAACTCTACTGATCAGTGCTCACGTGATGTGCCACACCTTTCCTCTCCCCGTCTGACAGATGCAGCGGGAGGGGCCGAGATTCCCCCACTGACGTCAGTCTGGAGGGGAGGAGGAGAGCCGGAGAGAACCGACGCTTCACATGACCGCTGATCAGCGCTCACAGATAAGGTATATATGACTTTTTTTTATACAACACACACACAGGGGGGCATATCCTTAGAAGACAAAGCAGATTATATAAAGTAAGACATGTTATTAAAGCAGCAGCAGGGAGGGCGGGCCCTGACACAGGAGCTGACAGGCAGGGAGGGGAGGAGGGAGAAGGACACAAGCACAGAGGAGAGACAACGGGGCTGCGGATGATGGAGGCACGCAAGCTGACCAAGGTATCAGGGCTCAGCAGCCATGATTACCGTGGTCAGTTTACATAGGGGAGTGGAGAAACTATCAGGATCAGCCAGGTTTTTTAGATGTTAGAGGGGTCCAAATGACACAGCACAAGCACTGTGTCAGAACATGCTTTAAAGGAGCAAGATACATTTTTTCTGGTTTACATACGCTTTAAATCCTCAGTGAGAAAAGAATACTCTTCAAAGTCTGAGACAGGAGAGGTTTGAGTGTAACGTAGTGGCGGCCACTCCATGCGGGGCGCAGGGGCCTCGCCCCCTAATCCATATGTCCGGCCCATAATCTACACACAGGGCGCTGGACGCATGGATTTTAATGGGGTTTTTTTATGCACATGATTAGAGCCTGAGGCTCTAATTGGCTTAAAAAAAAGGTGGGCTCGGGGCGATTGGACATGGATGGCATCTGACCCCTCCAGGCGGGGGGGCGTCATGTGCTAGTGCGAGTGAGGGGGCTAGGGGCAGCTTCCAGGAGCCTGCACCCCCGCCGATTCTCATCCGTCTGCCCCGTGTTGTCTGGTGCAAGTCAGGGGGGCAGCTTTGTTCGCCGCCCTACCCAAAATTTTGAGCACCGGCCGCCACTGGTAGAGCGATAATGAATTTCATATGTCAGCTCGCTCAGCACTTGTAACTAGACAATAACATATACTTCACATAGACTATAAAAGTCTATTTTACTTTTCCCAATCTAGAACAAATACAAATATAACAACTCAATTATTGTAATAAGATCAACACATTCATACATACTGTATGTTAGTATGTCAATAAGCAGATATTAGATACTATATTCCATTAAGGAAGGCTTCTAACAATGACTGATTACTTACACAGTTGGAGGTACAGGGAGGTTGAATTTGTGGTCTTTCTCTCCTGTTAGCCAGTAGGTGGTTTCTGTTCCCTTACCCTGAAAGTTTACATGAAAGCAAAATATAAATAGAGAGCCAGGGAATTGGCATAATGCTTGAGGAAAAACTAACCATATTATATGTGCGATTTATAATATAAAAAATCAGTTGTGCTCATAAGTTTACATACCCTGGAAGCATTTATGATTTCTTGGCCATTTTTCAGAGAATATGGATAATAACCCAAAGAACTTTTCTTTCACTCATGGTTAGTGTTTGGCTGAAGCCATTTATTATCAATCAACTGTGTTTACTCTTTAAATCATAATGGCAACAGAAACTACCCAAATGACCCTGATGAAAAGTTTACATACCCCAGTTCTTAATACCGTGTATTTCCCCCTTTAATATCAATAACAGCTTGAAGTCTTTTGTGGTATTTGTGGATGAGGCTCTTCTCTTCTCAGATGGTAAAGCTGCCCATTCCTCTTGGCAAGAAGGTGAAGTTTTTGTGTTTGAAGCTAGTGGACTTTAATGGTACCATAACAATTAGATTACACAAAAGTATAAAATAAGTTTTTATTGAATTAACATCAACATATTAAAAGATACATATTTAAAATATATATCTCTGTCTATTCATTCAGGGGAGGTACAACTAACAAAAATGGCAGTACCAGTTCACCCTGTGTCAGTTAAATTGTACATATATAGCATTTTTTTTTTCGTAGTAGTATTATGTACTGTCTCTGTTCTTAAAACATCTTAATATGCAAACAAAAGCTCCCGAGGAAGCGGTGAACACCTGCGAAACATGACGAGCATGCCAATTTAACTTGATTAACAATAAAACCTCTTGGCCAAAAGCCTTCAGTTTCTGTAAATTCTTGGGCTGTCTTGCATGAACTGCACGTTTGAGATCTCCCTAGAGTGGCTCAATAATATTGAGGTCAGGAGACTGCGATGGCCACTGCAGAACCTTCTCTTTATTCTGCTGTAGCCAATGACAGGTGGACTTGGTCTTGTGTTTTGGATCATTGTCATGTTAGAATGTCCAAGTACGTCCCATGCGCAGCTTCCTGGCTGATGAACGCAACGGTTCCTCCAGTATTTTTTGATAACATACTGCATTTATCTTACCAACAATTTTTGACCAAATTTCCTGTGCCTTTGTAGCTCACACATCCCCAAAACATCAGTAATCCACTTCCATAACTTTCATCATAGGCTTTATTGACTCCTCTCCAAATGTAGCGTTTATGGTTGTAGCCAAAAAGCTAAATTTTGGTCTCATCACTTCAAATGACATGTGCCAGAAGGTTTGAAGCTGGTTGGCGTATTGTGAGCGGGATACTTTGTGGCATTTACGTAGTAATGGCTTTCTTCTGGCGACTCGACCAGGCAGCCCATCTTTCTTCAAGTGCCTCCTTATTGTGCATCTTGAAACAGCCACACCACATGTTTTCAGAGAGTCCTGTATTTCACCTGAAGTCATTTGTGGGTTTTTCCTTATATCCCAAACAATTTTCCTGGCAGTTGTGGCTGAAATTTTAGTTGAAAATATAAAGAGCAAAAAAGGAGGCTTATGTGTATATATGTGGTCATAAAATTATTTGAATTGCTGGCTATTCAACCCCTGCGTATATAGGGAAAAAGGGTAGTTTCCAAAGATAGGAAACAAAAAGATAGTGGGGCTTATTGAATAGTTGCATATATCATATTTGTCTATGAATATTCATACAAGTACCAAAAGGTTTTAAGGAAAATTTCTTTGGTATATTTATTTAGAAAATTATTTCACCACATATATATAAATAAAGTTAGTTAAAGCACAACAATTAAACTAGACGATTGTACATTTGTTTGTTGGTTGATGTGTGAACCAAATCAAACAGACACATACTGGGGGGACATAACAAACATGTAACATATATAACAATTGTCGTCCGGACGCCAGGGAAGACTCGTAGTGTGTTAGCCCAATCTGGAGCCATACGGCTGATATCTCAATAAAATTTATAAGGTAGGGAAAAGAACTCCCATAAGACCTAATTGTTTGGGTTAGACATTGCAAGTACTCCTTGGGGGCTCGAGCCTGCTGGAGGGGGGTGGGGGGGGGGGGGGAAAGGCAATCACGGAAAGAGTAAAATTAACATTGAGTTCCTGCTGAGATATTTCCAAATAGGTTCAGCGGGTGAAGGAAACTAAGGTGTTCAAGAGTTAATGATGTATTCATTTGCATGTTGTTATAGCCGATGTTATAATTTTAGACTGCTATTGCTTGAGCGCTGCTAGTTTCGAACGTCTGGGCTTAATGGTTCCATCTGCATGGGTTGTGGCATTCCACCCAAGGTGTATGGGGTGCGGATTGCTGGTTAGTGCCTGGGTCTGCTGGTTTAGATTATCAGCAAGACACCATATTCATTTCCGTATCGCTTCATCCCGAAGCTGGGCTCGTGCACGCCAGTGAGTGATTGCGTCCTGGCGTCCGTAGGACAGTGACGTCAACGCGTTTCACAAGGGGGTGTGTAGCTTCTTCTGGGCGTTGTAGCGGCTTCGGAGGACTCCTTCTTATTGGTGTCCGGTCCTCGTTCACGCCTACCACTTAGAGCAGATTGCTCGATCGTGAAGGATTGCCCCATGTATGTGAGTATTTCGTAACTTAAAAAGTTTGTTGTTTAAACCTCAAAACGTAATGATAACCAGGCACTAACCAGCAATCCGCACCCCATACACCTTGGGTGGAATGCCACAACCCATGCAGATGGAACCATTAAGCCCAGACGTTCGAAACTAGCAGCGCTGCATACCATGGACTTGATACTTGAAATCCTTTTCACTATCGGCTGTTTTTGGCTTCCCGCACTGCACGGAAAAGGGTCCTTTGAGCATCCCATAGCCCATGACTACACCGGATAGAGGAGGCGGTAATGTATGCTGGTAGCCCTAGGCAACTCTAAGTGATTCTAAGAGACTTTGTATGCCTAAATATTCTTGTCTTTCTTTTCAAACTACAAGCAAAATGGACAGTCTCTGTTAAGAGAACCATTTGACATGCAATAGAAGCATTATCCATGAGCTTATAACTAAAGCAAGAAATTTACTTATATACCGAGAACTATATACATCATGCTCAAGCAATAGCAGTCTAAAATTATAACATCGGCTATAACAACATGCAAATGAATACATCATTAACTCTTGAACACCTTAGTTTCCTTCACCCGCTGAACCTATTTGGAAATATCTCAGCAGGAACTCAATGTTAATTTTACTCTTTCTGTGATTGTCTTCCCCCCCCCCCCACCCCCCTCCAGCAGGCTTGAGCCCCCAAGGAGTACTTGCAATGTCTAACCCAAACAATTAGGTCTTATGGGAGTTCTTTTCCCTACCTTATAAATTTTATTGAGATATCAGCCGTATGGCTCCAGATTGGGCTAACACACTGCGAGTCTTCACTGGCGTCCGGACGACAATTGTTATATATGTTACAGGTTTGTTATGTCCCCCCAGTATGTGTCTGTTTGATTTGGTTCACACATCAACCAACAAACAAATGTACAATCGTCTAGTTTAATTGTTGTGCTTTAACTAACTTTATTTATATATGTGGTGAAATAATTTTCTAAATAAATATACCAAAGAAATTTTCCTTAAAACCTTTTGGTACTTGTATGAATATTCATAGACAAATATGATATATGCAACTATTCAATAAGCCCCACTATCTTTTTGTTTCCTATCTTTGGAAACTACCCTTTTTCCCTGAAATTTTAGTTGGTCTACCTGACCGTGGTTTGGTTTCAACATAACCCCTCGTTTTCCACTTCTTGATTGAAGTTTGAACACTAATTCCTTGGATATCTTTTTATATCCCTCTCCTGTTTTATACATTGCAACTACCTTTTCCCGCAGATCCTTTGACAATTCTTTTGCTTTCCCCATGATTCAGAATCCAGAAATGTCAGTGCAGCACTGGATGAAAAAAGCAAGGGCCTGTCATCCCGGGTATGATAAAGTTTATAACATAATAAATAACTATAAATAATTATAACAAATAATAATAAAAATTATTCAATAATGTAATCAAATCAAAAACACAGAAATTTGCTCAGTTGCATAATTGTCGCTGTCATTAGATTTAGTGTTTGAAGACGAATTTCCCCACAAATCGCTATTGCTCAATTCTGAAAGTGATTCCAATTTATTATCACTGTTTTCTAGCTGGTCTAAAACCACTTTTAAAATAAAGGGACACTTTTTGGTTGCTATAGACAATCTCCAAATTCCAGGCAAAAAAAACTGTATTTATAATATAAAAGTGCATGCAGGGCACTGGACAGACCACTAGGAACAAAGGGGATGTGTATTTTTTTATACAGTACTGTAATCTGTAAGATTACAGTATACTGTATGTGTTTTACTTTTTTAATTTGGCGCCGATCTCCGCTCCTGTGCGTCGCAACGTCGCAGGGAACGGAGCTCAGCGGCACTCGGCACTGTGTGAATCGGTGGAGTTCGCACACACAGCGGGGAGACATCGCAGGATCCAAGGTAAGTAACTCTCCCTGTATCCTGCAATATGATCCCGAGTCTGGCTCTGGGTTACCGCTAATGGTACTGAAATTCCACCCTGTGCCAGACTCAGGAATACCGCCAGGGAGGTTAATATACATTCAAACCCCCTTTGTGTCAACTTGTGTGCATGTTATCAGGCCAAAATCACCAGGGTATGAAAATTTTTGATCGTGGTCATATGAGTAGTTTCTGTTGTCGTTATGATTTTAAAAGAGTAAAAACAGTTGATTGATAATAAATGGTTTCAGCCAAACACTAACCATGAGTGAAAGAAATGTTTCTTTCTTCCAGGGTATGTAAACTTATGAGCACAACTGTATATAACCATACTTTTTCTTTACTTATTCAGTTCCAATATATTTAACAGCATGCATTTTTCAGAAACAAAAATGGTTTTATGGTAATACTGCTAAACATGATCTCCAACATGACAAATTGTTCTTTATTGATTGCAATGAATTTGTTTTGCTGTATGATTCATACCTTCAGATAGGTCTCGCCTCTTACTTCAAATTGAAATTCACAGTCTGTCCTTTTCAGAATGGATACAGTTGATTTACTCACATGTATTCGAAGTGCTGTTATGTACAGGAAAAAAGTGGTTAGTATAGACTGTCACCTAATGGTCAAATTAAAATAAACCCCTAAAGTGGTATTAAATCAAAAAACGAAATTGTAATATATTGCAGCTTACCCATCCTTAGATATAGTGGTTGCATTAGTTTTCTTTTTTCTAGACTTAGTTTCCTTTTGTTTCATCTGGTGATCCAGCCAGTAACATACTTCCTATCTTAGCGCGTCTGCATTCTGGATGAAGCAGACACCTTTGGACAGCAGCATTGACAGTCCGGGCAGAAGGTAATGTTGAAGTAGCAGATTTAGATGGACTTGACTGAAGCTGAACTCCAGCTAACACCTTACAAGCAGTTACTTCAAACATGAATAAAAATGAATACAAGCTGACCATTATAAGCATCCCTGTCAGTGGTAAATGGTTTGTCTCAACCCTCTACTAGCTACTTTGTGAGAACAGATAAGTCTGTTAATATAAGTTGAAAAATAACAGACTTACTGGCTGGATCATCAGTGGAAAAAAAGGCTAGAATGAAAACAAATGTAGTTACCACATCTAAGAAATTGTGAGCTGCAATTTAAATACATTTTTGTTTTGGGGTTTAATACCACTTAACCTCCCCGGCGGTATGATTCTGTCTGGAATTTTGTACAAAAAGCGGTACAATTATTTTGCATGGAAATTTGATGCTATGTATTATAGGCCTGCAATTCTTAGTAATTACTTACTTAAACCTGACCAAACAAGACTCTAGTAGACATCCCAGATGTGATAAAGTTTGAAACACAAAATCATGATTTTACATTTTTAAATAATATAATTTTATTCAATAATGTAATACAAACTAAAGAAATTTGTCAGACAAAGAAAATTCAATAAACATCCTGAGTGTGATACATTTTGAAACAAGGTACAGCACACAGTCCGACGTCTCAATCCGGACAATAGAACCTGCTTTCTTTTCGGATTTTTTTTCCCTTGTCATCTCTGTTTGAACAGCAAACCACGCACATCCTGGTAGGTGCTGCCTTTTTTGCGGTTGGCGGTATGTAGTCCATAAAGTGACGACCTGTTAGGCGTTCTGGGTTAGCAACACCAACAGCACATCGTCTAGGTCTGTTCACAGCTACTCCTGGCATCTGGTGTTTGACAAAAATCTGCTCAGCCACCTTCCAGATAAAATCTGAATGAACAAGAGACTTGTCACTCCCTGCTCTGTACAAGATGTACGCATTCCAAAGGCATTGTTCCAGAAGATGCCTGAAAATCTTTTGATAATATTTTTTCTGCTGTTTGCGCATAGTTGGATAAAAGGTCATTGCCTGATCGGCTCGGTCGACACCTCCCATAGTGCAATTATAGTCTATCACGACTTTCGGCTTCAGCACATCTTTCCCACCTTTTGCGTGGACCATGGCAGTGGAGGTATTGTGCACAGTGCTCATGAGACACACGTCCTTCTTGTCTCGCCAACGCATTGCCATCATCTTACCCTTCTGCCAGGCAACCATTTCTCCGGTTTTTAGTTTTTGCTTGGTAAACCTAGATGGCATGTCACGTCGGTTAGGCCTAACTGTACCATACGCATCAGTCTTGTTTTGGATCAAAACCTCAAACAGTTCCGGCAACGTAAAGAAATTGTCCATGGTCACACAATATCCCTGGTTCAGTAATGGCTCCAGCAGTGTAAGGACAGATGATGTGGCCATCCCATAGTCGCTGTACCTGGGGTTGAACTTCGTGCCTTTACCGGTGTAAATGACCGAATTCCATATGTACCCAGTGGATGACTCGCAGAGCATGTATGATTTGATGCCAAACTGCGCTCTTTTGGATGCAAGATACTGTATCCAGCTTAGGCATCCCTTGTAGGCCATCAAACTCTCATCCACGATGACGTCCCTTTCTGGCACGTAGGTCCGCTGGAAATTGTTCCCAATAATTTGGCATACCTCCCAGATTTTTTTTAGCTTGGGCGCAGGATGCGTGGCCTCAAACTCTTCATTGTTAGTGAAGTGGAAATATTTCATGATGAGTGAAAAACGGTATTCGGACATCACAGTACCAAAAATCAGAGTGGCCAGTAACTTGTTGGTGGTCCAGTACCATTTCTGGCGCGGTTTCCCCAACACCCCCTGAAGAATGATGAGTCCGAGAAACAGCCAGATGTCCTCTTTAGTCACCGGTTCCCACTTTCTGCTTCGGGAAAACCTGGCATGCAGCGTAGCGGATTGCTGCTCTTGGTAGCGATTTGTCTCTGTGACAATTTTTTCAATTACCTCTTCTGTGAGAAATAATTGCAGGTATGCCAGAGGGTTGTCACACTCAACTTCGACCTTCGTCCCAGGTGATCCAGTGAAGGGAAATCTTGGGGGCGCTACCTGGTCCGTATCGCACTCAATAGGGCACCAAGTGCGCACATCGCTGATGTCAGGTGCAGGATCATCACCGATGTCACTTGTCAGATCAGTGTCAGTGTCAGATGACAAATCTCCCCACGACTTACTATTGCTCAGTTCTGGGAGCAACTCCGTGTCGCTGTCATTCAACTGCTCCAAAGGCGATTTTGTAGCGAAATGGCGCTTTTTGGATTCCATCTTCTCAATATTTTATTGGAGGCAAGGGGCACTGGGGCAAGGGGCACTGTATCAGTGAGATCTGAGATGATACAATGTAATCCTCTCAGATTACACTGTATAACCTCGTTTATATATGTGTGTTTGTGTTTGAAATTTTAAATTTCCCGGCCAGTTCCGCTCCCGTGCACCACTGCTGCTCGCAGGGAACGGAACTAGGAAGTCAGATGCAGTGATCTCGCTGGTGATCGCGCCGGCGATCACAGCGGAGCACAGCCGAGGACAGTGGAGGGCATTGCTGGAACCCAGGAGAAGGTAAGGGCTCCGCTGGATACTCTGCAAATGTAACCCCGAGCGTGACTCTGGGTTACCGCTCCTGACAGAAAAAGTCAGACCCGAGTCACACTCGGGATTACCGCCAGGGAGGTTAAAGCATTTAGCTACAGTCATAGTTACAGCAATTTGTGACCCTTGCATGACTGTCACTAGAAGATATGACTATAATTTGTAATTAGACTAGCAAATGCAATTTAATTCCTAAATCAGTTAATTTAGACTGAATGATCCTTGGTTTCTGAATGTCTGATAATGCATTAGTATGTATTTATGAGAAAGATGTCAACAACCGCAAAAAAAATTTCTTAGGAAATGGTCAATCACTACTACTAAAAGATTTATGGGTGCCAGTTAGGTATTTACCTGGATCAAATGTCTTTGATCTTTGGTGTCAGTAAGTCAAATACAATCACTTGTTACAGCATGCTCAATATAAACCACCTATGTGCAAAATTTTAGGAGATTATTGGAAAGATCCTTCTCCAATCTTACAGACAAATAAGTCCTAGGTGGTAAATCTGGTGCTATTCACTCTATCACTGCCCTTGGCCAGAGCTGCAGATCAGCGTAGAAGTGCCAGCATGTGCATCGTTTGTAAGGTTGAATAAAAACCCTGGTCCACCAAGTTCAACCTGTGTAGGTGTGTGTGTGTGTTCAATTTCCAAAAATTATTTCCCATATCCCTGTATATTGTGTTCACTAAGATACCTGTCTAAGAGTTTTGTAAAACTATCAATACTTCCCACTGACATTACCAATTGTGGAAGTGAATTCCACATCCTTACCACCCTGACAGTACAAAACCCTGTATGCGGTTTAAGGTTATACCACTTCTCCTCCAATTTCATTGAGTGGCCCTGTGTCTTCTTACACTCCTTTAAACTTGTTATTGTTTGTTTACCATTAAGGAAATTTCACTTCCTATCCAGGGCAGAGCAAGAAGTTAGAATTAAAAAGATAGCTGTCCCTGAAAACAGGTGCCCTCTGTTTCCTGTTTACCCACCCCTTTGTTTCCTTAATGAGCACAACGAGTGATTGGTACTGATTATGCTAAGCACACACTGGAAGGTCTTTTTGTTCAACCCAGCGGGCGGAAGTAAAAGAATCTGATCTCTCCGATGTGTCTTTGTGTTCTGACAGGGGGGACTGCTCCACCACCAGCTGTTAGCACCAGGCTAGGTGTAGTCTGCATAGGTCAGCAGGGGGGTGGAGGTTGGTCTCTGATTAAGCATTTCAAAGGCCTGCTGCTGAGCCTAACGCCATTGGGCTTGAATGGAAGGTGAGGGTCCACCCTTCCATTGGGTACTGTGCCCGCACAACAGCTGGATAAGTGGGGCAGCTGTCTGGGCAAACTTCAAGATAAAATGTCGGTAATACCCCACTAGACCCAGGAAGAAGCGTAAATCTGTGATGGTTTTTGGAGGGTCTCCAGTCCTGGACAGTTTGTACATTGCTCGGGTCTGGGGATATGCCTCTGGCTTCAACCACATGCCTAAAGTACTGCATATTTTGCCTTATCTGGTGGCATTTGCTGGGCTTGAGTTTGAGTCCATATTGTGCCAAACAGGAGAACACCCTTGCCAGATGGCTCATGTGCTCCTCAAAAGTCTTGGAAAAAATTATAATATCAAGGTAAACCAGTACAGTCTCAAAATTGAAATCCCAGAGAAATCTCTCCACTAGGGTCTAGGGCATGAGGCTGGGCATGCAATTAAACTTGAACAGTCTCAGAGGTGTGATAAATGCTATCTTCTCCCAGTCTTGGTCCCATACTGGGACTTGCCCGTAGCCACTGGCCACTGTCCAAGGTGGAGAAGAACTTGGCTTGTCCAAGGGCCATTAAGAATTCCTCAACCTGAGAAAGGGGGTAAGCGTCCTCAGAGTTTCACATTCACAAAGTTATGTGAATGTGAAAACTACAAGTTCTCATTGAACTACCAGGGAGCTGTGGAGTACTCTAAGTAGAGCCTTCCTGACTGTGTGTAACTACCTGCTTGTATAAGGTACGAGCAGACAGCTTGCACAGACTGTCTGCAAGAACTCTGCATTGCACCTGTTATCTGCTGTTCGCGGGTGCAATGCTTTGCAGGCTCATAGTAAAAAAAATAAATGCACAATTTTTTTTTACTTGCAAAAAAGATGTACATTTATTTATTTATTTTTTACAAAGATGAACTTATCCTTTAAACTAACCAACCTGTAGTTACTTGGTAAAGACTTTGACCCGTTTTTAAATATAGGCAGCACATTGTTTTTTTGCCAATCCAGTGGTACTATGTCAATCAACGAAGAGTCTCTAAAAACTAGAAACAATGGCTTTGAAATAACAAAGCTTAATGTTTTGAGGACAAGTGGATGTAGGACATCTGGTCCAGATTCTTTATTTGCCTTTATTTTATTTAAACGTTTCTGGACCATATACATTTTGAGTCATTGTTGTTCTTTTGGGGCTACTATAGTATTGCTATTCCTATTATGGAATTGAGTTCACCCATTTTCTTTTCTATAAACAAAGCTGAAGGAGGTAGTTAATACATTTGCATTTTCTTTGTTCCCAGTCACCAACTTTAAATTGTTTTGTAAAAGCTGAGACCTGACCTTTTTACTATTAATATATTTGAAGATTTTTTTTTTTTTTCCCACTCTCTTTTGCAACCTGTTGTTGTTTGTTTTGAATTTTTGCAGCCTTGTTTTCTTTTTTTACATATTCTGTTATATTCTATGTTATATAACTTAAAAAAGATGATATATTATATATATTGGGAATATATTTTGCAGTGTGTTTGCATATAGTCAGTTTGAAGTATTCCCATCTCTGTTCAGCAGTTTTTAATGACAATACTCTCTCCCAGTCTAAATCTTGGAGTGCAGCTCTCAGCTTTGGAAAATTGCTCTGTGAAAGGGGAGCTCCACCCAAGTTCTGCTTTAAGGCCTCCTCCCCCCATCTTCTTCCCCAAATGGCACTTTTGTTTTGGGGGGGGGGGTACCTTGTTTTGACAGGTATGCTCTCAACTTTCCTGTTGGATTGCCTAGGCGATCTGACCTGAAGTTCTCCTCTCCCCCTCACTCCCTGCAGTCTTCTAGGATGTGTCACAAGTCCCAGAAGACTGCAGGATCATTCACAATGTGCAGCGCGGCTCTCAAATGAGCAGTGGGCACCTGGCTGTGGAGCCGCAGCCAGGTGCCAACAGTTGAGATGCCGAAGGGCATAAAAAATGTGAGTGAAGAATATGGGTCGAATTAATGTCCTGTTCGGGTTCAGCCTCTCCCGGCACAGAAGATCCCCCCAGATGGGCTGTAAATCTCCCAAGGAGGTGGGTTCCCGTGGTGCAGAGACATATGCTAACGGTTCAAAGAACTGTGTTGTTTGTGGCAGCTAAGAAGCAGGCAGGTTTTGTGGGGCTGTTTTGTCAGAGTGAAGGCACTGTTTACACACAAGGATGTATGTTATCTTACTTTCCCTGGTGTCTAGCAGTCTGCTGGGCTCTGCAGTGCACCCCTCGTGTGTCTCAGAGTGGCGCTGAGCCAGGCGGGTGACTTCACGGCGGCTTACCGCCTTGTTCTGGGCTTCCCTGCAGTTCTTCTCAGCCCTCCAGCTCGGCAAGTTGCTGCTCTGTCTAAAGGTAGGCTGCTGTTGTTGCATGCTTGCTGTTGTTGCCCAATACTATTGTGCAATGTGCATTGATCCTCACCCTTGCCTTCCAGGTCTATCTGTCTGCCTGTGTTCTCTGCCTGTTTGCACTGAAGAACCCATTGAAAGGTTTTTACCTATGCTTTTCTTTTATATATATATATACACTTTGAATGACAATTGTGCGGTCATGCTACACTGTACCCAAACTAAATTTTTGGTTTTGTTTCTGTTATAAAATTTTGTAAATAAGTAAGTTTCCTCTTTCAGTGGGCACTGATAAGGCAGCACTGACGGACACTGATAAAGCGGCACCGATGAGGTGGCACCAATGAGTGAGCACTGACGGGCACCGACGATGGGCAATGATATGCGGCACTGATGGGTGGCACTGATGGGCATTGACAGGCGGCACTGGTGGGCACTCATGGGTGGCACAGGTGGGCATTGATGGGCACTGATGGGCACTGAAAGTATGAAAAGATGGGTACTTATGGGTGGCACTGATAGGCGGCACTGACGGGCACTGATAGGCGGCACTGATGGGCATTGATACGTGGCACTGATGGGTACTGATACACAACACTGATATGAGGCACTGATGGGCATCCCTGATGTCACTGGCAGTGGTAGGCA
The DNA here is from genome assembly GCA_028564925.1 of Lithobates sylvaticus. Lineage (NCBI taxonomy): Eukaryota > Metazoa > Chordata > Amphibia > Anura > Ranidae > Lithobates > Lithobates sylvaticus. The sequence continues at coordinate 118,747,028 of CM053032.1, read as the reverse complement.
TTGTCAGTGGGCACTGATTGGCAGCTCCCTGGGCATTGATTGGCAGCTGCCTGGGCACAGATGTGCATTTCCCTGGGGGTCTAGGGGGGCATACCTGGTGGTCCAGTGTGGTGGCGTCGCTGGTGGTCCTGGGCGGCATTATGGTTGTCATGGGCGGAATCCAAGGGGGGGCTGCGCTGATATACAATCAGCACAGACCCCCCTGTCAGGAGAGCCGCCGATCGGCTCTCCTCGCGTCTGTCAGATGCATCTGTCAGATCCTGTTTACATCGTGATCAGCCGTGATTGGACATGGCTGATCACGTGGTAAAGAGTCTCCGTCAGAGACTCTTTACCGAGATCGTAGTTGCGGGGTGTCAGACTGACATACCGCAACAACGATCACCACGAGGCACGCCCACGGAGACGCACAGAGGCTTAATATCCTGATCACGTCATATGACGTCCGGTCAGGATATTGAAACCACTTTGCTGCCATCATTCTGCTATATGGCGGGTGGCAAGTGGTTAAAAAGAGAGCACCTCTTCTGTCTTTTACAGAGAGAAAAGCCCAGTGCGAGCTAAATGCCCGCAAAGAGGTTCTAAGTCTGATGCGCTGTCTCAGAAAAACGAAAAGCGAAAAATGCAGCTACGGGTTCCTCCACGATATCTGTATTCCAGATCTCCTTCTCCAGAGCCTCATTGCAGTCGATCATACCAAGTCAAGCCATCGAAAAGCCTCTAAGAAGACCATATTCAGTCACAAGCACAGGGGGCAGTCTTTCTCTTCATCCAGGTCCTCCTCTCCAAGCCAATTGGAGGAAGCAGGCTGTTGGGCCTGTGCGGCTGAAGCCCTTCAGGGAAAGTTGGTGTGCGCTTCTTGTCTTAAAGAAGCTGCCCAAGATAACGCATTTGAAGCTCGTCAGGTGAAGTCCTATATTAAATCCGCAGTCAGGGAAGGGCTAAGAGGTGCATCCAAGAAAAACGTTCCTAATTGATTACAATTCCTCCAGCACTGTGGAGAATTATTTGGATGAAATTGATTAATTCTAACTGGAGTCAAATGCCATCGCATCATTCACTTATAATTTGCCTCTATTGAGGTTATATCCGATGCAAAGTTATATACTGTATCTACCATTTGTGTTTCATCCCGTTTTATGGCCATATCAGGTTTCCATTTTTCTATGAAGGGTAGGGTCCCTTAGCATTCTAGGTCTGTTAGGATTTCATATATTTGGGATATTCCGTATTTTATAGGTATTTTTTATTACAAAACTTTTCAATTGGGGTTAATCCTTTCTCATCTCTAATTGGTTGGGGGATTGTGCTCACAAAGTGCTTTATTTGTAAATATTCCCAATCATTTAAGTAATGCCATCCGTGAATCCTAATTAAATCATGTTTCATCTTAATTTACCCGTGAGTTGTGATGTTCTTTTAATTGTGCACTCCCCATTTGTTTTCCCATCCGTGTCCCATTCCCCGGGATAAAAAAATTAGTACCCGTTAATGAAATTAAAGGGGAATTATATTACCATTTTTCTTTTCGATACAGTGCATCCCATGTTTTAAGTACAATTTTAGTTAACTCATGGGTGTTTGTGGTATGTGTTCTAAATTTTGGCGGAATCATAGTTACATAGTTGCATAGTAAATTTAGGAATCCAAATCATTTTTTTAAGTTGTGTCTCATAGGAGATCCATAAGATCTTCCATCTTTACCCATCTCTTATTAGTGTTTATATTTGCCCACTCAACTAATCTTGCTAATATAATTGCCTTATAATACCTTTTTACATCCGGACATGCCATCCCTCCTTTTTTTTTTTCCTGGTTAGCAAATTGTTATTTAATCTGGGTTTTTTATTCTGCCATACATATTTCAGAATTATTGTTTTTATTACTTACTAAAAGCTTGATGGTATTTCTATCGGGAGCATCTGAAATGTATATATTATTTCCTGGAGTATCACCATTTTTAATATATTTATTCTACCTATCCAGGAAATTGGTCTCCTCGCTATTTTTTTTATCTCTGTTTTAATTTCATTGAGTAATGGAATGGAATTGGCTTGATATAGCTTATCGATGGTAGGGGTTAGTTTAATTCGTAAATATGTTATTTCTTTTCTTTCCCAGGTAAAGGGGAATTCTTGTTGTAATAGTTTTTCCTCTTTTTTTTATCTAGGCCAAGCCTCAATATTACAGTTTTTATGGGATAATTCTTGAAGTTCGTAAACCCACCATATTCTTTCAGTTCTTTTCTTAGATTGGGTAGCGACAACTTTGGTTTGGTCATGTATAGGAGTATGTCGTCTGCATATGCCGCAAGCTTATGCTCTTCTTCTACAACTTTTACTCCAGCTATATCTAAATTGTTCTGTATTTTTGTTAACAATGGTTCTAATGCTATTACATACAAGAGCGGCGAGAGCAGGCATCCTTGCCTTGTGCCATTAAACATCTCAAAGTCAGACAACATACTCCCATTAACCCCAACCCTGGCTGTAGGATGTTTATATAAATTGCCAATCCAGCTCATGATTCTTGGTCCAAACCCTCTGCTCCGAAGCGCTTCCATCATAAATACCCAATCAACTCCATCAAATGCCTTTTCGGCATCGATCGATCTCAAAATCATTGGGGGCCTACGTTCCTTTTCTTTATTCATTAATAGCATGGTTCTTATACTATTATCCCTCCCCTCTCTTCCTGGGACAAAGCCTGATTGATCAACATTTATCAGGTATGGCATGACGTTTTTTAGTCTCCTCGCCAGCACTTTCGCGTATAGCTTTGTGTCAGCGTTTAATAACACAATGGGCCGGTAGCTTGAACAAATGGTTCTATCCTTCCCTGCTTTTAGTATAACTAATATATTTGCGAAGAGAGATTCCTTTCCTTTTTCTTTGTTTTCCCCTATTCTATTAAAATAATTACATAGTTCTGGGACTTATTGTTCCTTAAATCTTTTATAGTATTTAATTGAGAACACGTCTGGGCCTGGGCTTTTCACCTCTGGTGTTTCCTTTCTAGCTTTATAGATTTCCTCCTGGGTAATAGGTTTATCCAATAATTCAGAGCTTTCTGTTGTTATTTTTGGTAGAATAACATCTGCTAAGTATTCTTGTATTTTAGATTTCCTAGTCTCTTCCTCTTGTGTCTCCTTGGTTCTATTTGCGTATAGTGCCCTATAATATGTTTTAAAAGCGTTCGCAATGTCAGTTGTTTTATAATTTAATTCACCCTTCTCATTTTTTATCTTTTCAATATAATTTTAAGTTTTTTTTTCTTTAGATATTTTTGCTAGGTATTTTTCCAGGCTTATTACATAGTTACATAGTAACTTATTGCCCCACATGTATCTTTCTTTCGCCACATTTTTAAATACTTTTCTCTTTTCTTAATTTTTCTTGTTCCATATCATTTAGCTGCCCCCTTTTTATAATAATCTTCTGGTGTGTTTCTCTGTCAAGTTGTGTTTTATGTTTTAAATCCAGCTCCTGCAATTCCTTTATTATGTTTTAGATTTGTATTTCTCTTTCTTTCTTTCTTTCTCCCTGCTCCTATGGAAATCAATTTTCCCCTGATATAAGCCTTGTGGGCCTCCCAGATTGTTGCCTTTGAGACATCTGGTGTATCATTTATGCTGAAATATTGTTCAATCTCAGTCTGTATTTCTCCTATTTCCTCGTCATCTATAAGATCTTCATTCAATCTCCAGGAGCCTTTTCTCTGTCCCACTTCTCTGAATCTTATTTTTACTGTCACCAGAGCATGATCAGAGGCAGAGATTATTTCTATCGCCACCTCTGTAACCTGCTCCAACATTTCATGGTCTAGTAAAATGTAATCTAATCTCCAATACGTGTCGTGCACCGTTGAGTAGAATGTATAGTCTTTTTTCCTTGGTTATAGTGTACTAGTGTATAGTGTATACGTCCACTAGCTGCTGACTGTACAGTTTTTTTAATCAATTTTAGTTTTTTATTTTCTCGACTAGGTGCACAAGACGTAGTATCCAAGTCTTGATCTATTGACAAATTAAAGTCTCCTGCTAGAATTAAATGGCCCTGTTTAAAGTCTATTAAGGAATTAAGAATTGCATTTAAGTATTTTTTTTAAGGCATTTATTGGGGCAATATACGTTTGCTAACGTGTACCTTTCACCTTGGAGAGTTCCTCTCATGAACAGAAAGCGACCATCGGGGTCAACTTTCCTATCTTCCAAGGTGAAACTAATATTTTTTGCTATTCCAATAGCAACTCCTTTTGCTCTCTTAATAGGGGAATCAGCATAATACCAAGTTGGAATCGCACGTGAGTACAATTTAATATTTGAATCCAATGCTATATGCTTCTCCTGTAGGAAGATTATATCTACACTGTACCTTTCTAACTATTTAAGCATTTTATATCTTTTTTAAGGGAAATTCAACTCAAACAATGAGTTTCTTATTTGTTGAGAAAAACAAGGACAAACAGATCTTATCTTATCCACCCCCGCCCATCCTCCCTTTTAACCACAATTCCCTCCCGCCTCCCCCCCTCATCCCCACCTCAGTTGGTACCGTGACCCTATGGTCTGAAGCACTCCCTTAGGGACCACCTTGTCCCCCTGCTCCCTTTCACCTGAGGTGGAGTTCTGTGTGGCGCTGTCAGGGGTCATCTCACCTACAACCGGCGAGATGATTCCAGAGCGTGCCAAGAGTCCAAGTCCCTGCTTCTCTGCTTTTTAATTTAAGTCTTTTCATACTTCCCTCCAATCCCGCCCCACCCTCCCGATCCCCCCCGCCCCCCCCAATTCCCAATTGGAAAAAGAGAGAGAGAGAGAGAGAGAGGAGAAAGAAGAGAGAAGAGATAAAAAAAAAAAAAAGGTGTCCCCTTTTGAAATCGGTGTTAATTATTGCTCGCTGTAAGTCCATTTTTCCTACCAATTAAGCATGAAGGAAAACCCCAATTGTATTGAACTTCATTTTCGCTTAGTATTATCAATAGGGGTTTTAGGGCTCTCCTTTTCAAGGTTTCCTGTGATAAGTCTTGGTACAGTTGAACTTGATTTTCCTCGTACGTTATGGGCGACATCCCTCTCAGATTTCGCCATAGATGATTTTTATCTTCCCAATTCTTGAATCGCACTATGTCTCTTGGGTTCTCTTGTGAGATTTCTTTTGGCCTTGTAATTCTACAAATCTCTCGATTTTTATTGGGTTCGTTATTTCTTTGTCCATCAAAGGATTACAAATCTTTTTTATGACTTCTGTTAGATCTTCTTGTTGGGAAGCCTCAGGTACACCGCGTATCCTTACGTTTTTCCTTCTGTCCCTGTTTTCTTCATCCTCCAATTTATATGCTTGTTCTTGTTGTGCTTTTTTCAGGGATTTAATTTATGCTTCTAGTTTCCCCATGTTGGTGCGGTTACTTTCTGTTATTTTTTCCACTTCTTCCACTCGTTCAAGAATATGACCAAGGTTTTTATGTATTCTTTCCATATTCATTTTTAATTTAATTTTCGAATGCAGCGAACATAGATTCAATTTAGTTTTTTGTTGGTAAGGAAGGTTTATCTTGCTGCATCTGTTCATCCCTTAATTCCGGCTCTAGATCTAGCTTTTGCTCTATTCTTGATTCTGAGAGTGTATCAGCCTCTTGCGATTTTTTATTTTGCACTTTTTTCCTTTCCTAATTCATCTTTTCTTTACTCTCCATCAGAGAAGCTTTGGTAGTTTGTTTTTCTATCAATTGCTTCTCTGAACTTTCCACTTGTGTGAAATACTTATTCATTGGACCTGGGCTGGTGATCAAGCTTAGGCGGGGTGATTTGGGGGTTGCTCCTCCTCTCGCCGCCTTTCCCCTCATTATTCCAAAGGAATTCCTGTTCTTCTGTGACCCCCTTAAATTTTTATAAAGTCCGCTGGTTATGTAGCAATTAAAGAGGCACACTCTTCTGCCAGTTTACTTTACAGGGCTGGTGGAGAAATGGTGAATTTCTCTTCCCCCTCTTCCTTCCTTCTGTCCCCACCCCACTTCTCCTTTCATCATTATCCACTTCTCTTCTCTTTATTAGTAATTTACTTTCAGGCAAGTGAAGTGTATATTTTTTTTATACTTTTTTCTTTGCCTGTAGGAGGGGCCCTTCCAGAGTCCTTTCGCTTCCCCCCTCCTACGGATATGTGTTATAAATGCACTCCAGGGCAACTATGTTTGTTTTCCTAGTTTTTTCATGCAATTTGTGGGTGTTTTTATATTCTTATGTTCTTGTCAGTCTATCGGTCTGTCTGTTATTAGATTTACCTCCTATATATGTCCAAGATTGCTTGTTTTTACATGAAGTTGTAATATGTCTATTTTTATATTACGTGACACAGTCTATAGTGTTGTGGTGCTGTGATGAGAATATTAGAGATAGCAGTTCTTAATCAACTCTTAAAGGGGTTATAAAGGTAAAAGTTTTTTCACCTTAATACATTCTATGCATTAAGGTGAAAAAACATTTGACAATGCCGGTCCACCCAGCTCCCCCGTTTTACTTACCTGACCCCTCGAAAGTCCCGTGCTCGCACCGACATCCTCTTCGCCGATCAGCCTGGCTGCTGATTAGTTAAAGTGGATGGATTTAAAGCAGCGCAGCCATTGGCTTGCGCTGCTGTCAATCACATCCAATGACGCGGCGCTCTGGGGGCGGGGCCGAGTGATACAGCGAGCGGCTATAGCCGCCAGCTGTATCACGGGAGCGCACCCGCAAGTACTCCACACCATGCGAGGGAGCTCGCATGAAGGTGAGAAGTACTTGCGAGGGGGACAGCCGCCGAGGGACCCCAGAAGACCAGGTTCGGGGCCACTCTGTGCAAAACGAGCTGCACAGTGGAGGTAAGTATAACATGTTTGTAATTAAAAAAAAATAATAATTTCCTTTACAACCCTTTAATACATCCCGGTACTGGAGACATTTTATCCTTATAAAAAGACACCACACATCATAAAGTTACTGAATGTCACGCAATAATGATGCAGCCCGAACCTGGGCTGGGTTCAGGTTTTCGATCTATTACAGCAGACAGACCTGATCTTGGACACTGATTAAAGCCGTACATACGTAAATCAAACATTAAGAGGAATGTCAATCTGTTAATTACTTCAGCCCATACGCTAGTAGGTGAAATAACTGTTCAGGGAGATAGCATGCATAATTTTCCTGCCAGAAAGTTGCGGTTTTCGATATATTCAGGTGCCACAGTTCTTAATCTTATGGTTGGTGTGGATTTATTTCATAGTATGGCATTTAGAACACGTTATGCTTTACTTACCACACTACACCTTTCCAAGAAGTAAATCATTTCATCATCTACTCACTTCACTACCTTTTCAGTCCAGAAGAGTGTCCATGAAAGCGTGGATAATATCGTGGGGGGTGAGGGGGGTGACTGACTTGAGATCTCCGCCGGCTTCCTGCTTGGTCTGTAGGGAAACTCAAGGTCTCAGGTTTCCACTTCCCCAGTCAGCACCGCACCATCCCCGGGAGAAGCCGCTCCACCACTTCTCAGCCATTCCTCTGCACAGGGGACGGTATCCGGATAGGAAGGCGAGACGGCCAGAGGGAGGATATCAGCCTTTATCCTCTATCCTCATGCTCTTCCTATAGACATAGCCTCTTCCTATAGACTCCCACTACCACCAGAACAGGTGAGGTACCTTCGGCTAGCGGGAATGTACCTTCGGCTGGCGTTTCCACCTCCACGAGGGTGAGCAGAGCACAGCAGGGAGGGGGGCTGTCGGGCGAATCAGGAGGTCATAGTTGGTTCAGCTAACAGAGCAGAGAGCGGGACCAGGTTCATCTCCAGCTCGCCCTAGCTCTGGACACACGCCATTACTAGACTCCTCCCTCTTATATATACACACACACACATTTAAATGGAATAAAAAGAGGCTTTTAATCAGTAATCCCAGAAACAGACCGGCTCAGCATAGGAGAGTAATGGCCCGTACACACGGTCGGACATTCTGACCACAAAATCCGTCTGATTTTTTCTGACGGATTTTGTCCGAAACTTGTGTTGCACACACACGGTCGGACAAAGTTGTCGGAAAATCCGATAATTTGGAACGTGATGACGTTCATTTGCTATGACAGGACTACGTTCAGGCTAGTAGCCAATAGCTTTGGTCTTATTATTTGATCTAAGCATGCGTGGCACTTTGTCCGGATTTTTTTGTCGGAAAATTTGAGATCCTGCTCTCAAATTTTTTCCGTCAGAATTTCCGACGGAAAAAGTCAGATAGAACCCACACACGATCAGATTTTTTCGACAATATAATCCGATCGGACCTTTTCCATCTGAAAATCCAACCGTGTGTACAAGGCATAAGTGTACTGTCGGATGTCAGTCACTAACAAAGTCTACCTCTCTCCCAGCTAGATCCACAGCTCAGTCACATCTTCAGTGTATTCTATCATTGGTCCCAATTTTGACCCAGACAGCTGGGTCATGCTCAACCACTCCCAGTAATTTATGACCCCAGACCACCATATGACGAACCGTAGCACCATGTTGAGAGTAACCATTTTTTTGAGGCAACCCTGGCAGGAAATTATTCTATCAGTCTTTCTGATTATAGAATCACCAATTACCACCAACTACTGTCTAGGCCTTCTTACATTGCCCTCACTACCTCTACTAAATAGGCTTCCCTCCCAGCTGTTAGAGGTAGCAGTGACATCTAGGGCTGCCATCTACGAGTTCATCTCTTCCACACCTTCATGCAACTTGGCAAATTTGTTTGGGTTCTCAAACACAGGGCTGGCCTTAACCTTTTCTGTAAGCCCCTACCACTCTCTCTCACTACAGTAGACCCCCCAGTTTGGTTCGCAGCAGAACTTTCGAACATCGCAAAAGTAAGGAATCCAATTGAAATCTATGGGACCCAAACTGGAAAAATCAAAAGTGCCCATTGTGAAGGCTTATATGCAAGTAATTGGGCATACAATGGTTATGGGGGTCAGGGTACTGTCCTGGGAGACATGTATCAATGAAACAAAAGTTTGTAAAAAACATAATTATTAAATGAGCAGTGATTTACTGATGCTTAAAGTGAAACCATAAAAATGAGAAATAACAATAAAAATGAAAAATTCCTTTAAATATGATGCCGGGGGGGTCCCCTTAATCTGCCTGTAAAGTAGCACATCTGTATCATGTATATAACCTGCTGCAGCAATAAAGACTGGACCTGAGGTGAGTAGACACGCATTCAGCGGAGGGGGATACATGACAGGGTGGTAAGGGTATCCAGTCAACGGGGGGTTAACAAAGTATTTTCATTTAAACGTAGGCTCCTACCCATTGGCCGAGGAGAAAGGGGGCTGGGGGAGCTTAGGTAGTATTAGTTGCTGGGTAGGTGGGGCCTCAGCAGTAGCAGAGTAGTAATTGTTGGACGAACATCCCGTGTAGCTTGCATCTGCGTCCGTCATCCTGCAAAGAGATGAGTGAGTTAGATCAATTATTGGCCCAGCTCAGGGCTGCAGCTGACTTGCATGGCTTGGCATGGGTGCAGAGCCAGGTAGAGGCTTCACTACAAGGGGTCCGGCAGAGTCCCCCGCAGCTAGTGCCTGTCTCACTGCGTGCTTGGGGGTCCAAGCCTCCGGAGCGATTCAGTCCTGATGGGACGCCTCAGGCTCATCGCCGCAATTGGAGCCCGCCTTCGGACTCTTCAGGCCCCCTGCCAAGCGCATGCTGGCTTCGGCGGGTGGTGAGCCTGGGAGGAATCCCCAGCTCAAGCAGAGCCCCCCCGGGGGATAGGCACTCACCTGCGTGTGGCCCCAGTCCCATCCTCCATCATCCGGATTTTGGAGCGGGTGGCTCCAGTCAGCACGACAGCTCGGCGGGGAGAGTGATGTCTGCGGGCACTGGCCTGTCCCCGGGTGTGGCTGGCAGCCCTTCTCTGGAGGAAGGAGGAATGGTGTGGGAGTGAGAGCACGTCTGCCCTGGGAGGATGAAAGATGGCGGCACACGCACCTCCATGTCAAAGTCGGGGCCTGGGAGAGCAGTGACTGGCGAGACGTGCAATGATGATGTCAGCAGGAGGTCAGGAATGACACCGCGACATACCAGCAGGTCCGCGGGGATCACCTGCAGCAGACGAGGGAAGAGGACGGTCAGCGGTCCGGAGGTCGGCGGGACCCGCGCTGGCAGAAATTCGGTTGGAAGTGGAGGTCAGCAGAACTGAGGACGGGGAGCTGGAAGAGGACGTTCCAGGCAACGAGGGAGTCTGGATCCACGGCTGGGGGGTTCCCGGCTCCTGTGCAGCCAGGTGAGTGCACTTCTGATATATTGCCTTTTCTTTCTCCCTCTACGGTTGCTGGGGCGGGGGTCAGGTGTCAAGAGGCATGAGCTAGGGCTTCTGTACAGGAGAATGATATGCTTGCCTATGATGTATTGTCCAGCCTGAGGGAAATTGGGATGGGGGTTCTGTTCAGGGGATGGCACCGGAGACGTTGGGGGATCCGCCAAAGGGTGCTGGAGGAGTCGGCGCGTAGAGTCCCCCCCTCCCTGGTACAGGTGGGTTCTGGGGCTGGGATGCAGTCGGAGAAGGGCGGTGTAGTCCCGGTGGTGGAGAAGTCGACGAACGGGGCTAAAGACACAGAAAAAGGTGAGAGATTGGCAGACTCAGCAAAGTGCGAGGTCTACGTGTGCTTCGAGGGACCACTGGGTGCTCACCTTAAGCCTGAGGTAAGGGACAAGATTTGGAAGGGGGAGTATGTGGAAATTTTTTCCTTGCCCCTCCCCTGAAAAGTTTAACCTGGATCGGGTGAAACCTGACTAAAGCAAGAAAGAGGAAGAGGAGGAGAAGAGGAGGTATTGCCTCATCCCTCGCACATTTGCCAATTGGTTGCAAACTTTTGTGATTTTGGCTAGTGTGATTGGAGAAAAAGCGCCAGAGAATTGTTCAGCTCTTTTTTGTTACCTAGTTTATGGGTTTATGGTGGCGTGGCTCCGTTAAGATGAGCACTTTCGGCAGCGGAAGGCCGTCCGGCCTGCCATACACTGGGATCATAAGGATATCGGCCTCTGGATGAAATTGATGACTCTGGCCAGGGTTGGGAGTCCATTTTTTTCAGGGGCTGGCTGGCGGCACCGCTACCTCGTGTACATCGGCCTCTAGGAAGAAAGGGGTGTGTTGGCAGTTTAACGACAGTTCCTGCCGATTCGGCGGTACATGCCGGTTTAAACACCAATGTCCCAGCTGCGGCAGCAGCAATTCACTCGCCCGCTGCTTTAAATCAGGCAATGGTCACGCCAGAGATGCGTCTGGAAAGAGGGAGGACTCCGTTGAGGGTAAAAAGGATGGTTCCTTTCCTAAGTAGGTACCCGGATCGGGAGTCTGCCCGACTCCTAGGGGTGGGATTTACGGAGGGTTTTCGTATCCCGTCCACATTAGTTGTTTCACCTATGTCCACTAATTTACGTTGGGCACTCCAGTACCTGGAGGTGGTATGAGAGAAACTTTCTAAGGAAGTTTCCCTGGGTAGGATGAGCAGCCCTTTTTCTTCTCCATTTCCGGGCCTGGTCGTGTCCCCCCCTGGGGTGGTTCCCAAGAAAGAACCTGACAAATACCGCTTGATACATCATCTCTCCTACCCTAAAGGGGACTCGGTTAACAATGATATTGACCCGCAGGCCTGTGCGGTCACCTATACATCGTTCGATGCAGCTGTTTTCTGGGTACGCATAAGTATGGTCGTGGTTCTTTGTTGGCCAAATGAACATGGAGGTGGCATTTCACCTGCTTCTGGTTCATCCTCAAAGTGTTCACCTTTTGGGTTGTCAGTGGCAAGGTTCGTATTTTGTCGATCGTGGTCTACCAATGGGGTGTTCCATTTCCTGTGCCCTGTTCAAAACCTTTAGTTCCTTTGTCGAATGGGTTGTGTGGGATGTGTCTGGCTTTAATTCCATCATCCACTACCTGGATGATTTTATTTGCAATGGGCCATCGGATTCCAAAGCTTACGCGGTTTTGCTGGGGATGCTACAGCACATAGCGGGCTGTTTTGGCATTCCTTTGGACCCGGACAAAACAGAAGGCCTGAAGATGGAGCTGGTTTTTCTTGGCATAGCAATTGATTCGGTGGCCATGGAGAGCCGATTGCCCGTGGACAAATTGGTGGCACTGCGGAGGGAAGTTGGTGGCATGGCAAGCAGGCGTAAAATTCAGTTACGGGAGTTGCAGTCCTTGCTTGGTAAGTTAAGTTTTTCCTGCAGGATCATTCCTATGAGCAGAATTTTTTGCCACCTGTTGTTCTTGGCTACGGCGGGCGTTAGCGCCCCATGGCACTACATTCATATGACCAAGGACTTACGGGCCGACCTTAAGATTTGGGACTCCTTTTTGGAGTCTTACAATGCTGATTTGGTCTTGTTTACGAATGCGGCTGGATCAGTCAGCTATGGGGCATACTTTCAGGGGCGATGGAGTGTGAAACGGTGGCCTGAGGAATGGAGGTTGACGCGTTTGTTAAAGAACCAGGTATTGTTGGAAGGGTTTCAGATTGTGCTGGCGGTCGAAATTTGGGGGGATGCTTTTGCAATAAGAAAGTGCACTTTCACTGTGACATTATGGTAGTAGTAACGGCTATCAATAACACCTCGGCCTCTTCCCCGCCAGTGGTGCGCATCTTGCACCATTTAGTGCTGTTATGCTTGCAATTGAATGCTTTAATTTATGCTGTGCATATTCCTGGTATTTGTAACAAGGTAGCGGATGCTTTGTCTCGTTTTAAAGTGGGACGAATTTCGCGTGTTGGCATCGGCAGTGGAGCAACATGGGACGCCTTGTCCCCAGAGGCTGTGGAAGATCACATTGGAGTTGCCGCTGGATTGACTCGGGATTCCCTGAGTGTCGCGACATGGGAAGCATGTACCAAGGCCTGGCAGGAATGAAGTTTGTTGCTGTTGGAGGTAGGCAGGGTGGAGCCAGGGGTGGAGGTGACCTTCTTGGTTCTGTATTTTGTGGTGCGTAATTTTGATCGCGGGCTTTAGCGTTGGCAGTGGATCGTAAATTGGCTGGCCTAGCTTTCTGGTTCAAGTTAAAGGATGTTGGGGATTTTACCAAAGCCTTTGTGCTTTGTGGTCAAGCAGACAATGAAGGGGTATCGCAGGGGGTCGCCGTTCCTGTAGCGCCCAGTGTCTGTTTCCATATTGTGGACCGTCTTGGAAATGGCTTCAATTGGTTTGTTCTTCAGCTTACGAACTGACTATGTTTCGGGCGCCCTCCGGATTGGTCAACTGGTCAGCCCTTCAAAATGTGTAGCTGGGGGTATATTATGGGAGGATGTGGTATTTACTGATTCATCGGTACGGATTAGGATCCGTCATCCCAAAACGGATCAAGGTGGCAGGGGAGTGCAATTGGAATTGTTCCAGGGCAATACTACAGGTCTTTGTCCAGTTTTTGCTTTGGAACAGTTCTCGTTGGTACGACTGCATATAGACGGCCCCCTGTTGGTGCATACTGATTGTTCCTGTTTATCCAGGTTTCAATTTGTGGCTGTCTTTTGCAAATGTCTGTCGGTGGTGGGATTTGACCCGACGGAGTACGCGTCTCATTCCTTCTGCATTGGAGGCATCTCGGTGGGGTTTTGATGACAACGCGGTCAAGCAGATAGGCAGGTGGGAGTCCAATAGATTCCATCTGTACGTCAGGCCTCACTTATTATAGGCCCTCGGGGGCTGGTATAATTGTCCTTTTTTCTACTTTTTCTGTTCTTTTGTTTTATGTTGTTTGTCAGTTGGTCTTAATGTTCCGTGGGTGGTACTGTGTTTTTTTTGTTTACTTGCAGGTCACAGATGCCTCGTCAGAGGCATCAGAGCAAAAAGGGTGGAGGTCAGGCCAGAGGCTAGGCAGTTAGGCCTTCCCCGTGAGTTGAGCAGCGTTCAATGGATCGGTGTCCGGGGCATGCTGTGGAGTCAGGTGGTCCCTGAGGTTACCCGTTTTGCCAGGTTGGATAGTGCTCCAGATATCCTTATCATCAATGCAGGGGGCAATGATTTGGGCATTAGGTCCTCTAGGGAGCTTATCAGAGATATCAGATTTGATCTTCTCAGGCTTCGGAGTTCTTTCCCGGGCACCATCATACTCTGGTCAAACATAGTGGCCCGAACGGCATGGCGGGCGGTTTGTTGTTAGGAATGGGGTCCTGGTCATCAGACATTTCGGTTTGGAGCACGATACTTGGCAATTCCTGAGAGGTGACAGAGTTCATCTCAATGCTGTGGGTACTGACCTGTGGTTTCTGGGGTTGGAGGATGGTTTACAGCGGGCTTTCCGGGTGTAGCGAGGCACGCAAGTGTAAGGCTTAACACTTGCGTCGCTGTGGCGTTTTGGGGTCCTTGATAGCGGTCTAAATCTGGTCACTGGGTAAACAGTGGGGAACCATCTGAGGTTTGGTATCCTCGTGTGGGAACGGTTCACTGCGTAGTGACCAGGTATTGTTTAAAAACCCTGGGTGGCTGAGGTCAGCTGGGTTTAGGCCCCAAGTTCAGTAGGTTTCGGCTGGGGTTGTAACTCAGCGAGCTGGTGCCTCAGACACAAAAAAAATGTTAGGGGTATATGCGGGCGGCTCTGCGGGTCCGCAGGAGTCTCCTTGGGTGAAAGCGGCGGATTTGCGGGTGAAAGCGGGCGGGTCCGCGTGGGTGAGCGGGCGGGTCCGCGGGCGTGAACTGGCTGGGCAATTAGGGAGCTTGCGGGTGGGGAGCAGAGAGATGACATCATTGACATCAGTGACACAGCAAGTGACAATCCGTAACGTGTGGCAGGCGACGTGGCAAGCGACAACCTGTGATGTGACAATCTGTAATGTGACAGGTGACGTGGCAAGTGGACAATCTGTCACATAACAATCTGTAAAGTGGCAGGTGACGTGGCAAGTGACAACCTGGGACGTGGCAAGTGACAATCCATAATGTGTGGCAGGTGACGTGGCAAGTGACAACCCGGGACGTGGCAAGTGACAATCAATAATGTGTGGCAGGTGACGTGGCAAGTGACAATCCAGGATGTGGCAAGTGGACAATCCGAAACATGTGGCAGGTGATGTGGTAAGTGACAATCCGTAATGTGTGGCAAGTGACAATCCAGGAAATGGCAAGTGACAATCCAAAATGTGTGGCAAGTGACGTGGCAAGTGGCAACCAGGGACGTGGCAAGTGACAATCCGTAATGTGTGGCAGGTGATGTGGCAAGTGACAATCCGTAATGTGTGGCAGGTGACGTGGCAAGTGAAAATCTTTGACAATCTGCATCTGGTGGCAAGTCACACGCTCAGGGCTCCCACTGATTCTGCATTATGGTGAGTTGAACTATTTCATTTTATATAACAGAACATAAATTGGTTAGAAGGCATGGAGGTCAGCAATGTGTGTCCTTCAAGGGCTGCATACAGTATATTGCATACTTTGTTGTTAAAAATGAATATAAGCTATTGCCTGGGTACTGTGCCACATGAGTGTGGAAATCTGTTGTTCAATGGCATTAGTTCATTTTTTTTTTGGGGGGGGGGGGCTGTTTGCAGGGGGCCCATACAACATTTTGCTATGGGGCCCTGTGATTTTTGTAGTTATGCTCCTGCCAGTAGCCCAGTGGATCGTCAACTGGAAAGCTCTCCATGTCGGTTTTTGCCCCTAGATAATCACCCACCATGTGATGCAGACGCTGCCAATGGGATGTGGAGGCCGACAGCCCTGGGCGGCGAGGACTAACGTTTTTTTAAAAAGCATCACGGCCCTCTTCTCCATGGCTCCTCTCTTGACCAACAGAAACGAAGACTGTAACCTACCAGAGTCTGGAAAGCGGTACATAAACTCCTCTTTAAGGTGTCCTCAAGAGATTTCATATTCTGCTCCCTCTGTGGGGATGGGATGAGTTCCAAGACTTTCCCCTTGTAAGAGGGTTGCCAACCAATAGTGATCCTTCTTAATGCCACGTATTCTCAGATCATTTTGCAGGCTTTGAAGAATGAGGGAAGCCATGCACCGCAAGTTTGTGGAGGCATGAGAAGCAGACTCCTTGGGGTCACTGAGGATTACAGTAGCTATAACTGCCTCCTCCCAGCCATGTACTACTCCCAAGGGTTCTGGGGATGGAAAACCATCTGTTAAGGGTTGATGTTTTTCTTCCCCTGCTTCAATGCCTCTAAAGCTGCCAGAATCTTCCTCCTCTTCCTCCCTCTCCTCTTGTGTGTTGTGTGGCATCATAAGAATGGTGTCTGCATAAAGCGGGCCTTGAGAGGAAACAAATTACTCCTCGTTGCTCTGCCTTGAGTGCCCTGTACATAATGCCACACAGAGTATGCTCCAGCAGGAACACACAAGGGATTGCATTGTCATGGCTCACCATCCTTGTCGCCTCCTCAAATGGTGACAGTACAGTGCATGAATCCTTTATAAGCAGCCATTGGTGTGGGAAAAAAAAAAAGCAGAGGTGCTTTGAGCCTGTCTTTGTGCAATGCTCACACAGGTACTCGTTGACGGCCCTGCATGTGCAGCCGCTGCAGCTTCGCCAAAGTTGAGTTTCACCTGGTGAAACCACAAATGTCACAAATCAGGCAGTTTATAGGCAGGTGGAATTTCCGCTGAATTTAAGCCAACCGAGCACTGTCTGTGTATAACCACCTAAAATGGCCACAGTCTCCTTTGGCCTGCTTTATCAGGTCTTCCGACCCTAGGTACCTGCTTACGAAACGCTGCACCACCAAATTGAGGACATGTGCCAAGCATGGACAGGAGGACAGGAGGTTTGTGCCATTATCGCACACCACCATTCCTGACTCCAGCTGGTATGGCATGAACCACCTCTGGGCCTGCCCCTGCAGAGCAGCACGAATCTCTGCTCCAGCTTAGGGGGTACTGGTGGTTCATAGGACAATTTAGCAGAGGAGGGTATGGAGGAGGAGGAGGGGGTGGAGCTGACAAATCTTGCATCATCACCACAAGCTGTATGAAGATGTGGCGGCACAACAGGCTGGAGCACTAAGCACAGTCCTGCATCCTTCCAAGTTGCAAGCAGACTTACCCTGTGTCCTGTGAACAAAATATAGCGTCCCTGACCATGCTTGCTGGACCATGTGTCAGCAGTAACATGGACCTTGAAGCTGACTGCCTTGCCAACGATGCCAAAGCATTGCCTTCCACGTGATGGACGGTACAGAGCTGGAATCTTACCTAAAATAAAAATAGCGACTGGGAACCTGCCATTGTGGTGCGGCACATTCTGTAAAATCACGGAAGGGGCAGAATTCACAAGACTAAAAGGCAGGAGTTGTAAAGCCTGCAGCTGGGCATGTGGGTGGCAGTGTCTGTATTTTTTTTTCCGCTGCAGCAAATGGGGCAGAGACATTTGCCTGCTACAGCTGGTGGTGTGCTACTAGCAGACATGCTGCAAGGACCTGTGACACTCTTTGATATACCATCACCCTTGTCAGTGGAGGCTGCTGAGAGGTCATGGGTTATAGTGGGGCTTGACCAGAGAGGTGAAGAGGAGCAGAATTATATCCCTTTTGTTTGGTACCTTGTCAAGCATGTGGGTACCCAAATGACTGGTGTTTTTGCCACACTCGATCTGCTTGAGGCAAAGTTTGCAAATTACAACAGTGCGATCGGCTGCACATGTGCTAAAAAAGACCCAGACAGCTGAGCTGTGGGTAGTGGGCTGAGAGATAACAGCTCCACAATCTGGTAGAATAGGGTGGCTGCTCTCTACTCTTCGATGATAGCTTCCTCGTTGGAGTTCTGCCTCACCCTGGCTTTCATCTTCTGCTCTATCCGGCACCCAAGTCATGGTAGTGACCTCATCATCACCATCCCCTCCATCCTCATCATCACTGGAGCCAACATGGCAATACGCTGCGGCTGGGGGAACATAACTGCCAATTTAATGTTTACCAGTGTTCTCTGCTCTCTGTAGGCTCATGTTCCTACCTTCCTTAATGTCAGAACCAAGATCTGAATCAAGAATGGCTGTGCATCGTCAAGAAGCAAGTGGCTGATGCTATGTTCAAATAACTCAGCTGACT
The DNA here is from genome assembly GCA_028564925.1 of Lithobates sylvaticus. NCBI lineage: Eukaryota > Metazoa > Chordata > Amphibia > Anura > Ranidae > Lithobates > Lithobates sylvaticus. The sequence continues at coordinate 118,728,982 of CM053032.1, read as the reverse complement.
CCTCCAAGGCTGATGCTTGGGCTATGGCAGTAGTAGCTGTGGACAAGGAGGCAGAATAAGCTACTCTGGCTGCTTGAGGTGGACTGCACACTAGTCTCTGCTTAGGTGATGAAGGATGAGGATGGTTTAGTAAGCCAGTCCACCACCTCTTGTGCATGAAGCTGGATAGCATGGGAAACATCACTAAACAGAGGAAATGTTGCCCTGCCTGAGGATTGACCACGTCCACCTTTGCCTGTGGACACAGATGCTGCTGGCCTACTCACAGTGCCATGGGAACATCTGCCTCTCCTTGTTGGCCTCCCAGACATGATGCGGGAGGGGGGGGGGGGCAGCTGAATAACAAAATGTAATAAAGATGGGGAAATGTGTACGTAGATGCACTTTAATCAATGGAAAGTGGTGTTTGGTGCAATTTAACTTGAGTACTTACTACACACACTCCACTGACACCCTACAATATACTGCAGTAAAACTGCACTGAAGCAGTGAAATATACTGCATTAAATGTGCACTAACGTACTGCAATACACTGCTGCAAAACTGTGTTAAACGTGCAGTAACGGACTGCAATATACTGCAGTAAACTTACAATAACACACTGAAATATACTGCGTTATACATGCACTAATAATACTGCAGTAAACGTGCACCAATGCACTGAAATATACTGCATTAAATGTGCACTAACACACTGCAATATACTGCAGTAAACGTGCAGTAACGCACTGAAATACATGCAGGAAACCTACCCTGACAAAATAAAATAACACTAAAGTAAAAATGAATGGTCACACTACACTCACACTGCACTATCACTAGATTCCCACTAAAGTGACACTAAAGTAAAAATGAATGGTCACACTACACTATCACTAGATTCACACTAAACTGACACTAAAGTAAAAATGAATGGTTGCACTACACTCACACTGCACTATCACTAGATTCACACTAAACTGATAGTTTACACTCACAAAATAATCACAATAGCCCACTATAGCTCACCTACTCACTAGTAGCACTGAACAGAGCCCTGTTCTATCTCTATCTACACCAATATCACACTACATATGGCCGCTATGGGCAGAATATTTTTATAGTGTGGGGTGGGACTAAGAGCAATGAGCCATGATTGGATAGAGTCATCATGGCAGTGTCCAATTATGGCTCTGACAGTGCTATGTGCCCTGATTGGGCAAAGCTTTCATTGCTTCAACCAATCAGGGCTTCCAATGCACTGTGCGGCGGCGCAGTGCATTGTGGTCATTCGGCAGGCCGACAAACGGTCGAACACTCCGATATTTCGGGTGTTCGTCGAAGGAGCGAACAGCCAATGTTCGGACTGAACTCATGCCTGAGCCGAACCATTCACCCAACACTTCTTACCTTATAATTTTGACTTACTCCTCCACCCGCCACACCAATCCCATTAACCACCTGCTCAGTGAGCAGAAGACTCCTTTCAAGGTGGTCTATTCCACTCAGTCTGTCACTTTGGTCCTCCATATCTCATCTATATCTAATGTGATCTTCCAGAAGGAAGCATGTCTGCAGTCTCTGACTATCTCTTGCAGCATACCTATAATCTTTGGCCATCTTCTGTTGCATATCTGCAGTCTCAGGCAGCTTTCTACTACATTCACTAAATAATGTGCGCACACCTTTAGTGATGTCAGGGGCCATACGCTGACACATATTGACCACAACTTGCTTAGATGCTGCTTCAGTCAATAAATACTCCTGCCTACCAAAAACATACAAGAACTATGGATTAAAAACATTTACTAAACTGTGAATTGCAAAAACTAAACAAAAGAAAAACCAGACTTAACTTCAGTTTTTCTTAGGATGCTTACAATATGTACATACTACCAGAACATTCATGAGGGATTAGTTAGTTGTTAGTATTTATTTTTATTCTTACGCAGTCCTGTAGACTCCATTCGGGAAGCTGTATTTACAGTGTCTCCAAATAGGCAATATCTTGGCATCTTAATGCCAACTACACCGGCAGCACATGGACCTAAGTGCAAAGATAACATTGAAACGCACAATTAAAAATAAGTTAGCTTGTCAAAATGTAAATGTAAACAAGTGCATTTTTATGAATATTTTTTGAGTTACTATTGCAATATTTGCCAGTTTTCACTGTTTTAAAGTGATTGTAAAGGCAGAAGTTTATTCTATGCATTAAGATAAAAAACCTTCTGTGTGCAGCAGCCCCCGTCAGCCCCCCCTAATTCTTACCTGAGCCCCATCTCTTTCCAGCGATGTCCACGAGTCCCTCGGCTGTCCGGGACTCTCCCTCCTGATTGGCTGAGACACAGGAACATGTAACCCCTTACACTGCCACCTAGTGGTTAACCCATTCACTGCCAGTGTCATTTACACAGGAATCAGTGCATTTGTATAGCACTGATTGCTGTATAAATGACAATGGTCCCAAAAATGTGTCAAAAATGTCCGAAGTGTCCGCCATAATGTTGCAGTCATGATAAAAAAATTGCTGATCGCCATTACTAGTAAATATGCCATAAAACTATCCCCTATTTTGTAAACACTATAACTTTTGCGCAAACCAATCAATAATCACTTATTGCGATTTTTTTTTACCAAAAATATGTAGAAGAATACGTATCAGCCTAAACTGAGGAAATTTTTTTATTTTTATATATGTTTGGGGGATATTTATTATAGCAAAATGTAAAAAAAAAATTATTTTCAAAATTGTCGCTCTTTTTTTGTTATCGCAAAAAATAAAAACCGCAGGGGTGATCAAATACCACCAAAAGAAAACTCCATTTGTGTGAAAAAAAGGACGTCAATTTTGTTTGGGAGCCACGTCGCATGACTGCGCAATTGTCAGTTAAAGTGATGCAGTGCCGAATCGCAAAAAAGTGCTCTGGTCAGGAAGGGGGTAAATTCTTCCGGGGCTGAAGTGGTTAAGTTAAAATTATGTCTTTAATTACTAGAGCCGCTAGAACCCCTGACCCAGGTGCTGAAAGTAAAGTTTACCTCAGTCTTTATTACAGTAGAAACTCTGTAGTAAAGTAAGTAATTTTTTATGACTTAAGAGGGCATTGTAATAGAACTATATGATCAACTGCAACTCCATTTCCTGGTGCATCATGGCAGCATACATATGGGTTGTGACTCCGCCCCCACAACCTGATAGGACTGGTTAACTATAAATCAAAGACAGGCCCGGCTCACAGCATTCTCCTTTTTTCCCTCACCTGATCAGGACTGAAATCGCAAGGTATCCCTTACCGTTTGTCGCCCCAGCCAGGTTAAGCCTCTCCTGGGTGGAAGTCCTTCCTGTACAACCTCTAAATGAGCTATATGGCTGGAGCCCGATTCTGGTGGTGCAGGCTTCTCAAAGAAAGCTTTAAACAAGCTTTGACGTATACTCTGAGCATGAGAGGCAGGAAGTGATGCGGCCTTTGTGTTTCCTGGCTAGAGCTTTCCAGGTTGGTGATCTGAACAGGCTCAGGCACTGATATCATCACTAGTAGCAAATGTGAGTTCTAAATGTTTTTTTATGGCATTTCTTTGGGCAACAAATGGTGGAGCTCTCTACTCATGCATGCTGGATGCTTATGTGGTCATTGTTTGCAGGTATGTTTCCCTTTTTTTCCCCCTTCACCTGTGTTTTTTCCCATCTCCTTTTCAATGCTTGCTCTGGGTCACTGTGTTAGGGCTTGGTTTCCACTAGTGCGACTTGTTACTGCAAAAGTCGAATCACAAGCCGTACCCCATGATTTCCAACGAGTACCGTTCATATCTGTGTTCATTTATAATAATTTTAATTCTTGGTATTATTTAAATCACTTTTTTTCATTGAGATATATACCTGCAACACTCTTATACACTCACGGTGTACACGTGTTTTGACTCTTGCAACCCAAGTGCTACACATTTTTGTTCATTTATATCTGTGTTCATAGACCTTAAGAATATAACCGGCATTGCTCCAAGTTGCATCAAATTTGCAGCAAATCGTGCGACTTTGAGGTCGCAAAAGTGGAGACTTAGCATTATTCTGTTCTTCATTTCAATCTGCTGCTTTGCTCTGTTCCTATGGGAAACGCTGTCCAGTCAGACCACCCATTAAGGTATAGGGATCAGGTAAGTAGTGAAGATTGAGAAAAAGAGAGCCAATATCTATAGTCCTTTAAGGACTACAAGATGGAGGGAGCCTTCTGACGGTCAAGACAAGTCACCATCTAAGAACAGACATCGAGGCAATGTTGATTAAATCTCATCACCTCACCCCTCATTATCATTGCTCCCCGTTTACAAACATCACAAATTACAAGCACTAATAGTCGCTGCATTTGTGGAAAGTCATTGCCTGCCAAGCTAGTGTGTCAAATGAACAAGCACTATACAGCTGTGCAAGGACCTCAAGATGAAGAGAGTCACCGTTCAAAGCGCAGACATACAGGCAAGATTGATCAATGTCATCATCTCACCTCTCATTTTGTTTGCTCCCCGTTTACAAACACCACAGATTACCAGACCTAATGGTCTCTGCATTTGTGGTGAAAAGTCATTGCTTGACAAGCTACAGTGCATAAATTGCCTAGCACTTCCAACCAGAACTACCAGCCCTAATAATCGCTGCATTTGTTGTGGAAAGTCATTGCCCGCCAAGCTAGTGTGTCAAATGAACAAGCACTACACAGCCCTGCAAGGACCTCAAGATAAAGAGAGCCTGCTAAAGCCAGAGCAGTCACTGTTAAAAAGGGCAGACATACAGGCAAGATTGATCAATGTCATCATCTCACCTCTCATTTTGTTTGCTCCCCGTTTACAAACACCACAAATGACCAGCCTACCCTAATGGTTGCTGCATTTGTGGTGGAAAGCCATTGCTTGATAAGCTACAGTGCATAAATTGCATAGCGCTTCCAACCAGAACCAGTAGGTGGTGTCCAAATACGAAAGCTTGCACAAGCTTTGAAGATTGCCCAATAGAGACTTTTTTTGCAGGGGCAGCTAAGGACACAATTGCCTGGGTTGAAGTGGAGGAAACTCTCCACAAGGCTAAAAAGTACTAATTTCCTTCACTGAACAACTGGAAGAGTTAATCCAGGAATAATTGAAGGGATCAGAGAAAAAAAATGCCCTCATAAACAGGCAAAACTGTATACCCTGAAAAAGCTAGAGGTCAACCTGCTGCAGTCTCCTCCAATGATGGATGCATCATGAAGGTAGCTGGCAAGACATGTCAAATTCAAGGAGGCTCTAGTCTGAAAAATTATATCTAGATCTGAAGTGCTCCTACATACTGTAGCATCTGCAGGTACTGGCACATCAGCAATAACCAACCCATGTGCTGAATGAGTCTAATGGGAGTGGTTTCATAATTGTCAACCAGCAGGGAAAGTGGCAGGGTCTGCATCCCTATTGGGGATTTTTTTATTGCAGTGGATGCCAAAAAATCTGACTTATCTTGACGCAGACTTCTGGGAAAATCCATGAACCAGTCATACAAACAGGAAAATTGTAGCCCTGCAGATTAAAAAAGTGGAGTAACCCTTTAAATAAGCCTGTCTGGAAAAAGTAAAGAGACAAAGCGGTAACCGCTTTGTAAGAGCTGAAATTGGCGGCATACTCTGTGGTGGATGTGTCAGATGTCAGTTGATGTTTTTCAAGAGCGGTGTTTCCCGCGGTCACGGCAAGGAGTGCATTATGCCCGAAGCCATGGTTGGTCGATCCCGCAAAAAAAAATGGTGTAGGGGCGTGGCTTGGCGCGCAACGGAGATGGCAGCTTGCTAGAGGAGCTCCGGAGAAGCCGCAGCCTTAGACCCGCTCTTTGACGCTTTCAACCCCCGATAATGAGCAAACTGGGTTATCAGACACCACACACCAGATCAAGGAAATCGGCAGCAGCCTTGAAAGGTCGGAATATCTCGGATATTTTCAAAAGCCAGACCCGCTCGCTGTCTGGAAGTGCAGGCCCCAAGATGGCGCCGACACGTGTAACGGATGATTTCAGTGAAGACTCCCAGTCGGCCACAGAGGACAACGGTAGGGGATCCTCTCACCCCAATCTCCCCCTGACATACTCTGACATGGCCATAATAGCAGCGGACATTAAATCGTCCTTTTCAGCGGCCATCATAGACCTCAAGTCCAGCTTCTCAGTGCTAAATGACCGCATGGTAGCCGCTGAATCGGCCGGGAAGCAGAGGGAAAAGGCCATCCACAGACTGGACAGGGTTGCCTTCTCACATTCCAACCATTTCATTGAAATGAATAGGCACCTGGAGGACTTGGATAATAGGGGGAGGAGGTGTAATATCAGGGTGAGGGGGATCCCTGAGACGGTCGAAGCCGACCAGATCAACCCAGCCCTCAGACGTGTCTTTAACAGTTTATTGGAGAGACCAGAAGACACAGATATAGAGTTCGTGAGAGCACACAGGGCACTGAGGGCTCGTGGCCCTGACAATATGCCACAGAGGGATGTAATCTGCTGTCTGCAGAGTTTTGCATTGAAGGAGGAGATAATGCAAAAAGCACGCAGAAATGATCAGATCGTTTTCAATGGCGAAACCATAATGCTTTTCCATGACCTTTCCCAAATAACACTAAGGAACAGGAGGGCCCTCCGCCCCCTGCTGGACAGACTGCGCGAGAAAGACCTCAGATATACCTGGCGGTTCCCATTCGCCCTGATTGTAACACATAATGGCAGACAACATGCATTACTGTCACCCAAAGACCTGGACGAGTTTTGCTCTGCACTACACCTGGGCCAAATAGACCTTCCTGAATGGTACCAGGAGTTTCGTTTACCTCCCCCATAACGTAGCCCTCCAAGCTCACCACTTACTTCACCTGAAAAGCGGCATCAAAAAAAGAAACTAAAGCAGAACCGCGCCGGCGGATCCTTAGCAGGTACACCAAATAACAGCAGAGCTCACGCTTCCAGAGCACCGGAGGATGAGACCTAATTCCTCCAACGATAAATGCTCTCACTGTTGTCCAAGTTCCCACTGCAGCCCATGTTTTAACCCGGGACTTTGAAATCCACTGACCTGCCCATCCGGCCCTGCTCCTTCACTCTCCCCTCGAGCTGACGTCCGATCAGTATACGCTCTGCTCCTATTGTATACCCGCAGGAGTCCATTACTGTGGCATGCTGGTGAACCGCATGGCCCACTCACGCTTTCTCTACAGGGGTAAATGTCAAATACACGTCCGCGCACATCTGATACGCCTGAGCATACTTCATGATGGAAAGACCTTAACTACATACGAACCTCCATACCAAGTTGCTCAGGCACCTGACCAGCACTGTATCACACCGTGGAATACTCACCCAACGGCTTACACCCGATTTCTACGTCTCTGCAAGAAATAACATTTGGGCATAACTATACTACATGCGCCTTTTTTGAGTAAGAAGTCACTGAATTTGCGGGACACCCCACATGAAACTATCACGGGGAAACATGACTCTACGCACCACGTTACAAATAATTGCGACATAGATGACACGATTATATGGAACAGAAGGTCGAATCGGAGAAGATAGTGAAAGCAGGACCTTTTTTTTTTTGTCATTTTACTTGATTTTTTTTTTCAGCCCGTCATACGGCTGCCAGGTTATTGGACATGCGCAGTGTCAATTTGTAAACTCTTTTCTTACATAGTTCTGAAATGTTAACTGATTTCAAAGTTTGATTGACTAGAAATAGAATCTCAATATGCATGCGGCTGGAGAGCTGGTAATCCATAGTGCACCTTAGCGTCAAAGGGCACAAATAGCACCCTTCAACTGAAATTCCAGGCTGCGGTCTCCCGTCCTCCACACCTTGTCACCACTACCTACTCACTAGACGAACCGCCTATCCTGCACGGTCAGAATAGGGTGCCGCCTCCCTCTACCCCCTAAAGGTGCATCCTGTGGGGATTAGAATCCCGACAGGATACACAAATTTACGCCTACACAATAGTATCCTATTGATTAGGTTAGAACCCGATTTATCTCCCACCAACCCCTTCCACCCAACTATATCACCAAAGTGTCTACTACACTAGGTGGTGTTCGCACTGAAACAGTATCTATAGAAAATACTCTACGTGATTGAATGTTGCCTTATAACCCTATTTTAATTGTTTTTTCCTTGTTCACCGCAGTGCTTCTTGGTGTCATCGGCAGATCTTCTCTCTCTGGATCTCTCCGGTTCTGTGCCATGGCTTACTCCACGATGGGCCCACAGGCCACAGTGATCTCTCACAACGTCCAAGGTTTGAATATTCCAGAAAAAAGGTCATCCTTGTTAAGGGAGCTTAAAAAAGGTAGACCACACTTCGCTTTCTTACAGGAGACACACTTTAAATCCCCAAAAATACCCAGGCTCACTGATTCCTTTTTCACAGAGGCGCATCATGCTACTAATGACCAGGCAAAGACAAAGGGAGTCTCAATACTGATCAGTAGAGAGGCTTCCTTTGTTCTGAAAGACAAACGGTCAGACCCAGAGGGGAGGTACATACTCCTTAAAGGCCTATACAAAGGCAACCCCATAACATTGGTTAATGTCTACTTTCCCAACAGACTACATCTACCCTTCTGCAGGAAACTAATAAGAATAATAGAGGGGTTCAGCGAGGGATGTATTATCCTGGGGGGTGACTTTAATCTCCCCTTAAACCCCCTACATGATACCTCCACAGGCAAATCACACATGACTTATAGAATGCTGAGATCGTTTAAGAATCTTCTACATTCTCTACATCTAATCGATTCTTGGCGCTTTCTCCACCCTGAGGGTAGAGATTACACATTTTATTCAGCACCCCACGCCAAATACACAAGGATTGATTATCTATTTATCTCCCGTAGAGACCTACACCGACTACGTGAGGCTAGGATAGGGATCCAAACATTTTCGGATCACTCCCCTATCTCCCTCAAAATCTCTGCTGAAGCTCCAAGAAAGGGACCCCTAACATGGAGGTTGAATTCCTCCCTACTGACAGACCATACACTGTTACCAGAGATAACCTCCCATTTGAAAGAATATTTCAGACATAATAATACACAGGATATGGACCCACTTATGCTATGGGAAGCCCATAAATGCACCATGAGGGGAACCTTAATGAAACTAGGTGCCCAACGTAAAAAAAACAGAGACAAAGAAATTTTTAGATTGACCGACAAAATATCACAACTGGAGACACAACACAAATTGTCTTTGACTAAAACAGTGGCGACTGAACTATTAGACACACGAAAAGCGCTGCAACAATCTATGGAAGCTATTTCCAAAAGATTCCTATTCTTTAAACGTAAAGTATACTACGAATACGGCGATAAGACTGGGAAGTTTTTGGCTAGGGCACTGAAAGGACCACGACTAAGAAATAACATAATGGGTATACGCAACAAAGCAGGCAGACTAGATATTACAGATGACTTGATTTCAAAACACTTTCATGAATACTACACGCAACTCAACACAAACCAGCAAATTTAATGGGGAATAGGACGGAATCCATACAGAATTATCTATTAGCTTCCAAAATGCCCAAACTATCAGAAGCAGACAGTGAACTTCTTGACCAACCCATAGGATTGGATGAAGTTCAGCTGGCAATACAAGAACTAAAAAATGGGAAGTGCCCGGGCCCAGATGGGTATACCTCTATTTACTATAAGACATTCACCGAGATACTGGCAGGTCCCCTCACAAAAGCCTTGAATTCCTTCATGGTCCAAAGAGACAACACATTATCCCTTTTAGAGGCTCACATCACTGTGCTACTAAAACCCGACAAAGATCCGTCACACTGTACAAGCTATAGACCTATTTCTCTGCTGAACCTAGATGTGAAAATAATGGCCAAAATTATCGCCAATAGACTAAAACCCTATCTTCACACCCTAATAGGTCCAGAACAGGCGGGCTTCATGCCTGGGAGAGAAGCGAAAGATAACGAAATCACTTAACCTTATCCACGCAGCCCACGTGCGAAAAATCGAGGGCCTTCTCCTCTCTACGGATGCGGAGAAGGCCTTCGATAGAGTAGCCTGGGATTTCATGTTGGGGACATGCAGACACATTGGACTAGGCACACATGTTATCCTGGGTAGAAACCTTATATAGAAACCCAACCGCTAGGCTCGGTATTAATGGAGCCTTATCAGATAGGGTGCAAATAGCCAACGGAACGAGACAAGGATGCCCGCTATCACCCATTTTATTTATACTTTCATTAGAGCCCTTTATCCGGATGATACGGGCTAACCCCGATATTAAAGGATTCCGCTTTTCTGACATGGAATACAAGGTAGCCGCTTACGCGGATGATTTGCTCTTCTTCCTAACCAAACCACACATATCCCTACCGAGCCTTCTAAAAGAATTCTCTATATATGGATACATCTCCAATCTGAAAATAAATCTGTCCAAATCAGAAGCCATAAATAAAAGCATCCCAGACCATACAATTAAATCAGTGATAGACAATAACCCCTTTACATGGGTTACAAAAGCGCTAAGATACCTGGGGGTATGGCTGCCTCCGCAGATCGCCCGGGTATTCGAATACAACTTCCCCCCACTCCTCAAGACAATAACTACAGACATGGCGAGCTGGCACCCCAGAAACTTTTCGTGGTTTGGCAGGGCTGCCATCTGCAAGATGGTAGTCCTGCCTAAGCTACTATATCTCTTTAGGACGCTGCCAATACATATACCATCGGCCTTCTTTAAGCAACTTCAGTCGCTTCAAAACCAGTTTGTATGGGCACACAAAAAGGTATGCATCAGACACACACTCCTAACTCAACCTAAGGGAAACGGGGGGATGGGCCTACCGAATTTTAAAAAGTATTACCATGCAGCACATATTGCCAGGATAATAGACTGGCATTGCCACAATAATATCAAGGATTGGGTGACCCTGGAGAACGATCTCTGCTCACTACAGCTGAGGTTCTCTCCCTGGATCCCAGAATCCCGCTACCCTACGGATATGAAGCAACACCCCCTGACTAGTACCACCCTACGAACCTTCCACTTTTTAGCCAAGGACCTCGGCATCTCCACTCCCTTAAGCCCACTTACACCGATATACCAGAACCCAGACTTCCCGCCAGGGACAGGAAGACAATTTCTGAGGACAACAACCCCCCCCCCCCACACCCCTAATAGCCAAACATTGCTTCCAAAACGCACAACTGAAGGACTTTACAACTCTGAAAATAGACAATGATATACGACACATGCCTCTATGGTCATACTTTCAACTTCGTAGCTACCTCAACCAGAGATCCCATAAACAGTACTTTACCAAACAATTAACAGAGATGGAATCAGTGTGCCTGGAGGGGGCTCCTGTTCAGAGGGCTACTTCCTTGGCCTATTCGTGGCTACAGGACCCGGACGTCTGCGTGGCGGAGAGATTCAGAGAGAGATGGTCAGAAGCCTTAGGTATGATAATTACAGACGAGCAGTGGCGAAAGGCATGCATACTAGCTCATAAATGCTCATTGAGCACTAGAATGCAGGAAACCTCATACAAATTGTTAACACATTGGTACGCTACACCTGAAAAACTACACAAATGGTAACCCCAGACTCCGGATCTCTGCTGGCGTTGCCAGAAGGAGACTGGAACCTTGCTGCATATTTGGTGGCAGTGTCCAATGATAACTCAATATTGGTCAAAGGTAATAGACATCATACAACATGTAACAGAAACCTCTATGAGACTAGATGCTGCTTGCTGTCTACTAAATGTCACCTCATTCTCGCTCAGGCGATACAAGAAATCATTGACCAGACATTTCTTAAACGCGGCTAAGTCTCTCATACCGCTTTACTGGAAATCGACTAGCACCCCCTCAGTAAAGGATTGGCTGTCGAGAGTCAAAGACATATGTGACATGGAGGAGACCATAGCACAATCTAACGACTCAGTTGATAAGTTCCATGCTACCTGGATGCCGTGGCTTACCTTTAGACATACTCAATACTACGAAGACCTTAGAAGTTAGTCCCTGGGGACTACGATCATTTACGAGCAATCACGATGACACGGGTTTAAATGACAACCTAGACCCGTCTTTCCACCTATTATTCTTTTTTTTGAGATCCAAACACCCTATTGTATTATTGTGCGAACACCACCCACCCCTATCTTCCACACCCCCTTTCACTACCCCACCCTATATACCCTCCTTCTCTATATCTACCCCCCCTTTTCATCCCCCCTCTATTACTTTGATCCACTGATTGAGCTGATCATAAGAATGATCTGCAACTTACAATATGTGAACTGGGTTACAATTGACTTCGACATTATATAACAGTTTGATATTTATGTTTATCTGAGTTTGATGCCTAACTAGTCATTGGGTAACGCGTTAGATGCATAATGATATATGTAACACCTTAATGACACCATACCAAAGAAATGTAACAAACTAGTTCTACTTTTTTTTTTCCTCCGCGTTGTATGTTTATTCTTTGATGTTAATAAACTTTGAATGGAAAAAAAAAATAAAAAATGGTGTAAGACACCATAACACGGATCCAATCTATTCGGGAGTAGATAGGATACAGCCATCTCAAGAGTGACCATTAGAGGGTCAGGACTAGGGTTGAGCGAACCCGAACTGTAAAGTTCCGGTCCGTACCGGACTTTTGGGTGTTCGGGTCACGGACCCGAACAATTGACTGTATGTTCGGGTCCGGTGTTCGGCGATGTAATGGTGCTTTTTAAAATGTCTTTTAAAAGCACTCGCGGCTATATGAATTGTCGGCTCCTGTCCCCCTTAATACAGAGAACAGTCATTGAAGTCGTTTATTTTTAAAAAGTTAGTCATAAAAAGTGTTTGGGGACCTGGGTCCTGCCCCAGGGGACATGTATCAATGCAAAAAAAACTTTTAAAAACGGACGTTTTTTCGGGAGCAGTGATTTTAATAATGCTTAAAGTGAAACAATAAAAGTGTAATATTCCTTTAAATTTCGTACCTGGGGGGTGTCTATAGTATGCATGTAAAGGGGTGCATGTTTCCAGTGCTTAGAACTGTCTCTGCAAAAAGTTCATTTTTGCCGGAAAGAAAGCTATTTAAAATCACTCGCGGCTATATGAATTGTCGGGTCCCGTAACACAGAGAACAGTCATTCATTGAAAGCCATTCATAAAAAAAAAAGTCATTGATAAAAAATAAAAAAAAACAACAAAAAAAAGCGTGGGGGTCCCCCAAATTCAATAACCAGGTCCTTCAGGTCTAGGATGGATATTAAGGGGGACCCCAGCCCAAAAAAATAAAGAAAAATGGCGTAGGGTCCCCCTCAAAATCCAAAAGGCCCCCCCCTGTGTGAAATGGTAAGGGGGTACGTACCCCTACCATTTCACCAAAAAAGTGTCAAAAATTGTAAAAATGACAGGAGACTGTCTTTGACAATTCCTTTATTAAAATCTTCTTTCTTCTGGTCTTCCTTTCTTCATCCTTCGGTTTCTTCATCTTCTCCTTCCGGCATCTTCTTCCATCTTCTTCTTCCTCCGATCCGCTTCTTCTTGGCCTTCTCGTCCAGCATCGGTGTCTCTTCTGGGCCGCTCCGCGCAATGGGAGGCTCCCGCTGTGTGAGGCTTCTCTCCGGTATCTTCTTCCACGGCGTCGGTCTCTGAGGCTTCTCTCCGGTATCTTCTTCCAGGGCGTCGGTCTCTTCTTGGGCCACTCTCCACAATGGGAGGCTCCCGGTGTGTGAGGCTTCGCTTCGGCTGACAGGTCTTTTATAACGGAGGGTGGGGCCACCTGGTAACCCCGCCCCCCTCTGACGCATGGAAGTTGAGAGGCAGTGGCTACCAGGTCAATTATGCTCAGTGAAGGTAGTGCCTACCTTGTGTCAATCCAGAGAGAACTTCATGAATAAGATTTACCTAAGACTATGGGAAAATTATACAGATCTCACACAGCGAAGCGTGGAGTCCTTTATCACCTAAACCAGCCAAGGTTCCACAGTTCTTACAACTGGGGCCAATCAGGGGCATAGGTTCAAATATGTTTAAAAGCTCAAAGTTCGGCCTTGTCTGCACTTGCAGAGGTCTAAGGATTCCTTAACCCTTTAATGATGCAATTCTTAAAAGGCTTGCATGAAGTTATAGGCCTCACAGGAAACAATTGTTCCCTATGTGGAACTTGCTTATGGTCCCCATTTCTATCAAGGCCTCATTTCTATCCTACAGAATTGACTACACTCTGCAAACCCTAAATACCATATTTCTGGTTGCTACAACCTCTGTGAAGGATGTCAGAACTGCAGGCTTTGGACTCAAGGAGCCTCACTTAACATTATACACAAACCGAACATAATGGTCCTAAAACTCCTGACTGCTTTTATCCATGGGGTGTCTTTCTCCTTCCAATTTAACCAGGAAGTAAATTTGCCGTCTTTTCTTGGTTGAGTGAGAGAACCACATCCCCTGGATGTTGAGCTAAGGCTGGTGGCCTGCTTGGCAGCTACCTTCTCATTTAGGAAAGCTGAAATATGTTCTCGGGTTCCAGTCTGGCCTAAGGCAGGGTCAGTCAGCATCAAATGCTCAGTCACCTCCTAGATTAAGACAATTAAAAGAGCCTACTCTTCAAGGCCTTCCCATTTCGGAGGTCTTCAGAGCACATTTAATTAGGTCAGTGGCAGCTCTGTGGACAGCTCGGCGCTGAGTCTTCTGAGGTATTTGCAAGTCAGGAATATGGTCCTCCCAGGACATTACACTTTAATAGGTGAACCCGGCTCGCGACAGTAAATTGGAAAAATCATGGTGCATACTTTGCGCTACTGATGATTATAAAATTTTCTTGCACCCTCCCGTATGGCGAGTTAGTCCCCATATGTATGCTGCCATGATGCACCAGGAAAATGGAAAATTGTATACTCACCTTTCCGTAATTTTCCTTTCCTGGTGCATCTTCATGGCAGCATACCAATGCCCACCCAAATAGTGAGAGTTACAGAGAATGCTGTGAGCCGGGCCTGTCTTTCATTTATAGTTAACCAGTCCTATCAGGTTGTGGGGGCGGAGTCACAACCCATATGAATGCTGCCATGAAGATGCACCAGGAAAGGAAAATTACAGAAAGGTGAGTATACAATTTTCCATTTTTGTAATCTCCCCTCCTATTTATAAGCTTGTTTTTAAAGAATGTCCGTGCCTTATCTTATGCCTCGTACACAGGATCGGACATTCCAACAACAAAACCCATGTTTTTTCCGACAGATGTTGGCTTAAACTTGTCTTGCATTCACACAAAGTTGGTCAAAATACAACACGTACGCCACCCTTTGGGCTCCTTCTGCTAATCTCGTGTTAGTAGAAGTTTGGTGACAGATGATTCAGACTTTTCAGCCTCCTGCTTTTACGATCGTTACTGCTCTTCAGTTTGTGCTTGTGGGTTCATATTTCTATTACGTATTTGATTTTCAGTGCATTCTTGTCCGCATTTTCAGCTCCGGCCTTTGTTTTTCAGTGCTTTCTGTTAGTTCGTTCTGACCAGCCGACCATTTTGAAGCCATGAGGACCCTCACCCCGGACCAGAGGGTTTATAACTACCATCGGGCCATAGCCAGAAGAGTGACGGAGAACGCTTTTGGGATAATGGCCAGCTGGGTTCTGCCTATTCCTTATGCCAATCAACATGACGGAATATAAACCTAACCAGATAATCCTTGCATGCTGCATTCTACACAACTCTTTAAGGAGAAATTCAATGAACTACTGTATGTGGCCTCAGTTGGGCCTAAGGCCGAACTTCAACACAAAACCCTGACGGCGCATGAAGCTGGCCATCCTGGCTTGCCCCCCCAAAGCACCCACAAAGTAAGACAGAAGTGTGTCAAGTACTTTGCAGGTGGGGGCCATTGATATGCCAGAAAATGTTCAAAAATTTAGGATAAAATGTTTCTTAAACTTAAACTGAAAGAAGATGGATTTTTAGTACCTCATAATGAATGGGATTTTTAAGGCAATGTAGTCAACGACTAAACAATATATAAAAAATAGAAAATTTATTCATGTATCAAAATAAATACAAAAAAGAAAAAACAGAAAAAGTATATCACAACAGATATCTACAAAATAGTGTGTTTGAACACAATAGCTGCATACATATCATACATCATATGTGAGTGGCCATTTCATACTACAATAAAAATACAGTACAGAGACATGAGAAAACATTGGCTCTGGATGTACAGTAGTCTGAAAATCCCGGATTTTCAGACTACTGTACATCCAGAGCCAATGTTTTCTCATGTCTCTGTACTGTATTTTTATTGTAGTATGAAATGGCCACTCACATATGATGTATGATATGTATGCAGCTATTGTGTTCAAACACACTATTTTGTAGATATCTGTTGTGATATACTTTTTCTGTTTTTTCTTTTTTGTATTTATTTTGATACATGAATAAATTTTCTATTTTTTATATATTGTTTAGTCGTTGACTACATTGCCTTAAAAATCCCATTCATTATGAGGTACTAAAAATCCACATTTATCAGGGATGATGGCAATGACATGCCCCTCTTCATGAGTCTAATCCTATTTTCAAACTGAAAGAAGATTTCCTTTGATTTACTGCCTGGGTTTCTTTTAGCTGTCTCCTAGGTTCTCCAATGGGCTTTTCTTTTTGGACATTTTCTTCAACAGTGCAAATGTAATTTATTTAATACATGAGGTGACAATCTCTTCTTCAGCTAACTATTATTAGGTTGTGGGTCTGCTGCACAGACCTTGTTTTTGTTGTTAACCGCTTCCCGACCGGCGCACGATGATGTACGTCGACAGAATGGCACGGACAGGCATGAGGGCGTACAGGTACGTCCCCTTTAAGATGCTCCCGTGCCATCGAGCGCGCGCCGCCAGCGGTGCGCGCTCATGCCGTTTGGGACCCCCGTGAGGCCGGTCGCGGGTCCCGCGGACTCGATCGCCGCAGAGATACCCGCGATAGTCTCACGGGAAGGCTGAACGGGGAGATGCGGAAATAAACAGCATCTCCCCGGTCTGCCTAGCAACTAGTGACGCCGATCTCTGCTTCCTGTGATTGGAGCAGAGATCAGCATTCACTAGCTGACAGCCACGCCCCCCCACAGTTAGAAACACCCCTCTAGGAACATGTAACCCCCTACACTGCCACCTAGTGGTTAACCCCTTCCCTGCCAGTGTCATTTACAGAGGAATCAATGCATTTAAATAGCACTGATTGCTGTATAAATGACAATGGTCCCAAAAATGTGTCAAAAATGTCCGATGTGTCTGCCATAATGTCGCAGTCACAATAAAAATCCCCGATGGCCGCCATTACTAGTAAAAAAAAAAAAAAAAAATTATTAATAAAAATGCTATAAAACTATCCCCTATTTTGTAAACGCTATAACTTCTGCGCAAACCAATCAATAATCATTTATTGCAATTTTTTTTTTTTACCAAAAATATGTAGAAGAATACGTTTCGGCATAAACTGAGGAAAAAAATGCTTTTTTATATATTTTTGGGGCATATTTATTATAGCAAAAAGTAAAAAATAATGCGTTTTTTTTTTTTTCAAAATTGTCGCTCTTTTTCTGTCTATAGCGCAAAAAATAAAAACCGCAGGGGCGATCAAATACCACCAAAAGAAAGCTCTATTTGTGGGAAAAAAAGGACGTCAATTTTGTTTGGGAGCCACATCGCACGACCGCGCATTTGTCAGTTAAAGCGTCGCAGTGCCGAATCGCAAAAAGTGGTCTGGTCTTAAGCCAGAAAAATGGTCCGGTCTGAAAGTGGTTAATGTATGTAATGCATTACTGACAAAAATATTCATCATTTTCAGCACCATGAATGAATTTTGGGGAGTCATGATTGTGGCAAATTAGAAAGCCCTTCGGGAGTTATTTACTGTACTAAAGGAAATTCCACTTTGCACTCCAAGTGCACATGAAACTGCACTTGTAGTGCAAAGTGGATTTGCCTTTAGTAACTAACCCCCATTGTCACTGTAAACACCAACTTACTATAAAAATTGCTATTGAGCATTGAAAGAAGAAGCCACACATTGTTGCGTAGAAAACATTTTACTCAAAACACATTCACATGTGCGTTAGAAAAAGGTTTTTGAACAAACCAACATCTTTGGTGTATTTTTTCTCCCTTCGCCTTTCAGGACAGCACCTTGGAGAGAGCGCAGCTCTGCCTTTTCCCAGGAAACACTGCGTGACAACGCCCCTTTTTAAGATCAGCTGCTTCCACCATGCCTTCAGTTTTAGTGTTTCCTCCGCCATGGTGGAACACTGCTGGGGAACCAGGGGTGCTGCTCTCTCTTTAAACAAGGGTTTTGTCAGTACCTTGTGCTTACATTCGTAAGACCAGCCCAGCACCTTCCCGAACGATGGGGTAGGTGTTCCAGTGTTCCCTTCCTTCGTCGGCTCATGGGAGTAATGGACTGCCGGAGGTCGTTCGCCCGGTGCCTTCCGGGGGCCGCGGGTGTGCTCAGAACGAGCGTTCCATGCCAGGCCTCGGCATGGCGGCGCCGAATCCCGGACGGCGGGGGACGCCAATTCCGGTGGGTAGAGACTTCTGGCAGGGCGTAGCAGCAATTGGTTCCAGCTGCTGGAACGCAGGAGGAAGGGCCGGGTCCTCTGGCCGGGACTTCCTTTTGTTTGGCATGGACGGGAAGCCATTAAAAAGTGTGCGGACGGCGGCTGCAACGATCGGTATGGAGGAGGAATCGTCGGCAGCAATGGCGGATGCAGGCGCCCAGGCTCCCTGCCAGTCCCAGGTAGGAGAGGTACAGAGGAGCCTCTTTCCTTTACATATCACTGGGTGTTTTTTGTTTCTGTGTTAAGTTTAACCTGCAGCTGTCTGCTTTGGTGTAAAGGTCTATAAGCAGTTCAGCAGGGAGTGAGACTCTGGGCACTTAGGGTGTTTGGCTATGGGGACTATCTGTTCTACTCTTTAGTGGCTGCAGTTTTATTTCTGTAGTTTTAAAAAGCTACTGCTAAGTCAGAGAGAACATCAAGGAAATGCCCCTCATGCAAGAATCCTTTAAGGGACTCTTGGCCCAAACCCCTGTGCAGATCCTGCATTGCAGATTTAGTGAAGGAGTCCTCACAGGAGTGCAAGGAACTCCTGTCTTCTGTAAGGAAAGAAATGGCAGAGGCCCTAGGGACAGTACGTTCCCTTGTGAAAAAACGTGGTCAGAGTTCCAGCCAAGAACAGAGTTCTCAATCCAGTCTCCCTCCGTCCACTTCCATACAAGTAGAAAGTGAGTCTGAGGAAGAAAGGGAAAGCATTCCTCCCTCAACATTTGATTCCGAGGATGAGGAAGAGGAAGAAGCCAGAGCTTCTAGATATAAACTGTCACTTGAGGAAGTAGATGAATTACTCAAGGCAATTTATACTACACTGGAGATCCAGGAAGAAAAAAACTCAGCTGTCAGTACATGACAAAATGTACCAGGGGCTGGAGGAGGTCAAACATAGTCTTTCTCTAGTCATCTTCCAGGACGGCACACCTGAGATGAGAGGCTCCTCCCTACAGGAAACACAATCAAGCGACAGCTGTTTTAAGTCCCCACCCTTCCCCTTGATCCTCAGTTTTTGATTGTGTTTCTCCCTACACAGCGAAACTGTTTGTTTTTTTCCAAATGACCTGAAGCCTAGGGCTGGTGGTCTCCCCCTGGGAGCCGGACCACAAGCTTTTGAAGCCTCTGGGTCTGGTAGGATATTATTATCCTTCCTGGGGGGTTCCACTATCTTTTCCTCAGGGGGGGCAGCAGAAATTGGAAGAGCCCCCCTGAGAGCTGAAGGACCCTGGATACAGTGGTGTACCCAGAACTTCAGGGGCCATTATCCTGTCTCCCCTCCTCACCTGTCCAGGCGTCTGTTCAGACGGGGGGCTGGCCATCAGTTCTTTCCAGGGGGAAGCATGTCCCCCGACTCCTGGGCCCCCGGTAGTTCGCGTGGGCTGCTGGGGAGGGCACGGCGACAAGCACCCGTGTCATTTTCAAACTTTGGGAAAATGGCGGCGGCGTTCTTACCCAGGAGGGAAGGCTGAGAGTCAGCAGGAGCAGGTGCCCACATCCTCCTTTCGCGAGAGCGAGGAGGCACCAGTTCACTACAGGGCGGCACAGTGGTGTAGTGGTTAGCACTCTCACCTAGCAGTAAGAAGGGTCGCTGGTTCGAATCCCAACCACGACACTTCCTGCCTGGAGTTTGCGTGTTCTCCCTGTGCCTGCGTGGGTTTCCTCCGGGTACTCCGGTTTCCTCCCACAATCCAAAGACATGCAGGTAGGTTAATTGGCTTCTGTCCAAAAATTGGCCCTAGTATATGAATGGGGACCTTGGATTGTGGGCTCCTTGAGGGTAGGGACTGATGTGAGTGTGCAATGTACAGGGATGGGGATAATTGTAGACACTCGCTCAGGTTGAACTGGATGGACTGATGTCTTTATTCAACCTTACTAACTATGAAACTATGAAACTACGGTGGATGTCTGCCTAAACCACCTCAGATGGGAATGAGGAACGTAAGGCATTGCCCCCCCCCCCCCCCCCATTTGTATATACTGACTGGTACAGTGCAGGACACAGCCTAACCTTGCAGCTCCCTATGGGGACAGCAGTTGGGGGGGCACTTTGGCGGCTATCCTCCTTGCGTGTGGACCATAAGGATGGAAAAGCAAGCCCGGTGGCTGTGGCAAAAGGGGAAGACGACAACGGTGAGTACTTTCCTTTGCCTTGGGAATTTAGCTGCAAAGTCCCCAATTCCAGCCAGATGGTTTCTGGGCAGTTGAGATAATCTCCCCTGGGGTCTGGATTCATTTAGCCCAGAAGCTTCTGCTAAAAATACCAGCCGCAGCTCCCTCTTACATCAGAGACGCTGTATGGTGGATAAGTGGTGCAGCGGAACAAGTGTGCTTAAACCACCTCAGATGGGAAAGAGGTAGGTAAGGCATTGCTCCCCCTTCCCCGTGTATATACTGACTGGTGCAGTGCAGAACCTGGGGTCGGGATACAAATAGCCCAGAAGCTACTGCTAAAACCACCAGCCACAGCTCCCTCTGTGGCTGAGACACTGTGGTTATCGCAACAGTAGGTTGCCAGCCTCTCCCTACATGCCCAGTTGTGGTACATTAGTAGGGGTGAATATAGCGAACAGGGGGGACCTGACAGGTATACCACTGAACTAGTTATTAATTGTGCAGTGGTTGGTGGATTCAGAAGCTCCCCTGGTCAGCAGGTGCACTAGGTTACCGGCCCTATTAGCCCAGCTGCTAGGAATCTGAAGTTGTTCCAAGATGTGTAGCGTAATGTTGGGCAGGGACAAAGCGTCTGTGTGGCACAGTACGAGGTTCCCTTGTGACAGATCCTCCTTTTGGGGGTTTCTTGCTATAGGTAATTTTTTTCATAAGCTCCAACCTCCCACTCCAATTTTACACTGTGGTTATAATATAGTGCAGGAGGTAAGAAAAACCTTGTTGGTTTGGGCTACAGTCCACTCAGTGGCAGATCTAGAGGCGATTTTACCATAAATTGCTTCCTACATCCTTTTGAGGATTTTCTGTGCAAACCTATGCAAGAGCTACATGATTGCTTGTTTAAAGCCTGCAGGTAGCTATTTACCTCCAGGCTAAATTGGTAACCACCTCTTCTAGGGGCTGTCTTAAATTGGTCTCTAGGGCTGGGCTCATTGAGACTTTAGTTGCTGATCAGCCCCACCTGGGTATGATCTGGATAGCATTTACTCAGTCTATGGAGGTAAGGTAGGACAACAACTACTATAGTAAGGTGTCCAACCATTTTAGGATTTGTTCCTTCACTGGTGAAGGGTTAGTATCTACTGCCCAGGCTATGCCTATGAAATTGCCCCTGTTGGTTATTTCATAAAGGGATACCCCATGACTCCTTCTTGGCTGCACACCAGTAGACCTCCAGTAGTGAAGGTTTGTCCTTGCTGGGATATTTTGTGGCACAACAGAAATACACATTGAGATTTGTGACATCTCTGCTCATAAGGGGTATATTGCTGTACATCAGAAATGCACTGCACTGAAGCTTGTTTGGTGTCCTTTATATCCTAAAGGTACTACTTTGTTTGGCTGCAGATCAGAAAAATGGAACAGTGAAGGTGGTCTTTACTTTCTGGTTTGGTGCCGCACAGCAGAAATGCACATCATTGAGTCTGGTGACATCTCTGCTCATAATTGTTATTGCTGCACATCAGACATACAAAAGATTGAGGTCTGTCTGTGGGGATATGTGTCATGTATTACTGCTTTATTGGTTGCTTATCAGAAATGCAGCAGTGAAGAATGATGGTCCTGATTTGTTGGGCTGCATAGCAGAAAAACAAATTGAACCTGGTCTAGGGGTAGTACATATACTGCCTTTGGTAATCAGGCCAATTTTAGGCATGCGATTTGACATGTTGAGTCGCATGTAAAATCACTTCAATATGGATGTGCTATCTCTATTCAGAATTATTTTATTTTGTTGCACATCAGACATATACAAGATTGAAAGGTTATCTGTCCTTTATGTCTTGTATATACTGCCTTATGGGCTGCATATCAGAAAGGACATAGCAGTGAAGGTTGCTTGTCTTTTTCTGCTTTTGTTTTTGCTGCTCAGCTTAGACACATTTAAGGATAATGGCATCTCTGCTCAGTATTGGTATATTGCTACACATCAGACATACACAAGGATTGTTTGTACTGTATGTCCTATATTTACTGCCTTATCGTCTGTCTATCAGGCACAGCAGTGAGCAGTGTTTCTCATCTACCTTACTGCTTCTCTAGGGATACACAGCAGGGGGTTGTTACTGCATTCCTCCAGGGAGTCGCAGCATTGGGGACCCCTCACTTGTTCGACCTGAAAATTGCTATTTTGTTGACCTGTGGATCCTGGAATTGGGGACTGCTGGAGTCGCACACATGAATGGTACCCTTTGGAAGCCATAGTGTATAACTTCTCTTGCGTCTTGCAGTCGCAGGTTGGGTCGCACAGGTGTGGGAGCCCTAAGCTTATCTATCCCTTCTGGTTGAGGTTTTGCTATGCAGCAAGAATACTCATCATGGAGTTATTGTCTTAATTTGCAGCAGACCAGAAAGATTGCAGCTGGAAAGGCTGTCTGTTTTTTTCTTAGTGTCTCTGTTTTTATGTTGCACAGCAGAAATACTCAAGATTGAAGCTTGTTGGTGCTTTCTGTTTCATGTTGCCTTACCTTACTGCTCTTCAGAAAAACACAATGCTGCAGGTTGCTTGTGTCTTGTCTCAGTGGTGGTTCTATCTGACTACTGAATAACAGAAATTAATTGTCTTGTGTTCCATATTATTTTACCCTGTGGCACAGCAGAAATGCACAACACGGGAGTTGGTGTTCAGATTGATCTGATAACTGTATTTGGTGGTTTGTCAGAAATACGCAACATAGAGGTTTGGGTCTTTCTGTCTTATATTTATAGCCGTGTTTTGCTGTACATCAGTAAAACACCACAGTAAAGGGGGTTCCCGTCCTTTCTGTATTTATATATCAGTTATGACTTTGCTAGCTGCACTTCAGAAATACACAGCATTTAGGGTTTGCTTGTGTCTTAATGTTTTTACATCTTGGCAGCACATTAGAAAACCAGACTGTGAGGACTGTCTACATTGAGGTTCAGATTTGGGTCTCTTCCCATATTTGATGTATCGGTTTAGCTAGTCACACTCAGATACACAACATTGTTGTCTATGCTTGTGTCATTCTCTGTCTAAATCTATTGTGCCATGCCCACAATCTATGATCTTTTTATTTGTGATATTAATAATACATGTATCACCTTTTTGAATTTCAGCCTTCTTTTCCGTGGAGGGGCCAGGAGTTCTGGCTGCAGACGTCATATGTCAGAAAGCCTTGACCCCTTACATTCTGGGATGCCAGTACCATTTCCTAGGGTTTAAGCCCAGTAGGGTTATGGGACACTGGCGGAAGGGGATAATGAATCGCCCTGTTTAGTAAGAACTTGGCCTTCATTTCGCCCTTGTAGCAAAACTAGATGTAGAAATATGGGTGTTCTACTCCTGCTATGGACTTTAATCTCCTGAAGTAGGCTCTCAGGTGTAAGTAAAGCCATAGATTGGGCATGTCTTAAACCCAGGGATCAAGCTTTTGTTAATCTATTACCCTTAAGTAGGCTTCCCTTTAGTCTTGGCTGACGTAAAGATAAAAAGGAACAAAAAAGGTCTGTCAGGGCCCCCCCCCCCTTTTTTGCAGTTTTATTTCCCAATTTAGTGTTAAGACGGGCCCTCTTATTGATCAATGTAGTGTCCTTGTCTTACAACACAGGTATCTGATTAATCTTTTTAGTGGTTCTAAGTAGCACCTACAGGTACAATAGGCCATGTTGTTGGATGTGTGAGACAGGCAACATTGCTAACCTACAAGTTTAACATGTTTTCTGATTCTATCTTTAAGAGCCCACTCCACCTAGAGCCTGCATCCGAAGCAGGAAAGGCAGGGACATCTGTGGAGCAGACCAGCAGATCAGCAGCATGATCCAGCTAAGATACCTTCATCAAGCATATGGAGTGGAGGTAAAGCTCACTGCAGAACCAAGGTTCGCCAAGAGGGTCTTGCAGTGGTCCCACCCTAAGGTAGGCCTGAGGTACTTGTTTATCCTCTCAGGTGTGCCGTCCTGGAAGATGACTAGAGAAAATTGACAGTTACTTACCGGTAACTGCTTTTCTAGGAAATCTTCCAGGACGGCAGGCCTACTTCCCGCCCGTTGGAGGAGGGAAAATTGTACAACACTAGAAGGTGAGTATCTATGAGGAATGATTTCCCTTGTGAACCGGGTTCAGGAGTTACTTCTCTACAAACTGAGGATCAAGGGGAAGGGTGGGGACTTAAAACAGCTGTCGCTTAATTGTGTTTCCTGTAGGGAGGAGCCTCTCATCTCAGGTGTGCCGTCCTGGAAGATTTCCTAGAAAAGCAGTTACCGGTAAGTAACTGTCAATTTTCCTGTACATAAAGTGTTAACGGACACCATTAAAAAGGAGTGGAAGGACCCAGAGAAATGACAGTTCTTCTCTAAAGCCATTAAAAGGAGGTTCCCTTTTGAAGAGAATGAGGAGTGTGTTTGGAATAAAAAAAACAAAGATAGATGCTGCTTTCTCTCAAGTGTCCAGAAAGACGGACTTAGCCTTTGAGGATATGGGAATTATCAAAGACGCTATGGACAAAAGAGCAGATGGGCTACTGAAGAAAGCATGGGAGTCTTCCTTAGCCAATCTGAAACCTGCAATGGCAGCCACAGTTGTGGCCAGAAACTTGGAATGTTGGTTAGACCAACTCAAGAATTGTGTGGTAGCGGGTACCTCCAGGAAAGAGTTATTGGAGTCCTTCCCTACTCTACTTAAAGCCGTCAAATACATGGCAGATGCCTCGGCAGAGTCCATCAAGATGTCTGCCAGATCATCAGAACTTGTTAATTTCCGCAAGAAGAGCCCTCTGGCTTAAGACTTGGTCAGGGGATTCAGCCTCTAAAGTAAAACTGTGCGGATTTTTCTTCTCAGGGGGCTTGATGTTTGGTCCAGAACTAGAGACTGTACTTGATAGGACAGCAGACAAAAAGAAAGCTTTTCCTCAGAAAAAAAGTGGTACAACAGAGGAAGAATTTTCGTCCTTTTCGACAAACCGATAAGGAAAAAGACCAAACAAAGAAAAGACCTTGGAATCCTCAGAGGAAGAGGCAGTGGTGGGGTATTGTTCAGAAATCCTGAGCAATCCCCTAAAAAAACAATGACCAGTTCTCAGTAAGGCAAGCCATGTCGGCTCTGGGTCTATTGACAGCAGCAATCCCCGCAGTACAGTGGGCCAGATTGCATGCTCGTCCGCTGCAGGCGGACATTTTGACAAATTGGTCTTACCAGGAATCTCTGGAGAAAAAATTTGTCATAGGGGCAAGAGCAAAAAGATCACTCTGGTGGAGGAACCAGAGAAACATCTCAAAAGGACTTCTCTGGTCCTTTCCAGTAACCCGAAGACTGACCACAGATGCCAGCGCATGGGGGTGGGGAGCCCACCTGGAAGAACAAACTATTCAGGGGGTTTGGTCCAAGCCAGAGGCGAGAAGGTCGTCGACCTGGAGGGAGTTGAAGGCTATTCATCTAAGTCTTCTATCCTTCCAGGAACTTCTAAAAGGTCAGCATGTCCAAATCTTGACGGACAATATGACGGCAGTGTTATACCTAATAAAACAAGGGGGTACAAAAAGCAGAACTTTGTTGGAATTAGCCTGCCAAATACTGAGATGGGCAGAGAACAAGCTGGCCTTCCTATCGGCAGTCCACTTAAAAGGGACGGAAAACACCTTAGCAGATCTCCTTAGCAGGAGAGAAGTAAGAGAAGCAGAGTGGTCTCTGAATCAGGATCTATTCGAGACAATAGCCAAGAGGTGGGGTTTCCCTCAGGTGGACCTATTCGCAAAACAGGAAAACACAAAAGTACCAGTTTTCTTCTCCCTTCAGAGACTGGATCAAGCTCTGGGAATAGATGCTCTGGCCCACAGATGGGACTTCCAGCTGTCCTACGCTTTTCCCCCATTTCCACTGATTCCAAGGGTATTAGCCAAATTCAGACTGGAATCCACAGAGCTAATCTTGATAGCTCCTTATTGGCCAAAAAGACCCTGGTTTGCAACCCTAATGAATCTCTCAGTAAAGCCTCGTTGGAAGTTACCAAACAGGTCAGATCTACTGAGTCAGGGCAAGTTTCTTCATCCAGATCCAGCGTTTCTCAACCTAACAGCCTGGTTTCTGAAGAACAAATCCTAAAACAAAAGGGCCTATCAGAAAAGCTCATTACTACCCTTCTTGCAAGTAGGAAGAAGGTGACAAGAGACATTTACTTTAAAGTCTGGAAGGTATATAATACATGGTGTTCCAGAAAAGACTTTAGTTTGTCTAGTACAATTTCAGTTTTAGAGTTTCTTCAAGAAGGATTGGAGAAAGGCCTAGCAGCAAGTACGCTCAAGACGCAGGTAGCGGCTTTATCAGTTTTTTTGGAAGGAACCCTGTCAGGGGAACCTTTGATAATTAGTTTTTTCAGGGCTATGGCTAAGGTAAAGCCTAGACCTATGATTATTTTTCCCAAGTGGGACTTATCTTTGGTTCTTCAAGGACTAACGAAGCTTCCGTTTGAACCCATGGAAGGATCATCACTTAAGTTTTTAAAGTTTAAAACTGTATTGTTGGTGGCAGTAACATCAGCCCGTAGAGTCAGCGAGTTACAAGCTCTATCAATCAACGAGCCCTTCATGAGATGCCTACCAGATAGGGTAGTTCTAAAAACAGATCCAGCCTTCCTACCGAAAGTGAGCTCTGCATTTCATCGGGCACAGGAGATTATTCTCCCTACATTTTGCCTCTCGCCTTCGGGGGCTAGGAGAAGAAGCCTTCCATACTCTGGATGTCAGGAGGTGTCTTCTTAGGTATCTGGAGATAACAAAGGACTTTAGAAAATCATCCTCACTCTTTTTTTTTTAATGGAGGGCGCTCACAAGGGATGTAAAGCTTCCAAAAACACCCTCGGAAGATGGTTAAAGCAAGCTATTAAAGAAGCATACGCCTCTTTTTAGGTTTGGAGCCTCCAGAAGGAATCTTGCCTCATTCGACCAGAGCAGTAGCGGCATCATGGGCAGAAAAGGCCGGAGCATCGCCTGAGCAAATTTGCAAGGCTGCCATAAGGTCCAGTTTTTCAACTTTTATAAAGCATTACCGCTTGGATCTGCTCTCAGCCTCAGACCAATCCTTTTGGTAGGAAGGTTTTGCAGGCAGTGGTCCCACCCTGAAGTTTCTTGGTTATCCTCTCCAAGGTGCTGTCCTGAAAGGCGAAGGGAGAAAACCCTTAGTTAGACTTACCGGTGACGGTATTTCTATGAGCCTTCAGTACAGCAGCCTACTTCCCTCCCTAGGTTATGATGTATGATGTATAATTATAGGGCGTGGTAACTGTCTGCTTATATTTTCCAGCATGTCAGAGGATTTCTCAGTAACAACTGAAGGCATGGTGGAAGCAGCTGATCTTAAAAAGGGGCGTTGTCACGCAGTGTTTCCTGGGAAAAGGCGGAGCTGCGCTCTCTCCAAGGTGCTGTCCTGAAAGGCTCGTAGAAAGAAATACCGTCACCGGTAAGTCTAACTAAGGTTTTTTGGTTTCACAATGTAAATATGCTTTTTTTTGGGTTAAACAGGCATGTTTCAAAGCATAACATACACAACTCAGGAACTTACAAAGTACAACTTTGACAAAGTGAAGGCAATATCAGACATGAGTATGTCAGAACTGTGTTTGATATTGCCTTCATCACCCCTGTAAAAGCCACATTTTGAAGATGCACACAAATTAGGATTCAAACTGGGGATTTCCCTCCTGATCCCATGCCTAATGTCAACATGTGCTAGCTCCCATCATGGGGGATCAATGGACGTGTTTTGGGGGTGCAACCCCTTCCTCTCACCTGAGTTAGGAGGAATGGGTTGCACCCACAAAACGCGTACATTGATATCCCGTGATGGCAGATAGCACATGTTAACACACTGTGTGCATCTTCAAAATTTGTCTTTTTAATAAAAAAAAAAAGCAAAATAGAAAAACTGTATATGTGCGGCGTTCTCAGCGCCCTCTCACGTTTCCTCCTAGTGTATGCCTGACTCCGGCCACTCCCTATGGGCTACGATACGTGAAGACACGTGACGTGTAGGGAGTGGCCGGAGTCAGACGTACAGTAGGAGGAAACATGAGAGGGCACAGAGAACGCCACACATACAGTTTTTCTATTTTGCTTGTTTTAAAATGCAACATTGTAAGAGTGCATCTTAAAGCGGTGTTTCAAAAATTTTTTTTTTAAAAGTCAGCAGCTAAAAAAAAAAGTCGCAGCTGACTTTTAATAAGTACACTTAGCCTTCCAGGGCGCCTGCGATGTCGTTCGTGGAGGCCGAGATGTCCCTCGGCGATCCGGATCCAGCGCCGCCATCCTCAGTAAGGGAAACGGCTTCGCGCGGCCTACTGCACATGCGCGAGTCGGATTTGTGAATGGGGAACGCAATGTGTTGTGGGACACCATTCCCATAACACACCGCACCCCATTCACTAGAAGACAGAAGGAGAGAAGATCACCGCGGTGCTGGAGGAGGCAGATTAGGACAATCTGCCTAGCAACAGCCATTTCTGGTAAGTAAAAAAATATATATATTTTTTTCATTTGAAATTGTTACTAACATTTTTAAAAGTTTTTGTTTTCAGGGTGTCCCACCACTTTAAGGCATTTAATAAATATATCTAAGCCTTTTTTAAACATTTTGCACTAGTGGAGGCTTCTATTACCTCTTCCTTCCCCTGTTTATGCTGTGATAGCGGAGTGATCCAGGACATATTTGTGAAAGGGAGAAATATCTTTGGCCTTACCTGCAGTATATACCAGTCCAATAGGGCCCTCACAGAAGTATCTGGATAACACCAATAGCTACATAGATAGATAGGATAGATAGACACTACATAGCTATAAGGTGAGAGTTCTGTGAGACGATAACCCAGGATAAAATATATGGAATTTTATATGAATAATACCACCAATTAATTACAATAGCAACACTCAGTAACATATTTGCAATATCGTTGAAATACATCATTGTGATTTGGAGGATGCTTCCATTTTACTTCTCATAGACTATTAATCCATCACATTTAAATATTTGGACTATTTCAACACCTGATTTTTTATGTTTATTTCTTATTCATCTGTTCTATATGCTATTAGATTTCAAATTTTTTTTTGAAGACACGAATGAATGAGTGACTTGTATAGCGCTACCGATGCAAACTGAATCGCCTCAGGGCGCTTTTTGCTGCTGGTGTCTATCTGCGTATAGCGTGGTCCTTTTACCCCAAGGGGTCCCGACGCGCTTACAAACACATACACATATTTGGCCAATTTTTCGACAGGATCCAATTAACCTACCAGCATGTCTTTGGAGTGTGTGAGGAAACCGCAGTACCCGGAGGAAACCCACGCAGGCACAGGGAGAACATGCAAACTCCAGGCAGATGGTGTCGTGGTCAAGATTTGAACCAGCGACCCTATTGCTTCTAGGTGAAAGTGCTAACCGCTACACCACTGTGCTGCCCTTATGATACATTTTTATATCACTGTTTACATATGACACTTTAAATATTTTTATCACTTTATGCATTTGTCACTTTACATACTGGCATTTATTTGCACTGTGACACTTTACTCACTTGATTATTACTGCACTTTATTATCTACGTATAAGATATTATTGCACTACTATTCAGTTATATAGAGAATTTATTTCTCTGATTTAAAGCGGAGCTCCACCCGATTTATTTTATTTTTTTTAAAGTCAGCAGCTACAAATACTGCAGCTGCTGACTTTTAATAAATGGACACTTACCTGTTCCAGGTTCCAGCGGTGTCGGCAGAATGTGACGAGCAAGCGCCCGTCTCTCGCTGCCCCACCGCCATCCTCGGTCAGGGAATCAGGAAGTGAAGACGCAACGTCTTTACTGCCCAGTTCCCTACTGCGCATGCGTGAGTTGCGCTGCGCTTCTCTATTGGTCCCCGCTGTGTCCTGGGAACTGTGTTTCCCAAGACACAATGGGGCATTCTCGGATAGGGGCGGGCATCCTCGGATATGGGCGGGGATGCTTGTCCCCGAAGTGGGTGCAGATACCTGTATTATGCAGGTATCTGCACCCCCCTCCCCCCTGAAAGGTGCCAATTGTGGCACCGGAGGGGGGAGGAATCCGATAAGCGGAAGTTCCACTTTAGGGTGGAACTCCGCTTTAAGTGATCTTTTTTACATTCCGCAAAATCACTTTATACATATTTTTACCATTTGCTCTGTGTTATTGTGAACACTTATAGATTTTGCAGCAATTATTTGGCTATATCACTTCACATTATTTTGTAGATAGGCATTATCACTTATTACTCCTAGTGGCGCGAAGGACTATGCCTACATGACAGCCTGCAAAATGCCGGAAATGGAGGAGGGCCAACGCCTCTTATGTGAGGAAGTTATGTTACAAGTAGGGATGAGCCGAACACCCCCCTGTTCGGTTCGCACCAGAACCTGCGAACAGAACTAAAGCTCGAGTGAACATTAGAACCCTATTAAAGTCTATGGGACTCGAACGTTTAAAATCAAAAGTGCTAATTTTAAAGGCTAATATGCAAGTTATTGTCATAAAAAGTGTTTGGGGACCTGGGTCCTGCCCCAGGGGACATGTATCAATGCAAAAAAAAGTTTTAAAAACGGCAGTTTTTTCAGGAGCAGTGATTTTAATAATGCTTAAAGTGAAACAATGAAAGTGTAATATTCCTTTAAATTTCGTACCTGGGGGTGTGTATAGTATGCATGTAAAGGGGTGCATGTTTCCCGTGCTTAGAACTGTCCCTGCACAAAGTGTAATTTTTGCAGGAAAAAAAGCTATTTAAAATCACTCGGGGCTATAATGAATTGCCGACTCCCGTAATACAGAGAACAGTCATTGATAAAAAAAAAAAAGCGTGGGGGTCCCCCCAAATTCAATTACCAGGCCCTTCAGGTCTGGTATGGATATTAAGGTGAACCCCGGGTCAAATTTAAAAAAAATGACGTGGGGTTCCCCCTAAATATCCATACCAGACCCTTCAGGTCTGGCATGGATTTTAAGGGCAACGCCACGACAAATTAAAAAAGAAATGGCGTGGGGGGTCTCCCTCAAAATCCATACCAGACCCTTATCCGAGCACGCAACCTGGCAGGCCGCAGGAAAAGAGGGGGGACAAGAGAGCGCCCCCTCCTGAACCGTACCAGGCCACATGCCCTTAACATTGGGAGGATGCTTTGGGGGTCTGTGACCCCTCAAAGCACCATGTTGATGAGAAGGGTCTCTTCCCCACAACCCTTGCCGGTGGTTGTGGGGGTCTGCGGGCGGGGGGCTTATCAGAAGCTGGAAGCCCCCTTTAACAAGGGGACCCCCAAATCCCGGCTCCCCCCTGTTTTAAATGGTAAGGGGGTACCCAGAAGCCTGGTTTTCCCCAGTGACGTACGCGTGACCCCGCCCCCCTCTGATGTAACGCAGGTTTCCGTTACATCAGAGGGGGGCGGGGTCACCCGTATGTCACAGGGGAATCCCAGCTTCCCCCGTGCATTGCGTCAGAGGGGGGTGGGGTCAGGTGACGGAGTGGCCCGATCCTCCTCTGCTAAGACGGATTCCCTCAGTGTCTCCATGGAGACAGGACGCGCTGCGCTGGACGTCGGAAGAGATCAGCCATCGCTGGACCCCGGAGAACAGACCACCTGTCGCTGTATAGCAAGTGGATTACCACCGCTGGAATCTTTATTTAAAAAAAAAAAAAGGACTTTTCCCAACGGTGTCTGTGTTTATTAACAATTTTTTACACTTTCTGTGTGAAATGGTAGGGGTACTTTTGTAACCCCTTACCAGTTCAAACGGGGGGGGGGGGGGGGGCGGAATCTGGGGTCCCCTTGTTAAAGGGGGCTTCCAGATTCTGATAAGCCCCTCCGCCCGCAGACCCCCATAACCACTGGCAAGGGTTGTAGGGAAGAGACCCTTCTCCTCATCAACATGGGGACATGGTGCTTTGAGGGGTCACAGACCCCCAAAGCATCCTCCCAATGTTAAGGGCATGTGGCCTGGTACGGTACAGGAGGGGGGGGGCTTTTCCTGCGGCCTGCCAGTTTGCGTGCTCGGATAAGGGCCTGGTATGGATTTTAAGGGGGACCCCCACGCCATTTTTTTTTTGGCACGGGGTTCCCCTTAATATCCATGCCAGACCTGAAGGGCCTGGTATGGAATTTCGGGGGACCCCCACGCATTTTTTTTTTTTTTTTCTTCATTTTTTTTTTAATTTTCTTAATGCTAACATGACCTGTGTGCAAATAGCCTTAAAAAAAACGAAACGCCAGCTTAGGATCCGCATAGGAGAACATAAGAGAGATAGGAGAAAAGAACCCGGAGAAACCAGTAGCGAAACATTTCGCAAAGTTTCACCAGGGCAAACTAACTGGCATGAAAGTTAAAGGCATCTACGCCCTAAATCTTTCCCCCCGCAGGGGTGACATTGATCAGGTCCTACAACAGCGAGAAAAGAGATGGATATTCCGTCTTGGAACTCTATTCCCGCTGGGCCTCAACACGGACCTCAACCTCCAACCATTCTTAAACGTATAAAAGTGATTTAACAAATAGAAAAGGTCTAGAGAGGAAAGACATAGATGCATTGGGTCTTGAATCCCAATTCACAATATGTACCTCTCCAGCTAATCAAATACATAACTAAAATGATTGTAATCGTATTGTTATACCCTCACTTTTCCCTTTCTCCTTTCTTTCCCCCCTTATCTCTTTCCCCTTCCATCTTTCCTCAAGAGATATTAGATGGTGTCATCTGACCCCCATATGAATGCTGTGTTATCCTTAAATCCGGTTTCCGTGCAGATTAGTTATGTCTCACATTAGACTTCAATAACTGAATGAAGTTCTCTTTGTGGCATTGAATTTGACAATGCCACAATGTGACACTTTCGATCTGCACGGCTACCGGATAAATCCTGATTCTACGATATGTATATGTATACACAATGTATCGAATCCCTATATACTCACTCCTTGTCATTCAACGGTGGACTTAACATATAGTCATATATACCATCACAATAGGAAAACAACACAATGGGACCTATTGAAGAGACGTTTACCTGACAAAGAGATGACATCTGGATCACCCCTACTATGCACTTTAGACTTATAACCATACAAACTATGAAACCCGGCATTTGTTTTTCACCCGATAAAACTTGAAGTAATCCGCAACCGGTTGTATAACTATTATGTGCATTATAATGAACACCAAAAATAGACCCTAATGAAACCTCCACAAACGAATGTATATAACCCCCTTTTTGGTTACCATTGCGTCTCTGAGGTTTAAAACAATAAATCTTTTAAAGTTACGAAAAAATCTACATACATGGGGCAATCCTTCATGATCGAGCAATTAGCTCAATGTGGTAGGCGTAAACGAGGGCCGGACACCAATAAGAAGGAGCCCTCCGACGCCACCACAACGTCCAGAAGAAGCTACACCCCCCCCTGTGAAACGCGTTGACGTCATTGTCTTACGGACGCCAGGACGTAACTTCCCACAGGCGTGCACGAGCCGAGACTCTGGGATGAAGAGACACGGAAATGAATGGGATGTCTGGCTGATACTCTGAAACAGCAGACACATGCACTTACCAGCAAGCCGCACTTCATATATTTTGGGCGGATAGCTACAATCTATATAGACGGAACCACCAAACCTAGCCATGGGAAATCAGCAGCGCTGCACATCACGGAAGTGATTTTTGAAATCCTTTCCATCGCTGGCGAAATTTGGCTCTCTGCACGGCACGGAGAAGGGCTCTTGATGCATCCCACAACCCACGACTACACCGGACAGTGAAGGCAGTAATGTATGCTGGTAGCCTCATGCAATCCTGAAACAACCCTAAATAGACTTTGTTTATTTAAATACCCCTGCTTTATTCCTTTGACTCTACAAGCAAAATGGACAATCTCCGCTAAGAGAACCATTAGATATGAAATAGAAATACCTTACTTGTGGTTATAAATCAAAGCAAGAAATAAGAGTATATACATATACCGAGTATCATATATACTATGCTCGAGCAATAGCTATTTAACTATAAAACATCGGGTACAACTATATACAAATCTACACATTACTAACTATTGGAAAACTTTCTGCTCACGTCACCAGCTGAATCTATTCAGGACTGCTCTGGCAGGAATTTAGTGCTACTACCAACTTCATCTTCCGTGATTACTCTTCCCCTTTCCCTTTTTCCACCCCCTTTCCCTCCTTCCCCAATAGGCTCGAGCCCCCCTAGGGAGTACGTGCAGTGTCTAAACCCAAATTATTCGGTTCTATGGGAGTTTTCTACCACTACCCTATTTAAATCATTAACATACAGCCTCACGGCTTTCCATTGGGTTAATACACTGCAAGTTTTCCCTGGCGTCCGGACGACAATTGTTTTATATGTTACATGTTTGTAAATGTCCCCCCCAGTATGTATCTGTTTTGATTTGGTTCACACATGAACCAACAAACATATGTATAAATGTCTAGTCTTATTGTTGAGCTTTAACCAACTTTTGCTACACATGTGGTTAAATTATAATTTTTTCAATAAATATACCAAAGGAAATTTTTCTTAAAAACCTCTGGTACCAGTATATATATATATATATATATATATATATATATATATATATATATATATATATATATATATAGTGGAACAACATGTATGCGACCTTTTCAATAAGCCCCATTTTCTTTTGTTTCCTCTCTTTGGAAACTACTGTTTTCTTCTATATTTAGGGGTTGATCAGTTAGCAACTTAATTGATGTGTTAACCACATATACATAACAAGCCTCGGTTTTGCTCTTTAAATATCCATTAAAAAAAAACCCATAGAAGTGAACCAGCGCAAAAAAAAAAAACTTAAGTTGAGAGGTGCGCCTGTTCAACTTATGCAAATTAACCTACGTGGCTTGACATTTACTAAGATTTTGCCGGCGCAGTGAACCAGAGCACTTGAACGGGCACAAATGCCGCTTGCGCATGCGCAGTACATAAATTGACCTAGTGCAGTTCCAAGTGTATTTGCAGGCGCAGCAAGCTTGCTCAGAGAAAGTTAATTTTCCATTTTATTTTGGGCATATTTGTTACTTGGACAGTCATATCTATACTTCCTCACATCACCCCCATAATATTGCCACTTCCAGCTTCTTTTAATTCTGAGTTGAAGAATGCTTGCGCCAGGTCTATAGCAGCGCACAGATCGTGGCCGCCCGTGCGCCGGCATGCTCATAGTAAATGGGGAATTGAGCTGTATTAAATGCTTTGTGAATACGAAAACGGCCGTTGCGCGTCGGCGTATGCCGCAACTCATGGCGCAAATGCTTTGTAAATCAGCCCCATTGTGTTTAGGCAGATTCTCTGTAATCTATGTCCTTGCAGATAAGCTATATTTGTAAATTCCTTTCAGCTGCCTAAACTAATGATGAAAAAAAGCCTGGTTAACTCTTAGAAAATTAGGAGCGAGTTTACCCCTCCCCTCTTGTGTTGTAACTTGCATATAAAAAATATCATTCTTAATAAAGAGTAGGGTTGAGCGAACCCGAACTGTAAAGTTCGGGTCCGTACCGGACTTTTGGGTGTCCGGGACCCGGACCCGAACCCGAACTATTGGCTGTAAGTTCGGGTCCGGTGTTCGGTGCTGTATTGGCGCCTTTTTCACAGCTTTAGGCCAGCCAATGTATGATCGTTTTACTTGTGTGCCCTAGAAGCCATCACAGCCATGCCTACTAATGGCATGGCTGTGATTGGCCAGTGCAGCATGTGACCCAGCCTCTATATATAGCCCACACACAGCACACAGCGTCATTCTGTTAGACACACACTGTTAGGCAGGGTCCTGTGCTGCAGATAGATAGAAGATTTTAGGAGTTAGTGTGCTAAAGTCAGTCCACATTCCTGGAATTTTATTCTAATTAGTTAGCTCAGTGAGCGATCTAGATAGCTAGAATAGGGAGGGAGTTTATTTTGCAAAAGAAAGAGGCAGACATAATTCTTGAAGAGATTCCTAAATCAATTGTACCCTGGCTGGGGTGCAGTGCAGTCACAGTAACAGTGCCAGATAAAATCTAAACGTTTTACCTTCAAGCTCAGTGCAACATTACTGCACTGCATATACTAAGACATACACCACAGTCTGTGTGTATTCTGCTATTGGAAAAACATTGCATAAAAATAGAATTTTGCTTTTTATTTTTTTTTCCCAATAGCATTTTCTGCGTGTTCCTACATACACGCTGTACATGCTGCCCATGTAGTCTGATATTGCAAAAACATTGCAAAAAAATAAAATTTTGCAGTGTTTTCTTTTCTTCCCAATAGCATTTTCTGCGTTTTCATAAACGCTTTACGTGTACGTGTATTCTGCTATATACAAAAACACCCATTTAGGGCGAGATCATACATTTTGAAAATATGAGGAGATCATCAAAAAGGGGACGTGGCCCAGGTCGTGGTGCTGCTGGTGGCGCTCCTGTTGCAGGGAGAGGACGTGGTTGATCTGTGCCAGCTACACGCACTAGTGAAACACCTTCCGCAGGTGCGAGTAGGCGACAGAGCCTGCAGCAGTATTTTGGCGTGCCTAATGAGGCTGTACGAATGTCGAGGCCAGGACAAGTACAGGCGATAGTAGATTGGGTTGCTGCTGACAGTGCCTCCGGTTCCTTCACATTGTCTCCCACCCAGTCTCCTGATGAAAGTTCAGAGTTGGCACCTGCAGCCGATGTCCATCAGTCTTTCACCTCACCCCCTTGCAAATCAGCCAATCAGTCTGAGCCCCAAATCATGCAGCAGTCTCTTCTGCTTTTGGATGACTCTGTTAGCAGGGTTTCCCAGGGCCATCCACTTAGCCCTGCCCCAGAAGTGGAAGAGATTGTGTGCACTGATGCCCAACCACTTATGTTTCATGATGAGTACATGGGAGGACCATCGCAGCACGTCTCGGATGATGACGAAACACAGGTGCCAACTGCTGCTGCTTTCGCCATTGTGCAGACTGACAAGGAGGGCAGGGGTAAATTTTGGGTGGAAGATGATGTGGAGGATGATGAGGTCCTTGACCCCACATGGGATCAACGTCATGCAGGTGACCAGTGTAGTTCAGAGGAAGAGGTGGTGGTCGCACAGAGCCACCAGCACAGCAGAAGAGGGAGCAGGGTGCAAAAGCGGAGCGTCCGTCCCCTAGACGGTACGTTTGCTACTGCCCAACGCAGCAAGGGACCGAGCACACCAAAGCCAGGTGCAAGGAGTTCCCTAGCGTGGCAGTTCTTCAGACAATGTCCTGATGACAAGACACGAGTGGTTTGCACGCTGTGCAATCAGAGCTTGAAGCGAGGCATAAACGTTCGCAACCTGAGCACAACCTGCATGACCAGGCATCTAAGTGCAAAGCACGAGATGCAGTGGAGTAGACACCGCAAAAACCAAGAAAGGTCTCTGGCTCCTCCTGCTTCCTCTTCTGCTGCAGTCTCGGCCTCTTCATCCACCTCTGTAGTGACAGTGACACCTGCCAACCCGCAAACGGAGGATCTGCCAGCAACACTACCACCTGGGTCACCAACCATCTCCACAATGTCCCATGGAAGCTTTCAGCTCTCTATTTCCCAAACACTGGAGCGGAAGAGGAAGTACCCCCCCCTAGCCACCCGCGATCCCTGGCCCTGAATGCCAGCATTTCAAAATTCCTCGCCTTTGAAATGCTGTCATTCCGTCTGGTGGAGACGCAGAGTTTTAAAAGGCTGATGTCATTGGCTGTCCCACAGTACGTCGTGCCCAGCCGCCACTACTTTTCCAGACGAGCTATCCCTTCCCTGCACAACCAAGTGGGGGACAAAATCAGGTGTGCACTGCGCAACGCCATCTGTGGCAAGGTCCACCTAACTACGGATGCGTGGACCAGTAAGCACGGTCAGGGACGTTATATCTCCCTAACAGCACACTGGGTAAATGTAGTGGCGTCTGGGCCTGAGGCGGATAGCAGTTTGGCGCATGTCCTTCCACCACCGAGGATTGCAGGGCACTTCAGTTTGCCTCCTGTTGCTAACTCCTACTCCGCCTCCTCATCCTGTCAGCGTAACACCTTCACCACCAACTTCAGCACAGCCAGGGCTAAACGACAGCAGGCAGTTTTAAAACTTTCCTGTTTGGGGGAAAAACCCCACACCGCGCAGGAGTTGTGGAGGGACATGGAACAACAGACCGATGAGTGGTTGGTGGCAGTGAGCCTCAAGCCCGGCCTGGTGGTGTGCGATAACGGGCGAAATCTCGTAGCAGCTCTGGGCCTTGCCGGTTTGACGCACATCCCTTGCCTGGTGCATGTGCTGAACTTGGTGGTCCAGAGGTTCCTGAAGAATTACCCCGATATGCCAGAGCTGCTGCAGAAAGTGCGGGGCGTCTGTGCGCACTTTCAGCGTTCTCATCCTGCTGCTTCTCGCCTGTCAGCGCTGCAGCGTAACTTCGGCCTTCCCGCTCACCGTCTCATATGTGACGTGCCCACAAGGTGGAACTCCACCTTGCACATGCTTGCCAGACTGTGCGAGCAGCAGCAGGCGATAGTGGAGTTTCAGCTGCAGCGCGCACGCGTGAGTCGCTCTGCGGAACAGCACCACTTCACCGCCAATAACTGGGCCTTCATGCGAGACCTGTGTGCCTTGTTGTGCTGTTTCGAGTACTCCACCAACATGGCCAGTGCCGATGACGCCGTTCTCAGCGTTACTATCCCAGTTCTATGCCTCCTTGAAAAAACTCTTCAGGCGATGATGGAAGAGGATGTGGCACAGGAGGAGGAGGAGGAGGAGGAAGAGGGTTCATTTCCAAGGCTTTTAGGGCAGTCATTTACAAGTGGCTACGAGGCTGGGTTCCTGCACCAACAAGCGCCAGGTACACAATTGTCTGGCAGCAAGGGCACAGTTCTGGAGGATGAGGAACCATGTTCACAGCAGGGTGGTACCCAGACCAGCTCATGTCCATCACTGGTGCGTGGCTGGGGGGATACAGAGGACACAGACGATACACCTCCCACAGAGGACCGCTTTTCCTTGCCTCTGGGCAGCCTGGCACACATGCGCGATTACATGCTGCAGTGTCTCCGCAACGACCGCCGAGTTGCCCACATTTTAACTGGTGCTGATTATTGGGTGGCCACCCTGCTGGATCCCCGTTGCAAGGACAACGTGCCCTCCTTAATTACCTCACTGGAGCGTGATCGTAAGATGCGCGAGTACAAGCGCACGCTGGTAGACGCGTTGCTGGTGGCATTCCCACTTGGAAGCGGGGGTACGGTGGAAGCACAAGGCGAAGGCAGAGGAGGAGGAAGAGGTCGCCAACGCAGCCGGGGCACCGCCAGCACCTTGCAAGGCAGGGTTAGCATAGCCGGAATGTGGAAAAGCTTTGTCGGCGCGCCACAACAACCAGCACCACCAGCTGAGATGGAACGTCTTAGCAGGAGGCAGCATTTCACCAACATGGTGGAGCAGTATGTGTGCACACGCGTACACGTACTGCATGACGGGTCTGCCCCCTTCAACTTCTGGGTCTCCAAATTGGACACATGGCCTGAGCTTGCCCTTTACGCCTTGGAGGTGCTGGCCTGCCCTGCCGCCAGTGTATTCTCTGAACGTGTATTTAGCACGGCAGGGGGCGTTATCACAGACAAGCGCAGCCGCCTGTCCAGAGCCAATGTGGACAAGCTCACGTTCATTAAAATGAACCAGGCATGGATCCCACAGGACTTGGCCGTACCTTGTGCAGAATAGACACATATACCGGTGTTCTGACGAAAACTGTCTTGCTATCGGATAGTGTCCGGCCACTTACTGCGCAGGTGCAGTGCTTGCGCAGTACGGAGGACAAGGAGATTCACAAAATCTCCAAAGATGAACGTCGCCTGTGCAGTAAGTGCAGGTTCAAGCCCGACCATCCAAGTGGACATACAGTAGCACATAGTAACAGGGCCCCTCACGGGCTCGCTTGGCTAGGCTTCAACATCGGATGATGTGGCTTGAACCTGGAGTCACCACGCATCGTCTTTGTAGAGTTTCAAAATCCCCTTGTCCTACGTACTGAGCAAGCGCAGTACAGGGCGGACACTATGCGACGGGGGACAGAATTCGACACATCATTCACCACTAGCCTTACCCAGCCATTGTTGTATTTTTGAACCAGTGTTGGCTACCTCGTCCTCCTCCACCGCCGATTCCACCTACACCGCCACATCCACCGCCACCTCAACCTCCTACTCCATTTGAATTTCGTCCTCCTAGGTCAAGATTATAATTTTTTCATATTTTTTTTTTTATTTCCAAGTATTTTTTTTTCCCACTATCTTATCCATTAAATTGAATAATTTTTTCCAGAAAGTGCGTATTCTGGGGTATTCCCACCATATGTGCGGCATCGTGCCGTTGAGTTTCTGAGGTTCTTAATGACTTCCTGTACCTCTTCTGCTGAGAAGGGGGCCTCCAGCATTTTTTTTTATGTTATTTTAAGTTATTTCCCTATCCACATTTGTTTGCAGATCACTTGCCATGCTCTTAACAACATTTTGTTGCCATTTGCAGCCCTCTAGCCCTTCCCATGACCTTTTTACAGCCATTTTAGTGTTCAAAAGTCCGGGTCCCCATTGACTTCAATGGGGTTCGGGGTCAAGTTCGGTCCCGAACCCGGACTTTTTTCCGAAGTTCGGCCGAACCCGAACATCCAGGTGTCCGCTCAACTCTAATAAAGAGTTCAGACTCACTTTGTACAAGGTGTGTGTGTGTGTGTGTGTGTGTCCGTGTGTGTGTGTCCGTCCGTCCGTCCAGAATTCTGACGGGTCGCTGCAAGCTATTATGGGTGGTCGGCTGACCAATATGCTATCCTTTCAGTTCCAGCCATTAGTGCATACATATTTAAGTATTAGTAATAACCACAGTTTTGGGTAGTATAGTCCGCCAATCTAAGACTGATTAATCCAGTAATATATTATCCACTATCATCAAGTTTTTGGAAATAATATATCAAGTTATTTGAAATGTCTTTTCCTTCTTGGTCATATACTCAAAGGTAAGGAAGAAAAAAAAAAAAACATATGGATAAGTTATTTGATTCTTCGCTCTCCTCCTCCCCTCCAGCACCCACATGAGCCAACAAGTAGAGTTACATTCATTAACTAGGCCGACCTGTCTTCAAGAGAGCATTACAGTTCTCTTCAGTTAATAAGGTTCACATCTATGAGAGTCTTTCCCTCCTGAGTTAATTAAAAGGTTCCATGGGGTCCATGTTTTTACATATATCTCTCGCTTCTACCTGGTTGCCCAGACTAAATCTTCCATTCTGTTCACTTCTTCCACTTTTCTGAGCCATAGGCCCACTGAGGGTGGTTGGGTCTACTTCCATGTAAGAGGGATGCAGGTCTTGGCTGTGTTCAGGAGGTGGCACAGAATGGATTTTTTATGTGTCTTACCCAGTATTTTAAAGTCATGTAAAAGGAAAACAGTTGCATCCTCCGGTATCACCAGGTTGCTTAATTTTTGGGTAATCATTCGGACCTTTCTCCAATAGTCCTCTACTCTGGAGCATGACCAGAAGATGTGTAGTAGTCACCTGCTCCTTCCGGCAGCACCAACATCTATCCAAAACATTTGGGTAATATCTATGAAGAAGGGCCAGAGTTCAGTACCATTGAGAAAAGATCTTGTAATTTGTTTCCTGTATTTTTGTACAGATTGAGGATTCAAATATGGAATGGATTATATTAGCTTGCTGTTCCTCCGTAAACGTTATGTCTCGATCCAAATTTTCAGATGGTGTTACCTATAAAGTGTATATCTTTGAGATAGTAGGAGATAGTGATTCTCTCTGCATACAATGATCTTCGAAGGGGAGTCATTTATGCTCAAAAACATCTGGGGCAGGTAAAGTATGTACAAAATGTCTCAGTTGAGCTGCTCTCCAAAAATCCAATTTGTACTCGGAGTCAATCTGATGGATAGTATCGGAAAGGAACGAAGAGCAAATGAGAACATTGACCTGTGGTGTGCCAGGGGTCACGTGGTCAGTATGCCTAAAAGGGGGCAAAAATGACCATGGTAGGATGAAAGCTTACCAACAGAATTGCCGTTCAATCTGCTGAAATTGACAACCGCTTATGACACCTCCAAAGTGGCTCTGGGATGTACCCAGAGAACCAAGACGACCTTCACCTACCCAAACGAAAATGGCCGGGACCCCCTGGTGCAAAGTTACGGAAGCCATTCCTATCCTGGATGAAATGCCAAGTATGCTTTAGGGTTCAGAACCTGATTTATCCAAAAGGGGATGGTAATGAAGAATGCATAGAGCTGCAGAGAGGGGAGCACTAGGAAAAGGCAACTGGGGACCCCCCTGGGTATCTGAAGTGGCACTGACGGGCTGGTTTAAACCAACACCAGGCCCATACCTTGCCAGGCTCCAAGAATCCTGAAGACGTGCCGCCTCCCGAATGCTGCGTCTTGCGAGCATGCGATGTAACAGGAAAGACCGGGGTGCCAAACCAGTAGATTGACCAGAAGTATGCGAGACCCTGGGCCAGAAGCGCAACTCCCCTGGCCTTAGGAACCATAAAGGTCAGATACAGCGCTGCCTTGAGCATCCAGCTGGTTCACAACAAAAAGGAGACCTGGAGAGCATGTCGGATATGTCATGAAGAATTTAACAAACGATGGGAAGTCTGCCGAGTACCGCAGGAGGGCAACTCTTCTGGATCCCTGAGGAAGGCTTGAATGGAGTGCGCAGAAAATGAAGAAAGGCCTATCGGGGTATGCCAATAACATGAAATGCTGAGTCTCCACCAGATGCGCCCTGATAGTGCTGTAGGCCGATACGAGTTGGAAGAGGCCAAAAAAAAAAAACAACCAAATAGAAAAGCAAAATAGGAACTGGATATCAACCATCAGGACTAAAACCTAGACCGGAAAGCCTGCAAAAACATCCCAAGCCATGTCACAAGCCTACCTGGAATACAAAACAAAGATTTATCGATCAAGGCTGAGCGTCAGCCCAAAGGAAACTAAATCCATCACAAATGCTGTAAACCGAAGAGAAGGTGTGACGCCGACATCTGTGTCCGAGACCTGGGCCTACTGATACTGGCCCAGGCACAGTGAGGGTTCCGGAATCCACTAAAACCCCTAAGCCAGTGGAAGCTGCTGGAGCTGCAATAGGCTGACTTACCAATAGTTTCCTATTATTGCGCAACTCCTGGCCGGACCGAGCTAGGAAACTGAAGGCAGCGTGAAAATGACACAAAACTGGGTCAGGAACACAAATCGCAAGAGAAACGCGAGCTGACTGAGAACCTGTGACAGGAACGTAAGCTGAGTGAAGGAACACTACTGGACGAGTAGCGCGATCTGACGAAAACGTGAGCAGCATAAGAACCGAGGCAGCAAGAACAAAACAACCTGCAAAAGAAACGCTGGTTGCATGAGAACGTAAACTGATGAAAAACAAGAGAAAACCTGGGAACACGAGAGAAAACCTGGGAACACGAAAGAACCTGGGAACACGAAAGAAAAACATGAAACGTGAGTTAGCACAAACAAACAAGTGCATGAGAAATGTAAAGTGCATGAGAAACGTAAGTTGCATGAGAAACGTGACATGACAAGAGCAAACAGCGCATGAATGTGAACCTAATGACCACCCCACCCTACCGTATGCAGTAAGCGAGCCCGAGCAACCTGCAGCGCCACTCAGGGCTAAGGTACCCACAGACCGTGGTGGGTAGTAGTAAGGTGTAATGGTGAGCGTGCATGAGAACCGTAAAATTGCATGAGAAACGTGAAAATTGCATGAGAACCCCAGCATGTGATGGAGCTCAGCTCAAAAACACCAAAGTTTGACCTGTCCCTACATCTGCGATCAGTCCCCGGCAAGATGCACATCTTCATGATAGGTCCGCTTCTGCTCCTCCCATACTCCAGCCCACAGCAATAACATTTTTCCCATCTGATGGGCAGCCGTACCCCCCCCCCCCTCTCCCGCCAGCAACACCGGGAGAAGTAGGCGGGCGACAGAGGAACTGTTTGGTAGCCGCATCCCCCCCAGTAATACTGGGAGAAGGAGGCGGGCGAATCCCAACCCCCCCCCCAGGTAACCAACGGGAGAAGGAGGCGGCGGGACCTTCCTAAGCTACATCGGTG
This sequence comes from Lithobates sylvaticus, assembly GCA_028564925.1. Lineage (NCBI taxonomy): Eukaryota > Metazoa > Chordata > Amphibia > Anura > Ranidae > Lithobates > Lithobates sylvaticus. The sequence continues at coordinate 118,684,075 of CM053032.1, read as the reverse complement.
AGACATGCAGGCAGAATTTGTGTGCCCACTCAATCCCGCTGAACCGATGGACTGGGCGACCACACTGCAGTAAGATTAGCAGGAACCGACCCCCACACCAACATTATTGGAAGAATCACCAGGTATGCAACCGCAAGATAAATGGGAGCAGAAATGTGGCTTGCACATGGAACAAAACAACCAACTATCGCACTGGCAATTTGCCTTCACATAATATATTTTGTGCAAGTGCCCGACGAGCATGTGGGCTCTAGATATGAACCATGGCCCTAGACAAGAAAAGCTGACACCTCCTGCAGATGGTATACACCTCATGTAAAGCTTCCCAACATATGGAAAAGGCTTAGGCCCCTAGGAGTGATCGAGAAAATGACCAGTCATAACAAACCACCACCCATCAGACCTCTACCAACCTCCACCACACTACCTTCTCCTGTGACAGGAGCTGCCGGCTCTCCTGCGCGGACAGAGGGGCCGACAGGCGGCCGCAACCCCCCCCCCCTCCCCCGGCTGAACCAGGCGGGTGGGAGAAGCATCCCCCCGTGTGGTCAGAGAAGCCGTCAGGAGGCTGATTCTCCCCACCCCCTCACCAGGCGGAACACCGGGAGAAGCGGGCGGGCGGGAGAAGCAGCCCCCCCCCCCCCGTGGAGATGACGCAATCGGATCGGGGATGGACGCCAGCCAGGCTGTCAGCCTTTACCTTTTTATACTGGCCCATTCCTGAGATCAACATTTGAAATGTGGGCCATTCCCTAGATGTTATAAATTCAGAGGCCTGGTATAACCCCTGATCCATCAGTCCATCAAAAGTCCCCCTCAGGCCCAGTGCAAATTGTGGGTTCCTCAGAATGGAGAACAATGGAGATTTTAATGTTGAGCGCTTAGCCTTAGATAAAAAGCCCTGAACATTGACGGAAAGTAGGTCCTATCAAGAGATGTGTCTTTGTTGAAAATGGAAGGTCTCTAAAACACCAAGGTGCCTTTTGTAATGGAACACTGCTCTGTGCCTTTTCCAGCTTTGGCCAGATTTTTATGTCCTTGTGTCTACACCAATCTGTCAGGCGGCCCAGATGGGCAACCTGGTAGTATTTATAGAGGTCGGGTACGGCCAGTCCTCCATGTTTGGGGAGAGTCAACAGGGATCTTCTGATGCTTGGGTGCTTGTATGCCCAAATTAATCTGGTGACGAGTGTGTATGTCTGTTTAAAATATTGCATGGGTATGCCTATGGGTATAGACTGAAACAAATATAGAAACTTTGGTAGTATGTTTATTTTGATAATATTACACCTCCCAAACCAAGAGTGAAACCCCCCTTATGCCACCCTTCCAGGAGGATCCGCACCTCCTGAAAGAGTGGCAAAATGTATCTCAAATATTAGAGTTCTTCTGGGATCAGTTTCCCGAGATACTTCAAACCCTTGTTGTCCATTTGAATTTATAGCTGTTTTTTAGCAGGGATGAGCCAAACCCCCCCCCCCCCCCCCCCCCCGGTGTTCGGCTCATAAGAAAGGAAATCGAATCACCTAGTCCATTGAACATCTTCACAAGATATGGCCCCAGAATAGGTAGGAGAAGTTTATAATAAAATACAGTAAGGCCATCTGGACCAGGTGCCTTACCCGCCTTTGTCTCGTTTACTGATATCTGTATTTCCTCTAGGGTGATTGGTGATTCCAATTCCTGTTGGGCGCTGGTCGTTAAACCAGTCATTCCTGAGGTTGCAAGGTACTCATCCATTACTGACTGTTCAGGTACGCCTAAGTGCAAGTTGTACAGTGTGGAGTATAACTCTCAGAATCTCTGAGCAATTTGCTTGGCAGGGCGAGTTTTTCTCCACCGGCACCTACAATCATTGGCACATAGGTCATTAGTTGTTGCTCCCGCGGGGCTCTAGCTAGCAGCTTGCCACATTTATTGCCAGATTCATAGATCTGTTTATGCCCTTTTTGTATTACCTTTTGGCTTTATAGAGCAATATATTCGTAACATGCTTCCGGGTCGTCAACAGATCTCATTCTATATCCGGCGTGTGGGCTGGTTTGTGAGTTATTTCTAAACGATGTATATCAGTTATTAGAGATGTTAACTTTCTTTCCCTTTCACGTTTTATCCTGACTCCATGTTTAATCAAAACCCCTTGGATCACTGCTTTTATGTGCCTTACAAATCGCTCCAGGGGTGCATTCCAATGTATCGTTTGTTTGAAAATACCATGTTGTTTCTCTCTCACACACACACACCAACTCCTGCAGATGGCTGGATTAGATGACACCAGGGCAGATACAGGTGCAGGTTGTATACTGTGCTGTGCTAGACTCACACAACACACACATTAACTCCTGCAGATGTCTGGATTAGATGACACCAGCAAAGAAGGGCAGATACAGGTGCAGGTTGTATTCTGTGCTGTGCTGGATTCACACAACACACACACTAACTCCTGTAGATGGCTGGATTAGATGACACCAGGGCAGATACAGGTGCAGGTTGTATACTGCACATGTATCTGCCCTTCTTTGCTGGTGTCATCTAATCCAGCCATCTGCAGGAGTTAGTGTGTGTGTTGTGTGAGTCCAGCACAGTATACAACCTGCACCTGTATCTGCCCTTCTATTCTGGTTTCATCTAATCCAGCCATCTGCAGGAGTTAGTGTGTGTGTGAGTCCAGCACAGCACAGTATACAACCTGCACCTGTATCTGCCCTGGTGTCATCTAATCCAGCCATCTGCAGGAGTTAGTGTGTGTGTTGTGTGACTCCAGCACAATATACACTACCCAATTGCTGTTTTTCCCATCTCCCTGCAGGCCATTACAATGTCTGGAAGGCCAACAAGTAGAGGCAGACAGTCACGAACCAAGAAAAGAGGGCAAGCAGGCTCTGTGTCTAGAGACAACAGTGCTGTGTAACGCCGAGCGCTCCGGGTGTCCCCATCCATCCCGGAGCGCTCACGGCGTCCTCTGTCCTGCAGCGCCCCGGTCAGCTCCTCTGACCGCAGGCGCTGCTCTGTCACCGGCGGGATGCGATCCACGCGGCGGCCCGGGTCCGCCCGGGGATCGCATCCCATTCCTCTCACCTGTCCCCGCCTGCTCCTTCCCAGCGCACGCGTCCCCACTCCCTAAGGCGTGCGCGACTCTGCTTTATCTTAAAGGGCCAGTGCACCATTGATTTGTGCCTGGTCCAATTACTGGTGCACCAGAATCCCATAAAAACCACTTCCCCTTCCTGTCCTCGCCGGATCTTGTGTTGCCTGTGTGCCCAGTGAAAGCGTTTAGTGTTTACCCTTGTCTGTGTATCCAGATCTCTGCTGTTGCCCCTGACTACGAACCATTGCCGCCTGCCTTGACCTTCTGCTACGTATGACCTCGCCTCTGCTTAATCCCCGTGTACCACGCCTGTCTCAGCTGCCAGTGAGGTCGAGTTGCTATTGGAGGACACGACCTGGTTGCTACCGCCGCTGCAAGTCCATCCCGCTTTGCGGCGGGCTCTGAAAACCAGTAGCAACATTAGAACCGGTCCTCCAATACAACCCGTGCTATCGCCTCACTGGCATAGGGGATCCACCTCCTGTGTCCCTGCATACCCGGATCGTGACAGTAGATCCGGCCATGGATCCCGCTGAGGTCCCGCTGCCAAGCATCTCGGATCTGACCACGGTGGTCGCTCAACAGGGACAGCAATTGGCGCAGTTGACTGCTATGCTACAGCAGCTTCTGCCATCTCCACCGCCAGCTCCTGCATCTCCTCCACCACGAGTTGCTGCTGCTAGAGTCCGCCTGTCTCTTCCTGACAAGTTCAATGGGGACCCCAAGCTGTGCCGAGGGTTCCTATCCCAGTGTTCTCTCCATCTGGAGATGTTGTCGGACCAGTTCCCCACGGAACGGTCAAAGGTGGCATTCGTGGTTAGCCTGCTATCTGGCAAGGCCCTAGCCTGGGCTACCCCGCTTTGGGACCGTGACGATCCTGCCACAGCTACAGTTCAAGCTTTCTTTTCAGAAGTTTGCAGTGTCTTCGAGGAGCCAGCCCGGGCTTCCTCAGCCGAGACGGCTCTTCTGAACCTTGTCCAGGGGAATTCTTCAGTGGGCGATTACGCCATTCAGTTCCGCACCCTGGCATCTGAACTCTCTTGGAACAATGAGGCCCTCTGCGCGACCTTTAAAAAAGGCCTATCCAGTCACGTCAAAGATGTGCTGGCCGCACGAGAAATTCCTGCTACCCTGTCTGAACTCATCCAGCTGGCCACCCGCATTTACATGCGTTATACCGAAAGACGCCTAGAGCTACGCCAGGAAAAGGACTTTGTTCGCACCAGGCGGTTTCCTCGCCTGGCACCTCTCTTCCAGAATCCTCTGCAACCCGTTCCTGTGCCTCCCGCTGAGGAGGCTATGCAAGTGGGTCGTCACGCCTGCCCACACAAGAGAGGACTCGCCGCCGAGACCATAATCTGTGCTTGTATTGCGCCAGTCCTGACCATTTTTTTAAAGGATTGCTCTATCCGCCCTCAGCGTCGGGGAAACGCTCACACCTAGCTAACGTGGGAGAGGCGTTGCTAGGTGTGGATTCTTCCTCTCCACGTCTGACTGTTCCTGTGAGGATTTCTTTGCCCAAGAAGTCCTCTTTCTCCGTTGTGGCCTTTCTTGACTCTGGTTCAGCAGGGAACTTCATTGAAGCCTCACTCATCAACAAATTTAATGTTCCAGTCATCCGTCTTGTCAAGCCACTTTTCATCCTCTGTAAATGGACAAAACTTGAACTGTATCGTGCGTTACCGCACCGAACCTCTGCTCATGAAAATTTGAGTTCTCCATCATGAAAAAATTTACTTTTTTGTGTTACCCAACGGTACCTCTGAGATCCTATTGGGCCTACCCTGGCTCCAGCTACATTCTCCTACCCTCGACTGGGCCTCTGGGGACATCAAAAGTTGGGGTCCTTCCTGCCACAGGCATTGCCTCAAAGCAGTGCCCACTAACCAAGTTTCCATCGCTACTTCTCTGCCTAGTCTTCCCAAGCCTTACCGGGACTTTGCTGATGTGTTTTGCAAAAAACAAGCTGAGGTCTTGCCGCCACATAGACCCTATGACTGCCATATTGACCTTCTTCCCTGGACCTCTACGCCCCGTGGCAGGATCTACCCTCTCTCCATCCCGGAGACACAAGCTATGATGGAGTACATCCAGGAGAACCTCCAAAAGAGGTTTCATCCGCAAGTCTTCTTCCCCTGCTGGAGCAGGATTCTTCTTTGTCGCCAAAAAGGACGGGTCCTTACGTCCCTGCATTGGCTATCGTGGTCTTAATAAGATCACTGTAAAAAATCGCTACCCGCTGCCTCTTATCTCTGAACTTTTTGACCGTTTGCGCGGAGCAAGAATTTTCACCAAACTGGACGTCCGGGGCGCATATAATCTCATCCGTAAAGTCGATGAGTGGAAAACCGCCTTTAACACCCGTGACGGACACTTTGAATATCTTGTCATGCCCTTTGGTTTATGCAATGCTCCTGCGGTCTTCCAAGACTTTGTGAATGAAATTTTCAGAGATTTGCTGTACTCCTGTGTTGTTGTCTATCTGGATGATATCCTGATTTTCTCCTCTAGCTTGGAAGAGCACCGTCATCATGTCCGTCAAGTGCTCCAACGGCTCCGTGATAACCATCTTTACTCCAAACTAGAGAAATGTCTCTTTGAACGCTGCAGTCTTCCCTTCCTGGGTTACTTAGTCTCTGGACAAGGTCTACAAATGGACCCTGAGAAACTTTCTGCCGTCCTGAACTGGCCACGGATTCCTCAGATTCGCCAATTATTATCGCCAGTTCATTCCTCACTTCTCCACCATTGTTGCGCCTATTGTGGCACTAACCAAAAAGGATGCGAATCCAAGGTCCTGGCCTCCTCCAAGCTGATGAGGCATTTAACCACCTCAAGTCTGCCTTTGCCTCTGCACCCGTTTTGTCCAGGCCTGATCCTCTCAAACCGTTTCTCCTGGAAGTCGATGCCTCCTCTGTGGGAGCTGGAGCTGTGCTTCTTCAGAAAGACTCAAAGGGCAAGACCATCACCTGTGGGTTTTTTTCTAAGACTTTTTCTCCCCCTGAAAAGAACTATTCCATCGGAGACCGTGAATTACTGGCCATTAAGCTAGCACTTGAGGAATAGAGACATCTCCTTGAGGGATCCGTGCACCCCTATCACGATCTTCACGGATCACAAAAATCTCTCTTATCTCCAGTCTGCCCAGCGATTAAACCCACGCCAAGCTAGGTGGTCGTTGTTTTTTGCCCGCTTCAACTTTGAGATCCATTTCCGTCCTGCGGACAAGAATGTCAGGGCTGACGCCCTATCACGTTCCACCGATGCTTCAGAGTCTGAGTCTCCTGTACAACACATTGTACCTCCTGAGTGTCTGATCTCTTCAGCTCCTGCCTCCTTGGTGCAAGTTCCTCCTGGGAAGACCTTTGTCCCTCCACGTCTTCGTCTTCAGATCCTCAAATGGGGTCACTCCTCTCATCTGGCTGGTCATCCTGGAGTCAAGAAGTCCTCCCAACTGATTTCCAGGTATTACTGGTGGCCCTCCTTAAAAAAGGATGTGACTGACTTTGTACAGGCCTGTACTATATGTGCTCGAGATAAGACCCCTCACCAAAAGCCTGCTGGTCTTCTTCATCATCTGCCTGTGCCTGAACGACCTTGGTCCCACATAGCAATGGTCCCACATCACGGACCTTTCTCCTTCCCACGGCCATACAGCCATATGGGTGGTCGTTGATCGTTTTTCCAAAATGGCACATTTTGTCCCGCTTCCAGGTCTCCCTTCTGCACCTGTACTTTCAAAACATTTCTTCCGCCAGATCTTTTGTCTTCATGGACTTCCATCGTCTCGGATAGAGGCGCTCAGTTCGTGTCTAAGTTCTGGAGATCTCTCTGCAGTCAATTGAAAGTCAAACTGGACTTCTCCTCTGCCTACCATCCGCAGTCCAATGGACAAGTGGAGAGAGTCAACCAAATCCTTGGGGCCTACCTGCGACACTTTGTCTCTGCTCGTCATGACGACTGGGCTGACCTCCTGCCCTGGGCCGAATTTTCTTGCAACCTGAAAGAGTCTGAGTCCTCCTCAAAATCACCCTTCTTTGTAGTATACGGCTGTCCTCCTCTTCCCCCCCCTACCCATCCCCACTTCTTCCGGAGTCCCTGCTGTAGACGAAGTCACCCAAGAGCTGTCGTCCATCTGGAAAGAGACCCAAAAGTCGCTTGCCCTGGCCTCTTCTCGCATGAAGAAACATGCTGACTGTAAAAGAAGACCTCCTCCTGTCTTCTCCCCTGGTGATAAGGTGTGGCTCTCCTCCAGGTACATCAGGTTCCGTATCCCCAGTTACAAGTTGGGTCCCCGCTACCTCGGTCCATTCAAGGTCAAGGCTCGGATCAATTCCATGTCCTACAAACTGCATCTTCCCTCTTCTCTCCGCATCCCCAACTCTTTCCATGTTTCCCTCCTCAAACCCTTTATCTTTAATCGCTTTTCCCCCCAAAGTCACTGTTCCTGTCACCGGCTCCTCCGACATCTTCTCCGTTAAAGATATCCTCGCCTCTAGAACCGTCCGAGGTAAGCGGTTCTATCTTGTTGACTGGGAGAATTGTGGTCCTGAGGAGAGGTCCTGGGAACCTGAGAGTAACATCATAGACAAGGACCTCATCCTCAGGTTCTCGGGATCCAGGAGAAGGGGGAGACCCAGGGGGGGGGGGGGGGGTACTGTAACGCGGAGCGCTCACGGTGTCCTCTGTCCTGCAGCGCCCCGGTCAGCTCCTCTGACCGCAGGCGCTGCTCTGTCACCGGCGGGATGCGATCCACGCAGCGGCCCGGGGATCTCATCCCGTTCCTCTCACCTGTCCCCGCCTGCTCCTTCCCGGCGCGCGCGTCCCCGATCCCTAAGGCGCGCGTGCGCGCGTCCCCGATCCCTAAGGCGCGCGTGCGCGCGTCCCCGATCCCTAAGGCGCGCGTCCCCGAGTCCCCGATCCCTAAGGCGCGCGTGCGCGCGTCCCCGATCCCTAAGGCGCGCGCGTCCCCGATCCCTAAGGCGAGCGCGCGTCCCCGATCCCTAAGGCGCGCGTCCCCGATCCCTAAGGCGCGCGCATGCGCGTCCCCGATCCCTAAGGCGTGCGCAACTCTGCTTTATCTTAAAGGGCCAGCGCACCATTGATTGGTGCCTGGTCCAATTACTGGTGCACCAGAATCCCATAAGAACCCACTTCCCCTTCCTGTCCTCGCCGGATCTTGTGTTGCCTGTGTGCCCAGTGAAAGCGTTTAGTGTTTACCCTTGTCTGTGTATCCAGATCTCTGCTGTTGCCCCTGACTACGAACCATTGCAGCCTGCCTTGACCTTCTGCTACGTATGACCTCGCCTCTGCTTAATCCCTGTGTACCACGCCTGTCTCAGCTGCCAGTGAGGTCGAGTTGCTATTGGAGGACACGACCTGGTTGCTACCGCCGCTGCAAGTCCATCCCGCTTTGCGGCGGGCTCTGGTGAAAACCAGTAGCAACATTAGAACCGGTCCTCCAATACAACCCGTGCTATCGCCTCACTGGCATAGGGCATCCACCTCCTGTGTCCCCGCATACCCGGATCGTGACATGCTGGTCGTGGATACGGTGCATCGTCATCAGCACGTGGCCATGGGACACGCTTGTCCTTATTTTCGGCAGCTGGACATGTTGAGCCGCATTATGCCAAAGGCTTGGTAGAGTGAATGACCAAGCCCTCCTCATCCTCTCTCACCCAGGCTCAGGGTACTGGCAAAGCAGCTGCCAACGCGTACTCTTCCCTCGTCTCAATGTCATCAGTCACCCCTTCCCTAGACCCACCATGTCCTCCTGAGGAGTCCCCCGAACTGTTTGAGCACAGTGTTGGGTACATGCTCCAGGAGGATGCCCAGCATTTTGAAGGCTCTGATGATAATACCCAGCTAGAGGAAGGCAGTAGCGTGAGCGCAGAGAGAGGGGATGCTCAAGGACAGCAATCTGGCAGTCATGTTCCACCAGCTGCAGCATACTGCCAGGTTTTCTCCAGTGTTGAAGAGGGAGAGGATGATGAGGTCACTGACTCCACGTGGGTGCCTGATCGGAGAGAGGAGGAGGAGGAGGATGCGGCACACATCTCCAACGAGGCAGGATGCCCTCCGGGGGCCAGCTTTAGGGCAGCACACCAACTGAATCACACTGCCGAGCTCCACCTGTGCAGGGCGCTGCCTCTGCGCATCATTACAAAAGTTCTTTGGTGTGGGCCTTTTTTGAGACGAGTGCATCAGATCACACTGCTGCTATTTGCAACATATGTCTCAAGCGTATCTCGCGTGGCCAAAACATCAGCCGCTTGGGCACCACAAGCATGACCAGACATATGTTGACCTGCCATGCAGCTCATTGGCAAGCGTACCTTAAAGACCCACACCAAAGAACAAAGCGGACCTCTCCTTGCTCCTCATCAGCTGGGATCTCCAACCCCACTATACATTCAGTCCTCTCTAAAAGGTGCACTGAGAGGAATGAAGGTGTAGAATTAGGTGTGTCACAGCCAAGTACTTGCGGGCACTCTTCTAGCAGTACACAGACATCCGATTGTACCAGGCAAATTTCCCTGCCCCAGCTGCTGGACCGTCAAAAGAAGTTCACTCCCAGCTATCCACATGCCCAGCGCTTGAATGCTAGCTTGGTTAAATTGCTAGCACTTCAACTGCTGCCTTTTCAGTTGGTAGACTCTGCCCCCTTCCGTGAGTTTGCAATATGCGGTTCCTCAGTGGCAGGTTCCCAAACGCCACTTTTTCTCACGGAAGGCGATTCCGGCTCTCTACCGGCATGTGGAAAACAATGTCTTGTCCTCGCTGGACACGGCGGTCAGCGGTAAGGTGCATACTACCGCTGACTCATGGTCCAGCAGGCATAGACAGGGACGTTGCCTATCTTTCACGGCCCATTGGGTCACTCTTTTGGCAGCTGGGATGCAGGACAAGGTGCAGTAGTGTTGGAGGTTGTTCCACCACCACGCCTCCAAAATGCTACTATTGGTTGTGACACACCTCTCTCCTCCACCCCCCTCCTCTTCTTCTACCTCCATGGCCTCTTTGAGTGCTCTGTCCTCAGAACCAGTGGTGCTCCGTAGGAGTTCAAGGGGCTACGCAAGTACGCAGGCAAAAAGATACCATGCCGTGCTTGCGCTGGTGTGTTTGGGGGACAGGAGCCACACTGGGGCAGAGGTTCTGTCAGCTCTGCAGGGGCAGGCCGAGAGGTGGTTGACGCCACGCCAGCTTAAGCCAGGAATGGTGGTTTGTGACAATGGCACCAACCTCCTCTCCACCCTGCGACAGGGACAACTGACCCATGTGCCCTGTATGGCTCACGTCCTTAACCTGGTGGTGCAGCGGTCCTTGGGCAGGTACCCAGGCTTACAGGATGTCCTGAGGCAGGCCAGGAAATTCTGTGTGCATTTTCGCTGATCATATAATGGCAGTACTCGGCTGGCTGAGCTGCAAAAGGAGTTGAACCTGCCGAAGAACCGCCTTATATGTGACATGCCCACCAGGTGGAACTCAACGTTGGCCATGCTGCAGCGACTGCACACGCAGCAGAGGGCCATAAATGAGTACATGTGCGACTATGGCACCAGGACAGGGTCAGGGGAGCTTGGATTTTTTTCACCACACCAGTGGAGCATGATCAGGGATGCGTGCACTGTCCTGTCACCATTTGAGGAGGCCACGAGGATGGTGAGCAGTGACAGTGCATGCATCAGTGACACTGTACCTCTTGTCCACCTGTTGGAGCATACGCTGCGTGGAATAATGGGCAGGGCACTTGAGGCAGCACAGAGGCAGGAAGAGGAGGACTTCCTTGCCTCTATAGGCCCCCTTTATCCAGTGTTCCTTCTCTCCCACCCATCACCCATCACACAGGAAGAGGATGAGGAGGAGGATTGTGTCAGCATGGAGGTGGAGCCTGGCACTCAGCATCAGCAGCAGCAGTCTATTAGGGATGATTTACAGTCCCAAGAAACCGGTGGACTTGTACGTGGCTGGGAGGAGGTGGCTGCGGATCATGTCGTCCCTAGTGACCCAGAAGACTCCGGACCGAATGCCTCAGCTAACCTACGTTGCATGGCCTCCCTGATCCTGGGAAGCCTGCGGAAGGATCCTCGTATTCTTCAGATCAAGGAGAGGGACCATTACTGGCTATCCACTCTCCTTGATCCACGGTACAAGGATAAGGTTGCGGACCTTATCTTGACGTCGCAGAGGGAGCAGAGGATGAGACATCTCCGGGAGGCCTTGCAGAAAGATCTGTGCAATGCGTTTCCAGGGACTGGGAGGTTACAAAGTCCTGGTCCTGGATGACGAGTTGCTGAGGCTTCGGTCAGTAGCTGAAGGAGCGGTGGGGAAGGTAGACGTCTGACCGATGCGTTCAGACAATTTTTTAGTCCGCAGCCCCAAGGTATGATCAGTTCCAGCAACCATCGCCAGCGTCTGATATACATGGTGCAGGAATACCTAGGGGCAAGGTCAGACTTGGACACCTTTCCCACCGAAAATCCTCTGGCTTACTGGGTCTTGAGGATGGATCACTGGCCAGAGCTTGCACAGTATGCAAGTGAGCTACTGGCCTGTCCTGCATCCAGTGTTCTTTCGGAACGCACATTCAGTGCTGCTGGAGGCTTTGTCACCGATCACAGGATGCGCCTGTCCACCGACTCGGTTGATCGACTGACCTTCATAAAGATGAATCAGCCTTGGATCACCGCCAGCTACCAGGCACCTGAAGCTGATATAAATGAATAATTTATTTTGAAATGTCACATCCCTTCAAGACTGCCTATGCTGATGCTGAGTGACTGTCCTGTTATGTTGACTGACTATCCTCTTCCTCCTCAATGATCCTGATGATAGCTTGGAAGAACATTTTTGTTTCTGGGTGCCACCACCAGTGGCTAAGGCCCAATATTTCAGCCCCTGTTTAACAGGGGCATGTAATTACAATTTTTTTTATGCAATGCTTTGAAACAGGTCTCATTGCTGTGCTCCACGTACAGTATCTGTGAGGGGTTGCAGTGTTGTGGCACCAGCACCAGTGCCTAAAGCACAATTTTCAGCCCCTGTTTAACAGGGGTGTGTAATTACAAATTTTGATCTAATAATTCACAGCAGGGCCCATTCCTGCGCCCACCAAGAGTAACTGAGGGCTTACAATGTTGTGGCAACACGGTCCACCACCAAAGGCCAAATTTTTCTGCCCCCTGTTCAACAGGGGCATGCAATTACAATTCTTGATCTAATAATTCACAGCAGGGCCCATTCCTGCGCCCACCAAGAGTAACTGTGAGGGCTTACAGTGTTGTAGCACCAGCACCACAGGCCCAATTTTTCCTACCACTGTTCAACAATGGCATGTAATTATAATTCCTGATATAATAGTTCACAGCGGGGCATTCCAGCGCCCACCAAGAGTAGCTTGAGGGCTTACAGTGTTATGGCAACACCAACATTTAATGGGGCAAATTTCTGCAGAGTATATACGGCAGCCCCTACTTTCAAACATCCAACTTACAAACGACTCCTACTTGCAAACGGAAGGAGAAAACAGGAAGTGAGAGGAAATCTACCCCTAGGAAGGGAAATTCTATCCTGTTAGATTTAATTTGGGAAAAAGGTATCTCCTCTCTACTGATGGTTTATCACCAATCCTTGTTTCAATAAAAAACCCACTTTTCCAAAAACATTTGTCATTGGGATGGAAAGTGAGGTGAAATGTTCTGAACAGGTGCACAGACAGCAAAACAAATGTTACAGGGGTGATAACCCTTCCCTATGTTCTCCAAAAAGCTTAATAGATTTTTTGGCTGGAGCTACACTTAAAAATGTACCTGTTCAAAATTACAAACAGATTCTACTTAAGAACAAACCTACAGTCCCTGTCTTGTTTGCACCGCCTGTATACTGCTGTTCAGAGTATATAGGGTAGTAGGTATAGGGTTTTATTTTGGGTGCGGGGTTCCCTATAATATCCATACAAGACCCAAAGGGGCTGGTAATGGGCTGGGGTAGGGGAGGGTGATGGGGTAGCCATGCCATTTTTCTCAAAGACTTTCATCCATATTGCCAGGACAAGACATGACATTAAAGCCGCAAGCAGTTTTAAATGGGTTTTTTTCCTTTACAAATGTCATTTTGTGCAGGGACAGTTCTAAACATGGGAAATGCATGCCACTTCACAAGCATACTTTAGACACCCCCCAGGTACTTTTTTTTTTTCACTTTATGTATCATTAAAATGACTGCTCCAGAAAAAATGATAGTTTTTAAAACTTCTTTTTGCATTGATACATGTCCCTTGGGGAAGGACCCGGGTCCCCAAACCTGTTTTATGACAATGCGTACAGGGGGGAACCAAATGCGCAAACCACCAGGGAGGGATCAATATGAAAAAACAATATGTAACTAGATATGAATAGCTGCCGCAGCCACCATTAAAGTGTTCCCACACCGAAAATAGGTTATATTATAGGTTAGATTATAGAAGATAAATTAGATAATGTTAAAATTGATGATGTAATAAGTATAAAATTAGATATATAAAAATAGAGCGCTTGAACAATTAAAAGATAAGATAAAAAGATCCTAAATGAGAATAAATTAATGGAAATAATGTAAAAAATGTGGCGCTTTAATCCGGACCAAGAAACCAATCCTAAGGGGGAGGGAAACTCCAAAGAATGGTTCCACAGAAGCGTCTGCTAGTTAATGTCAAAGTTCCAGCATGTATAGCAGCAACGTATCAAACCGTGCTATATCGATACATAAGAGATAGATCAGACTGATCAATCCAAAGTGAGGCGGTGCAACAATTAATACATAAATAAATTCATAGATATAAATAAATAACAATAAATAATAAAGTGTATGAATAAATACACGTGGTAACCACCCAACAAATGCGTAGATAAATAGGTTCCGTGAATAATACGTAAATAACTACGTCCTGAAAGATGTGCAAAATGCAATAAGTGGAAGAAAATTTTCAATTAGTGCAAAAAATACAAAAATAGCAAAAAACATGCAAACAAATAATGTGAAACAAAAATCAATCATAAAAAATGTGAAAGTCCAAATAATAACTGTGTAAATAAATAGACATCCAGTGCACTCTAAATTGCTGTGCTAAAGTAAAGTGTCCAGTGCAATCCAAATTGCCATTAACGATTAAATTCCCATACACGATGCGATCGATATCTCCTGTGCAGTGGCTCTTCCTACTCCAGAATATAACCTTTATGTAGTGGTAGTGATCTTTTCCATGCAAGAAAGTGCCGATCCAAATTATTTTCCCCAGCCTCTTACCTTAAGGCAAGAGGGTAACAGACTTTCAATAGCAGGGAAGACAGATCACCTCCGTTGGACTTCTCCAGATGGGTATCCTTACTACCCTCTTACACTCTCTCCATAGATCCCGTGGACATGGGAACAGAAAGAGGGAGACATTCCATTGTGTAGAAATCAAAAAACGGATTTTATTAAAGATAAAATGAACTTACAGTTGATGCATAAAATTACAAGCAGCAGAAATTGCAGAGCACGACCCCGGCCGAGATCGCACTTTGGTCACCTGACTCTGACTCCTCACACGTATCGTCACGCCCACGTGACTTTCTCAAAGGATTTTTTTTTGAGAAAGTCACGTGGGCTATAACATGCATATTGGCCGTTATAATTAGCACTTTAGATTTCCAACGTTCACGTCAATTGTAACTAATAGGGTTTTAACGTTCGCACGAAATTTCGGTCCGGTGTTCTGGTGCGAACCGAACCCGGGGGTGTTCGGCTCATCCCTACTGGAAATCAGGATAGACACTTCCCTTGACTTAGAGACTGGATAAACTACTGGGAATGTTCTATTTCTGAGTGTTTCCTGAATTAATGCAACGTCCACCTGTAATCGTTTTAGATCTTGGAAAAGTATATGCCTCTTTTCCAGAGTTACAAAAAACAGGAAAGATGAAAAAAAAAAAGGAGGGGGGTGGATTTCCCTGCTTCTCCCTCTCCATGTTCCCTCAAAATTCCACTTCAACCTTGCCCCAGCACCCAAAACACTCCACTCTCACCTGGTGCTATCATTTTTTTTATTAGTATATTTATCCAAATATACAACTATTTTAACTATAGCCCCCCCCCCCCTCCCCCCTTGGTCATACTCCAAATAACATGCATGGATTTCATTCACGACAGTTATTTACTAGTGGACACGTGATCACTGTGATTGATCACATGTTACCTGGGCCAATGGGGGGGGCAGTTTGGTTGCACAAGCAAAATTTTGTATGGGTATGTCCTCCCAGAATTAGATCACCCAGCCAACCTTTTATATACATTGGCCTGGGGGGAAATGGTTAACCAGTTATGGATATTGGGTGTGCTGCATATTGTTCTTCTGTCCTGTTACTGCTTCCCTCCCTGCACCTACTGGTATTTCCTGGTTGAGAAAATAGGAGGGGGAAAGAGGCACCAAGAAGCCGCTGGTGCAGTATTGATTTTTATTGTAAAAAATAAAGTGTGGGACTTTAAGGGCAAACCACTAAGCATTTATATTAAAACATATAAAATATAAAAGTAATTTTATTAGAGTATTAAAAACAAGTTTGGTGAAAACATCACCATAAGAAAATATGATACATGATACAAATTATGATACCAAGCTCATGGAGAGCTAATAGGAAACATGGAAGTTGCTTCTCATGCAGTCAAACGCGTTTCGGGAATCCTGAAATATATCCTTCTTCAGGGGGAAGAAAAGACCATAAGCTTTGAGAATACTCTAAAACAGAACAAAACAAAGGATTTAAGGCATCAAGTATGCACATATGTTTATCAGCAGACCCACATACATACCAATATTGCATCATGTGAAGGATAGAAAATGTCTTGGAAATTATATCAAATGGAGCTAGATAAGTTGGAAGATTTTCCTGTCAATATATAACTCAAAATGGGGGGAACCCCCCGAGGCCCCGGGATGCCCCAAACAAGGATCCCAAGCAGGGGCGGACTGACAACTGATGGGGGCCCCCGGTCAATAGAAGATCATGGGGCCCCCTGCGTCCCAAGCCACACCTGCACAGGTGGGACATTGGGGGGGGGCACACAGGGAGACACTGTGGAGAGGGAGAGAGCACACAGGGGGACACTGTGGAGAGGGAGAGAGCACACAGGGGGACACTGTGGAGAGGGAGAGAGCACACAGGGGGACACTGTGGAGGGGGAGAGCGCACAGGGGGACACTGTGGAGGGGGAGAGCGCACAGGGGGACACTGTGGAGGGGGAGAGCACACAGGGGGACACTGTGGAGGGGGAGAGCACACAGGGGGGACAGTGTGGGTAGAGGGGAGAGCGCACAGGGGGACAGTGTGGGGAGAGCACACAGGGGGGACAGTGTGGGGAGAGCACACTGAAGTGTTCCCCAGGCACCATACATCTGTACTGCCCCCTCCCTCCGATGGCGACCCTCCAGTAAAAAAAAAAATTCACTCACTCCATGCCTGTAATAATACCGCTAACGGTACCTTGCTCCCCGCCGGCCCCTCCTCTCTTCTCGTCCATCCTAGACTCCTAGGTGATACAGTGCAAGCCTTGCACTGTATCACCTAGGAGTCTAGGATGGACGAGAAGAGAGGAGGGGCCGGTGGGGAGCGACGTGCCGTTAGCGGAGTGAGTGAGTGAGTGAAGCAGTGGAGTCACTCGGGTTGGTGTCAACTGGTGCGGTAATACATGGTGTCACCCCCCACCACTAAGCAGGCTAGTGCATCAGTGCGGCTCTCCCCCTTTAAAGCGGAAGTAAACCCTTTGATTTAAATAGTTAAAAAAAAATGGCATGCCGGAAATGCTACCTGTCACATTGACTATGCTTTCAACCAAACTGTCAAACCATCCAATGGCTGGTGTCATAACTGATCACATGTGCAGCATCATGGCAGTTGAAGATTGAACAGAGGCCAAGATGGCAGCTTCCTTGGCTGAAAATGATAGGAGGGTTTACTTCCACTTTAACCTACCACACTGGATGGAGCTGGGATTGGGGGGGAAGGATGAAGCCGGGATTGGGGTGGTGGATAGAGCTGGAATGGGATCAGGGAATGGATGGAGCCGGAATAGGATCAGGGGATCGATAAAGCCGGGATGGGATCAGAGGATGTATAGAGCTGGGATAGGATCAGGGGGGTGGATGGAGCCAGGATTGGATCAGGGGGATAGATGGAGCGGGGATATTATCAGGGAGGATGGATGAAGTGGGAATAGGATCAGGGGAATGGATGGAGCAGGAATAGGATCATCGGGATGGATGGAGCAGGAATAGGATCAGGGGGATGGATGGAGCGGGGATAGGAACAGGGGGGATGGATGGAGCGGGGATAGGATCAGGGGGGATGGATGGAGCGGGGATAGGATCAGGGAGGATGGATGGAGCGGGGATAGGATCAGGGGGGATGGATGGAGTGGGGATGGGATCAGGATCAGGGAGTGGGTGGAGCTGGATGGGATCGGGGAGTGGATGGAGCCGGGCTGGGATCTTTGATTTGGGGGGGGGGGGTTAAAGGATATGTGCTAGGGGGTGCTTTGGGAGGGGATAGGAAATGCGCTGGGGGGGAGGGGGTAAAACTTCAAATCGGCCCCCCTCCTACTTCTAGTACAAGTCCTCTCTAACCCAAAACCAAAAGAGCACCCCCTAGTAGATATCCTCTAACCCCCCCCCATAGCATAATTGTTACTTGACTGCCCCCCCCCCAACCACTATGTCCCTCTCCTCTGCAATACCCCTGTTGCATACCTCAGGGAAGATACTGTAGCATGGATGGTGTCTGTGACCCTCCTCATCCTCGGCTCTTCCTCCCAGCCTGTGTACACATCAAAGCGGCAGCGAGTGCTGCCTAGGGGGACCGAGATCTGATTGCGGCCACGTGTGGAGTTGTGTGGGGACGGTCGGACCCCGGGCAACCAGTTTGTCTCTGCCTCACTCCCTCCGCACATCACACGGAGCAGAGGAGAGGAGATCCTGAAGGGGAAGGAGGGACCCTCTCAATGCAGCGCGGTGCCGTTCTGAGCCGGGTGCATAGCAACGCAGCCCCCATAGCAACGCCACTGGAGTGAAGCACCTGCGATAATACCGCTAATGGCGCGATGCTCCCCGCCGGCCCCACCTTCCCTCCCGTTCGACGGGAGGAAAGGAGGGTCCAGCGGGGAGCAGCGTGTCGTTAGCGGTATTATTGCAGCCGCTTCAAGGGGCCTCTCGTTGGCCCGGGCCCCTAATGGCTCCAGGCCCTCGGGCGGCGACCAAATCACTGATCTGTCAGTCCGCCCCTGATCCCAAGAGAGATGCAGTCACCCCAGAAAGCGAGAAGTAAAGGCTTTACAAGTGGATCCGTCAGTTGATAAGATAAGGATCCTAATGGTAGATATGTATATGAGTGATGTAAATTCACGTGAAAGGAGAATGAAAAATTGCATAGGAGAAGACCATAAAGGTGATCTAAAAATTGAAAAAACGGGATAGCCCTAAATGCAGGGCAATTAAATATAACAGTTTAGGACAAATGATAATCCTAAAAAAGTCCTATATATACAACTATTAAAGGAATGACATTCATCAAGGTCATCTAGCAGAAAAGCAGCCAGAAAACATAAGAAAGCTGCCATTTTGCACAGATATTTTGCCAGTCTTCCATGTAGGTTTAACAGGGGGACAGACAGAATTATGGCATAATCATTCAATGCAGACAGTTAATCACATCCAGATTATATGTGGATAGCGTCCACAGGGAAGACTGCTGGATACAAATGGTAAGCCTACCTGGTTCCTTAGGGTGATAAATAAAAAAAGACCAGTTTGGGTGTAAGTCTCCAGAGCATCTGCGTCCGAGCCATGCAGGCGCAATGCTTGGGACTTTATGCAGCTCACCGCACATTTACCTGCAACTTTACCCTTGTAACGTGTATCAAGAAGAATTGTCAGCCAGTAATGATCCCTCTCCCTGATACCATGAATCCTAGGGTCCTTTTGCAGTCTTTGCAGAATCAGGGAGCCCATGCAGCGTAAGTTTGCAGAGGCATTCGATTCTGATTCTTCTAGGTCACTAAGGAGGACATTGTCAGGTACTACCTCCTCCCAGTAACGGTACAGCTCCTTGGGTTTCTCGGGACTGAAAACCATCCCTTGAAGACTGCTGCGTGTTATCCTTTACATCCATGCTGACACAATCTTCTTCCTCCTCTTCTGCCTGTGTGGGCACTGAAGTAAATCGACCACATGAGTGGTTCTACATGTAAGGAGAGACCTAATTGTTTATTTTTTTAGAAGTGACCCTAGAGGAAAATTCCAACATTTTCCTTTGTTTACATTGATTAAGACTACAAACTTGACAGGGTCCACATCTAAAATACCCTGTAAGACTATGGAACAGCTGGTGAGATCTAGAAGGGGGATCAATGATGTTCTGTGCTACCTTATCTCTTAAAGAAGGGCACCCCTATAAACAACTTGAGGTTTAGGGGATATGACAGGGCCCAAAACTCGGTCATTTAAAAGAATGTGCCAATGCTTACGCATAATGTGTTTAATAGCCAAATGCTGTGTAGAATAAGAGGTAATAAAGGAAAAAATGGTCAAATGTCCATGATTGCTTTTTGGTTCATTTGTCCTATCAGTTTCTCTAACCTGATTCAATGTGGCTTCTAGAGAAACTGGATCATAATCCTTTTCTCTAAATCTCTGAGTGAGGGTTCTTACCTGAGTTTTAAAAACCTCCTGCAATTATGCTTAATATGGAGATATTATCCCTTCGGCACCCCTTCCAACCATGGCCTGTGATGACAACTATCACGCGAAATGTAAGCGTTACGATCCATAGATTTGAGAAGGCGAAGGTCATTAATTGACCATCCTCCACTTTAATCATAAGATCTAAGAAATGGATCTCCTTCTGACTCATCTCATAGTTAAGTTTAATGCCTCTATTATTTTGAATAAGGGTATTTAAAAAGGGATTGCACCAAAAAAAATATATTAAAAGCCAGCAGCTACATATACTGTAGCTGCTGACTTTTAATAAATGGACATTTACCTCTTCCAGGGTCCAGCGATGTCGACAGCTGAAGCTGAGAAATCGATCGGTTCTCAGCTGCTGCCGTCGCTATTCTGGCTGAGGGAATCAGGAAGTGAAGCGTTGCGGTTTCACTTCCCGGTTCCCTACTGCGCATGCGCGAGTCCCGCAGCACAATGGGAATGCTCTGCGCTGTCTCTGGGACCCGTGTGTGTCCCAGCAGACAGCGCGGCGGGACAGGAAGAGGCATAGACTCCCGTGGGAGTCTATGCCTGGAAGTGGGTGCAAATACCTGTCTTAGACAGGTATCTGCACCCCCTCCCCCCTGAAAGGTGCCAAATGTGACACCGGAGGGGGAGGGATTGTTCCGATGAGCGGAAGTTACACTTTAGGGTGGAACTCCGCTTTAAGAACTTCATGCTGTGGTTGGATTAAGAGGAGTTGCTGTTTTTCCAATTGGTCCTCTGAAAGTATATTTCCTGCAGGACGTATATGGATCTCGCATTTGGGTTGGAGCATCTTAAACATACAGGCCCTTGTTCACTCCCCATAATAGGGGGTCAATGTTTTCTGGTAAGAGCACACCTTGATCATTGGTGGTGGTCTATTCACGAGGTGGAGGCAGTTGGTGACACAACAGTCAAGCTTATAATCACTTATTGTTTGTGACTCTTGGACTCACTTTGTTCATGTTTTTAGCACAACACATTTATATATTTTGTGATAATATCTCACTGAAGTGGTGCGGCTGTACAGAGTTATTATTTTTCATCACAAGCGCAGTTTATTTTTGTTTTTTCACTCATTGATGGCCCTCTACTGTGTGTGCAGTAGCTGCAGCATTGCCAATGTTTAGTTCCACCTGGTGGGCATGTCACAAATGAAGCGGTTGGTGGGCAGGTTGAATTTCTTTTGAAGGTCAGCCAGCTGAGCACTGCATTGTATGACCGCTGGAAATTACCACAGAAATCTTCTGTCTTGCCACATATCTTGTAAGCCTGTGTAACTGGTAAAGAAATGCTGCACCACCAAATTCAGGATGTGTGCCAAGCATGGAACATGTGTCCCTGTCGGAGGGCAGAGAGAAGGTTGGTGCCATTGTCACATACAACCATTCCTGGCTCAAGCTGCCATGGTGTCAACCACCTTTGAGCCTGCCAATGCAGAGCTGACAGAATCTCTACCCCAGCGTGGCTCCTGTCCCCTAGGCAGACCAACTGAAGCACCGCATGGCATCTTTTAGCCGGACTGCTTGCATAGCCTCTTGAACGCTTACAGAGCACTGCTGGTTCACAAGACAATTCTGCAGAAGAGGCCAGAGAGGAAGAAGAAGAGGAGGAGGGGGTGGAGTAGAGAGATGTGGCAGAATCACCACCAGCTTTTTGGAGGTGTGGTGGCGGAACAAGCTCCAACACTGAACCCTGTCCCTGCCTGCATTCTTCCCAGCTACCAGCAGAGTTACCCAGTGCACCATGAAGCAAAGGTAACATTGCTGACCATGCCTGCTGGACCATGAGTCATCGGTAATATGAACCTTGCTGCTGACGGCCCTGTCCAACGAGGCCAAAACATTGCCTTCCACATGACGGTAGAGAGCTGGAATGGCCTTACGTCAAAAAAATATTGTTTTGGAACCTGCCACTGTGGTACAGCGCATTCCACAAATTGACAAAAGGGGGCAGAGTCTACCAGCTGATAGTCCTAGCAATCCTAGCAATTTGGCCAAGCTAGCATTTAGACACTGAGCATGTGGATGGCTGGGACAGTATTTTTTTTTACGGTTCAGCAACTGGGGTAGCGAAATTTGCCTGCTGATATCAACTGGTGGTGTACCGCTAGCAGATTGGCAGCAAGAGCTTGTGGCACCTATTGCTATACCTTCATTCCTCAGGTTTTTGAGAGGGCTGGAGGTATAGTAGGGGTTGAGATCACAGATGAGGAGCAAGGAGCTGTTGCCAACAGACTGCGTGGCAGGTCATCATATGTCTTTTCAAGCATGTGGTGCACAAAGCGGGTGCTGTTCTGTCCACGCTTGATCCGCTTCAGACATATATTGCAAACCGCAACAGTGCGATCTACTACACTTGTCGAAAAAAGCCCACACCAATGAAATTTTGGTCAGTGGGGAGTCAGCAGTGCCCTGCACCTGTGGAGCTCTGTGGTGTGATGCAATAGGGTTTCTTCCCTTAAGCTGGCCCCTGGAGGACATACTGCCTCATTGGAGTTGCGCCTTCTCCGCCTCCTCACTTTCCTCCTCTCTTCCCTCAGGCACCCAAGTACAGTCAGTGACATATACCTTGTGGTGTTGGTATATAGGTACGATGATTGTTTCAGTTTGTTGCACATAGCCTGATGATGGTATGCTCATAACTGTACAGTAGCTGCCACATTATATCTGTCTTGAAGATCTCTCTCTCTATAATATATACACACACACACACACACACACACACACACACACACACACACACACACACACACACACACACACACACACACACACACACACACACGTCTAGTGGTTAGCACTCTCACCTAGCAGTAAGAAGGGTCGCTGGTTTGAATCCCAACCACGACACTACCTGCCTGGAGTTTGCATGTTCTCCATGTGACTGCGTTGGTTTCCCCCGGGTACTCCGGTTTCCTCCCACAATCCAAAGACATGCAGGTAGGTTAATTGGCTTCTGTCCAAAAATTGGCCCTAGTATATGAATGGGTGTACCTTGAATTGTGGGCTCCTTAAGGGTAGGGACCGATGTGAGTGTGCAATGTACAGGTATAGGGACAATTGTAGAGACTCACTCAGGTTGAACTGGATGGACTGATGTCTTTATTCAACCTTACTAACTATGAAACATACACACTGCCTGCATGCCACTAACTAACCTGCCTAATCTAGCTCTAATTCTCTCAATCTCCACGTCACACTACATACGGCCACCGTGTAAGCAGCCTTATATAGTGTGGTGCGTGGACTTAGCCCCCTGAGCCATGATTGGCTAAAGCCACCCTGCCTTTGGACAATTATGGCTTACAGCAGATTGCGCTGTGATTGGCCAAAGCACGCAGGTCAAGTGCATGCTTTGGTCAATCAGCAGCCGTCAACGCATTGCGATCTCGCAGTGCATTATGAGGCGTTCCGCATCGCTCACATTTGCCGCGAACGCCCCATATGTTCGGTTCGTTTGTGGACAAACGAACACCTGATATTTGAGTTGAACTTGCATTCAACTCGAATATCGGGACCATCCCTAGTTACCGGAATCACTCCTAGCCTTGGTCTGTTGCCTTTGCTAAAACTGTTTTATGATGGCCTCTATTTGTTATTGGTGTCTTTGTTGCTCCTGTTCCAGTGCTTTTTGCTGAATTGCAAACCAACAGCAGGCAAATGCAACTTTGCAACAGAGCCTTGCATTTTCTAGGGCAAGCTGTCTCAGTAGCTCCTCCATACTGGCCTAACTTCACCTGCCCTGCAAAACCTCCACCATATGTAATCGGTTGGTATCCATTGGTATCGGCCTAAGGACTGTCTTGTCTGGGAGCACCAAACAATATGGTTCTTTAGATGAAAAGGCGCACAACACGGAGATTCTTCTGGCTGAGGCAACGGCTAGTACAAAACAAATAAACTGCTAAAAGTAAAAATGAACAAGAGAAAGCTTGATCAAACGGAGGAACCAGCGATGTTCCCAAGACTAGTGTTAAGTCCTCTTTTGGAAAAAACGATTTCAATGGACGTCAAATTTCTATGGCTGCCCCTAAAAATTGGATCACCAACTGATGTAGAGCATATCTTGTACATGACATAGCCGACAAAGCGGGGATTTGACCCTTCAGGGAATTATAAGCTAACCCTAAGAGACTACTCTGCAGAAATTCCAAAATGTTAGATACCGAAGGAGATCCAAGGCCCCAAACCCTTTCTGTAGTATTCCAGATCTGGTAATAGGTCACAATCTTGGACCTCTTATGAGCCTGTAATAATGTGTCCACTATACTGCCCGAGAGACCCAAGCCAGCTCAAGCCTCCCTCTCACTTCCAAGTTATTAAACTTCATCCTCCTGCGGTTCGGGTGCCAGGCCCCACTCCGCAAAAGGAGATTTTGACAAGGAGGCAGTGGGATTGGTGAGCCCAACTTTATCCTGCAAAGCAAGATGGAACCACGGCTGCCTAAGTCAGTAAGGTAAGACTACTATTGCCGTGATCCTTTCTCGCTGAATCTTCAGCAGGATTTTGAGAGCCAATGGAAGCGGCAGGAACACATATACCAAGGGGAAATTCCAAGACCTGAACAGAGCACCCCGACCCAACGCCTGTGGATGCCAGGTCCGGGAGGAGAAGCAAGGCGGTTGGCAATTCTCCTCCAATGCCATAAGATCTATCGATTGAGGCCCCATTCGTTGTGATCCTTAAAGACTTGACTCAAGTGATCTGCTAAAACATTCCCAGGCTCTGGGAGATAAGATGAAGTAAGAGAGCCGAGATTCTTCTCTGCGCATAGGTAGATTGACATGCCACCTGAAGGAGAGGGCGACTTCTTGTGCCCCCTTGATGAGACACCTAAGCCCCCGTAGTTGTTCAAAGACTCTTGACAGTTCGACCTCGCAACATAGGTTGGAATGCTAAGAGAGCGCATCTAACAGCATCCCATCCCAGGACACTTAACTCTTCACCCCACAAAAGTTCCATCGGCCTTGACCCTGCTGTCCCAGGCAGTGTGCCCCGCAGCCTGCCAGACTGGCATTGGCCGTCACCACTATTGGTTCTGAGGCCTTCAATGGAAGTCCGCGGGAAAGATTGCAATGTACTGACCACCAAACCAGGGACCAGATTCTTGGAATTGGCAGATAGATTTTCCTGGAACAAAGAGTGACGATCCCACTGAAGAAGAATGTTGCATTGAAACCTCCTTCTGCGCCACCTGACCCACGGGACTACTGGAACTGTGGCTGATAGAACCCCCAGATACTGCATGCATTGCTTCACCATCATAGACAGCCTGGCTATCACTGCTTTTGTCTAAGACTGAATCTCCTGGACCTTCCTCTGAGGAAGAGAAACACCACCCTGATCCGTGTGGAATTGTACTGCAAAATAATCCAACATTTGGGTCGGATGCATCTGGCTCTTCCGAGAGTTGAACAACCAACTGAAACAAGCTAGTGTTTTACAGGTGAAATTCACATGAAGTAGAAGGAGCTCATTTGATGGACACAGAAGTAGCATGTCGTCTAGATAATGGAATATTTGCACTCCCTTGACCCTGAGAGTCGCAATGACGGCAGACAGTAGCTTTGAGAACATTCTCAGAGTCGTGCAGAGACCGAATGGGAGACAGTAAAATTGAAAATTAGAGCATTCCCCGGAAAATCTGAGAAATCGATGGAGAGATGCATCTAGGGAAACAAGAAGATACGCACCACCAGATCGATGGAAACCATCCAGTCTCCTGAGTCCAATGACTCAATTTTGAATCGTGGTACCTTCATGTAAGAATTCCGAAACCCCCTGAAGCCTCTGGGACCAAAAACAGAGGGGAACATACTCCCTGAGTCTTGCTCCTACTCGAGAGGGTCAAGTGGAGACACCTTCAGAAGGACCTATTTGAAGCCTTAGGAGCTTAGTTGGCCCTGGCTTGGAAGGTTTCTGGAAGGTTGAACCAGCTTGCTTCCACTATCTGAAAAACTGTCTGTAAGCACTGGCCTCTGAATCCTTCTTTGGATCTCTTTCTAAACCGAAAAGGCTGCTGTTGACTTTTTCTCTTCTGCAGGATTAGGCTAGATCCGCCGCTGGAAACTCGCTGAATCGCTCATTCTAAGTCTTCTGGAATAGTAGCCCGAATGGAACTTAACATAACTGTGCTTAGAAGCTTTATCAGCTGACCAATGCTTCAACCATAAAGCTCTGTGGGCTGTGAAGGAATGAGCCAATATCTTTGCTTTCATTTTTGAACCAGCTCCCTGACCTGGTCAACAGCCACTTCAGCCACAAAATCTAAAGCAGTCTTGAAAATTGCAAAAGAGAAGAACTGTCACTTCCCAGACTTTCATCTGAACATCCATCCACCAGCTCCGCTACCCCCAGTCTAAGGCTGGATTCACACCCATGCATTCCTGTATTCCGCAGAGCTGCACCACAGAACACGTCCCCTAGGAGACCACAGTAAATGGTACTGCAAAAAGCACCAAAATAAATAAATTAAAAAACACACAGGTGCGACTCCACCCCAAGGGCCTGCAGGCTGCTCCGGCCAAACTATACAACTTCCTTTTATTTATTTTTATTTTTTTATCAGGTCTGCATTTATTCTGTGGTTCATAGGATCCCTAAAGGCATCCGAATCCTCCAGCGGACGTGGAATGTGGCAAGTGAATCTTCGCAATGAAGTATCCAACTTAGGCGTAGTGTCCCAAGGGTTACAGCCTCGATACTCTATTATGCACATTGAGCCCCTTCTCAGGCCCCGCCCACTCATCATCAAATACTTCTTTAATCTCAGAAATGAATGGGAAGGAAGGTAATGATTTCTTTAATTATGGGTAGTATCTATGCTGTTTCTTTGGAGGTGACAACTCTCCCTGCCACTTCATCATATCCTTAACAGCCTCCACCAAGGGGGGAACCAGTGCGAAAAAATCAAACGTATGCGATTCCGAGACCATCACAGCCTCAGATGGATCCCAATCGCTATCGACTACAGAGTTAAAACATCGTGAAAACACATGATCTAAATCTGCAGATGCTTAACGATACAGCAGGATGAGCAGGATTCCTTGAAAGGCTGTTTAACCCTTCCTTGACTGTGTCCTTAATGTAGGATTTAACCTGGCGTGCATTTGCAGCATTGTCCTGAGCCGCCTCCTTGAAGCAAGATACACAAACACACTTTCCTCTGATGAACTCAGCTGAGTAGGCCCAACAGGATCCTTCTTCTGCCTGGGCTGGCGATGAAGACTTATCCAAAGAAGAGGATCTTCTTCTCTGTCTGCGCCCAGATATGCTCTTTCTAGAGGCTTTATGATGTCTTGACCTCTCTTGGCTCCAGTCCGAGCGACTAAAGTGAGGTAAGGGTTAAGGAGATCTGGAATGCAGCGACAACAGGCGTCTATCCAGCTGCATGCGACTCTGCGATTTTTCATGTCCCGTCTCCTTTTTACTCCTTTGAGGCTGGAGTGCTGATTAGGAACCTCTTTGCGGGCATTTAGCGCGACTAAAGTGAGGTAAGGGTGAGGGAGATCTGGAATGCAGCGACAACAGGCGTCTATCCAGCTGC
The DNA here is from genome assembly GCA_028564925.1 of Lithobates sylvaticus. NCBI lineage: Eukaryota > Metazoa > Chordata > Amphibia > Anura > Ranidae > Lithobates > Lithobates sylvaticus. Next base: position 118,656,680 of record CM053032.1, on the reverse strand, counting down.
ATGCAACTCTGCGATTTGTCATGTCCAGTCTTCTTTTTACTCCTTTGAGGCTGGAGTGCTGATTAGGAACCTATTTGCGGGCATTTAGCGCGCATTGGGCCCTTCTCTCTGTAAAACAGAGGATGTGCTCTTTTTTTAAAAATAAAAAATAACTAACTACCAAATAAATAAAAAAATAAATAAAATAAAACTTCTCCATCCGAATCTTCAGTGCTAAGGCAGTCAAAACTCCAAGGATAATAAAAACAGTCCAGACACGTAACACAGCAGTTAGTAACAGACGTCAGGCTTACCAGAGCAGAGTAGTAGATTGATCAGCTGGAGACTGAGGACACAGCTTGCTGCAAATCAGTAGTGATCCTTCTGGTGTTTTGCTAAGCAATCCAAGAGGAAGCTACCTCTGACCTCACCTGTTGAACTCTGAGCTTCCTAAAAGGAATACATGTGGAGGTGGTGAACTGCAAGTCCCAGCGAGCCAAACCACTGCATGAATGCCAGCACCTGCCTAACGAAGGTGTATACAGTCATTTATACCGTTGTGACCTTGCCAGTAATACACAGTCCTTTATACTGTACCATACAATCCCAGCACCACGGGAACCCACACTCCTCGAGATTTACAGCCCATCTGGGGGGGTCTTCTGATCCGGGAGAGGCTTAACCCGGACAGGATGGATGGTGGATGGAGAAAAAAATAAATAAATACATAAGTAAAATAAAAATAAATATATGAATAACTAATTAAAATTAAACTTTAAAAGGCGTCCGGAGCGAGGACGAAAAAAGAACACTGGTGTGGGCAGACAGCCGCCCTTTATGGGCTAGAAAAAAGGTGGTCCTGGAGGGGTCAGAGGGGGCGGAGCTGACCCATAGTAGGCTGACATGGGGAGGCCCAGGAAATATATTTTATATATATATATATATATATATATATATATAATATTTTGACATTGACGGCCTTTCCCATTTCCTGAGGTGCTAAATGCCAAAACAGCAAAAACTAAAAATCTTAAATTGCCTCTTTTTGGAAAGTAGACAGTCCGGGGTATTTCGTGAGAGGCATGGTTCATTTTTGAAGTTGTAGTTTTTTGTCACAATTTTTGGGAAAATGAACAAATTAAATTAAAAAAAGTTTTTTTTTTTTTTTCTTTACACAAAGTGAGCAGTACAGTGTTACCATAGTGACACTTTACTATTCTGGGGAAAAGATACATTTTTATTACACACTATGATTGCTTAAAACAGTGTTAATCTCAGTTATAAGTCATCATTATCATGGATGGCATCTATTCCATTCATTTTGTACTATTGTTAAGCTGTGATTGGCCACAGCTATTACATGGTACAGATGCACTGTGATTGTCTATCTGTACCATGTGATCACTGTGAGCAATCCCACAGTACACAATAGATGTCTATGAATGAAAGCCATTCATTGTGTACAACTGTTATGTGATGTGTGTAATTGGTCACAGCAGCCACATGGTACCAGCACAGGGCCGGTACAATGATGTGTCATCTGTTGTGTCCAGTGGACACAGTGGGTTAACCACTTTACGACCAGTGCACGACGATGTACGTCCCTTTTTTGAAGAGGGCCGGTCGTGTTTATGATAACAGTGGTCTCCGGCGGGAGGGGGGGTAGCTCTCCCGCACCCAAATATGAGTCCAAATATGACATCTGAGGACTTTTTGACCCCAGATCTCATATTTAAGAGGACATGTCATGCTTTTTTTCTATTACAATGGATGTTTATATTCCTTGTAATAGGAATAAAAGTGACCCAATTTGAGAGAGAAAGAAATAGCCATATGTCTTATTATGTAAGTATGCCTATGATATAAAAGTTTATCTTCAGCTGCTGAGTGTGTATCTAAATCTGTGTGACAGACAGAGTATCTCCGTTCTGTCCTTGTTACTATTTTACATGCACAGTGCCAGATAGCTAGGTTTGTGCTACTGTATGTGAAGTGGTCACCTTCCAATACATTGGTAGGTGAACCTGTTTATTGCAATATAGTTTAAATGCAGCGCCTTATTATTCTAGTTAACCCTGTCACTTCTAGTCTGGAATTCTATAGGTAGTTTTATCTTGGGACTCAATAACGTGCATAGGCTAGACCCCGGTTAAGTTCTGATGACCACTTCAGGATCACGAGCTTAGAGGTTCAGTTACATGTCAAATTAGAGTTCCAGTGCCACAGCACAGTTTCTGATGCTGAGAAGCTGTGTTCCAGGTTGGTTGGACAACAGTTCAAGGTTGTCCCCATGACCGCAGATCTTGCCTTTATGTCTCTGGCACAAAGACAGAGGCTGCATCATCCTCAGTGACCCCTGCAATTGTACTTTATTGTTACATTCATCTGGAAGTGTCTATTTTAAGAACAATAATTACTTGGGTATATGTGAACAGAACATATCTACCAGGACTCCTATTGTGCCCTTTGCTGGTAATATCTGTTTGTACCTTGGATGCATGTACTATCACTAATCTTTTCTTATATACAGCTGGTATTATTTCCACACTATGCATCTATATACTTATGGTTAATGTTATATGTAGGTTGCAGTAGTTTATCTTCTCTAAATTACTTTGATTAGATTAATGGTTAATTTCCCAGAAAGAGATTCCCCTCTGTTCAGGGAAGCCCTGTCCTGGGTGGAGGCACTGTTAACTTTATTATCAAACCTACTCTTCCACTTAAAGTGGACCTACACTGCATATGAGCAACACAAACTAATATACAAAGCAAATTCACCCACCCATCCATGTCTCCATGCTTTATTTTGCTGAGGAATCACTTTGAAAAACACTCCCTAGTATTTCTGGCTGTGGCCATCTTAGGCAAGGGCAGGTGATTCATGTAGCATTTACTTCCTGGAATCCATTTGCCCTTAGCTCAGGCAGGTGGCAAGAAGAAAAAGAGGGAAACGGGAGTCCAATACCACCATAAAAATATTCAATTTGTCCTCCCACACTTTATCTGGGGGGAGGGGGGAGGGGTGAGATGAGTCTCCTTTAAAAGGGGTTCAATTTTTAACCCAGCTGTAGGGCAAATTTGTTCCAATTATTTAAGGATCTAAACAAATTTATTAGAGATATTACGATGAGACGATATTATCGCCTCAAAAGATTGAAATAAGCCCATTCCAGCCTTAGTACAGACCATAGAGTGTGATAGTCGGGATAATTCTATATTAGAATTATTAAATATTACAGATGAGCTAGAGGTAATGGAGGTGTTAGAAGAATTATACGAGGAAGGTCAAGTACATGATGTTAGTGAAATGGTGGTTACACCTTATAGCAATTTGTTTATAGACACAGCGTTTAAACCAAAGTCCCTATTTTACCCTCACCATGCCAAGAATGAATATATTAGTCCTCATAATGTGGGTCCATCCAACCTCACCATAGCAGAGAGAATGGCTCTTAAATATCTTAAAAACAATGAGAATATTGTTATTGGAATTGCCAATGAAAGTGGAGGAGTAGTCATGCAAAATAAGGAGGACTATATACAGAAGCGCTCTGATTGCTTTCTGATGTGGATAATCATTAAAAAAAAAAAAAACTTACCAGAGATCCACTATCCTTATATAAACCAAAATTGCACAGTATGGTGGAAGAGACATGCAGAAAAGGTGTCATCAATAAGGCTGAAAAGAGTTTCCTAATCAGGGAATATTACAAAATGCCATATTTCTACCATATTCCAAAAGTGCACACAAATGCCACCTGCCCTCCAGGGTGCCCAATTGTTGCTAGTATGGACAGTTTTACCAGTTTTATCTCTCAATATGTGGATTGTTTTTTGCAGCCTATCCCGACTACGAACCATATAGATGTTCCCCGGACTATATTTGGCTCTCCTTGAATGTGTGATCCCTGTACACGTCGATTTATCACAAAGCGGGCATTGAGGCTCTCAATTATTTTCTCTCCAATGCAGACCATTTACATCCCTACCAAACTCAATTTATTAGTGATTGTACTAAATTTGTATTGGAGCATAACTACTTCTAATTCCAAGGGACATCTTATTTGCAAGAATCTGGGACAGCGATGGGCACTCATTTTCTACCCTGTTACGCAAATCTGTTTATTGGCTTTTGGGAGGAGGGACGCATCTGGAGGAACAACCCATTTAGTAGACATCTTGTCTACTATGGTCGGTTTATTGATGATATTATCATCATTTGGGAATGGCCCTCCAGATGTGATCCCTACCTTCGTAGAGTATTGCAACACCAAACCATTTTACGTTAGGTTCACGTATATATCGAATCCCAATAATATGGTATTTGTGGATCAAGGGGATGAGGATGGTAACATTACTTCCAAAACACATTTCAAAGAAACTGCTGGCAACTTGTATTTGCACTATAGGAGTTGCCATTTGCAGAGTTGGAAGCAAAACATACCCTATAGCCAATTTAATAGGTTACGTAGAAATTGTACCAATACATCTGATTACCTTAAACAGGGAAATATATTACAGACATTTTTTTTGGAGAAAGGCTACACAGCTGGACATATTCAGGAAGCTTCTGATAGGTATCAAAATATTAATACCAAGGAACTTGGAGCCCAGAATAATATCTAAAAGACCATTCAACCAAATTTATCACAAATTACAATAACCAACATTGGGCAATTAAAAATACCATCAGGAAATATTGGCCTTTACTGTTACAGGATTAAGCCCTTGCTAATGTCCTTCCCTTCAGACCCAGGTTCAGGAGGGCTAGAAATATCAGGAATAACATAGCGCCCAGTAAAGTTAAAGGATCACAACCGAAGATTGGTAACATCCCTTCTTTCTTTGATATCCAAGGTACTTACAGGTGCAAAAAAGCCTGTGCATTTATTAAACATGGCCAGAAAGAATTTCAAGACAAAAAAGACCTATAAAATAAATCAGTTTATTACATGTGGTACCCAATTCATTGTGTATGGCCTCAGGTGCCTATGTGGATTGCATCATGTGGGCCATACAACCCACACTATGCATACTAGATTTAATGCACATGAGGATCATCGAGGAGGGTATCACTAAGCATAGTGTGCCTCGCCACTTTAGTATCCATCAGGGGAACACTAAAGGCCTAAATTTATTTGGTATAGAGACAATGCATTTGTCAGAAGGTGAAAGATTTTCCAAGTTATGCCAAAGGGAAATCTTTTGGATCTTTACCTTGCACTCTACCTTTACCTTTACCTTGCACTCTATGAGCCCAGGTGGGCCGAATGAGGAACTAGGGGTTAGTACCATCATTTGAATAGGCTATTGGAATGGATGCTAGAAGAAGACAGAAGTGTTATCGGTCAGTGGTGGTCACACTTTCGGGACCCAGGGAATTGGGCTGGGATCCCTAGTAAGGGCTGCGGATCTCGCCTGATCTGCGGGGATGATCCAGTGTGTACCAGATATCAATACATCAATATATTTACATAGGAGACCATTTGATTGCATTCCATAGTTTAAGATTATAATGTTTTGATATTTACATTGTCATTACTGTCAACACATACAATTTATAATTTAACCAGGAGATATGTTCCTTTTTCACATTTTCAGTATATTTATTATTTCTCATTTCTATATATTTTTTTTATTTTAATGAATTGAAGGGTTGTTAAGATTTTTTATGATTTCATCTGATGAATTTTACATCAAATGTTCTTAATAGTTGATATAAATCTGAATTGTTATTGTCATACACACACACATAATTATATATATATATATATATATATATATATATATATATATATATATACACACACACACACACACACACACACACACACACACACACACACACACACACACACACACACACACACACACACACACACACACACACACACACACACACACACACACACACAGTGGCGTGAAAAAGTGTTTGCCCCCTTCCTCATTTCCTGTTCCTTTGCATGTTTGTCACACTTAAGTGTTTCGGAACATCAAACCAATTTAAACAATAGTCAAGGACAACACAAGTAAACACAAAATGCAATTTGTAAATGAAGGTGTTTATTATTAAAGGTGAAAAAAGTGATTGCCCCCTAAACCTAATAACTGGTTGGGCCACCCTTAGCAGCAACAACTGCAACCAAGCGTTTGCGATAACATGCAATGAGGCTTTTACAGCATCCTGGAGGAATTTTGGCCCACTCATCTTTGCAGAATTGTCCTAATTCAGTTACATTAGAGGGTTTTCGAGCATGAACGGCCTTTTTAAGGTCATACCACAACATCTCAATAGGATTCAGGTCAGGACTTTGGCTAGGCCACTCCAAAGTCTTCATTTTGTTTTTCTTCAGCCATTCGGTGGTGGACTTGCTGGTGTGTTTAGGATCATTGTCCTGCTGCAGAACCCAAGTTCGTTTCAGCTTGAGTACACAAACAGATGGTCGGACATTCTCCTTCAGGATCTCTTGGTAGACAGCAGAATTCATAGTTCCTTTTATCACGGCAAGTCTTCCAGGTCCTGAAGCAGCAAAACAGCCCCAGACCATCACACTACCACCACCATATTTTACTGTTGGTATAATGTTCTTTTTCTGAAATGCAGTGTTCCTTCTACGCCAGATATACTTGGACACACACCTTCCAAAGAGTTCCACTTTTGTCTCATCGGTCCACAGAATGTTGTCCCAAAAGTCTTGGGGATCATCAAGATGTGTTGTGGAGAAATTGAGACGAGCTTTGATGTTCTTTTTGCTCAGCAGTGGTTTTCTCCTTGGAACTCTGCCATGCAGGCCATTTTTGCCCAGTCTTTTCCTGATGGTGGAGGCATGAACGCTGACCTTAACTGAGGCAAGTGAGGCCTGCAGTTCCTTGGACGTTGTTGTGGGGTCTTTTGTGACCTCTTGGATGAGTCGTCGCTGCGCTCTTGGGGTAATTTTGGGCGGCCGGCCACTCCTGGGAAGGTTCACCACTGTTCCATGTCTTCGCCATTTGTGGATAATGGCTCTCACAGTGGTTCGCTGGATTCCCAAAGCTTTGGAAATGGCTTTATAACCCTTTCCAGACTGATAGATCTCAATTACTTTCTTTCTCAATTGTTCCTGAATTTCTTTGGGTCTCGGCATGATGTGTAGCTTTTAAGGATCTTCTGGTGGACCTTACTGTGTCAAGCAGCTCCTATTTAAGTGATGCCTTGATTGTGAACAGGTGTGGCAATAATCAGGCCTGGGTGTGGCTAGAGAAATTGAACTCAGGTGTGGACAACCACAGTTATAGTATGTTTTAACAAGGGGGGCAATCACTTTTTCACACAGGGCCATGATGGTTTGGATTTTTTTTCACCTTTAATAATAAATACCTTCATTTACAAATTGCATTTTGTGTTTACTTGTGTTGTCCTTGACTATTGTTTAAATTGGTTTGATGTTCCGAAACACTTAAGTGTGACAAACATGCAAAGGAACAGGAAATGAGGAAGGGGGCAAACACTTTTTCACACCACTGTACACTGTACATACATACATACATATGTAGCAAGGTCTCTGGCCTCCCTCAGTCTAATGAGAACCTCCTAGGCCAGAGACAGCTGACATCCTTCTGTAGATGGTGGGTTGTAAGGCAGAGTGGGTGTAATGCAAGGTGGATTAATTGGGCGCCAGACACTTCTTGAATGCAAAGAGATTTATTTCTCTTGAACAGACCTTTGGGAAAGAGGGTTGGGGCCAGGACACCCTTAGGTAGTTGAAATGTTAATTGGCAGACTCTGAGACGTCAAAAGGAGGACAGCCATGCAGGGAAAGGCATCTAGCCCGACACCACATCTGCATGTGTAGGAATGCTGTCTCCTATGGCAACAGTCTTTAATAGTTTCTAACACAAAGTGTAAGGCCGCGTACACACGAGCGGACTTTCCCGTGGAATTTTCTGCCGGACTAGAGTCGTGTGTGGGGCTCCGGCTGACTTTTTCCTCCCAAAAGTCCGGTGGACTAAGTTTTAAGTTAAGACTTAAAATTGTCTGCTGGACTCGGCAGTCCGGCAAACAATCCCGCCGTCTGTGTGCTAGTCCGCGAGACTTTTGAAATGAACGGACTTGCCTCACACCCGGAGGAAAGTCCATTCATTTAGAACGTGACTCCAGGTAGACGGGACTAGCGAAGACAGTGAATGCCGCCGCGCTAGCCCCGTCACCTGGTATGGTTTTAAAGGGGAATCCCTACGCCGAAAAAACGGCGTGGGGGTCCCCCCCAAATCCATATCAGACCCTTATCCGAGCATGCAGCCTGGCCGGTCAGGAAAGGGGGTGGGGACGAGCGAGCGCCCCCTCCTGAGCCGTACCAGGCTGCGTGCCCTCAACATGGGGGGTGCCCTGGGGAAAGGGGGGCCCTGCGGCCCCCCACCCCAAAGCACCTTGTCCCCATGTTGATGAGGACAAGGGCCTCTTCCTGACAACCCTGGCAAGGGGTGGGTCACCTGCTCATGTCACATGGTGACCCCGCCCCCTTATGATGTCACAGTCCCAGCATCCTCTGGGACTGTGACATCATATGGGGGCGGGGTCACCATGTGACATGAGCAGATGACCTGCCCCTAGTCCCTATATAACTGGCAGCGCAACACGTCGGAGCCATTAGAACAGGAGACAGCGACGAGTCAACAGCGGAAAAAGAAAGAAGAACAAGAAGGAGAAGCAGAAGGCGGCCGCGACGGCACCACAACAAGCCCGGGCCACTGCTCACAAAAGAGCTGGAAGAGGAAAGCGGAGGCCCGGCAAGAAGAACAGAAGAGACCCCCGAAGATGGAACAAGACCCCCAGACGGCGGCAGCGACAAAGAAGAAAGCCGGGCTCCTCCGCTAGTGAAAGAGCTAGTAAAAGAGCAGAAGATAGCGGAGGAGTCCGGCGAGAAGACCTCCCAAGACGGAAGAAGACCCCCGGAGCTGTGCAATAAAGTATTTAAAAAAATTGTGTTGTTTTTTTTATTTACACCCCCCGCCCGCAGACCCCGACAACTAACGGCCAGGGTTGTCGGGAAGAGGCCCTTGTCCTCATCAACATGGGGACAAGGTGCTTTGGGGTGGGGGGGCAGGGCCCCCCTTTCCCCAGGGCACCCCCCCATGATGAGGGCATGCGGCCTGGTATGGCTCAGGAGGGGGGGCACTCGCTCATCCCCACCCCCTTTCCTGACCGGCCGGGCTGCGTGCTCGGATAAGGGTCTGATATGGATTTGGGGGGGACCCCCACGCCGTTTTTTCGGCGTAGAGATTCCCCTTTAAATCCATACCAGGTGACGGGGCTAGCGCGGCGGCATTCACTGCCTTCGCTAGTCCCGTCTACCTGGAGTCACGTTCTAAATGAACGGACTTCCCTCCGTGTGTGAGGCAAGTCTGTTCATTTCAAAAGTCCTGCGGACTTTGGCCAAAACTCCAGCGGATTGTCCGCCGGAAAAGTCCGGGCGTGTGTGGGCAAGTCCACGCGTTCGGAAAGTCCTGCGGATCTTCGCTGGAAAGTATGGCGATTTGTCCGCTGGACTAGGTCCAGCAGCCAATCCCGCCGGAAAGTCCGAGCGTGTGTACGCCGCATTACAGTTCCTTCACTTCCACTACAATCACTACTTGCAGTTCTTCAGCCCACTGAGCTCCCAGTCTCTCTCACTAGACTAGATGATTCACTGCCATTGAATCCAGTGAGCTCCTCCAATCTTCACTGTAGTATCATCCTCCAGCGTCACCCCCGCTTCTCTGTTGGGTCCCTAGCTTGGCACTCAAGATACTTCTCAAGCTTCACCCCACTGGCCTACTCGGTCCCCATTGACACACAAGGCTGTTCTGCAAGCGTCACCTCTGCTGGCTGGGTCCCTGGCTAGATACACAATGAAGTTTCCCAATTCTTCACTGTCCCCGGTTGGTGAGAATTCTGCTCCGGTACTTGCTTCAGCTACTCACTGTGGTCCCTAGTAATAACATGATTGGTCCCTTAGTGGCGACAGATTCCCCTCTACCTCTGACCACCACAGGTTCTCCAGTCAGCAGAACCGTCACTTTTGGTTGGACTGCAAACCGCAATCCCAACCCTGCGCTGCTCTCTTGCTTCTGGATAGGCCCTCATACAGCCTAGCAGCCAGGTGTGCCTGGCATAGGTCCAAACTCCAGCCTAGCAGCCCAGGCAATACGACACATGTACACCCAGACAGCCGTCCAGGTGGCACAGAACAGTGATCACCTGACTTCACCCAAATATAAAGGTTCAGCCGGCAGGCCAAGGGATTAAAGAACCCCTGCTCATTGGCTGAGATACCCCATATACCCATAATCTGACCTTGCATTGCTCTTCTCGTATCTAATGCCACAGGTACCTGGCCACCTAGCGGCAAAAAGAGAGAAGTGCAGCACTTACAGACTTAGGAGGGAAATCAATTGATCCCTAACAATGGGCCAAGGTAGCTATACCTGGCAGGTAAATTTAAGAGCAACCCTGCCTTAACACCAGGGTGCTACACATACATATACACATACTTCTTAGGCTAAATGCCAATATTACAAAAAGTTTTAAAAGCCATAAAATAATGTTGTAAATAAAGGGTTAAGAAATCTATTTTAAAATGAGTTGCCAAATAATTGCTTCCTTTGTTATCTGCAGATGCCTGATAGCAAGCCTATAAAGGGTTAATACCCGGCGCCTGCTAGGAATATTTAAGGACCGATGTAGAAAGAGAGAGAGGACCTATATAATTAAAGGTTTTGCACCAAAGCCTGTGCGCTCTTTCTATCTTTTGCATAATTTGCCTATGCCTGAAATCCAGGAAGTAACAGAAGAAAAGCAAAAAATTAAAAGTTTAAAAACAAAAAGATATGATATACTTTCCTATTTGGAAATAAATAAACCGCGCTTAGAATAGAAAACTATCTAAAAATGGCTGCGGCTAAAAATGGGATACACACATAAATACGAAAATGAAAAATATATAAAGCTGCGCCAGTGGAAGTGATACAAATATTAATAATAAAAACACCAAACAGTCTTAAATATGGCCACGGAGGAGCACATAAAAAGTACTAATGATCTATGCAAAAAAACCAAAAAAATCATATGAGTCCACAAAATGGCTTTGATTCCAGTGGATGCAGTTCTTTTAGACACTGGTGTTAAACTTCCGAAAAGGTATTCAAATCCAGGGATAGTGAAATGAAGTGCACCACAGTGACTATCCTTAACTAAATAAGTGGAATATAAAAGTGCCCGACCACCGGATGGATTGTAGGCTTACCGGATGGCCAAGCAATATAGGCACATAAGATGTTTCTTTAGTGGCCTCACAAGATGGGATCTGCTGGTTTGGCTGGTTAGAAGGATGGCACTCGTCCAGAGAAAACGGTCCCCCCACTCCACACACTTCACCAAAAGGAGTCCCGCTAGTGCTCAGAAATAAAAAAGGCCGCCCATAGCATAATACTGATATATCATGTTTATTTTTAAAAGAGATTAACCACTTGACCACTGGGCACTTAAACACCCTTATTAACCAGACCAATTTTCAGCTTTTGGTGCTCTCACATTTTGAATGACAATTACTACTTCATACAACACTGTACCCATATGAAATTTTTGTCCTTTTTTTCACACAAATAGAGCTTTCTTTTGGTGGTATTTAATCACCGTTGGGTTTTTTATTTTTTGCGCTATAAAAGAAAAAAGACTGAAAATTCGGTAAAAAAATGAATTTTTCTTCGTTTCTGTTATAAAATTTAGCAAATTTGTAATTTTTCTTGATAAATTTTGGCCAAAATTTATACTGCTACATATCTTTGGTAAAAATAAGTACAAATTGGGGTATATTATTTGGTCTTTGTGAAAGTTATAGAGTCCACAAGCTATGGTGCCAATATCTGAAAATTGATCACACCTGAAGTACTGACGGCCTATCTCATTTCTTGAGACCCTAACATGCCATAAAAGTACAAATACCCCCCAAATGACCCCTTTTTGGAAAGAAGACATTCCAAGGTATTTGGAAAGAGGCATTGTGAGTTTTTTGAAGTTGTAATTTTTTCCCACAATTCTTTGCAAAATCAAGATTTATTTTTCTTTTTCTTTTTTTTTTTTTTTTTTTTCACAAAATTGTCATATTAGCAGGTTATTTCTCACACACAGCATATGCATACCACAAATTACACCCCAAAACACATTCTGCTATTACTCCCGAGTATGGCGATACCACATGTGTGAGACTTTTACACAGCGTGGCCATAAACAGAGGCCCAACATGCAGGGAGCGCCATCAGGTGTTCTGGAGCACCCGGGCCAATTCTGACATTTCTCTCCTACATGTACAAATCATCATTTATTTGCTAGAAAATTACATAAAACCACAAAACATATATGTTTTTTAGCAAAGACCCTAGAGAATACAATGGCGGTCGTTGCAACTTTTTATCTAGCACGGTACTTGCGCAGAAATTTTTTGAACGCCTTTTTTTGGGGAAAAAAAGTTTTGTGCTTTACAAAAAACAAAACTGTAAATGTAGCCCAATGTTTTTGAATAATGTGAAAGATGAAGATACGCCGAGTAAATAGATACCCAACATGTCACCCTTCAAAATTGCACAAGCTCGTGGAATGGTGCCAAACTTCGCTACTTAAAAATCCCCATAGGCGGCGCTTTAAAATTTTTTACTGGTTACATGTTTTGAGTTAGAGTAGGTCTAGGGCCAAAATTATTGTTCTCGCTCCAACGTTCGCAGCGATACCTCACATGTGTGGTTTGAACACCGTTTTCATATGTGGGCGGGACTTACGTATGCGTTCGCTTCTGCATGTGAGCACACGGGGACAGGGGCGCTTTAAAAAAATTTTTTTTATTGTTCATTTTACTTTATTTATTTTAGTTTGACACTTTTTTTCCCCCAAATTTTTTTTTTGATCACTTTTATTCCTATTACAAGGAATGTAAACATCCCTTGTAATAGGAATATGGCATGACAGGTCCTCTTTACAGTGAGATATGGGGTCAATAAGACCCCACATCTCACCTCTAGGCTGGAAAGCCTGAAACGATCCTGGCTTTGATCGTAGCGAGTATCGCAGGGTATTGCAGGGTATGGCAGAGTATCGCAGGGTATGGCAGGGTATGGCAGGGTATTGCAGAGTATCGTTGGGTGTTGCTGGGTATTGCAGAGTATCGCACGGTATGGCAGGGTATGGCAGGGTATGGCAGAGTATCGCAGGGTATGGCAGAGTATGGCAGAGTATGGCAGGGTATGGCAGAGTATGGCAGGGTATGGCAGGGTATGGCAGAGTATCGCAGGGTATGGCAGAGTATGGCAGAGTATCGCAGGGTATGGCAGAGTATCGCAGGGTATGGCAGAGTATCGCTGGGTATGGCAGAGTATCGCTGGGTATGGCAGAGTATCGCTGGGTATGGCAGAGTATCGCTTGGTATGACAGAGCATCGCAGGGTATGGCAGAGCATCGCAGGGTATGGCAGAGCATCGCAGGGTATGGCAGAGTATCGCTGGGTATGGCAGAGTATCGCTGGGTATGGCAGAGTATCGCAAGGTATGGCAGAGTATCGCAGGGTATGGCAGAGTATCGCTGGGTATCGCTGGGTATGGCAGAGTATCGCTGGGTATGGCAGAGTATAGCAGAGTATCGCTGGGTATGGCAGAGTATCGCTGGGTATGGCAGAGTATCGCTGGGTATGGCAGAGTATCGCTGGGTATGGCAGAGTATCGCAGGGTATGGCAGAGTATCGCAGGGTATGGCAGAGTATCACAGGGTATCGCAGGGTATCGCAGAGTATGGCAGGGTATGGCTGGGTATCGCAGAGTATCGCAGGGTATCGCTGGGCATGGCAGAGTATCGCAGGGCATGGCAGAGTATCGCAGAGTACTGCTGGGTATCCATCCATCCATGCTCAGCCATCCCTCCATACCATGCAATACCCAGCAATACACTGCAGGGTATTGCTGTGTATTTCAGGGTATGGAGGGATGGCTGAGCATGGATGGATGGATCGGTGGTGGCAGAGCAGGCTGTGGGCACTACAGATCCCGCCCACAGCACTGCTGTCACCGATCCCTTCCCCTCTCCTCTCACACTGTACCGATCTGTACAGAGAGAGGAGGGGGATGACGCCGGTTTGCTTACATGTGATCGCTCCGTCATTTGACGGAGCGATCACGTGGTAAATGGCCGTGAAGAGCGGCCGTTTACCGTGATCCGCCGGGTCCAGAGGATTTCTGGGAGGACGTCCATGTACGCCGTTTTTCGGCTATGGGCCGGTTGTCAAGTGGTTAAAAAGACTTACAAACAACGTTGATTTGCGATCATATAGAAACAAAGAAAACTGCCGGCCGGCCACTTTCCTATTTACTAATGCTAGCAGTTACATAATTAGTCAGGTTGAAAAAAGACACTAGTTCAACCATAAAAATAATTAAAATAAATAATATCAAAACAGTCCCATATACCCAATCCTATACCCAAAGTTCATCCAGCGGAAGGCGAAAAACCCCAGCAAAGGATGATCCAATTTGCTACAGCAGGGGAAAAAAAATTCCTTCCTGATCCCCAAGAGGCAATCAGATTTTCCCTGGATCAACTTTACCTATAAATGTTAGCACCCAGTTATATTGTGTGCATTTAGGAAAGAATCCAGGCTTTTCTTAAAACAATCTACTGAGCTGGCCAGAACCACCTCTGGAGGGAGTCTATTCCACATTTACAGCTCTTACTGTGAAGAAACCTTTCCATATTTGGAGACGAAATCTCTTTTCCTCTAGGCGTAAAGAGTGGCCCCTTGTCCTCTGTGTTGACTGTAAAGTTCACTATATGGACCCCTTATATATTTGTACATGTTGATCATAGCAGCTGTATAAGGGTTGAAAATAGTCAGTGTTGGGAGGCGCATGTGCGGAGGCTAGCAAGGCGGTAATGTATGGCTAGAGCTCTGCTCTGTGAGGGGAACAAACCGTGATATAAAGATGACTCACGGACACGGAATCTTTCCATATCTATGTCTTATCCTCCTGTGAGGTGAGGGGAACATTTAAACATCAAAATGGTGTTAGGTGGTGCCAGGAACAAATCTAAAATCAACCCCCATAACAGCGCTCAGGGGAAACGTATAGTGAAGAAGGCCCTGCTCCCCTCAGGCAATTTCACCTCAGGTGCTTTTACCTCAGACCAGAAAACTAAACTAAAACAGACAAAAATGATCTCCTCAGGGGACTCTGAATCTGACTCTGAAACCAATTTAAACATGCAAAATACCTCACAAACAGACTCTACTATCCCATCCAGCATTTTGAAGCAATTTGAAAGAATGCTTCATAAAGCATTACAACAAACCTCAGAGCAAATTACTAACAATCTTACTAAAGAAATTAGAGAGCTGGGACGACGAACTGAAACGTTACAACTGAAAGTAGAAGATTTTGAAATAAATACACAAGAAGTTTTCACAGAATTGGAAAACCTCAAAGGAGGAAAATATTACTCTGCAGAACAGACTTGAAGATTTTGAGAATCGCGCCAGAAGGTCTAATCTCCGCTTCAGAGGCTTACCTGAGTCAATCACAGACCTGCAATCAACTATAACAGCACTCTGTCAGGAGCTACAACCAGCAATACCCATTGAAAGGTTGGAGATGGACAGAATACATAGAGCTCTTACATCCAAAAAAGCTGATGGCCCCCCTAGAGATATTATTGCAAAATTTCACTTTTACCAAACAAAAGAACCACTTCTAGAAGCAGCAAGAGAAAAGAACAATTTATCCTTTCAAGGTCACAATTTTCAGCTTTTTGCAGACCTATCCCAATTAACAATATCCAAACGGCGGGCAATGAAACCCCATTTATTGGAACTCCAAAATCATAACATCAAATACCAATGGGGCTTCCCATTCTCCCTTCGTTTCACCCATCAAGGGACCAGATTCTCTTGCAGAACCCCTGACGAACTTCAGCAAGCACTCCAAGACCTCAACCTGATTGAAGGGACACCTTCAACCTCTACTTCAAGAAGAAGATCAGCATCTGCCTCTTCCCTCCGGAACACATCCCAATCTGAAACAAGAAACGGCAACCACCATACACACAAAAGAGGAAGATTCGTACCCTCATACCAAGGACAAGATGACGCCATGGACTAATGATGCATCCCTAGGAACTGTGCCTAATTGACTCCGACTGATGCTAAGCTATTTGGAAACACAGTAATGAAAATGAATTACTGAATTTATTTTCTTAACTATAGCGAAAATATCGATTTTGGTTAACCAGTAAACAGAAATTACTGGGAAAACTGTAATTTAAAAATGTAAAATTATTCCCTAGCACTAATTGTCCATATTAAAAGGACAAGTTTTCTTTCTATATTTTTGCATTTTATATATATTTTTTTTTTAATATTTTTTTTTAAATCTAATTACTTCTTAGTGATAAAATTACAGAGAAGTAAATATTTTCACTTTATATTTTTTCTCATTTTTTATTTTTATTTTTTATTTTCTCCCAATTATTTTTAACATGAATGGTTAAAATCAGTAGTTGGGCTACATACTTTATGGGAAAACAGTAATGAAATTGAATTACTGGATTTATTCCCTAAAATACTGCAAATTATCTTTCTTGGTTAAACAGGTAACAGAAATTAATGAGATAACAGAAATTAAAAAAAAGAAATGATAAGATAAATTATACCATATCATTAAATGTCCAAATTTAATGGATACGTTTATTTTCTATATTTTTGTATTTTATTCTTCAAATCTAATTACTTCTTAATAATAAGTGAATACTTTCATTTTTTATTTTTATTTTTATTTTTTTTATCCCCTCCCACTCATTTTTAATCTGAATGGTTACCTTTAGTAGTTGGGCTGATTACTTTTATTTTTTTTTTTTGTAGCACTTTTAGCTACAATTGTTGAGCAACCACCCCTGTTGAGAATCATTTCTAAAATGATACTTCAATGTATTACTCTATAATTTAAACATAATATTTTCTTTTCTGGACCGCGTTTGCCCCACAATTTAGTTTATTCTTCTCGTTATATACTCACTATGGGTAGACTGGTCCTCTTATTCCCTATTTTTAATCTATTCTTATGTTTATTTTTATTTTTATTATTTGTTTCTTCTTCAACATAAATTATCTCAACAACAAACATTTATAATCCTTAGTCATTTCCCCCCCCCCTTTTTTTATATGTATGTGTGTGTGTGTGTGTGTATGTATATGTATATATATATATATATATATATATATATATATATATATATATATATATATATATATATATATATATATATCCTAGGACGTATATCCCACAAAATAATATTAGTCCTCAACAAATCTACATTAAGAGGACACACTTCCCTATAATTTTATAATGACAAAACTTTTTTTCTTGAAATGAACCACTGTTTTTTTTTTTTTTTTAAGGCGGATTCCCCATACACAGGTTTAACATGTGCCTCACCTGGCTTTCCTCAGTTCCCCATAAGAAATTGTGGGGATCTGACGAAGGTCTTCTGTCCCCTGTTGGGGGGTTTCTAACCCCAACACGGGTACTTCTCCAATCTTTTTATTCTTACATAATATTTAATTGCTTTATGACTTCTACTATATTTTACTCTCTTTTTAAGTTAATCCACCCTACTTCTGGATACCTTTTCCTTTTCTTCATGTCCGCGAAGGCTAGGCCGAATAGTCACTGCACCTTGACAACTAGTAAGTATAGATTGTTGTTTCAGCAGCCATGGCTCCTTTAAATATTTTATCCTTAAATGTACAGGGTCTCAATGTGCCACAAAAACGTATAAAAGCCTTTCGATCATTTAGAGCTAAAAAAGCGCACATAGTATGTCTACAAGAAACCCATTTTACCCCGACCTCAACTCCCAAATTTTTCAATACTTCATATCCACAAGTATACACAGCCTCAGCACTAACAAAAAAACGTGGTACTCTCATCGCATTCCACCATACCACTCTATTCACTAAACACTCAGAAATAAAAGATCCGGAAGGCCGTTACCTAATCCTAACAGGATATATTATGGACACAGCAGTAACTGTGGTCTCTTACTATGCTCCAAATTATCAACCTTTACCCTTTTTATCACATCTATTCCAAGTCATAAAAACCCATAAAATGGGATCAATCTTTGTATGTGGAGACTCCAATCAGGTTGTCTTCCCATTTCTGGACAAAACCCCCTACACCTCTTTACACTCTCAGAACAAAAAATCTTTATCCCAACTCCTCTCTAGACACAATTTGATTGACTCTTGGAGAGAATCTAACCCAACAAGAAGAAATTACACATATTTCTCAAACCCCCACCAATCGTTTAGTCGCATAGATCAAATTTTTATAACAACAGGGATGGTACCTGAAATAATCACATCCAACATTATCCCCATACCTTGGTCTGACCATAATGCTGTCTTTACTTCAGTGGCTTCTATTATGCCCAAGGGGCGTGACCCTACATGGTATCTACCTGACGTATTGCTTAAACATCCCTCTCACTGCCTCACGATCCAACAGGCTCTAAAAGAATACTTAACAAATAACACTAGTACTGACATTTCTTCTCTTACACTATGGGAGGCCCACAAACCTGTCTTAAGAGGAGTTATCCAGCGACAGTCAGGAATACTTAAACGTGAATGAATTTTGCTTATGGGACTACTAGAAACAGAGTTCAACTCATCATTTTTAGCTTTTCAAAATAATCCTACCCCTAAGGCAAAAACTCGTTTAGAAAAAGCACGATTGGAATTCGACCTTTTTCTAACCGAATCAGCTGATAAATCACTACGGAGAACCAAACATGCATTCTATAAGAATTCTAACAAACCAAGTACATATCTATCAAGGGCATTAAATTCTATTAATAAATCCTTTAAACCTATTAGTCTTAAAATAGCAGACAATACGTACACCAACAATCCCATTAAAATTGTACAAAAATTCAGCTCTTATCTGAAAACCCTATATATAAAATCGAATACATTTAATATTGATATAGCTGATTCCTTTTTCTCAAATATTAACTTACCCCAAATGACTGAGCCCCAAATGATGTCACTAGAAAAACCCATCACCGGAAACGAGGTAGCAGAAGCTATTAAATCACTAAAAATTAACAAAAGACCTGGTCCAGATGGTTTCTCGGCCCTCTATTATTGTACTTTTTCGGATTGTTTCTCCCCCTTACTCGCAGAAGCTTTCAATGACTTATTAAAAAACAAATCTTTTAGACCTGAATCTCTATTAGCTATCATTTGTATGATACCTAAACCCCAATCAGATGATACTTTATGCTCAAATTTTCGCCCCATTTCAATGTTAAATATAGACATTAAAATATTAGCAAAACTTCTAGCATCTCGTCTGAATAAAATCATTGGTACCCTGGTGCATAGAGACCAAGTAGGCTTCATACCCTCCCGACAGGCTAGTGATAACGTACGTAGAGCGACCCTTCTAGCACATATAGCCAAAAAACGCCGTATTCCTGCTTGCTTTCTCTCACTTGACATCAAAAAAGCGTTTGACTCTATATCATGGCCATACTTGAATTATACACTACAGAAATGGGGGTTTGGCCCAAACTTTACAAATTGGATTATGGCATTATATAATGAACCAAAAGCTAAAAATAATAATAATGCTGGGTACAAATACAATTTTTTCAACATAGAAAGAGGCACGAGACAAGGCTGTCCACTATCTCCTTTATTATTTGCCCTACTAATAGAGCCGCTTGCACAAGCAATTAGAACAAATTCCAACATAACTGGAATTGAAATAGGAGGTTATCAACACAAACTTTGTCTTTTTGCAGATGATATCCTCCTATTTCTTTCCTCTCCACAAGTATCAGGCCCAAACCTCATTCCTACTCTTGATGTATTTGCCAAAATCTCTGGATTATATATAAATCCCAAAAAATGCCAAGCACTAAATGTATCTCTTTCCAACATGGAACTGAACTGAACAAAAATTTGCCTCCCTTTTACTTGGTCAGACAGATCAATCCCATATTTAGGAGTTCATCTAACAGCATCTTTAGAGGACCTATTTAAAATTACCAAACCCCACTGTTAAAAAAGCTCTTTAACTTAATGAATTCATGGTCTCATCTTCCATTGTCATGGTTCGGAAGAATCAACTCTGTAAAAATGACGATATCACCGAAACTACTTTATTTATTTAGAGTACTACCAATACCGATCCCAGCTTATCATTTAGGAATAATACAAAGGAAAGTGTCGTCATTTATATGTGGAGCATCCAAACCAAGAATACAATTGCACACATTATATCTCCTCAAACGGAGGCCTAGGCTGTCCCAATTTTGCATATTACTATAGAGCCGCACATATAGCGAGTCTTGCTAAATACCATGCATATCAAGAAACCCCATTATGGGTATCAATTGAAGCCACGGAATGTGATCCTATTCCAATATCCAATTTATTATGGATCTCATCTAAAGACCGAAAAGACCTTAAAAATTCTATTACCAAACACTATATATCCCTTTGGGATAGATTCAAAAAGAGCAATCAATTACAATCTATACACAATCCATTATTGTCATTTTATAGAAACCCTGTCTTCTATCCAGCATGGGTGTCCCCTAAATCTTTTAAAGAATGGACATCCCGAAATGTTCTAAATTTGTATAAATTTATACACTCATCGTCATTTATCCCTTTTACCACCCTTTGTGAAAAATATGGTTTACCACAATCGGAATTATTCAGATATTTCCAAATCAAAAAAATTTTCACACCCTTAGTCAACACATCACCCCAATTAGCACATATGTCCAGTTTTGAAAACATTTGTAAAAAGGATCCCCACGCTAGAGGAACAATTTCTACCTTATATTCTCACTTACTGGTCTATTCCAATAAAAATAGCCCGTCTTATGTCCAGAAATGGGAAGAAGACTTAGAGCGTACACTAGATATTTCTGATTGGAACCAAATATGGTCCACAGTTAAAACAGCTTCCCCTAATGTATTAGCGGTTGAAGCTAATTATAAAGTGATGACAAGGTGGTATTTGGTTCCATCTAGAGTGGCTAAATATGTACAAAACTATCCGGCACAATGCTTCCGAGGATGCTCAGATTTGGGCACATTTTTTCATATCTGGTGGACGTGTCCATTAGCACAAACATTTTGGAAGGAAATATTCATAATTGCAACTAAACTGCTTGGTAAAACAGTTCCTGTTGATCCAGCAATGGCATTACTCAATTTTGAAGCCTGAATTCATAACATATTCCCAATTTAAGTTGTTAGTGCAACTCTTCACAGCAGCTAAACAAACTTTAGCAAAAGCTTGGAAAACTCCAACATTAGTTTTAAATGAAACAAAAGCCAAAATTAATTATTATATGACCCATGCCAAGATGATAGCGATCGAAATGGACACGATCACCAGTTTTGAAAAGATTTGGCAACCTTGGATTACATATACCATGCCAACCCTTGACAAAAATGTGCTGCTGCCATGGTAACTCAAATGATAACTAATAATCATTGACCTGTATTAATTCTGATTGTAGTGGTGACTCTCGACCTAGCCTCGCGGACTCCCCTCTTCTTCTCTTCTAGCTTCTATACTCTCTTCTTCCCCCCTTTTCCTACTCACCTTCTTTCTCACTCTTTATAACTATTTCTTTGTACTACCCTCCCTTATGATTTTGAAGCTCTATATTTTATCTAAATGACAATCTCTTTGCTTGTCTAAGAAACAAAATGAGACAACAGTCTATATAAATACATAATAATTTTTTTATTTTTGAATATACTATTATATTCTTCCCTTTTTTTCTCTCATCATTTCACATGCTTTATTGCTTATAGTTATTTATATTGTCCCATTTCACTGTATATGATTGTATATCTGAACACTAGCAAATGAGCTTCCCTATGCTGAATGTGTTGTAATCTTTCTATGTTACTTGTATACATTCCTTGTACTTAAATAAAATACTTTTGACAAGAAAATAGTCAGTGTTGATTGAGAGAGTTATGTTCCACTTTAACATAGGTTTTAATCCTCTTATTTGCCTACAGTTTTAATGCAATATCCTGTTTGGCAAAGGCCATTTCTCATAACTTCTGCAAAAGATGCTACACCAGGGAGAGGATAACGAAGCAGCTGCAGCATTGTTAGGGATGAAGTTTCTCCCCTTCAATTAAGCATGGGAGAGTGCTAAATGAAGTCATCCAGATCTGTACTGTACATTAACCTGTGCCAGAGGGTTGCTTTTACTGAAGCTGCTTCCATGAAAGGACATTCACAGACAGGAGTAAAAATATGTGCATATTTTTAGCCCCCAAGCTCATAACTTTATGTACATTTATTAATATTAAATCTTTTTCCAATTGATTGCCCAACCAGCTATGGCATCCAGTTCAGCATGCAAGTTAGCAGTATCATGCAAAGACTAATTATCTACAAAGCTTTACGGCATCTGCAAACAGACAAATTATATTTTTAATTTCAACTACCAACCTTAGACCAGAGTATGAATTTCTGAATTTGATCTGCAGGCCAATTCATCATCTATTTACAGATTGAATTTTTCAAGTTCATAAATCTTCACTTAGACATTAGCCATTTGTGAGAAACTATCCTAAACACATTTAGCCTTTTAGCAAAGTCTAAATATACTACATCCACAACAATCCTCTTATAGGGTTTTGACAGAACATATACCTGAATGAACTCCAATTCGTATCCAGACAGGCAAACCTGGCAAATGACGTAGTTCAAAAGTTCCCATAAAGCTAAGAAGATCCAAAGCCATTCTGGATATATCCACGGCATGCCTGTTTCCATTTCGATTTGGAAGACCACTAACCACCATGTAGGCATCTCCTATTGTTTCCACCTAAAAATGTTAGGACATGGCTATTTAGAATATATGTATTGCATCAGAACAAACTATTTTTTCTAAGTTATTCTAGATAAAGTATAAATAATCTAAAACTTAAAAAAATTGTCTGTTTGATCATGGAAGATTACAAACTGCCAGCACAAGGCATCCCCTGCATATGTTTACCTATAGCGTAGAAAGCACATATCTCCAGATCAGGACTGCAAACCTTTTATAGGAATTCCTCTGAATTTGTGTATACTTTCATAGTTATGGGTCAGGAATTTCATGAAATGGGGTGGTAGAATTAGTAATTTTGTGCAGAGGCTATCTGATTGTAGAAATGTGTAATCTCCAGTGGTATCACAGGGATAAAAAGGCATAGGCTACAAATGTTTTCTGATATACCTGGAGATATATATATATATATATATATATATATATATGTACAACAAACAGGGCAATGCAATCAGACCATGCCAAACGGTCATATATAGAAAGAAAGTTCAGAGGATTGCTGCACAAAAATGTATTGAAATTAAAAACATACAAAAAATTTATCAAAAGCGTTCCATTGTATAGTTACAGTTTCGGGCTATATTGCTAGCACCCTTCCACAGACTGGAAAATATCACAATTGAAGTATTTTTTTCACAACATTTATAAGAAAGCATAGTTGGAATCAATTGCATTAACAAGGTCATTATCCATCATCACATGTGTCAAAGATCTCTTTAATCAAAGATCTCTTTAATCAAAAATAGCAAGAAGAAAAAGGCTAGAGACTGGATACAAATTCTTATTCACTCTTGCATGCATCCCTGGTGTCAACCTATAATATAAAATAGAAAAAGAGAAAAATTGAAAAAATAGGGAAAACGCATGCCTTTTTATCTTCATATTCAGTAAGCGCCATATAATTTAAAACAGGTCATATGTTGAACAACCCATACTCTATGAGTCACTCATACAAACAAGTACAGATCGATTTTTGAGTTTAACCCTTTGGGGTACATAGTATCCAAAGAGTGGATCCACTGTACCACTGTACTTCTTTCCTTCTCAAAATGAACTCCCAAACTGTAACTATACAATTGATAACTTTTTTTATCAATTGTATTGACCTGACCTGATGAACTTTTACTGTTCATCTCTGTCCTTTCTCGTCGTCACATCATTGTAGCTTTTTTCATCTTTATTTACCAATTTATTACAAAAAACAAAAAAAAGGAAAAGGACATAATACCTGCCATATCCCACCCCCCCGCCCCATCCTCGCTGCGTCCGGTTGCCGTTAGAATCTCACACTAATTTACAATGATGTGCATCTAAGACACTTAAGACTAAAACCTGACGACTGCCGCATAGCTCCACGTCGTTTTAAGTTTTTTCCATCTTTCCCATTTTTTTTTCTTTTTCACCGTTTCTCTCGTCTATGCTGTCTATTAGGGATTCCATAATATGTATATTCTGCACCGCATTAATCCATTCCCATATATCTGGACTTTCGGAATTACGCCAATTTCTTGAGATCGATCTTTTGGTGGCATTTAAGAGGTGTGGGACTAACGTCTTTTCATATTGTTTAAGCTCAACTCTGGTGCCGTGCAGCAAGATAACCCAGGGGTAATTTTCAAGGACGATTTCAGTAATTTCCTTAATGTAAGTTATTATTTTTGTCCAGTAAGTTTTGATCTTGTGGCACTCCCACCAGAGGTGAGCCATGGTCCCTTTTTCTCTGCATCCTCTCCAGCACTCAGCCAAAGCCCCTGGTTGATACAAACTTATCTTTGCTGCAGTAATGTACCACATTGAAATACATTTGTAGTTCATTTCTGCCGTTCTGGCATCTATTGCTGACCTGTGGGTTCATTTTAGAATTTTACCTAATGTGCATGTGTCAACGTGCGTGCCCAATTCCCTCTCCCAGTTTTGGACGAATGGTGGGATCTCGAGTCCATCCTCTGCATTTAAAAGTTTGTATAGTTTGGAAATCATCATTTTCGTGTTTGATGTTGTAAATACGCGTTCCGGCCGAGTGAGGTCATCACCTGACCTGATCGGCTGAGGAAGACTCGTGACAAAGTGGCAAAGTTGGAGATACCGCCATTCGTTAATCTTGAAGATTTCCCCCTTGTTTTGTAATTCTTTATAAGTTAAAATTTTTCCGTTGTGTAAAATATCCTTCATCTTTCTTAACCCACCCCCCCCCACTATCGTCTTTCCTGGCGCAAAATAATCGTTATTTTTAAGTGCAATTAGTGGCGAATTATATTTCCCATTTAAATGTTTATAAATCTTATCCCAAACTTTCAGTGTATTAAGTGTCATCCTGTGAGTGCTCTCCCCCAGTGCTCTAAATGCTGGTGGATTCCATATAACTTTGCCTAGTTGTGTGTTGCTAAGGGTTTTTTCTAATTTCACCCATCGTTTTCCCCTTATTCTTTGCCCCACTCAGGGATTCTAGATAATACGATTGCATAGTAGTAATTAATTATGTCAGGGACTGCTAAGCCCCCCCCGGTTTTTATCCTGTTTTATAGTACGAAGAGCAATTCTATGTTTCTTATACTTCCAAATGAAATTCATGATCAGGGACTTCAGCTTTCTGAGAAAAATCAATGAGAGTGGGATTGGTAGCATCTGGAATTTTATACGTGATTAAAGGTAATATCGACATTTTCACTGTGTTTATACGCCCCAGCCAGGAGAGAGGTCTATTGTTGAACTCTTTACATTTTTTAACTGTTTCATCGAGCAAGGGTAAATAATTGAGTTTAAATAGTTCCTTCAAGGATTTCGAAAGCTTTATTCCCAGATATTTGATATGCTTCTTCCATGGAAATAAAAATCTTTCTTGGAGGTTCTGTTGCTCTTGTTTATTTAAATTTATATTTAAGATGAAAGACTTTGTTAGGTTAACCTTAAAGTTGGAAATCTCACCATACTGCTTCAGAGTTTCGATTAAATTAGGTAGTGATGTCCGTGGGTCTCCTACATAGAACAGAATATCGTCGGCAAATGCTGCCAGCTTGTGTTCGTCTCCCTCTGCCATGACTCCGCTTATTCTTGGGTTTCCCCTGATTGTAGCCAGGAGAGGCTGCAAAGATAAGATGAATAAGAGAGGGGACAATGGGCATCCCTGCCTAGTCCCATTTTCCATCTCCATCAAAGAGGAAGTA
The DNA here is from genome assembly GCA_028564925.1 of Lithobates sylvaticus. Lineage (NCBI taxonomy): Eukaryota > Metazoa > Chordata > Amphibia > Anura > Ranidae > Lithobates > Lithobates sylvaticus. Next base: position 118,630,601 of record CM053032.1, on the reverse strand, counting down.
AGGCCGTTTACTTTTATCCTAGTATTTGGGTGGTCATATAGGACCCCTATTCGTTGGATAATTTTTGGTTCAAAACCCATCTGAGCCAATGTTTGTAGCATGAGTCCCCAGTCTACCCTGTCAAATGCTTTTTCGGCATCAATTGACAGGAATAGACCTGGGGACCCTGCCTCCCTGACTCTTTGCAGGACCAACAGCGTACGTACCCCATTGTCCCGACCCTCTCTTCCAGGTACGAATCCCACTTGGTCAGGATGGACCAGTGTGCTCAAGTAGTCCTTTATTCTCTCTGCTAAAACTTTGGCGTATAATTTTGTATCGACATTCAAAAGCGAAATTGGCCTATAACTCGAGCACACTGATCCATCCATTCCCTCTTTCAAAATTACAGTAATGTTTGCAGTCAAGGAGTCCACACTCATTCCATAATTCGATCCTAGACCGTTGAAATAAGCACATAATCTGGGTATCAGCAGATCCTGGAAAGTTTTATAATAAAATAATGTAAAACCATCCGGGCCGGGGCTTTTCCCTGTCGCGGAAGACATCAATGCCCTTTTTATTTCGTCTTCCGTGAAAGGTCTGTCCAGAGCCTCACTCTCTTCTCTCAGGAGTTTTGGCAGGCCCGCTTTAATAAGAAAGTCCTCAGTTTTCTGTACCTTATCACCTTTTTATTTCCCCTTCGGTGCTACTGAGTTGATCTCCTCATAATACTCTCTAAAGGATTCTGCGATTTCCTTGGATGTGTATTTAAAGTCTCCCATCTTATTTTTATTTTTTTCAATGTAATTTTTTGCCTTTTTATTTTTTTTTGAAGAATTTTTGCCAAGTGTTTACCCGGTTTATTTCCCGACACATATCTCTCTTTGGCTATTCTATTATAAGTTTGTTTAGCTTCTTGTTCCATAAGATTTTTCAGATCTTCTCTTCTAGAGACTATTTTTAGATACAGATTCCTGTTTTGGTCCGGAGCGGATTTATGTTCCAACTCAGCTAAGTTTATTTCTTCTATTAGATCTTTTATTTTCTTTGCTCGCTCCTTTTTTCTCCATGCTCCCTTTGCAATTAATATCCCTCTGATGTACGCCTTATGGGCGTCCCAGAGGGTTGATCCCTGCACCTTTCCGTTGTCATTCTTACTAAAAAAATGTTCTAATTCCCCCCTTATTTGGTCCACCAAATTTTTATCCCGTAAAAGTTCCTCGTTTAGCCTCCATATGTGGGGCGGGGCCTGAAAATCCGAGATAGATAGTTTCATCGAGACTGGGGCGTGGTCAGACAGCGAAATTATCTCAACTTTTGTTTCAACTACTTTGTCGAGCAAACCATGGTCTAATAAAATATGGTCCAACCTAGAGTACGTCCCGTGTACTGGGGAGAAAAATGTATAGTTTCTAATTTTGGGGTGCTGAGCCCTCCAGACATCAACCAACTGATGAGCGAACAGTTTTTGTTTGATCATTTTTAGTTGTGCATTATTTGTCCCCCCCGGACACCGGACGTACAGTCCAGCTCAGGATCCATACAGAAATTTAAATCTCCCATCAAAATCACATACCCCCTCCTGAAATCCCTTAATTTCCATAGAATTTCCTTTAAGAATTTAATAGGTTTTACATTAGGAGCATAAATGTTAGCAAAGGTGAAATTATTTCCGCTAACTGATCCTCTCAGGAAGAGATATCTCCCCTCTGGGTCTACCATCCTATTCTCTAAAGCAAAGTGTGTGTCCTTTGAAAAACCTATGGCCACTCCCCTTGTCCTATTAATAATAGCATCTCCATAATACCATGTTGGATAAAAACTAGAAAATAATTTAATGTTCGCGACCTGGGAGAGGTGTGTCTCTTGAAGAAAGACCACTCCTGCTCCGTTTCTCCTAAGTTCTTCTAGGATTTTTTGTCGTTTACTAAATGCGTTGAGTCCCTTAACATTATACGATATGAATTTTAATTCAGTCATCATGGTCCTATAGTGAAATTCTTGTTGTCGGACGGCAACCGGATCACAGCGATACAGAAACTAACCCCTCCAATTTTATCCCATCCCGCCCAACCCCTTTCCTCCGAATTATCCCATTTCCCACCCACACCTCCACCCCCACCCTCCCTGACCCCTTCTAGGGTCTCGGAGTCGTTGGAGGCCTTACTAACTTATGGCCCACCTAGTTTCTCCTATTTTCCCAGATGAGGTGAGGCTCTGACCCCCAAATTCCTTCCCCCATATCCCCAAATTTTCGGGGTATATGGGGGGGGGGTCAGCGGGCTAAGCCCCAGAGCATTCAGCTAGGAGAACAGCTATTCCTCCTACTTCGATCTCCCCCCTCCGCCTCCCCTCTCCACCGCCATCTCGTCCCGTCACATCGCCTCCCCACTTGCCGCCCTGTCAAACCACCCAGGTAAATCTGGAACTGTTAGGTCAAGTTTGTCGCTGAATCCTATTAGATCCTCCGGGTGTCTTAATCGGGCTGATCGCCCGTTTTATGTCCCTATCAAGCATGCAGGAAACCCCCAGTTGTATTTCATATTTAAGTCCCGCATCTTTTCTAGCAAGGGTTTTTGCAGCCTTCTCCTTTCGAGTGTTTGAGGGGCTAGGTCGGCATAGATCTGAATATCGGAATCTTCATATTTAAGAGGTGTTTTTCCATAGATTTTAGACCAAATTTTAGCTTTTTCTTCATAGAGTTGGAATCTCATTATAATGTCCCGGGGTCTTCCTGTTTCAGTGAGAATGAATTTGCCAACTCGGTGCACCCTCTCAATCTTAGGGACATATTCGTCCCCTTTTCCCGAAATGGGCTTAAGTATGCTTTTCACGATCTCCCTAAGGTCCTCGCCTCTTCGCTCCAGTACTAATCTTATCCTGATATTTTTTCTCCTGTTTCTATTTTCAAGGTCCTCTAATTTGTACTGAGTTTCCCGTTGGTTAAACTGAATTGCATTGACCCGTTCTTTTAGCTTTTGTATTTCCCGGTCCTGAATGTCTGCCCTATTCTCCACCGCCTCCACCCTTGTCAATAGGTGGGCCAGATCTTCTCTCAAAAGATTTATTTCTCCTTTGATTGCCTTCTCCATTCTTAGGAGCATTACCTCCATTTCCCCTTTTGTGGGTAATTGTGCGGCTCCAGTCTGCTCTTCCACTCTGCTTATTTCCACTTCACGCGCTAGTAAATGTTTGTCGGCTGATTGATCGGATCTCTCATCTATTTTCTTATCCTTCCCTTTCCGTTTTTCCATTGGGGCTTTTGAATGTTGCTCGGTGATGTTAGAGTGGGGACTTGTTCCGGTTTTCAGAAATTGTTTTATAGTGCACGTTGTAGTTTTTGGGGTTTTTGGAGGGCCTTTCTTAGAGGTTTTACTCATGTTGCTTTTCCGGGCCTTAATGTTTTTTTTTCCCCCAGTTTGTTGGTTGCAAGTCCTTTTAGGGAAGTGCGTAATTGCCTCTATCCCTTTAGACTCCTACCCGCCTCGGTGGGCTAAAGTCCCTGGTACCATCAAATTCTTGGGCTCTGGAGGGGCGTGTGTCTCAGTCTAAAGTCCTCCAGCTGGCTTTCAATTATCCTACTCTTCAGAAAGTAGTAAGCTAAGGTCTAAATGTGGGTCAGGGCTATCGTCTCTAAGCCCTATACAGTATAATGTCCATATAGGTTCCGCATGTGCTATCCTGCCCAGGGAGATTTTTAAATCACAGTTCTCCTAATGCTTCCTCCTTTTCCTACTGTACCGGAGCCTTAAAATATTAATCCCCCCCCAAAGGGTTATTCTTGTTCCCTGAGAGATATAAGATGACTTAAGGGGGAAAACGAGAGGGCAAGTCTCTGTATAATATCGCCAGAGGATCGGCTCAGTCGGTAAGTAGGACCATTTCCTTTTGGCAAAAAAACTCCTATCTACCTTCAATGTCCCCCCAGATTCAGAAAATGAAGGGCTGGGGTATTGATCAGTAGGTGACCATGTGACAAATCAATGCCACTATATTTTTGCTGACTAGAGTTGAATATTCCGCCCAGCGACACCCTGATCACTTTGACAGCCACAAGGAGATGGAATAATATATAATATAATGCTGACCCCTAGAGAAGGAGCTATTTGTAAATTGTCCGCATGTATTTATAAGCCCGTCTGCGACTGCATCCTGAATATACAAGTAGGGGTATCCCGTCACGGACAGTTTAGGGCAAACGGCATTTTGAAGCATATTTTTTATTTTTTTTAATATATTTACCCCAAAACACGTTGTTGGTAATGGGCAGACACCACAGACAACCAGGATCACAATTGGATTTGATGAAACATCACTGGATAGTATGTTTTTGTAGGTAAAATAAAGAAGTTCAGCTTACCTAACCAGCGGTCAGTACTGAGTAAGGCCACACGGTGGCGCATTTAGTTATTGTACGTGTTATACTCACGGACCGCGGCAGAAGGAAGGAAAGTCCCGCGCTGAGAAGCAAGGAGAGGACGCGAAGCGGCAATGGAGATGGCGGTTCGGCAGTGGTGGAATGGCAGAGGGGTGAGCAGATTGTCCGTTCCTCAGTCGGCGACTGGGTGAAGTAGGGATGCTGTCTCCGCTGGTGTGCTCGTTGTTCCGGGGTAAAGGGGGGAGAGATCACGTAGCCTCTCACACTCCATGGATCTCCTACACTCTCCCTCCTCGTGGCTCGCGCCGCATTCGAAAAGCCCGCTGTGTCAGGCCCCTCCCTCCGTGCTGTGCACTACGTCAGCACGTTCTGCCCCATCCCGAGAGAGTACAATGGATAACTTTTGATACATTTTTGTATTTTTTTAATTTCAATAAATTTTTGTGCAGCAATCCTCTGAACTTATATATATATATATATATATATATATATATATATATATATATATTGTAATGTTTGGGGAACCAGCTAGATCGCAGGATGCAGTTCTTTCACTCAAAAGGAGGTTTACTGAACTTAAAGGGGTTGTAAAGGTATTTTTTTTAAAATAACAAACATGTTATACTAACCTCCACTGTGCAGCTCGTTTTGCACAGAGTGGCCCTGAACCTGGGCTTCTGGGGTCCCTCGGCGGCTGTCTCCGCTCCCCCAGCAAGTACTTCTCACATTTATGCGAGCTCCCTCGCATGGTGAGAAGTGCTTGCGGACGCGCTCCCGTGATACAGCCGGCGGCCATAGCCACCCACTATATCACTCGGCCCCGCCCCCGGCGCGCCGCGTCATTGGATGTGATTGACAGCAGCACGAGCCTGCGCTGCTTTCAATCCATCCACTGTAACCAATCAGTGGCCAGGCTGATCGGCGAAGAGGATGCCGGGTGCGAACGCAGGACTTTCGAGGGGTCAGGTAAGTAAAACGGGGGGGCTGGGGGGGGGGGGGGGCATTGTCTGATGTTTTTTCACCTTAATGCATTAAGGTGAAAAAATGTTTACCTTTACAACCCCTTTAAATAGCTTTACAGCAGCAAAAACAAAAGATACGATTTCAGTCTCACCGACTTGCAAAGTCCAGAACAGCTATCGCAGTTAAACTGTCCTTGGTTCCTGATGCAGGTAGCTTCCCCTGCCAGGAGGCTTCCAGACAGGACACTGCCTTTGACTTGTATCGCTGTACACAAAAACACCATCCACAATCTCCTCTACACTCCTCCAAACCCATCTACAACTTCCTGTCTTGTTTTAAACCCACTTCCTCTGACAGGTGAGTTAACCCTTTTTGTTCCCTTAAAGGGACTACAGTCCAAACAGAGGGGAAACATAGCATCCTTCCAGGACCCAGCCACGGCATCCTGTACAATATATATACACACACACACATATACAGTATCTCACAAAAGTGAGTACACCCCTCCCATTTTTGTAAATAATTTCTGCTCTACATAAAGATGGCCTAGGCTATAAAAAGATTGCCAAGACCCTGAAACTGAGCTGCAGCACGGTGGCCAAGACCATACAGCAGTTTAACAGGACAGGCACTCAGAACAGCCCTCGCTATGGTCAACCAAAGAAGTTGAGTGCACGTGCTCACCGTCATATCCAGAGGTTGTCTTTGGGAAATAGACATATGAGTGCTGCCAGCATTGATGCAGAGGTTGAAGGGGTGGGGGCAGTGGCGGAATTATAGGGGTCGCTGTGATCGCCATGGCGACCGAGCCCCCTGTACTCTTCGCTAGGAGGGGCGGCTGAGAGGAGCTCCCCGATCGCCGACTCCAAACTGTAATCGGCACTGTGCAGGGAGCTCCTCACATTAGGCTAAAGTGAAAGCAATGTGTGCTGTGCTCTTTTTGTCTCCTCCTACAGTGCAGTACCCGGCAGGAAGAGCCAAGGTAAAAGGACTACTGTTTTTTTCTACTGTATGTGTGTGCATGATGCATGTATGTGTATGTGTGTGTGTGTGTGTGTGTGCATGATGCATGTGTGTGTGTGTGTGTGTGTGAATGATGCATGTGTGTGTGTGTGTGTGTGTGTGTGCATGCATGTATGTGTGTGTCTGTGAATGCATGTCTGTGTGTGTATGATGCATGTATGTCTGTGTGTGCATGATGCAGGTGTGTGTGTGTGTGTGCATGATGCATGTGTGTGTGTGTGTGTGTGTGTGCATGTCTGTGTGTGTGTGTGCATGATGCATGTGTGTGCGCGCGCATGTATGTCTGTGTGTGTGCATGATGCATGTATGTCTGTCTGTGTGTGCATGCACGTCTGTGTGTGTTTGCGTGCATGCATATATGTATGTATGTGTGTGTACGTGCATATATGTATGTGTGTCTGTGTGTGTACGTGCATATATGTATGTGTGTGTGCATGTATGCATATGTATGTATGTGAATGTGCATGTGTTTATCAGTGGCGGTGCGTCCAAATTGGGCGCCTGAATTACAGTGGCAGGGGGTGTTTTTGAAGCACCTGATTAGAACCATAGGCTCTAATAGGCTTCATAATAGGTGAACTGCGAGCGCCATGCTTGTCGCTCACAGTCCACCCAGGTGTGTTAGAAAAGCAAAATAATAACACTGAACCGCCTCTCCACCAATCAGGTGTGCGAGTTTGTTACCCGTCACCTGATTGGCTGAAACGATAGGTGCAGCTATTGGACGCCTATCAGGAGGCGAGGACAGGAGATGAGGATGGCAGGAGACGCAAGGAGGACCCCACTCGTGGCCGTCACCTGCTGCCCCACCAAGACAGGGTAAGTGCCGGGCAGACAGTGAGAAGGTAGGGGGGATTCACAGTGGCAGCATTTGATGGTACACTGCCAGCATTTAATGGGCACATTGGCAGCATTTGATGGGCACAGTGGCGGCATTTGATAGCACAGTGGCGGAGCTTGATGGGCACAGTGGCGGCATTTGATAGCACAGTGGAGGCATTTGATGGGCACAGTGGCGTCATTTGATGGGCACAGTGGCTGCAATTGATGTTTTTTTTCAGAATTTGCAGGGGGGTTGCAGTGCAGCCCCATTCACCTAGTATACTTCAAGGGTTCCCTGACTGGAAAAATATTGTGAAACACCGACAGAGAAACCCCCCTCTACATTTTCCTCCTACAGCCACTGAATGCCTGCGAGAGGGAGAGGAGGAGAAGTGGGGGGAAATGGAGAAATCAGTTCCTTTATATGCAGCCACCCACTTGTGACTGGGCCCTGGTGTTCTGCCATCGGGCTCAGAGAAAAGAGCCATGTCCGGAGGTCGGGGGGGCCTCCATGGTTTCTTGCATCGGGGCCCTGAGCGTTCTAGTTACGCCACTGGGTGGGGGGTCAGCCTATCAGTGCTTAGACCATATGCCACACACTGCATCAAATTGGTCTGCATGGCTGTAATCCCAGAAGGATGCCTCCTCTAAAGATGATGCACAAGAAAGAACGCAAACAGTTTGCTGAAGACAAGCAGACTAAGGACATGGATTACTGGAACCATGTCCTGTGGTCTGATGAGACCAAGATAAACTTATTTGGTTCAGATGGTGTCAAGCATGTGTGGTGGCAACCAGGTGAGGAGTACAAAGACAAGTGTGTCTTGCCTACAGTCAAGCATGGTGGTGGGAGTGTCATGGTCTGGGGCTGCATGAGTGCCACTGGGGAGCTACAGTTCATTGAGGGAACCATGAATGCAAATATGTACTGTGACATACTGAAGCAGATCATGATCCCCTCCCTTCAGAGACTGGGCCACAGGGCAGTATTCCAACATAACTACCCCAAACACACCTCCAAGACAATCACTGTCTTGCTAAAGAAGCTGAAGGTAAAGATGATGGACTGGCCAAGCATGTTTCCAGACCTAAACCCTATTGAGCATCTGTGGGGCATGCTCAAATGGAAGGTGGAGGAGCACAAGGTCTCTAACATCCACCAGCTCAGTGATTTTGTCATGGAGGAGTGGAAGAGGACTCCAGTGGCAACCTGTGAAGCTCTGGTGAACTCCATGCCCAAGAGGGTTAAGGTTGTGCTGGAAATTAATGGTGGCCACACAAAATATTGACACTTTGGGCCCAATTTAGACATTTTCACTTAGGGTATACTCACTTTTGTTGCCAGCAGTTTAGATTTTAATGGCTGTGTGTTGAGTTGTTTTGAGGGGACAGCAAATTTACACTGTTATACAAGCTGTACACTCACTACTTTACATTGTAGCAAAGTGTAATTTCTTCAGTGTTGCCACATGAAAATATGAAAATATATAATATAATATTTAATAAAATGTGAGGGGTGTATTAACTTTTGGCAGATACTATATATATATATATATATATATATATATATATATATACATACACACACACAAATATATTACTGTGCAAAAGTTCTAGGCAGGTGTGATCTTTATCAATTAACAAAATGGAAATTAAATGAACAGAAGAGAGATCTATTAATCTTCATCAAATTAATATTAATATTTGGTGTGACCATCTTTTGTCTTCAAAACCGCATCAATTCTTAAATTGTTCTAGGTACACATGCACACAGTTTTTGAAGGAAATCGGCAGGTAAGTTGTTCCAAACATCTTGCAGAACTAACCACAGATCTTCTTTGGATGTAGGCTGCCTCAAATCCTTCTGTCTCTTCATATAATCCAAGACAGACTCAATGTTGAGATCAGGGCTCCGTGGTAGCCAAACCATCACTTTCAGGACTTGCATAGTAGGTGAGGTTGAAAAAAAAAGACACAAGTCCAACCTATGTGTGTGATTATATGTCAGTATTACATTGTATATCCCTGTATGTTGTGGTCGTTCAGGTGCTTATCTAATAGTTTTTTTAAACTATCAAGGATCCCCACTGAAACCACCGCCTGTGGAAGAGAATTTCACATCCTTGCCACTCTTACAGTAAAGAACTCACTACGCAGTTTAAGGTTAAACCTCTTTTCTTCTAATTTCTTCTAAACGAGTGCCCGCGTGTCTTATTTAACTCCCTTTCGCTGAAAAGTTTTATCCCTATTGTGGGGTCACCAGTATGGTATTTGTAAATTGAAATCATATCCCCTCTCAAGTGTCTCTTTTCCAGAGAGAATAAGTTCAGTTCTCATAACCTTTCTTCATAACTAATGTCCTCCAGTCCCTTTATTAGTTTTGTTGCCCTTCTCTGTACTTGCTTTTTTTTCATTTCCAGCACATCCTTCCTGAGGACTGGTGCCCAGAACTAGACAGCATACCCCAGGTGCGGCCAGACCAGATTACCGCATTGTAATAATATAACACACAGATGGTAAAATTAATGTTGGATAAGTTCCCTATTTATCAAAATTTCAGACAGTTTCAATATTAGCTTACATTAATATTTAGAGGATCATTATCAGTTAAAGAGGAAGATCTCAAGAGTGGGAAAGACAGGGTATTAGTCGGCTAATCCAGTTGTATGAGGGAAACCATATGAAGTCATTCGAGGACCTGAGACGACAATTTAACATCTCATATAGGACTTTTTATAAATACTTGCAGGTTAGACATGGAATTCAGGCCCAATTTAGATCTTCGACTATTAATTGGGTTAAGACTCCCCTATTCCAGGAAATAACTAAGCCGAGACCAACGAGGGGCCTGATCTCCAGGATATACGATATCTTGGGAAACAGAGCTATGAGTTCCAAGGGACCTGACAGAAGCAGAAGGGGGTGGGAAAAATATTTAGGGCCAATAACCCCGGAACAATGGGACAGGGTCCTAGAACAAGGCGGCCTGGTGTCAATATCCCCCTCGCAAAGGGTCTCCCAACTGTTTTTCATTTATAGAGCCTACTATACCCCTCAAAAACTGTTCAAATTCGGTAGGAAGCCCAGAGATGAATGTCCGAGATGCAAGGCGGCAGGCGACCTTATCCACATGGTGTGGAAGTGCCCAAAGTTATTCAGGTATTGGGTAGAAATAGTGGACAGCTTGAATAGAACTTTTTGGACTACTCTGGAACCAGAGGCTAGGACCTGCCTTCTGGGAATCTTCGAGGACGGAAACATACCACCTCCCTGAGATGTTTGTATCAGGCAAGGCGGCTAATAGAGCAGAATTGGCAAGCTAGGACCCCTCCCTCCTCGATGAAATGGACTGAGTCCATTAACTCTATGATATGGTGCGAGAGGGCAATGTTTATTAGGCAGAATAACCTCAAGAAGTTTGTTGGCCTATGGAGCCCTTGGTTGAGCGAGTTGGGATGTATGCCGCGGGTGGGCAACGACGGAGTGGACAGACCCTCCCCCCCGTTGGTTCCATACTCGCAAATTCCCCTCGTAGAGTTGCCCTAGTTATTCATGCCATGGAATCGGCCGGGGGGCCCCCCCTTTTTTTTTGTTCCTTCAGCCCGCGTGCCTGCTCGGCCGACTCTTGGAACAACCGACAGGGGAATTTGGAAACTAGTAGTGTGTGTACAGGGGGGGGGGGGGTTCTGGGTGGGATAAGTGGGTGGAGAAGTAGACAAGGAAACAAAAACTGATCTTTTATATCAAATCTGTACTATTTGCCACAAAAACTCCATGGACTATGCATGTTTTTTAATGTTTGTTTGTAAATGCATTATAAAAAAAAAAGAAAAAAAAAAAAAAGAGGAAGTAAACCCTCATGGGTTTTACTTCTTCTTTTGCTCCCTGTATAGCCTGCAAATGAAAAGCATAATGGGCTAGTATGCACCGCATGCTAGCCCATTATGTACCACTTACCTGCAAAAAATCCAGCGACATCCCCTGTGTGGGCAACGTCCATCTTCTTGTCCTCTTCCTTCAGGGCCGTGGACTCCGGCTCTGTGATTTGCCAGAGCCACGTGAAGTGATTTGCAAGGGAGCCGCGACCTGCGGCATATGCTAGGGAAGAAACGGCCTTTAGGTTCGTTTCTTCCCTGCACATGCGTCGTAGCAATTTCCGGCGGACGACAAGTGAAATATCTCCTAAACGGTGCACGTTTATGAGATATTTCCACTACCTATAGGTAAGCCTTATTCTAAGCTTGCCTATAGGTAAAAGTCCAAAAAGTGGGTTTAAAACCACTTTAATGAAAGAAAATGATGTCTATTTGTGTCTGAGTTCTTATGTGTGTTAAAGAGGAGGTTCACACAAAAATTGAACCTCCGCTTTTCGGAACCCTCCGGTGTCACATTTGGCACCTTTCAGGGGGGAGGGGGCTGCAGATACCTGTATAATACAGGTATTTGCACCCACTTCTGGGCAGTCTACGCCTCTCCCCCCCCCCCACTGTCTGCTGGGAAACACACGGGTCCCAGAAGCAGCAGGGACCATTCGGATTGTGCAGCGCGACTCGTGCATGCGCAGTAGGGAACTTCCCGATTCCCTTACCGAAGATGGCGGCGGCAGCACCTGAGAGCCGAGCCACAGATCGGCATCTGGTGCCGACATCGCAGGCGCCCTGGACAGGTAAGTATCCATATTTTAAAAGTCAGCAGAAATTTTGGCGGACCTCCGCTATAAACATTTGAATAAAGTATATGTATCAAACTACTGAGTGTGACATTTTAAATATATTTCATATCACCTGTTGCTGTACCTTATGAAATCATAATAAAATATAAATAAGGAAGAGAAGAAAAAGGAAAAAAATAAAATAAGGGTAAGGAAAGGTGGGGGGACAGACGGCATGGGGTGTTCCGGAGGCATAATTTATTCTTATCGTTTTATCATTGTTGCATATAAAAATGTTAGTTACCATAACTGGAGTGTGATCCAAGGTTTCCATGGACCTTCATACCCGTTCAGATTTTTTTTATCTAGGGCTTCCATTTTTGCATGCAACAAGGACCGATTCATTCTGTGCTTGGTTTCTGCTATGTTTAGTAAGAGAGTTTTCCATGCTTTAGTTATTGTCTGTTTCGCGGCCGTCATAAGTTGTATCAATAGCTTGAATTTTTTACGAGTCATGTAATCAGGTTTCATATTTGATCTCTTGCTTACTGGACACTTAAAACCCCCTCTTGCCCAGACCAATTTTCAGCTTTCATCGCTGTCACACTTTGAATGACAATTGCGCTGTCATTCTACACTGTACTTAAATTATATTTTTATCATTTTTTTCACATTTTTCATTTTTTTTGCTAAACAAACAAAAAAAGACAGAAATTTTTGAAAAAAAACAAACATGTTTCATAGTTTGTTATAAAATTTTGCAAACGGGTAATTTTTCGCCTTCATTGATTTTTGCTGATGAGGCTGCACTGATGGGCACTGATGATACCAGCGTGAGGAGAAAAAATAGCTCATTACCGGCTCTGTTTACATCGCATGATCAGCTGTCATTAGCTGACAGCTGATCACAAGGTAAGGGGTCGGGGTCGGGATCGACCCCTTACTCTGATCAGCCGAGTCTCAGACTCCCTGATCACAGTGCGCGCTGCGCGCCCTGCAGGGGGCAAACTGGCTGCTCAAGCATGGGAGGACATCCAGTGACACACTCCAGGCAAAGTAAGTCCATGCTGCAGCTGTCTTTTGGCTATATCGCGGACAGGAAGTGGTTAACTATTAATTAACTAATAATTACTATTGGTTAATTATTGTTATTTTAAACATTTCTGAAGCGAGTAAAAAAAAATTTCTCCAGATTTTTTTTTTATAATAGAACAAATTCCACCACATGTGTATATATGTTCCTTGTTTTGAACCGCCGCGAAAGCAGAGACTAGGGATGAGCCCCCCGGTTCGGTTCGTATCCAAAACATGCGAACGGACCGAAAGTTTGCACGAACATTTGAACACCGTTAAAGTCTATGGGACTCGAATGTGAGAAATCAAAAGTGTGAATTTTAAAGGCTAATATGCAAGTTATTGTCCTAAAAAGGGTTTGGTGAATCAGGTCTTGCCCCAGGGGACATGTATCAATACAAAAGTACGTTTTAAAAATTGTAGTTTTTTTGGGAGCAGTGATTTTAATGATGCTTAAAGTGAAAAAATAAAAGTGAAATATTCCTTTAAATATCGAACCTGGGGGGTGTCTATAGTATGCCTGTAAAGTGGCACATGTTTCCGTGTTTAGAACAGTCCCTGCACAAAATTAAATTTCTAAAGGAATAAAAGTAATTTAAAATTGCTTGCGGCTGTAATGTAATGTCGGGTCACGGCAATATGGATGAAAATTATTAAGAAAAATGGCATGGGTAACCCCCCAGCCCATTCCCAGGCCCTTTGGGTCTTGTACGGATATTAAGGGGAACCCCGCACCCAAATTAAAAAAAGGAAAGGCGTGGGGCCCCCAGGCCCTATATACTCTGAACAGCAGTATACAGGCGGTCCCCGGGTTACAAACAAGATAGGGACTGTAGGTTTGTTCTTAAGTTTAATCTGTTTGTAATTTGGAACAGGTACATTTTTTAAGTGTAGCTCCAGCCAAATAATCTATTTTTAAGCTTTTTGGATAACATAGGGAAAGGTTATCATCACCCCTGTAACATTTGTTTTGCTGTCTGTGCCCCTGTTCAGAAGATTTCACTTCACTTTCTGTCCCAATGACAATTGGATTTTGAAAATTTGGGGTTTTTAGGGAAACAAGGATTGGTGATAAAGCATCAGTGGAGACACCTTTTTCCCATATTAACTCTTACAGGAGAGAATTTCCCTTCCTAGGGTAGATTTCCTCTCACTTCCTGTTGTCTCCCCCCATTTGTAAGTAGGGGTCGTTTGTAAGTTGGATGTTTGAAAGTAGGGGACCGCCTATATATACTATACGGCCTGCCCTATATACTCTGCAGAAATTTGGGCCTTAGGTGTTGGTGGTACCAGAACACTGTAAGCCCTCAAAGTTACTCTTGGTGGGCGCTGGAACGGGCCCTGCTGTGAAATATTATATTAAGAACTGTAATTACATGCCCCTGTTGAACAGGAGCAGAAAATTGGGCCTTTGGTGGTGGTGGTGCCACAACACTGTAAGCCCTCACAGTTACTCTTGGTGAGTGCTGGAATGGGCCCTGCTGTGAAATATTATATCAAGAATTGTAATTACATGTCCCTGTTGAACAGGGGCAGAAAAATTGGGCCTTTGGTGGTGGGGTGCCACAACACTGTAAGCCCTCACAGTTACTCTTGGTGGGCGCTGGAACGGCCCTGCTGTGAAATATTATATCAAGAATTGTAATTACATGCCCCTGTTAAACAGGGGAAGAAAAATTGTGTCTTAGGCAGTAGACATGGGAACTGCCAAAAAATTCGTTTCGTTTCGTTTCGTCCCGTTTCGTATATAAAAAAATTCGTAATTCGTAATTCGTGTACGAAATTCCGTTCGAATTCGTACGAAATACGAAATTCGGACGAATCGTAATTTTTTTTACGAATCGTTAGTAAAGTTACGAATCGTTACGAATCGTTACGAATCGTTACGAATCGTTACGAATCGTTAACGCGGCTAATGAATTGTTGGTTCTCATAACACAGAGAACAATTCAAATCCAACTACAAATATCGAATTTCAATTTCAAGTTACGAATCGTTACGAATCGTTATGAATAGTTACGAATCGTTACGAATCGTTATGAATAGTTACGAATCGTTAGTAAATCCAACTACCAATATCGAATTTCAACTAATTTGAACGAAATTATTATAGCAGATATAACGAATGAATTCGAATGACAAAGTGTCATTTTTGCAGAAAAAAAAAAAGCGTAGGGGTCCCCCCAAATTCAATAACCAGGCCCTTCAGGTCTGGTATGGATATTAAGGGGGACCCCAGCCAAAAAAAAATAAAAAAAATGGCGTGGGGTCCCCCCCAAATATCCATACCAGACCCTTCAGGTCTGGGATGGATTTTAAGGGGAACCCCGGCCAAAAAAAAAAAAAAAAATGGCGTGGGGTCCCCCTCAAAATCCATACCAGACCCTTTATCCGAGCACGCAACCTGGCAGGCCGCAGGAAAGGAGGGGGGGACGAGAGCGGCCCCCCCTCCCGCCTGAACCGTACCAGGCCACATGCCCTCAACATTGGGAGGGTGCTTTGGGGTCCCCCCCAAAGCACCTTGTCCCCATGTTGATGAGGACAAGGGCCTCATCCCCACAACCCTGGCCGGTGGTTGTGGGGGTCTGCGGGCGGGGGGCTTATCGGAATCTGGAAGCCCCCTTTAACAAGGGGACCCCCAGATCCCGCCCCCCCCCCCCCTGTGTGAAATGGTAAGGGGGTACAAAAGTACCCCTACCATTTCACCAAAAAAGTGGCAAAAATGGTAAAAATGACAGGAGACGGTCTTTGACAATTCCTTTATTAAAATCTTCTTTCTTCTGGTCTTCCTTCTTCATCTTCTCCTTCCGTCATCTTCTCCTTTCTTCATCTTCTCCTTCCGGCATCTTCTTCCATCTTCTTCTTCCTTCGATTCGCTTCTTCTTCCTCCGGTCTTCTCGTCCTTCTCGTCCGGCGTCGTCCTTCTCGTCCGGCATCGTCGTCTCTTCTCGCAGGCCGCTCCTCGCAATGGGAGGCTCCCGCTCTGTGAGGCTTCGCTCCGGGTGACAGGTCTTTTATAACGAAGGCACCTGGTGACCCCGCCCCCTCTGACGCACGGGGACGTCATGTGGAATTCCCTATGGCTTTCCCCATGACGTCAGAGAGGGGGCGGGGTCACCGGGTGCCTTCGTTATACAAGACCTGTCACCCGGAGCGAAGCCTCACAGAGCGGGAGCCTCCCATTGCGAGTAGCGGCCTGCGAGAAGAGACGACGATGCCGGACGAGAAGGACGAGAAGACCGGAGGAAGAAGAAGCGAATCGAAGGAAGAAGAAGATGGAAGAAGATGCCGGAAGGAGAAGATGAAGAAAGGAAGACCAGAAGAAAGAAGATTTTAATAAAGGAATTGTCAAAGACTGTCTCCTGTCATTTTTACAATTTTTGACGCTTTTTTGGTGAAATGGTAGGGGTACTTTTGTACCCCCTTACCATTTCACACAGGGGGGGGGGCCGGGATCTGGGGGTCCCCTTGTTAAAGGGGGCTTCCAGATTCCGATAAGCCCCCCGCCCGCAGACCCCCACAACCACCGGCCAGGGTTGTGGGGATGAGGCCCTTGTCCTCATCAACATGGGGACAAGGTGCTTTGGGGGGGACCCCAAAGCACCCTCCCAATGTTGAGGGCATGTGGCCTGGTACGGTTCAGGCGGGAGGGGGGGCCGCTCTCGTCCCCCCCCTCCTTTCCTGCGGCCTGCCAGGTTGCGTGCTCGGATAAGGGTCTGGTATGGATTTTATGGGGGACCCCACGCCATTTTTTTGGGCTAGGGTTCCCCTTAAAATCCATCCCAGACCTCAAGGGTCTGGTATGGATTTTGAGGGGGACCCTACGCCATTTTTTTTTTTTTTTTTGGCTGGGGGTCCCCCTTAATATCCATCCCAGACCTGAAGGGCCTGGTTATTGAATTTGGGGGGACCCCTACGCTTTTTTTTATCAATGACTTCAATGAATGACAGTTCTCTGTATTACGGATCCAACAATTCATTTGCCGGCAAATAGCTGCGACTCGTGATTTTAAATAGTTTTTTTTTTCCTGCAAAAATGACACATTGTACAGAGACAGTTCTCTATATTAGATATACTGAATCTCGAATCATTCGAAGCATTCGTTATATCCGCTATTATAATTTCTTTCATATTAGTTGAAATTACATATTTGTTAGTTACAATACAACATTCGAATTGTTCTCTGTATTGCGGGAATCGGCAATTAGCCGCGAGTGATTTTAAATGTCTTTTTTTCCTGCAAAAATGACACATTGTACAGAGAGAGTTCTAAACACGGGAAACATGCCCCCTTCTATATACTATATACTCTATAGTATGTCTATGAAGGGGGGGCAGGTTTCCCGTGTTTAGAACTCTCTCTGAACAATGTGTCATTTTTGCAGGAAAAAAAGACATTTAAAATCACTCGCGGCTAATTGCCGATTCCCGCAATACAGAGAACAATTCGAATGTTGTATTGTAACTAACAAATATGTAATTTCAACTAATATGAAAGAAATGATAATAGCGGCTATAACGAATGCTTCGAATGATTCGAGATTCAGTATATCTAATATAGGGAACTGTCCCTGCACAGTGTCATTTTTGCAGGAAAAAAAAAACTATTTAAAATCACTAGCAGCTATTTGCCGGCAAACGAATTGTTGGATCCGTAATACAGAGAACTGTCATTCATTGAAGTCATTGATAAAAAAAAGCGTAGGGGTCCCCCCAAATTCAATAACCAGGCCCTTCAGGTCTGGGATGGATATTAAGGGGGACCCCCAGCCAAAAAAAAAAAAAAATGGCGTAGGGTCCCCCTCAAAATCCATACCAGACCCTTGAGGTCTGGGATGGATTTTAAGGGGAACCCTAGCCCAAAAAAATGGCGTGGGGTCCCCCATAAAATCCATACCAGACCCTTATCCGAGCACGCAACCTGGCAGGCCGCAGGAAAGGAGGGGGGGACGAGAGCGGCCCCCCCTCCCGCCTGAACCGTACCAGGCCACATGCCCTCAACATTGGGAGGATGCTTTGGGGTCCCCCCCAAAGCACCTTGTCCCCATGTTGATGAGGACAAGGGCCTCATCCCCACAACCCTGGCCGGTGGTTGTGGGGGTCTGCGGGCGGGGGGCTTATCGGAATCTGGAAGCCCCCTTTAACAAGGGGACCCCCAGATCCCGGCCCCCCCCCTGTGTGAAATGGTAAGGGGGTACAAAAGTACCCCTACCATTTCACCAAAAAAGCGTCAAAAATTGTAAAAATGACAGGAGACGGTCTTTGACAATTCCTTTATTAAAATCTTCTTTCTTCTTTCTTCTGGTCTTCCTTTCTTCATCTTCTCCTTCCGGCATCTTCTTCCATCTTCTTCCATCTTCTTCTTCCTTCGATTCGCTTCTTCTTCCTCCGGTCTTCTCGTCCTTCTCGTCCGGCATCGTCGTCTCTTCTCGCAGGCCGCTCCTCGCAATGGGAGGCTCCCGCTCTGTGAGGCTTCGCTCCGGGTGACAGGTCTTGTATAACGAAGGCACCCGGTGACCCCGCCCCCTCTCTGACGTCATGGGGAAAGCCATAGGGAATTCCACATGACGTCCCCGTGCGTCAGAGGGGGCGGGGTCACCAGGTGCCTTCGTTATAAAAGACCTGTCACCCGGAGCGGAGCCTCACAGAGCGGGAGCCTCCCATTGCGAGGAGCGGCCTGCGAGAAGAGACGACGATGCCGGACGAGAAGGACGACGCCGGACGAGAAGGACGAGAAGACCGGAGGAAGAAGAAGCGAATCGAAGGAAGAAGAAGATGGAAGAAGATGCCGGAAGGAGAAGATGAAGAAAGGAGAAGATGACGGAAGGAGAAGATGAAGAAGGAAGACCAGAAGAAAGAAGATTTTAATAAAGGAATTGTCAAAGACCGTCTCCTGTCATTTTTACCATTTTTGCCACTTTTTTGGTGAAATGGTAGGGGTACTTTTGTACCCCCTTACCATTTCACACAGGGGGGGGGCCGGGATCTGGGGGTCCCCTTGTTAAAGGGGGCTTCCAGATTCCGATAAGCCCCCCGCCCGCAGACCCCCACAACCACCGGCCAGGGTTGTGGGGATGAGGCCCTTGTCCTCATCAACATGGGGACAAGGTGCTTTGGGGGGGACCCCAAAGCACCCTCCCAATGTTGAGGGCATGTGGCCTGGTACGGTTCAGGCGGGAGGGGGGGCCGCTCTCGTCCCCCCCTCCTTTCCTGCGGCCTGCCAGGTTGCGTGCTCGGATAAAGGGTCTGGTATGGATTTTGAGGGGGACCCCACGCCATTTTTTTTTTTTTTTTTGGCCGGGGTTCCCCTTAAAATCCATCCCAGACCTGAAGGGTCTGGTATGGATATTTGGGGGGGACCCCACGCCATTTTTTTTATTTTTTTTTTGGCTGGGGTCCCCCTTAATATCCATACCAGACCTGAAGGGCCTGGTTATTGAATTTGGGGGGACCCCTACGCTTTTTTTTTTTCTGCAAAAATGACACTTTGTCATTCGAATTCATTCGTTATATCTGCTATAATAATTTCGTTCAAATTAGTTGAAATTCGATATTGGTAGTTGGATTTACTAACGATTCGTAACTATTCATAACGATTCGTAACTATTCATAACGATTCGTAACGATTCGTAACTATTCATAACGATTCGTAACGATTCGTAACTATTCATAACGATTCGTAACGATTCGTAACTTGAAATTGAAATTCGATATTTGTAGTTGGATTCGAATTGTTCTCTGTGTTATGAGAACCAACAATTCATTAGCCGCGTTAACGATTCGTAACGATTCGTAACGATTCGTAACTTTACTAACGATTCGTAAAAAAAAAATTCGTATTCCGTACGGAATTCGTAAAAAAAAAAAATTCGTACTACAGATTCGTAAATTCGTACGAATTTCGAAAAATTCGTACGAATTACGAATTCGTACGAAACGAATCGCACATGTCTATTAGGCAGTAGTGGTGTTGCCACAACACTGTAACCCCTCACAGATTCTGTTGTTGAGCGCAGGAACGAGCCCTGCTGTGAAATATTAGATCAAAAATTGTAATTACGCATCGCTGTTAAACAGGGGCAGAAAAATTGGGCCTTAGGTGGCGGTGGTGGTGACACAACACTATAAAGCCTCACAGATACTCTTGTTGAGTGCAGAAAGGGCCCTGCTGCCAAATATTACAGCAAAAATTTTAATTACACCCCCTGTTAAACAGGGGCAGAAAAATTGGGCTTTAGGCACTGGTGCTGTTGTCACAACACTGCAACCCCTCACAGATACTCTAGTTGAGCACAGGAACGAGCCCTGCTGCAAAATATTACAGAATTTTTTTTTTAATTACACACCCCTGTTAAACAGGGGCAAAAAAAAATTTAGGCGCTGGTGCTGGTGTCCAGAACCAAAAATGTTCTTAGAAGCTATCAACATGAACATTGAGGAGGAATAGGATAGTCACTCAGAAGTCTTCAAGGGATCTCACATTCATAAAAAAATGGTAGCTGGCGATCAAAGACTGATTCATACTTATGAAGGTGAGCTGATCAACCGAGTCTGTGGACAGATACACTCTGTGATGAGTTACAAAGCCTCCAGCAGCACTGAATGTGCGTTCAGATAGAACGCTGTATGCAGCACAGGCCAGTAGCTCAATTGCACACTGTGCAAGCTCTGGCCAGTGATCCATCCTCAAAACCCAGTAACCCAATGGATTATCGGTTGGAAAGGTCTCCAAGTCTGAACTTGCCACAAGGTATTCCTGCACCATGTAAATCAGATGCTAGCGATGGTTGCTGGAACCAATCAGATCTGGGGGCTGCAGACAAAAAAATTGTCTGAATGCATCGGTCAGACGGCCACCTTCTCCACCCCTCCTTCTGTGACTGACCAAAGCCTCATCAACACGTTGTCCAGGAGTACCAGGAAATTGCAACCTCCCAAGCTCTGGAAACGCATTGCACAAACCTTTCTGCAATGCCCCCTGAAGATGTTTCATCCTCTGCTACCTCTGCGAAGGCTGGATAAGTTCTGCAACCTTACCCTTGTAACCTGAATCAAGAAGGGTTACCAGCCATTACTGATCCCTCTCCTTGATACCACGAATCCGAGGGTCCTTTCGCAGGCTTTGCAGGATCAGGGAGGCCATGCAGCATAGGTTTGCGGAGGCATTCGGTCCGGAGTCCTCTGGGTCACTAAGGATGACATGATCCGCAGCAACCTCCTCCCAGCCACGTACAAGTCAATGGGTTTCTGGGGACTGAAAATGATCCCTTAAAGCGGAAGTAAACCCATCGATTTAACAGTCTAAAAAAAAAAGGCATGCCGTGAATGCTAACTGCACATTGGCTGTGCTCTCAACCAAACAGTCAAACCATCCAATGGCTGGTGTCATAACGGATCACATGTGCAGCACTGTGGCAGTTGAAGATTAAACAGAGGCAAAGATGGCAGCTTCCTTGGCTGAAAACGATAGGGGGGGTTTACTTCCACTTTAAAGACTGCTGCTGATTCTGAGTGCCAGGCTCCACCTCCATGCTGACACAATCCTCCTTCTCCTCTTCCTGTGTGATAGACGGGCCTGCAGGAATACTGTCAGGATAAAGGGGGCCTTGAGAGGTAAGGAAGTCCTCCTCTTCCTCCCTCTGTTCTGCTTCAAGTGCCCTGTCCATTATTCCATGCAGTGTGTGCTCCAACAGGAAGACAAGAGGGACAGCATCACTGATGCATGCACTGTCACTGCTCACCATCCTCGTGGCCTCCTCAAATGGTGTTAGGACAGTGCATGCATTCTTAAACATTAGCCACTGGCGTGGCGAAAAAAGCCAAGCTCCCCTGACCCTGCCCTGGTGCCATACTCGCACAGGTACTCCATTGATGGCCCTCTGCTGCATGAGCAGCAGCTGCAGCATTGCCAACATTGAGTTCCATCTTGTGGGCATGTCACAGATAAGACGGTTCTTGGGATGTTGCATTCCTTTTAAAGGTCAGCCAGCTGAGCACTGGCATTATATGACCGGTGGAAATGCCCACAGACTTTCCTAGCCTGCCTCAGGAGATTCTGTAAGCCTGGGTACCTGCACAAGAACCGCTGCACCACCAAATTAAGGACGTGAGCCAAACAGGGAACATGGGTTGGTGCCATTGTCGCAAACCACCATTCCTGCTTGAAGCTGGCGTGGCGCCAACCACCTCTGAACCTGCCCCTGCAGAGCTGCCAGAATCTCTGCCCCAGTGTGGCTCCTGTCCCCTAAGCAGATCAACTCAAGCACTGCATAGCATCTTTTTGCCTGAGTGCTTGCGTAGCCCCTTGAACGCCTATGGAGCACCACTGGTTCCAAGGACACAGGAACAGGTCATAGAGGAAGAAGAAGAGGAAGGGGTGGAGGAGAGAGGTGTAGCAGAATCACCACTACCAGAATTTTGGAGGCGTGGTGGCAGAACAAGCTCCAACATTACTGCACCCTGTCCTGCATCCTTCCCAGCTGCCAGCAGGGTTACCCAGTGCGCCGTGAAAGAAAGGTAACGTCCCTGTCCATGCCTCCTGGACCCTGAGTCAGCGGTAATATGCACCTTACCGCTGACCACCCTTTCCAATGGCATTTGGGAACCTGCCACTGAGGTACCCCAAATTCCACAAATTCTCGAAAGGGAGCAGAGTCTACCAGCTGAAAAGGCAGCAGTTGGAGTGCTAGCAATTTAGCCAAACTAGCATTCAGGTGCTGAGCATGTGGATGGCTGGGACCGAATTTCTTTCGACAGTTTAGCAACTGGGGTAGGGAAATTTGCCTGCTACAATCGGATTTAGGTGTACCCCTAGCAGATTGCCTGTAAGTGCTTGGGACACCTAATTCTACACCTTCAGTCCTCTCAGTGCAGGTTTCTGAGAGGACTGAAGGTATAGTGGGGTTGGAGATCCCAGCTGATGAGGAGCAAGGAGAGGTCCGCCTTGTTCTTTGGTGTAGGTCTTTTAAGTACTGTTGCCAATGGACTGCATGGGAGCTCGACATATGTCTGGTCAAACATGTGGTGCCCAAGTGGCTGCTGTTTTGGCCACACTTGATACGCTTCAGACATATGTTGCAAACAGCAACGGTGCGATCTGCTGCACACGTCTCAAAAAAGCCCACACCAAAGGACTTTTGAAAAAATTCATCAGCAGCGCCCTGCACATGCGGAGCTCTGCGGTGTGATGCAGTCGGTTGGCTGTCCTTAAGCTGGCCCCTGGAGGGCATCCTGCCTCGTTGGAGATGTGCCGCCTCCTCCTCCTCCTCCTCCTCTCTTCTATCAGACACCCATGTAGAGTCAGTGACCTCATCATCCCCTCCATCCTCGCCACTGGAGCAAACCTGGCAGTATGCTGCAGCTGGGGGAACATGACTGACAGTTTCTTGTCCTTCCTGGGCAGTCCCTCTCTCTTGGCTCACGTTTCTGCCTTCATCCTCAACCTGGGTACCATCATCAGAGCCTTCAAAATGCTGTGCATCCTCCTGCAGCATGTACCCGACACCCAACAGTTCGGGGGACTCCTCAGGACATGATGTTGGGGCTAGAGAAGGAGTGACTGATGCCATTGAGCCGATGGAATAGACCGCTTTGGCAGCTGCATTGGCAGACAAATTTGTCTTAGCCTGTGTGACAGAGGATGAGGATGAGGTGATCCACTCTACCAACTCTTCTGCATGTTGTGGCTCAACATGGCCAGCTGTCGAAAAAAAGGACAAGCATGCCTTACAGCCACGTGCTGAGGATGCACCGTATCCATGACCAGCACTGTTGGCTGTAGACACAGAGCCTGCTTGCCCTCTTTTAGTGGCTTGTTAGCATCTGCTTTTCCTTGGTGGCCTTCCAGACATGCTGTAAAATTGGATTAGCAAAACACCACCTGAAGTTTACTAGAAAAATTTGGAATGGCCTGCAGTCAGGTATAGGCTTGGCTAGACTAGAATGCAGTGGATATATATGTAGGAGACTGTATATATATCACTGTATATATATCACTGAATCACCTGCCTGCCTGTCGAAAAACTGCATTTGAAAACGTACACCAGGAACTACCTGTAGTCAGATATAGGCTTAGCTAGACTAGAATGCAGTGGATATATATATATATATATGTAGGAGACTGTATATATATTTTATGTAGATCACTGAATAACCTGCCTGGCCTGCCTGCCTGAAAGTGTATTTGAATATGTACACCAGGAATGGTGTGCAGTGAGATCTAGCTAAACTGGATACAATATATATATATATATATATATATATATATTGTACAGGACGCTGCGGCTGGGTCCTGGAAGGACGCTATGTTTCCCCTCTGTTTGGACTGTGGTCCCTTTAAGGGAACAAAAAGGGTTAACTCACCTGTTAGAGGAAGTGGGTTTAAAAACAAGACAGGAAGTTGCAGATGGGTGTGGAGGAGTGTAGAGGAGATGGTGGTTTGATTTGCAGCAAGCAAAGTGGACAGCAGCATTCTGCCTGGAAGCCTCCTAGCAGGTGAAGTCACCTGCAACCACCCAAGGACTGTTTGATTGCGATAGCAATGCTGGACTTTGAATGTCGGTGAGACTGAAACCTTTTTCTTTTGTTTTGCTGCTGTAAAGCTGTTTAAGTTTAATAAACCTCCTTTTGGGTTAAAAGCCTGTGTCCTGCGGTCTGGCTGGTCCCCCGAACTTTACAAGTGGTGCTCGAATGCGGGCAGGACAGAGTAACAGGTGTTTTTTTGCTGTTTTTGCATTTGAATGTAAAACTGACATTTAAAGGGACAGTACAGTGGATTTATGTCCTGGGTTAAAGCTGCCCAAACCCTGAAAGCTGAAGCAATGCAGGAACTAATTAAACAACTGTCCCTGGCTAATATGCAAGCGCAGACCCGCCATGAAGAAAATACTCGCCTGTTGGTGGCTAAGTTGGCAGTCCAGCAAGCAACCCAGCAAGAGGTTATGCAGGCCCAGGTGACTGCCTTAAAAGAAGTAGTGCAGCAGTTTTCTCAGGGTCGTGAGCAAGCGGCTGTTGCCCCTGGCAACCAGGTGACTGTGAGGGCGAGCCATTTTTTGCAGAAATTGTCCCTGAGTGATGATGTAGAGGCATTTCTTGCTACATTTGAGAGGACGGCAGAGAGAGAAGGGTGGCCCCAGGACCAGTGGGCCGGCCTAATTGCCCCTTTTCTCACCGGAGATCCTCAAAAAGCCTACTTCGACCTGCCACCAGAGGACGCTAAAGACTACCAAAAACTAAAGGCAGAAATACTGGCTCGTTTGGGGGTGACTACGGCCGTTCGGGCCCAACGAGTGCACCAATGGAAGTATTGTCCAGATCGTCCACCACGGTCTCAAATGCATGACCTGGTGCAACTGGTAAAAAAATGGCTGCAGCCCGAAGTGTTGTCGGGCCCCCAAATCGTGGAGCGGGTCGTGCTGGACTGATGCCTACGGTCACTGCCAGACGACCTTCAATGGTGGGTCAGCCATGGAGACCCCAAAACAGTGAACCTCCTTGTCGAGATGGTAGAGCGATATACAGTGGTGGAGGATCTGCTTAGCCCTACCAAGGGCCCAGTCTGCCACGGCCTATTCGATCGACTGCCGCCCTTCGAAAGGATGTCCCCCGGAGCCCTGGAATCAACACCCCGGAAGGTCAAGAGTCACTCCCAGTACCTCCTCAGCGATCTGTTCCTGTTCGGAGAGGAGGGGATGTACAATGTTGGCGATGTCATTCCTGGGGCCATACCCGGGCCCACTGCCCACTGCAAGAGGAGCCCATGGAATGCGGGGTTCTTCGGAGGGGGTCTTTTTATGCTCATAGAGCATGTACCACACACCTTGACCGTGGAGAAGAAAGAAAAAATTGAGTGTGTAGTCCAAGTGAACCACCTCCCTGCCTGGGCTTTGCTGGATTCCGGAAGCATGGTAACCCTGGTTCATCCTAGAGTAATTGGGAAGATCGGTCCGGTAAGCAAAACTTTACGGGTTGTGTGCATTCACGGGGACACTAGAGAGTACCCTCTCATCTCGGTGTCCATCTCCACAGCATATGGCACTGGTACTCAAGAGGTGGGGGTGGTAAAGAACTTGATACATGATGTTATCATAGGACGAGACTGTCCATTTTTTGAAAAACTGTGGGGACAAGGAGAACTACCTGAACGATCCCAAGACTGGGGAGAAACTAGTTCCTCTGTTCCTACGGTTGAGGGTAATAACCCTGAGATGCCAAATGTTCCTAATGTGGATCCAGTTGATAGAAATGCTAATGATTGGGTTAATGGTGATGAAAGTAGTGCTGATACTGTTAAGGGTGTCAAAATGTGTGGTTCGCAGACCTACCTGAACACTGAGGAGGGGGAACCTTCCCCACTTCAGGTAATGCTGGGTGAAGGAGGAAGTGGCCTCTACCCCTGCCCTGCCGGATTTGGGTGTTCCCCAGGGGACATTTGGTACTGCCCAGATGCAGGACCCCACTTTGGCCCATGCACGGGAACAAGTTGTAGTATTAAATGGGGTACCCCAAGAGCCAGGTGCGAATGAGCGGTGGCCCCACTTTGCAATATGTAATGAATTGCTTTATCGGGTTACCAAAGTGAGAGAAAATGTGGTAGAACAATTATTGGTACCCCAACAGTATAGGCGCAAGGTCCTGGACCTGGCCCATGATGATGTTTTAGGGGGACACCTGGGAGTTGAAAAGACGGAGGCGCGGATCACCGACCGGTTTTACTGGCCAGGTCTG
This sequence comes from Lithobates sylvaticus, assembly GCA_028564925.1. Taxonomy (NCBI): domain Eukaryota; kingdom Metazoa; phylum Chordata; class Amphibia; order Anura; family Ranidae; genus Lithobates; species Lithobates sylvaticus. Next base: position 118,603,982 of record CM053032.1, on the reverse strand, counting down.
AAAGCAGAGGTAAGAAGATACTGTGCCTCTTGTCCCAAATGTCAGTTGACCGCGCCGGTGACCCACTTCCGGAGCCCTTTGGTCCCTCTGCCCATAATTGAGGTCCCATTCGAGAGGATAGCCATGGATATAGTGGGTCCTTTGGTAAAGTCAGCTCGAGGTCACTCCTACATACTGGTGATCCTTGACTATGCCACCCGATATCCTGAAGCGCTACCTCTGCGGAATACCTCCTCTAAGGCTATTGCTCGGGAATTATTCCAGTTGTTTACACGGACTGGTTTTCCCAAGGAAATACTCACGGACCAGGGCACCCTGTTTATGTCGAGGGTTATGGCTGATGTGTGCAAGGTGTTCCGGATTAAACAGCTGCGCACATCGGTCTACCATCCACAAACGGATGGGTTGGTAGAGCTCTTTAATAAGACCCTTAAGTCTATGCTCAAGCGGGTTGTACAAAGGGATGGGAAAGACTGGGACTGCCTGTTACCCGCTCTCCTGTTTGCTATCCGGGAAGTGCCCCAGGCCTCCACTGGGTTTTCGCCCTTTGAGTTGGTATATGGGCGGAGACCTCGCGGACTACTGGATTTTGTTAAAGAGGAATAGGAAAGTGAACCTATTCAGCATAAGAGTGTTCTTGAATATGTTTCCCAAATGCAGGAGAGGATCCGAACTGTGATGCCTCTAGTCAAAGAACATTTGCAAAAAGCCCAGGAGGCTCAACAACGGGTCTATAATAGGGCTGCTAGAATAAGGAACTTCCAAGTGGGGGATCGAGTAGCGGTGTTGATCCCCACTGTGGAAAGTAAATTCTTGGCCAGGTGGCAAGGCCCCTTTGAAGTTGTAGGAAAAGTGGGAGAGGTAAATTATAGAGTCCACCAACCAGGTAAGAGGAAACCCTATCAGATATATCATGTAAACTTGTTAAAGCCCTGGACAGACAGGGAACCGGTGACCTCCCTGGCTGGTGCAAGACTTGAGCCTCGGGTTGGGGTGGAGAGTGTCCAAGTAGCAAATACCCTGTCTAGAGTCCAAAGTCAGCAGGCAAAGGAGTTCTTGCAGAGAAATAAAGTGACATTTTCAGACTTGCCAGGGCTCACTAGTGTCATAGAGCATGATATTGTCACGGAACCAGGAGTCAAAGTTTTTGTCCGGCCTTACCGCATTCCAGAGGCCCAAAGGAAGGCTGTTTCAGAGGAAGTGAAGAAGATGTTAGACCTGGAGATTATTGAGGAATCACAGAGTGAGTGGTCAAGCCCGATTGTGTTGGTACCGAAGCCCAACGGGACTCTGCGATTCTGCAATGATTTCCGGAAACTAAATGAAGTTTCACGGTTTAAAGCCTACCCCATGCCCCGGGTAGATGAGCTTATTGAGAGACTAGGTCCAGCCAGGTATATCACTACATTAGACCTTACCAAGGAGTATTGGCAAATTCCGTTGACTAAGGCTGCTAGAGAGAAAACTGCTTTTTCTACCCCAGAGGGAAGTTTTCAGTACAAGAGAATGCCTTTTGGATTGCAAACTGCTCCAGCCACGTTCCAGAGGGCAATGGATAGGATTTTGCGTCCTCACCGGGAGTATGCCTCAGTATACTTGGATGACATAGTCATTTTTAGCAGAGACTGGGAATCACACTTGCCCAAAGTCCAGGCAGTACTGGACTCTCTTTGGAAGGAGGGGTTTACAATAAACCCGGAAAAATGTGCTTTGGGAATGGAGGAGGTGAAATACCTGGGCTATGTTGTGGGTAGAGGGGTAGTAAAACCTCAGGTCAACAAGGTAGAGGCTGTACAGAATTGGCCCCGCCCCCTCACAAAAAAACAGGTACGTGCATTCCTGGGTATGGTGGGATACTACAGGAGGTTTGTACCCAACTTTGCCACGTTGGCAGCTCCATTGACCGATCTGACTAAGGGTCATGGTGGAGTGGAATGCAGACGCTGAGAAGGCTTTTTTGGAGCTCAAGTCGGCACTGTGCCAACACCCTGTCCTAGTAGCACCCAATTTTTCAAAAGAGTTTGTTGTACAGACTGATGCTTCCGATGTAGGATTGGGAGCGGTGTTGTCACAGGTTATTCATGGCGAGGAGCACCCAGTAGTTTTCCTCAGTAGGAAGTTAACACCAGCGGAGAAAAACTACGCTATAATTGAACGAGAGTGTCTGGCCATTAAGTGGGCTCTGGAATCCCTCAGATATTACCTTTTGGGGAGGAAGTTTAGGCTGATTTCTGACCATGCCCCTTTAACATGGCTGAGACAAGGTAAAGGGACTAATGCCAGGGTTACTCGGTGGTTCCTGGCACTCCAGGAATTTAAATTTGTAGTGGAGCATAGGCCCGGGAGACTGCATCAAAATGCAGATGCCCTCTCCCGAGTCCATTGTTTGAGCTCCACTGTTGCCTCCACCTCCTTGGCGTTGGGGCACAGGGGGGGGGGGATATGTACAGGACGCCATGGCTGGGTCCTGGAAGGACGCTATGTTTCCCCTCTGTTTCGACTGTGGTCCCTTTAAGGAAACAAAAAGGGTTAACTCACCTGTTAGAGGAAGTGGGTTTAAAAACAAGACAGGAAGTTGCAAATGGGTGTGGAGGAGTGTAGAGGAGATGGTGGTTTGATTTGCAGCAAGCAAAGTGGACAGCAGCATTCTGCCTGGAAGCCTCCTAGCAGGTGAAGTCACCTGCAACCACCCAAGGACTGTTTGATTGTGATAGCAATGCTGGACTTTGAATGTCGGTGAGACTGAAACCTTTTTCTTTTGTTTTGCTGCTGTAAAGCTGTTTAAGTTTAATAAACCTCCTTTTGGGTTAAAAGCCTGTGTCCTGCGGTCTGGCTGGTCCCCCAACTTTACAATATATATATATACACAAAGCCCGAATATATATATATATATATATATATATATATATATATATATATATATATATATAACAAATGACAATGAAAATATGGCAATAGTCTAAAAAAGTCCTTTATAATAAAAGTCTTTGTAGTATTGCAGCAGCGCTTTTGTCCTTATTCCACCGAGAACATAACGGTAAACAATCAACGAATAAATGAATAATTATGGTCTGGTAAATGAATAACAAGTAGTTTCTTGTGTGCAATAGTAGAAAAAGCTTCCACCGAATATTTTCCACCAGGTATCCACCACATGCGATACAGAATCCCCTATGGGGATGCACTCACCAGAACATAGATTAAAACAGGCCCTTCAATAAATCTTTAGTGTCACCGCTCCTCCACTGTCTGTCTCCTTTCAGCAGTTTAGCATTCGGATTCCCCTCATAAGGAAAAAAAGGTTGCATATAGCGTAGTACAGTTTTGGAAAAAAGGATTTTATTGAAAATATAAGCCCCCTCCCCCTAGTACAGAATGCGTACCATCGATAAACATATAAGAAGCATTAAAGTACACTGTGCCTGAGAATATGCAGCATCCGCCGGAACTAGCGTCCCCTTGCCGCTGTATAGAACAGCGTTCCATTTCCTGGTGCTTGGTTCCTCTGGAGCGCACGTTGAGGTGCAAAACGTCACTTCCGGTTGTAGGTCATGACTCTGACACGTTTCGTCATATCCTGACTTCGTCTGAGGGCGTGACCTACATACCAGAAACCAGCCTTTATTTGTGTCTAGGTAATGGATCCACCAATCCAGACATGAACGGTGCGCAATCAGAGCAGACCGCTCCGCTGCGTCCCGTGCATTAACTACTGCTGGTTTAAATATCAATTTAATTGTCAGCACAGCATTATATAATATACGATAACCACCTAATACTGCACATTATCAGGCAGACAGTTTAGTATGTACATACATCATGTTGTAACTGCCGTCATGTCCGTTTTTATTAAAATACTATGACTGGAATAAGTTTTCATATGGGATCATGTGCATATATCTAGTGGTGCTTTATTTCTACACGTTGGGTTATTTAAAAACGTCCCCCCAGGTTTTCACTATAGACATGAATATGGCGGTATGCCTACATCATCAAAATAGATTAAAGCCTCATTTTGTCTTGTATTTTATTTTATATTTTATTGGTGTAGCCGCGGAGATCGGTCGGCCGATTGTCTCCACATTTATGGTTGCTCTCATCCAATTTTTATGTTTTTCTGTGTTTTCTTACTAGTGGATATTTATACTATCCCCACACTTATCCTTTTATGCTGATGACATATGTAGAACTTGTTCCTAATTCTGTCAGAGTGCAAAATAAAACCATATTTTATATATAAATATGCAAATGTAAGTAAAAATGAAAATTACAACATCAATTGAATTAAAATCTGTCAGTGCCAACCATAGTTGAGTCCCATAGATTGCTCTGTAGGAGATCTATACGCATACATTTACTATATATAAATGACGATCGGTAAAAATATTAAACGAAATGGAATTAAAATTAAGACCCAATTCTAATCTTAATCAGGAATGTCCTATAAATATCTCTGCCTGAAGAGTCAGCCAGATATAAAAAATCTCATCACAGCGGCGCTCCTATCATGTTAAATACATTAACTACATTGACAAAATGAATGAATAAACTGACTCAGATTAATATTCAGAATGTCAAACTAAAAGAACTGATACGAAAAAGGCTGGAAACACGTTCATATGTTGAAAGATGTGAGGTATCACTCGTGTTGAATTTATAGGCAATCTGTTAGTGTGTGCACCTACAACGTGATCCTACAATACAATCCACACGCCCCTCTGGGGTTTCAACTCACCGAAATGATGTTAAAATCAGGCCTCATATCTCCACAGTATCCTGTCAGATCTCTCAGCTTGATCACATTGGAAAACTCAGAGTGTGGATATCCTTCCAATTACCACATCCACGATATCCTCCCGCATACACTGAACAATTGCACCTGGCGATCTCAGGCGATCAGACCATCCATAGACATAAGAAAAGATAAACTCCACATAGAGCAGTTCCGTTTTTTAAAGTTTATTGTGTGCTTCTAAAAAATTCTCCAGAGTCATACATAAACTGTGTCCCCGATTGGAAGAGTAGTAAAGTGTCAGGCAGTATGTAACACTCACTAAGTTGTTTTTTTTTGCTGGAATTTCATAAGCACTACATGAATGCTGCGGGAGCAGTTGCAATCCACTCACCGCTTCCAGTGTCTCTGTTCAATCAAAGGGGACATACACTCAAATTATTTCCCGGTCGCCGTGAGATCAAACCCTGACCAGTTTTGTCGTGATGACTTTGTCAAAAGGCCTGATCACACAGCACGGCTCTCTGGGATTTATCTGTATGGGATTCTTTTCAATTAGTATTAACTCTTTGTGTTTACTACAACTACCGCAGTAACCGGGTGCACAATGAAGGCTATAATTAAATGGCCAAACAAAATAGGTTACTAAGTGTCTAACAACGACTACTGACATCTTACTACAAACCATTACAATTACAGCAAGATATCGCTACTTTAGCCTAAAGAGTGAACTTAAAATAAATAAAAGCAACAACATTCATTATTAAAATGACACATATTACTGTGTTTTCTCAAATATGGAATATCTGCTATACACAGATTATAGCAGGTATATAATAAAACCACAAATTCATAAAAAATGACATAATGTATTATAATTAACTAAACTCATCAATTAATAAAAGAAGACTTAATTTTTTAATCTGCCCATAACAAAACATATAAAAAAACATAATTTTTTTTATAAAAAACAGTTGTTTAGGATAATGAAACTAAACAATCAGTACACACATTAATATCCATACTGATTCCTATACCTATCTTTCTTAAAGGGGACACTCATTTAAAAAAAAAAAAGAAAACTAAGAAGAAAAATAATAATACAAACATTTTTATTAACAGGGACCGACAAAGATTTATCACAAATATATATTTTATATCTTTTATTCACTAGATCTAGATTTACAATTCCTTCAACCATTAATATGTAATCTCATATAACTAATAGTCGCTTATAAAGCAGTTGAGATCTAGATCTACATTTAACCCCCTAGGGGTGTCTGTCAAAAAGATCCATTGGGTTTCTCTTTTTGACAATTCTCTCACCATATTAGAGCCCCTCCAAGCAGGTTTCACGTGATCAATACCCCAAAATCTCAAACCTGAAGTGTCCTGATTAGGGTGCAACTTAAAATGGAGGGACACATTATGGTATTTGAAACCTATGGAGATATTATGGACATGCTCTGCTATTCTGATTCTTAATAACCGTTTGGTCCTCCCTATATGCATTAAGCCACAAGGGCAAACCAAAGCATACACCACATGTGTCACGTTACACGTGATTAATTGTTTAATTTTAAATTCCTTATTATTAGGAGGAGACGTAAATCTTTCAACCCCTCTCACTGGCCTACTTACTTCCTTACATGCTTAACACCTCCGGCAAGCAAAGAAGTCATCCTTATCCCAAAAAGATGGAGGCCGATCATGGGGGTCAAGAACTTTTTTTACCACACAATCTCCATTTTAGGGGCTTTACGATAAATAAACTTCGGTTTATCAGGGAGAACTTTGTTTAGAGTTTTATCCAAGCAGAGATCATGCCAGTGGGTATTGAAAATGTCCTCTACTTCCCTAAATTGGGAGTGAAACGAGGATATAAAACCCCATTCATGAACTTTTTTTCTCTATTACATGAGGCTTATCTTTTAAACTCACTTCATGAGATACTGCTCTAATTTCATCCACTACAGTGTCAAGATGTTGAGTTTTGTAGCCTTTCTCAAGGAACCTGTTTTTTAACACTGTAGACTGTAGATCAAATTCTTCAACTGTTGAACCGTTCCTCCTAACTCTCATCATCTGACCCTTTGGCACATTTTTTAGCCAGAGAGGATGATGCCCACTATGTGTGGGGGGATAACTGTTTCTATCAGTGGACTTAAAGAACACATTAGTCTGTAACTTATCCTCAGCACGGTAAATGTTTACATCAAGGAAGTTAATATGTTCCTTACTCCACTGACTGGACAATTTAATATTGTGCGTGTTGTTATTCAGTTGTTCTAAGTACAGTTTCAGAGAGGATTCTGGGCCAGCCCATATCAGGATGAGATCGATGTAGCGCCTGTAAAACAGGAGCTTCATCCTCGTGTTATGGAATACAGCCTTGTCCTCCCATTCTCCCATAAAGAGGTTGGCTATACTGGGCGTAAATTTTGCGCCCATTGCCACACCCCTTTTCTGTGTGAAGAACTGACTACCATACCAAAAATAGTTATGGCTGAGGCAGAAATCCAATGCATTTTTTAAGAAAATTTTCTGTGCATATGGTAGGTCATCTCTTTTGCTCAAGGCCCAATTAAGGCCCAACAAAGCATCCTCGTGCTGAATTATCGTATATAAACTTGTAACATCTGAGGTGACCAAAAACACTTCCTCCTGTCCAGTTTACGCTTTTCTGTAAAAACCTAAATCTAAATACTGCCCTAATCTAGATGTTACCGACCGGAGAGGACAGTGGAGGGGTCGAGGGGCCCCAGCATACAGGGGCAGACCTCCACAGCCACTACCTACCCATCAATGAACCCTATGTACAGGGAAACCCAATGGAGGGAACAACCATAGTGGGAGAGGCCCCCCATTCTTAAACCAAAGGAGAGAAGAACCAGAGGTTGTAGGGCAGGCCTTAGGGCCCAAAAAAAGAAGGAGGGAAACAGAATAGGAGGAATCTTTAATTTGAGTGATGCTGAACTTTCACATAAGGAGACAAATATACTGCATCAGGGCCTCAAATGTGGTCTGAGAAGACCGTTGGGCAAATTTGATGCGTATATAGATGTCCATATATTTATGTGGAAGGTCAGCATCAAAAAATATTTTTTGAATAAAAATTACAATCCAGTGCAGTCAAGTAGCACGGTGGCTTTAGCAGTGGACAGTGGACTGAAAAATAAGTTGCTGTTCAATCCTCCTAATATAGCTACCCAACATCTGGAGGTGTTTAAAAACTTAGTGCTATGAGATCTGGACCTATTAACCCCAAAAAAATATGTAAATCCTAGATATATCAAAGAGGGTATTGAGGCACTTGAATCTAGAAAGGACATAGTTATTAGGCATGCAGATAAGTGTGGTGGAGTGGTGATTATGTCTAAACAACAATATAATGACCAATTAATAGAATTACTATCAGATACAGACACTTATCAAAAATTAGATAAGGATCCCACTACCCAATTCAGATTTGAATTGGAGGCCCTAGTCAACTCTGGTTATTAGACACATGTATTAACTGTAAAAGAAAAAAGATATCTGACACCTAGTAGTAGTCGAATACCTGCTATCTATACTCTTCCTAAGATACATAAGGATTCTCAGAATCCTCCACCCAGACCCATTGTTAATGGGATAGGGTCGGTAACATCTAGATTAGGGGAGTATTTAGAAAAATCGTAATTGTTACTAAAGCTTACCTTAAAAGATACGAAGAACTTATTACAGTCTCTACAGGAAATTAAGGGAAAAGGAGCTGCGCTAAAACCTGTGAATGGACAACACTTAGTGTAAATAGATACAGTGTGTCTAATAGAGAAAATATTATCGTGAATTGTATACTCGTATATCGTGTCACATATGGAAAAATAACTAATATCCAATCAACCAGTGAGTGGGCTGAATCAATTGAACAAAAAGGTGAACTCAAAATAAGTTGAGATAAATAATAAACACCTAAAGTGTATTATAATTAGAAAACACCTGACTGAGTCTGCAACACCCCCTTTAACTCTGAGGGGCAGAACTCCGAAAGGTGAATCCAAATCTCAATTGCCAAAAACCACTATCACAATGCTTGCAATACTATGCCTAAAAAAGTGCACAATATATAATAAATAACATGCTGAGTTCATAACCCAAATAAAAAACTGATCACAAAATAATCACAGTTTGGCATTCAAATATTGCATAAAATAAAGTCCATGTGAGAAATGTATAATGTCCAATGATCACAAATAGCAGCAAAGACTGGAACTTTCAAAGAATCATCTGATATTAGAAACAAAAGTGACAACACGCTGTAAAGTGAAATAGACCTCCACCAGAAAGCACACTTGTCCGCTTACCGTAAATACGTGATCCCTTATTTCAGGGGACCCGTATGGGCAGATGGCTCTTAACCCCAGCCAGGGATGTAAAACAGGATCCTGGAACTTTTGCTGGCAATATTCTCCTATGGTTATCAGTCAGGGAGTATCCAATGTGTGGTCAGCTCAGGGTCAATCAGAATGGCATACAGCAAACCAGTACCGGAAAGGATGAAAGTACTCGCAAGTACTATGCGGAAAGTGAAGAAACGCGTAGGAAGGAGAAGCTACGTCCTGACGTCACCGCTTTCTGTCATAGACCCGGAACCACGGGCTCGGCTCGCCTTTTTGTCCTGATTAATTTATCCACATGTAAGTGCGCACTTTGCTGCTTCTTTTTAATAATTAAACGTATCAAAGATTTTACACTATGCGAGTACTTTCATCCTTTCCGGTACTGGTTTGCTGTATGCCATTCTGATTGACCCTGAGCTGACCACACATTGGATACTCCCTGACTGATAACCATAGGAGAATATTGCCAGAAAAAGTTCCAGGATCCTGTTTTACATCCCTGGCTGGGGTTAAGAGCCATCTGCCCATACGGGTCCCCTGTAATAAGGGACCACGTATTTCCGGTAAGCGGACAAGTATGCTTTCTGGTGGAGGTCTATTTCACTTTACAGCGTGTTGTCACTTTTGTTTCTAATATCAGATGATTCTTTGAAAGTTCCAGTCTTCGCTGCTATTTGTGATCATTGGACATTATACATTTCTCACATGGACTTTATTTTATGCAATATTTGAATGCCAAACTGTGATTATTTTGTGATCAGTTTTTTATTTGGGTTATGAACTCCGCCTGTTATTTATTATATATTGTGCACTTCTTTAGGCATAGTATTGCAAGCATTGTGATAGTGGTTTTTGGCAATTGAGATTTGGATCCACCTTTCAGAGTTCTGCCCCTCAGAGATACAGGGTGTGTTGCAGACTCAGTCAGGTGTTTTCTAATTATAATACACTTTAGGTGTTTATTATTTATCTCAACTTATTTTGAGTTCACCTTTTTGTTCAATTGATTCAGCCCACTCACTGGTTGATTGGATATTAATTATTTTTCCATATGTGTCACGATATATGAGTATACAATTCACGATAATATTTTCTCTATTAGACACACTGTATCTATTTACACTAAGTGTTGTCCATTCACAGGTTTTAGCGCAGCTCCTTTTCCCTTTTTTTCATATTTGATGTAGTATAACATTTTGAGCAGCAGCTTTTTGTTTAAGGGATAGCGCAATTTTTTCACTTTTCTCTACAGGAAATTAGTCTCACTGGACAGGAGGAAGTGTTTTTGGTCACCTCAGATGTTACAAGTTTATATACGATAATTCAGCACGAGGATGCTTTGTTGGGCCTTAATTGGGCCTTGAGCAAAAGAGATGACCTACCATATGCACAGAAAATTTTCTTTAAAAATGCATTGAATTTCTGCCTCAGCCATAACTGTTTCTGGTATGGTAGTCAGTTCTTCACACAGGAAAGGGGGTGTGGCAATTGGCAAAATTTGCGCCCAGTATAGCCAACCTCTTTATGGGAGAATGGGAGGACAAGGCTGTATTCCATAACAGGAGGATGGAGCTCCTGTGTTACAGGCACTACATCGATGATCTCATCCTGATATGGGCCGGCCCAGAATCCTCTCTGAAACTGTTCTTAGAACAACTGAATAACAACTCGCACAATATTAAATTGTCCAGTCAGTGGAGTAAGGAACATATTAACTTCCTTGATGTAAACATTTACCGTGCTGAGGATAAGTTACAGACTAATGTGTTCTTTAAGTCCACTGATAGAAACAGTTGTTATCTCCCCACACATAGTGGGCATCATCCTCTCTGGCTAAAAAATGTGCCAAAGGGTCAGATGATGAGAGTTAGGAGGAACTGTTCAACACTTGAAGACTTTGATCTACAGTCTACAGTGTTAATAAACAGGTTCCTTGAGAAAGGCTACAAAACTCAACATCTTGACACTGTAGTGGATGAAATTAGAGCAGTATCTCGTGAAGAAAGTTTAAAAGATAAGCCTCATGTAATAGAGAATAAAGATCATGAGTGGGGTTTTATATCCTCGTTTTACTCCCAATTTAGGGAAGTAGAGGACATTTTCAATACCCACTGGCATGTTCTCTGCTTGGATAAAACTCAAACAAAGTTCTCCCTGATAAACCAAAGTTTATTTATCGTAAAGCCCCTAATTATGGAGAAGACTCACACTGATACGGGTTGAAACGTGTGAGGTTCTACTTTTTTAGCATTATCATGCTTTCAGTAAATGTGCTGTTTTGAAAATCATTGTCTGCTGACATAATATTGTATGTTTTATCTTATGGTCTTTGTGTGGTATTCCCGATTTGGGGCTCATGTTTTTTAACCATGTTGTCACATTGGTGCCAATATAATAAACATTTATTCTTTTATCTTTGACATATGTTGTATCAATTACCTAATTTTTCATACTGTGCTGCCTAAAAACCCCACCTCCTTTTTGGGGGGGAAATTTCTCTTTGTGAAAAAAAAGTTCTTGACCCCCCTGATCGGCCTCCATCTTTTTGGGATAAGGATGGCTTCTTTGCTTGCCGGAGGTGTAAAGCATGTAGGGAAGTAAGTAGGCCAATAAGAGGGGTTGAAAGATTTACATCTCCTTCTAATAATAAGGAATTTAAAATTAAACACTTCATCACATGTAACATGACACATGTGGTGTATGCTTTGGTTTGCCCTTGTGGCTTAATGCATATAGGGAGGACCAAACGGTTATTAAGAATCAGAATAGCAGAGCATGTTCATAACATCTCCATAGGTTTCAAAGACCATAATGTGTCCCTCCATTTCAAGTTGCACCATAATCAGGACCCTTCAGGTTTGAGATTTTGGGGTATTGATCACATGAAACCTGCTTGGAGGGGCTCTAATATGGTGAGAGAATTGTCAAAAAGAGAAACCCAATAGATTTTTTTGACAGACAGTCTCACCCCTAGGGGGTTAAATGTAGATCTAGTTCTCAACTGCTTTATAAGCGACTATTCGTTATATGAGATTACATATTAATGGTTGAAGGAATTGTAAATCTAGATCTAGTGAATAAGAGATCTAAAATATATATTTGTGATAAATCTTTGTAGGTCCCTGTAAATAAGAATTTTTTTATTATTATTTTTCTTCTTATTACTTTAAAAAAAAAAATTGTGTCCCCTTTAAGAAAGATAGGTATAGGAATCAGTATGGATATTAATGTGTGTACTGATGTTTAGTTTCATTATCCTAAACAAATGTTTTTTATATGTTTTGTTATGGGCAGATTAAGAAATGAAGTCTTCTTTTATTAATTGATGAGTTTAGTTTATTATAATATATAATGTCATTTTTTTATGAATTTGTGGTTTTATTATATACCTGCTACAATCTGTGTATAGCAGATATTCTGTATTTGAGAAAACACAGTAATATGTGTCATTTTAATAATAAATGTTGTTGCTTTTATTTATTTTAAGTTCACTCTTTAGGCTAAAGTAGCGATATCTTGCTGTAATTGTAATGGTTTGTAATAAAATGTCAGTAGCCGTTGTTAGACACTTAGTAACCTATTTTGTTTGGCCCTTTAGTTATAGCTTTTATTGTGCACCTGGTTACTGCGGTAGTTGTAGTAAACACAAAGAGTTAATACTAAGTGAAAAGAATCCCATACAGATAAATCCCAGAGAGCCGTGCTGTGTGATCAGTCCCTTTGACAAAGTCATCACGACGAAACCGGTCAGGGTTTGATCTCACGGCGACTGGGAAATAATTTGAGTGTATGTCCCCATTGATTGAACTGAGACACTGGAAGCGGTGAGTGGATTGCAACTGCTCCCGCAGCATTCATGTAGTGCTTATGAAATTCCAGCAAGAAATACCAACTTAGTGAGTGTTACACACTGCCTGACACTTTACTACTCATCCAATCGGGGACACAGTTTATGTATGACTCTGGAGAGTTTTTTTTTTTTTATACAAGATTCTTTAGAAACACACAATAAACTTTGAAAAACAGAACTGCTCTATGTGGAGTTTATCTTTCCTTATGTCTATGGATGGTCTGATCACCTGAGATCGCCAGGTGCGATTGTTCAGTGTATGCGGGAGGATATTGTGGACGTGGTAATTGGAAGGATATCCACACTGAGTGTTCCAATGTAAAAAAGCTAAGAGATCTGGCAGGATACTGTGGAGATATGAGGCCTGATTTTAACATCGTTTCGGTGAGTTGAAACCCCAGAGGGGCGTGTGGATTGTATTGTAGGATCGCGGTGTAGGTGCACACACCAACAGATTGCCTATAGATTCAACACGAGTGATACCTCACATCTTTCAACATATGAACTTGTTTCCAGCCTTTTTTGTATCAGTTCTTTTAGTTTGACATTCTGAATATTAATCTGAGTCAGTTTATTCATTCATTTTTTTTGTCAATGTAGTTAATGTATTTAACATGATAGGAGCGCCGCTGTGATGAGATTTTTTATATCTGGCTGACTCTTCAGGCAGAGATATTTTATTATTGTCATTTGTTACATATTTTTTAGTTTTTAAGAGAGAGATCTAGTTAAAGTGTATGCAGTGGATATATATATATATATATATATATATATATATATATATATATATATATATATATATATATATATATATATATATATACACACATACACCAGTCTGACTATATCTATATATAAAATACACTGCAGCTAACTAAATCAGCTGCCTGCCTGAAGTATATTCGAAACAGTACAGCAGGAACAGTCTGCAGGGAGATCTAGCTAACTGAATAAACTCCCTGCTCAAAGTAAATGAAATGACACTCTATCTCTCTCCCCGCCAGCAACACACTACACAAGGCCGACGTGCAGGCGGCCTTATATAGTGTGGGGCGTGGACTTAACCCCCTGAGCCATAATTGCCCAAAGGCCAATTATGGCTCTCTTTGCTGACGGCGCTGTGATTGGCCAATCATCATTGGTCATAGTGCATGCTTGGCCAATCATCAGCCAGCAATGCACTGCGATTACGGGAGCCCAAAAGACTTGCATAAGTCTGGGAAGGGATGGATTGTTGTATTTAGGATCATGTGATGTAAACATGTTATACCTGCTTTGGACCAAGCCTGATATAAGTCCATGCTGGATAGAAAACTAAGTTTTTGAGAAAAGATAGAAGTGGGTTATGTTTGGATTGCAGACCATAAGAGATTTTAAGTCTATCCCAGATAGCTAGAGAATGTTTAGTGATTGGGTGTTTTACGATCTATGGGACGTAACCATAAAATATTGTGTATGGAGAGAGGGTCACAATCTATTGCTTCGATGGTAACCCACAGGGAAATCTCCTTTTTGGAGTGATATGTTATAGATTGTGCTAGTTGAGCGGCTTTATAATATAATGATGTTTGGAAATCCTAGGCCACCATGGATTTTGGGTAGGAATAAGGTTTCTCTAGATATTCATGGTTTGAGTTTCCCCCAAGTAAATTTTATAAATTTTTGTTGTATTATTCTAAGGAAATAGGCCTGTATGTGTATTGGAAGAACTCTGAAAAGGTACAGGAGTTTAGGAAGTATGGCCATCTTTATAATATTTATTTTCCCAACCCATGAAGTCAATATAGATGACCAGCAAGTTTGTAGTTAATTTTAGTAAAGAAGGATAGTTGGCGGAAAATAAATCCAAGTGGCTGGCAGTAAGCTGGATACCCAAATAAGGAATGCTATGTGTAGCCCATTTAAAGGGTAATAATTCTTGTACAATTAATTTTTCTGCTGTGGTTAACGAGATGTTCAGTGCTGTCGATTTTTGAGTATTAAGTGTAAGGCCTGAGATGATCGTTTTTTTTTTTTTTTTTTAGTATATTCATAAGGTTAGGAGCTAAAATTTGAGGTGAAGATAAAAATAGAAGGATGTCATCCGCAAATAAACATATTGTGTGGTGACAACCTCCCATTTCTATGCCTGTTATAGAAGGTTCCATTCTTATTCTTTGTGCTAAAGGCTCAATAAGCAAAGCAAATAATAAAAGTGAGAGCACATGAGTGCGCATGCGCGGAGCTCGGAAGATGGCCGCTTAGCCAGGAGCTCCACACTACCCCAGCCAGCCAGCCAGCGTCCATCGCTCTCCCCACAGCGCTCCGGGAACGTTTATTTAGCCTCCTGTGGGTCCCCCACACATCGGGGCATCCCCCCACATGATCGGCGCCTCCGCTAGGTGAAATCTCGGGGCCACAGTTCACTACTATGGATCCGGCCAGCGGATCCAAGATGGCGACCGCCACGAGGCAGCACCAGGCCTACAAGGAGGACACACAGGACGGGAGACAGGTAATCTCCCCTGCAACCCTGCAATTCACCCCCTGGCACAAGGATTCACCCAGCAGGACCTGTCCCAGTCCCCAGCATCCACCGAATCATTAATAGGCCGCTCCATGGACAAATACACAATATCCCCTGCAGGACCTCATGCTGCGCTCCAAGCTGACCCTCTCCACAATGACCCCATGTCTGCATCCTTCTCAGTAGCTGACCTATATCTGAAGCTTTCAGATCTACTATCTCAGACTGCTGCCAAGATTACAGGAGATTTAAAACAAGACTTTCAAAACCTGGGAGCTAGAATAGACTATATTAAAAACAAAATGGAACAAACGATCGCTGTTACCAATCAGGATCAGAGGCCTACCTGAATCCGTCACCAATATTAGCAGCGGTGCAAAACATGATCCAAACTCTAATCCCAAATGTGCCTCAACGCCGTCTGGAGCTGGATAGAGCCCACAGAGCATTGAGACCCCCCAGGAAAGACGGGTCCCCAAGAGACGTCATAGCAAATCCCCACTTCTATGCATTTAAAGAAGAGGTGATGAGACAAGCACGCTCCACACCCAAAGTGATGTGCCTCGGACATCCCGTCCAAATCTATGTGGATCTATCCCCATCCACCATGCAGCGAAGACGCTCACTAAAGCCTCTACTACAAGTCCTGGCGCAAAAGGACATCAAATACAAGTGGGTCTTCCCGTTCGCAGTAAAATTCTCGGACAATGGCAAGAATTATGCATTCTCAACTTTCCCTGAAGGCGAAAGATTATTGCTACGACTCAAGCTCATATCCCAAGAAGCGGACATGGACGTTTCCCACAACATCCCTGGGTCCACCAAGAGACCGACCCCCAACAAGCCCGCAATCTCCACTCTGGACCAAGACAAAGACCAAGAAGGCAAAGGACAATGGCCCTCCCTGAAGAATGTCGAGACGACAAGAACTGTCGGACGAAGCGCGCCTAGTATATGTCACAAGACCTCCTGGTTACTGTGTTCCATTAGACTTGTATAGTAACAAGGGGCGCCCTGGCTGGGGTAGGCCCCATGTGCCTCTACCTCACCCTCAGACTCCGGATGGTATCTGGGGGTAAGGCTGCCTGTCCCATTGGGGTACAGGTGCAGTTACCTATATTTAGGTAGTTGTTCTTAGGGGGAGTCTCCCCCCCCTGGGAACGGTCTCTCGAGTTAGGAGACAAAACCTTTCTTGCTTTCCTTTTTTCTTCTTTCCCCCTTCCCATGCCTAACCCTGATATCATGTGACTAATGGGAGTTTATTTTACAGATCCTGCCTCCATCGCATTAGAGATAATCTTCCAGCTGTCACAATGGGGCGCCAACACTCTGGACGACTGTGCGGTCAGAAAACGTCGAAGGGTGAGTGACGTGTTGTGTCGAGATGATGCTCCTCCCACACCTCATGGCTGACCCACCACAGAGCCCCCTTAAAATAGCTACACACAGTGCGCAAGGTTTGAATTCCCCCGTCAAAAGAAAGAAAATGTTCACTCATTACATATCCCTCAAACTCGATATACTGATGATTCAGGAAACCCACTTTCCTATGCGGTACAGTCCTAACTTTATTCACTCTTACTACCCACGCTTCTACCTCGCAAAGGCAGAAAACGAAACCAGAGGGGTCGCGATTTTCTTTTCAAAACCCTGCGACTTTGCATACATGTCTGACTACAAAGACCCTGAGGGGAGGTTCATTATGGTCAAGGGTACTTTCGGAGGCCACATATACTCCCTAGTCTCCTATTATGCCCCGAACAAGGGACAGGAACAATTTTTCAGACGCACCTTAGATATACTATCCCCTCTGCTAGAGGGCACAGTTATATGGGGGGGGGGATTCAAATATAGCTTTTGATCAGGCATCAGACAAGTCCAAACCCCCCGCAGCGCAACTTACCAGACCCACTAGGGCGAGCCTTAAAATCGCAAAACTCCTTCACGACAGGGGCCTAATAGATGTATGGAGGGAGTCCAATCCCTCCAAGAGAGACTTCACCCACTACTCCTATCCTCACAACACCTATGCCAGAATCGATCATATACTAGTTTCTCCAGATCTGCTTCCCGGGGTTCTTAAATCCCACATAATCGATACAGTACTATCGGATCACTCCCTAGTCATTATGCACGTACGCTCTTGCGCATAAATGACAAAACGGGGCCATTGGCTTCTAAATGAGTCGATACTTTCCAATCCCATAAAGGTCACGGAGATAAATAGGGCTTTAAATGAATACTTCACCCGAAATAATGTGGGGGACATTTCACCAGAAACACTATGGGCAGCTCACAAGGCCTTTATCAGAGGCAAGATCATACAAATTGCTACGCAGCTCAAAAAAGAACACAGAATAAACATAGAAAGATTGGAAGGGTCCTACAGATCAGCAAAAGCACAACACAAACAGAACCCCTCCCCGACCCTACTGGCCCAAGTAGAAAAACTGAGACTAGAACTCAACCTAGCCCTTACAAAAAAAGCGGAAAAATCGATCCGCTGGAGTTCCAATAAATTATACGCTCAGAAGGGAAAAATAGGCCCGATGCTGGCAACTAAGTTAACCCCCAGAGCGAGGTTCTCCTCCTTTCCCAAAATTTGAATTTCCAACCAAGGCCTAACTGCCAATCCCTCCAAGATTCTGGAAGCCTTCCAGAAATTTTACTCTGACCTCTACAGAGCCCCCTCCCAATCCCCAAGTGATTCGGTAGCCAACTTTATGGATGGCCTACCTATCCCCTGCTAAGCTGACGACCACAGGGAAATTTTAGAAGCCCCCTTCTCGGTAGAAGAGGTGGCAACAGTAATAAAGGGCCTCAGAGCGGGATCCCACAATTCTTCAACCACATGACTCAGGGCAACCCCTTGGAATCACAACTGAACACCGCTTATATCACGGTCATCCCAAAACCAGACAAGAACCCAGAGGAAGTGGGCAACCACCGACCCATTTCCCTTATCAACTCTGACCTCAAAATCCTCACAAAGATAATGGCAGTACGCCTCTCGACCTTCATCAGCAAATATATACACAAGGACCAGGTGGGGTTCATACCCGGCAGACAAGGCCAAGACCAGGTGAGAAGGGCGATAGATATCGTACCCATACTACAATCTAATTGGGAGGGGGGATCCAAACAGCAAGGCTTCTTACTCGCGCTTGATCTTCAAAAGGCGTTTGATTCCGTGTCTTGGTCATACCTATTCCCCCTTCTGGACCGTTGGGGCTTCGGCCCTCGTTTCAGAGGGGTGATGCACTCCCTCTACTCACAACCCAAAGCCCAAATACGCATACAGGGGCATTACTCCACTCCGATAGAGATTGCCAGAGGGACCAGACAAGGATGCCCATTGTCCCAAATAATTTTTGCAATAGCAATAGAAACACTAGCCATCGCTATATGACTTAACCCAGATATTCAGGGGGTCAAGTGCGGAGATCAAACCCACAAATGCGGCCTTTTCGCTGATGACATGCTCCTATTTATCCTGCCGTTAGGGCTCCCGTCACATCCCTCCCAAGTCTGTATAAAACCCTCACGTATTTCTCCAAAATCTCGGGACTAAGAGTGAACTACACCAAATCACAGGCATTAAACATATCCCTTCTGCTCCCCACAGTATCCCTACTTCAAAAATCCTTCCAATTTGATTGGGGTACGAACTCCATCAAATACTTAAGGGTGGCCCTCACGGCCAGATCAGAATCCATATACGCCAACAACTACCCCCCGTTATTTCAAAAACTGGAAGCAGATCTGAAGGAATGGTCGAAATATGAGCTTTCCTGGATAGGCCGAGTCAACACCATCAAAATGACCCTTCTCCCTAGAATCCTATTCTTCTTCAGGTCTCTCCCAGTATCAATCCGGAAAGATCAACTTAGGCCCCTACAAAGCAAAATCTTGAAATTTATCTGGGGGAAATCGGGATACAGGCTTCCCCAACACACTCTGCACCTCCACCGGAAAAAAGGAGGACTAGGGCTACCGGACCTCTTTAAATACTATTAGGCAGCTAGGCTTTCCCAATTCTCCACAGTCTACTCGACACTCGAAAAACCAGACTGGGTCCAGATCGAAAGGCAGGCTGTCCCCCAGTATACCCTGGACTATCTTTTATGGTGTCCACAAAAACAAAGGCCAGCAGTTTTGGCTCCCTCCCTCTCTCACTCATATGCTCTCTGGGATAGTCTCCGCAACCTTCCAGCCCTTGCCTCTAAAGCACAACCTCTTTCTCACATCTTCCGTAACCTGAATTTCCTGCCCGGTATGGTCATTAAAGCATTCCAGTGATGGCTGGATAAGGGACTGTACCGCATAGGACACTACATCACGAACAAAAGACCTCTCGCCCTAAATTTTTGTATCAACAAATTAGATCTACCAAACACGGAAAAATTCAGGTTTAGTCAAATCTCCCATTTCCTACACAAGGCCTGGATGGAAAAAACCCTACCCCCCAAATTCACTGATTATGAGCCGTGGTGTGGTCAAGCCATGGGGCAGAGGGGCGGCATATCGGTTATCTACTCGTCACTCACTCAACCCTGATGTACCCTGATGTGCCCCATACCCTGTGCCCAGTACCCTGATGTGCCCTGTACCCTGTGCCCAGTACCCTGATGTGCTCTGCTGTTCCACATACCCTTTGCCCATACCCTGATGTGCCCTGCTGTGACCCCTTACCCTGATGTGACCAATACCCTGCACCCTGATGTGCCCAATACCCTGATGTGCCCCGTACCCTGATGTGCCCCATACCCTGTGCCGAGTACTCTCATGAGCCCTGTACCCTGTGCCCAGTACCCTGATGTTCCCCATACCCTGTGCCCAGTACCCTGATGTGCCCTGTACCCTGTGCCCTTGTCCTGATGTGCCCCATACCCTGTGCCCTGCTGTGCCCTATACCCTGTGCTCTGCTGTGCCCAGTGCCCTATACCCTGTGCCCGTACCCTGATGTGACCCATACCCTGATGTGACTAATACCCGGCACCCTGCTGTGCCCGTACACTGCTGTGCCCCATTCCCCCGATGTGCCCTGCTGTTTTCCCTTATACCCTGCGCCATGCTGTGCCCCATACCCATGCCCTGCTGTGACCCATACCCTGTGCCATGTATCCTGCTGTGCCCTGTGCAATGCTTTGCCCTGTACCATGCCCCCTGCTGTGCCCTGCTGTGTGCCCTGTACCGTGCTGTGTGCCCTGTACCACGCTGTGTGCCCTGCACCATGCTGTGCGCCCCATGCCCTGCTGTGTGCCTTGTGATAAGCCTTGCTGTGTACCCCATGTTATGCTGCTTGCCTCATGTTCTGCTGTGAGCCCCATAATGTACTTCATGTTTTGCTGTGTGCCCTGTGATGTGTCACATGCCCTGCTGTGTGTCCAATGCCCTGCTGCGAGACCCATTATGTGCCCCATGTTCTGCTGTGTGCCCCATGATGTTCTCAAGGTTCTGCTGTGTGCCCCATGATGTGTCCCATGTTCTGCTGTGTGCCCCATGATGTGCCCAAGGTTCTGCTGTGTGCCCCATTATGTGTCCCCATGTTCTGCCGTGTGCCCCATGATGTGCTCAGGGTTTTGCTGTGTGCCCCATGATGTGCCCAATGTTCTGCTGTGTGCCCCATGATGTGCCCAATGTTCTGCTGTGTGCCCCACGATGTGTCCCATGATGTGCCTAATGTTCTGCTGTGTGCCCTATGATGTGCCCCCTGTTCTGCTGTGTGCCCCATGATGTGCCCAATGTTCTGCTTTATGCCACATGATGTGCCCCATGATGTGCCCCATCTTCTGCTGTGTGCCCTGTGCCCTGTGACACTTCCCCCTCCCTTTAGAACCAGGTGACTAATTTATATAACCCCTTGAAAAACTGGGCTGCCGCAAACAATGTCTCAGGTTGTCTCAGAGTGAAGCCACAAAAACTTTTAATTCAAGGGAAATCCGGGTAAATAAACCCATTGTGTCAGAAAGACCAGATATCCCAAAAGTCAACTTCAATATAGACTCAGGTGCCAATAGAACAATGACTAGGAGACAAAAAGGAAGATTTCTTCCGACTGGACCAACAATGAGAGTAAACATGGAATTGTTTTCCCCGAATGTTCAAAGTTCCTTTGAGACACTGTGAGAAAACATTGAAAAGAAAATGTACAATTTGTTTGTTTTTTTATATATATGATCATGAATACCCATATATCAGAAATAGGGTTATGGTATTTTTACTATAGTACAAATGGAAAATTGTGTTTAAGTAACCATTGTAAATATAAAGACAAGCTGGGACCGCATACCTATGAAAACATGCATATTACAGAGGTGATCTCAAGACAATTAGGTTGAAATCGGAAACACGTCATTGTTCATATAAACATACATTTTCTTGTGTGATTCTAAGTGATCACGTATAAAATCATTGATTATATTACGCACAAATTACTAGAAATCCATGAGCCATATAGACCCATATTCACATCCCCAAAATATAAGCACTCATTAAATAAAAATACATCCTTCTTGTTTTTTTTACAAAGTAAGTTAAATATACAATTGTTATCCTCAGACGCCCCCCCAGTGGCTGAAGGTAATATTACCTTTGGTGCTTGGCCGATCGTAAACACGTCCCCAACCAATGGAGAGTAAGCCAAACCTTCTGGGCTGAGCTCATGATAAATTTATAGATCTATTTTACCAGAATGATATAAAGGTTGGGAAAGCCCTAAGGAGAGGATCACAGACCCCACACCAGACACACCCCCGACATCAAGAAGTCTGCTGATATTGGACCATTCTCCATCTTGTTGGGCTTTATGACCGAGACCATTCGATGTGCATAGATCTTGGTGGACATCCTCCCTTTAAGCTGATTGGTAAGATCCAGACCACACAAATGCTATTTTTTTTTCCCACTATTGAAATCATAGGAATCATATTTTAGAGGTTATGTATTGATGTTTATTGACTGTCGGGGGTGTATTATTATAACCAGGTTGTAGGGAATTCTATCATATGTTTAAGTCAATTTAGATTTCTGTGTCCCCAGGGAAAGTTTAATTGCTCCATGCAATTGGTGTAACTCTGTTGGCTTAATAATTCAAATTGGCAATATCGTTCTGCTGACTCTGGGAGATATACTTTGAATTTCTTCCGGCCGGAGAAGTTTGGAGGGTTACTCCCCTGAGCGACAAGGGATATTGCGTTCTTGAATATAAAGGTTAAATTACCACATATTATTTTTCCCACAGACCAATCTTGACCCCATGAGTAATTATATCAGTTTTCCCGGGTAAAAACAAATACAATTTTGAAGATGTTTTTATAATGTATGTATGGAATATCAATCACCAGAAAATTTAGTTCTGTATCAAATTGTATGAATATACTCGCTAATTAATAAAATCAAATTTACTTTATTTATTGATTGTGTGAGGAGATATTGTATATTTTGGTAAGAAAACCCCATAAATTAACTAACTCAGGAAAGGATTGTGGTATGCACTGACAGTTAGAGAAAAATTTATAAAATTACCGTAAGGTTGGAGGCACTGAAAATAAAAAGCTGAGATCTTCATTAAGATCCCATACCACAATCATAATATAAAATTGGAGGCACTGCTGAGATATTTTGTAAGAGGGAATCTTGCCACAGTACAGAACATACTGGTGATTGTGTTTGCATATACATTGTGAAAAATATCGGTTGTATATAAATATGGATCATAGTGATAATGAACATTGTTCATCCAGAGACAGCCAGGATGATGATACCACCCAGCAGTAGCCACCCCAGCAGTAGCCACCCCAAGCCAGAAAAAGACTACTGTGTCACGGGAAAACTTAGGTAGGTTCCTTGACTATGGTGTAACCGACCATATTCGCAAAAGATTAGATAAGAAAGAAAATTTTAAGGAATTTGTTAAAGAGGAGAGAGAACAGGCCCAGAGGTTAAGCGATGATATTTATACTGAAGATGGTCGGGTGTTCCAAATGATTGCAGATTTTGCTGGCGCAAAAGACACAAAAAGCCAAGACAGAATCATATTACGGTCTTGGCCGATTTTGTGGTTTTTATGCAATATATTGGCAGAACTCATTACAGCCTTAAAAAAAGAATTGTTCACCACTCGCACCGAAGTAAAAGATAAAGCAGAAAAAATAGAATCCCTATTAATAAAAAACCAACAGGATGAGAGTAGACTCAGACAATCTAAAGAGAGTCAGGAAGAGCTGGAGGTCCAGCTCCATGGTGCCTTGCACCAAATTAAAGAACTACAAGGGAAATATCATAAATGTAAACAAGACTATGCTGACAGAGATAAAGAAAAGGAGGCAGAAATTGAGAAACTTAGATCTGAGATGAAAGCAATGGAGGGACAGATAAAAAAAATAATGAAACAGGTAGACCATAAATCCATGAGCCAAAGTCATATAGAGGAACAGGAAATGGGAAAATGGAAATCTCCATATTTCCGGGGGACACAGGTAAATTACAAAGAGACAGATTCAGAAGACAGGTCACCCCCTAAGCTGCACAGATACTCCCCAGAATGTACAGATGAGGAAGCTGAAAAAACTTCAAATAGACAGAAAAAGAAGACTAGGACCCCAATAAAAAAATATGACACCCCCAAGGTGATAAAATTTATAAAAGAAACTGTTTCTGTTTTCTCAAAGAAGGGTTCCCAAACCATTACTGACCATATAGGAACCTACGAACGTACCCTGGAAATCTTAAATATTCAGGACGATCCAGGTCAGTCATGGAAAGAAATCAAACATAGGTGTCAAATGGAGTTTGGGCCCTACAAAACTGTTACCGCTGCCAAAGCCGCGGCCTACAATTTGAAATGTGGCCATAATCAGAGTCCCACAGAATTCCTAGCTGTACTGAGAAGCGCATATTTTCTGGCGGAAAAGGATCCCAATCCGAATCAGCCAGAATTCATGACTTTATTTTTTGAAGCACTACCTGCATATATAAAATTAGGACTAGCGAGGGATTTAAAGAAAGGACGTCCCCTGGATTGGTTAGTCAGGGAAAGTGATCACCTGTACTCAATCCAGCAGTCCAGTGAAAATGGGCTAAAAAGGGAAACCAAACCCAACCTTAAAACCATCGCAGCCACTACCGTGAACCCCCAACTTCATGAGCTACAGACAGAGAGGAAGTCATACGCGGAGGTAGTCCAGAATGGGAGACCCATGGGGTCTCCCGGAGCTACACCCCAGTCACCACAGATGATAGAGGATAGACAAAGATTGCCAGGTTACGGTAGTGAGGGTGAAAGGGACCTCAGGTACAGAAATAGCCAGAGGGGATATCTACAGGGATCCCATAACAACCAACAATCAAATTGGAATCGAGATCCCACTGCCACTAGATCCCCCTACTATAATAGGAACCCCAACTTTGTCAGACACCAAAATTTTAACAGAAACCCACATTTTCCAGGGTACCCACGCTCTAATAGGAATACAAACTTTCACGGCCACTCTGGATATTACAGAGACCCAAATGTTATAAGAGATCCAAACTCTAACACGAACCCTGATAATCGTAGGACACCTCCTAATCAGGAACAGGTCAATCACCCCAGGACTAGGGTATCTCCTCCGATTTCCCAAAACCAAAGGGAACCACGGGAACCCCCAAGAGAAGGGTGATGAATCTGATGCATCATTACAATCACGCCCTGAACACAACCGGGTCAGACGAGACCGGGGAAATCGTCAAGATACCCTGGGCCGGCGAATCGAGCAGGTAGAGGCACAAATTAATCAGATGTGCGAACAAATGACACACCTGATCAATTACCAATCTACCAACCCATCTTTTTTAGGGGCCACTCCTGTGGCCAACACAGGGCCACAGAATGTTTAGAACCCCAGACAATCCCACTGCAAGGAACAACCCTGGGTGCGATGACAGGAGACATGCAACACACCCCTGACAGGCCCCTAAAAAGGGGGAAGCAGGGTGGGATTGTTAATTCTGCTCCTATTTTTCAGTATCCTTCCAACCCTTCTAATATAAATGAGCCACTGAGAACCATGATAAGTAACCAATCGGACAGGATACCTTCCACTCCATGTGCATCCATCTCAAGTAGACCCCGCAGGCCATCCCACAGAAATCATATACACAGAGAAGCTGTGGCATGCGGTGAGATAAATGCCGAATGCAAATTGTTGGAAAACCCACAGATCTTCAACCATGCTAATTTTATGTGTGAGTTGACTGAATCTGATGGAAGATATTTTACAACTGTAAAGGTACATGAGGCCGGTGATCATCCCATTTCAGGGTTAATTGACACGGGATCCCAAGCTACCATCCTGGCGCAGGAACAATTTAATGAAGTAATAAAATCGATGCCTAGCAAACCAAAACTTAGAAGCTTTGATTGCTCACTAATCGGGGTGGGGGGAGAACCACTGCAAGTCATGGGTACTGCATGGCTTAAACTTAAATTAGGTAATCAGGAAATCAGGCACCCCGTTATCATTGCAGATCTCCCAAACCATCACATGATCATTGGAATGGATCTCCTTAAGAGGCTTAACACAATTGTCGATTGCGTGAATCAAGTGATGTGGTCACAGGTCAACTCCCCGATTAAATTTGAAAGGCTTCAAATTCCCCATTCCCGGCGACACTGCCACCTGGTGGAAGAAAGGCCCGGTTCTCTAGAAATCCATTTCAGGAATAGTCAGTTCCCCGATGTCACGGTCATTCAACCTGACAATCAAGGCCTGGAAGTAGGAAACGAGGAACATGTGTTTAGAATTCCCCGAGATAAAATAAAAGAAATCTCCCTCCAGGATAATGTACTGACCATATCCTTCCACCAAAAAGATAAAATTAGGAAAGGGGGAAATCACGCCCAGTTCCTGACAGAAATAGAAAGGGTTAATAATGACCTCTTTATACCTATCCGGATAAATGGTTTTAATAGGTCAAAATACGCCAAAATTGATCTAAAACAAGAACATAGCTTTGTAAGCCATGGCCTTGTTAGTCACCTTTGTGATAGAGAAATGATAAGCTTCCCCACACTTCAGAGGCATTGGATGACAGATGCGATCAATGACTCTGAGGACCATGACTCAGTCGCTAAATGCCTCCTAGAGATCACTATAGGTAATAAGACAACCACTCACGTGTTCATAGTGCTGGATACTCCACAATCCCAAATATACCTCGGCAACGACCTATTGCATCGTTTTGCTGCCCAAATTGACCTGATAAACGACTGCATATGGAGTCGACTAAAGGGGGACCCAGAGGGATACCAGGATATGACCTCAGCCCTGAAGTTCCAGCAACAGATGCCCTACGCTGTTGAGATTCAGGTAGCTCGAGAAATCATCATCCCCAGGGACATTAAAAATTTCCTACTCCCCATCAACGTAAAAAAGGAACAAAAACTGAAGGGACCAGACGCATTAATATGTCTGTCCCAGAGAATACAAGAGGAGGGAATAAAAATTACCCACACACCCTTGATAAATACGCATCAGTCAATGATGTCCGTCTACATACACAATCTCTCAAATCAGGACCTTAACCTACCCAAGGGCACCCTTATCGGCCTGGCGGTAGAGACGGGATATCACACATTCGGGGTCACCAACCAAGTGATTGGGCTCATACCGGATGAATATTTATCCGATGAGAAATTAATTGAACAATCATTCAGTTCTACCCCTGAGGGCATATTCACCATAGAATCCATTTACCCCTTCGATTCTAAGGATGGTACCTGTCGAATTGAAGAAACATCTCTTGTCTTTGAACAACCAATCAAAGAACAAGAGTACTCAAAGTCTTGATTGGGAAAAAAATACACCTCGCACACCAAATGACCTGACCACCAGACTTGAGGAGGCATATGAGATAGGGAAACCAGAAACATTTCCGGGATTCAAGGAGATAGTCGAAGAGATCGTAGCCCTCGCTGATGCCTGCACCAATGATCTTGAACGACAATTGCTCCGTGAACTCCTTTTCGAATTCCAAGATATCTTCGCTCAAAATTCCTACGATTGTGGAAATACTGATCTTCACATCGCCAAAATCCAAACCGACCCTCAGGCCCCACCGGTATTTGTAAAACAGTATAGACTTCCGCTAGCCTCCTATGAGTCGCTATCGGAGATCATTAGGAAGTTACTCGAACGGGGTATAATTAAACCCATCCACAGTTCATACAACCACCCCACACTGGGAATCCTAAAACCCAACGGACAGTGGCGCCTCTGCGCTGATCTCCGACAACTCAATAAGCGTGTCTACATGTCAGGATGGCCCGTACCATACATAGACCAATGCCTGGCCCAACTTCAGGGATCCCAGGTATTCTCGGCCCTTGACTGTGCCCAGGGGTATTGGACCATAAAAGTCAGCGAAGAAGATCAATATAAACTAGCATTCAGGAAATCAGCAATACTGCTGGGTGCGCATGCCATTCGGTTATATCAATTCTGGCCATGAATTTGCAGTCTTCATGCACAAGGCCATGCCTGATGCCTCGGAGCGAGGAACATTGACATACGTCGATGACATCCTCATTAAAAGTACCGACATGACCAAACACTTCGTAGAACTCCGACACATTTTGGGCCAGCTAAGGGTGGCCGGAGTGAAATTATCCCTTCAGAAAGCACAATGGTGCCGCACCCGAGTTAACTTCTTAGGCCATGAAGTCACCTCTGAAGGGTTAAACCCCCAAAAGAAGAAGGTTGAGGCAGTGTTTAATTGTAAGGTCCCTACTAATCTTAAAGAATTGAGATCATTTCTAGGACTGGTGAACTATTCTCGCAAGTTCATCGACAATTACGCAGAGATTAGCAAACCATTACTTCACCTGTTGAAGAAAGAGACCGAGTGGTCATGGGGCCAGGAACAAACAGACGCTATGAAGGAACTGAAGATACGACTCACCCAAGCCCCCTGCCTTGCGTATCCAGAAGGAGGTAAACCTTTTTTCCTTGAGACAGGATACACACAGGTAAGTATGAGTTCCGTTCTTTATCAGAAACAAGAAAATGTCAATAGAATTATTGCTTATGCCAGCAAATCCTTGTCCTCTGTCGAGATTAAATTTTCTGACTGCGAAAAAGCTTTATTATCCACTGTCTGGGCATTACAGAATTTCCGCAGTTACATTCAAGGTGAAAGAATTATTGTTGAGACCGCACATCAACCTTTACAATATTTACAGAGTGAACGCATCAGGGACGGAAATGTGTCAAATAGCCGCATCACTGCCTGGACTCTGTCCCTACAGGGGTGGCCTCTGGAAATTCGATATAAACAGAACAAAAAAAGTCCAGTGGCCCAGGGCCTTGCCGAGCTGCACGATTGCTCTGCCCCTGACCCCTGCACAGGGATCCCAGACCCTGACTTTTTGGAGGAACAAATGTTGTCCCCTTACAAGGTTTATGATGATAAACATTGTAAACAATTGCCATGCGTTTTTGTAGATGGCTGTGCCTATCATCACAAGGACAAGGACCAACTCCTACTAGTGGCTGGTATCGGGATCGTATGGATCCAAGGTGTAGCCCCAATCTCTGTGGGATACAAACTTGGGCCAAGAAGCAGCCAAGTTGCTGAACTCGCTGCCATCCTAAAAGCCGTTGAAATGGCCATAAGTTATCACATCAAAGAATTTGCTATCATCACCGATTCAAATTATGTAAGAAATAGTTTTGTTGAATACCTCACCCGATGGAAACGGAACAACATGGTAAAGAGTAACCATAAACCCGTAAAACATGGTAAGTTGTTTCGTCAGATCGACCACTTGGTAAGGGAACACGAGATCACACTGTATTTTAAGAAAACCAAAGGCCACTCCAAAGTCCTAGGTGAAGAGAAGGAAGGGAACGATCAGGCTGATACCCTAGCCAAAGAAGGAGCCCTAACAGGTGAGTTGCTAGATATAGATCATCTGTTAGGGTCAGTACAGTCGGAGGCCGTTACTAGGCAACAAGCTAGGATGACTGATAAATCAAATGTATTGCAATGGTGTCATGAAAACCCCAGTGAAGATTTAATTACAGCCCAAAAAGAAGACCCAATAATTGGCTTGTTTTATAAACACTTAGAATGTCCAAACCAGGATCCCCTTAGTCGAGAAAACTATCCTGGCAAGGAAGACTTACGTATATTACTGAAATCCAAATCCCAATTCACACTACATCAGGGGTTGTTGATCCGCACCTCTGAGGGGGGTATCCAACAGTGGGTAGTTCCCCTCAAGTTCAGAGGTTTAATGCTACAGCATGCCCATGATGCTCCCACGTCTGGGCACCGCGGAGAACGGATCACCTATGAGATCCTACGGGATTATGCCTACTGGCCTCATATGTTGCGTGATGTGAAAGAATACTGCCAGGGATGTTTAATATGTCCTCAATTTCAACCGGCTTCACCCACCCATAGGGCACCACTTCAAAAAAGGGGGATATGCATGCCCTGGTCAGACCTTCAAATGGATTTCATTGGGCCTGTAACAAAATCTTCACGCGGGAATCGATATATGTTAACCGTAACATGTTTATTTACTAAATATGTTGAATGCATTCCCGCACCAAATAACAGCTCTGACACATGTGCCGCCCTTTTGATAAATCACATATTCTCACGCTTTGGCCTTCCACAGAGGATGGAATCGGATAGAGGTACTCATTTCACTAGTGAGGTAATGACCAAATTGTGGAAAATTTTGGGTGTAAAAAGGAAGTTACACATTGCCTACCGGCCCGCCTCTAGCGGTGGAGTAGAACGGTACAATCAAACCATTGTCAACATACTTAAAAAATTTGTAAAGGAAACAGGCAAGGACTGGGATGTGAAGCTTCCTTTAGTCCTGATGGCATTAAGGGCAACCCCGAATACAGTCACAAAAATGTCACCCTTTGAACTTATGACCGGAAGGCGGATGGTCCTACCCCAACATCTCCTGTACCGCACCACCGATCATAACTTAATCAATGCCACCACAACTCACCAATACATTGAAGATTTGCGGAAGCATTTACAATATGCTTTCTCATTTGCCCAAAGGAACACTGAAAGAGCCGCAACTAGTGCTAAAACATATTATGACCTCAAAACCACTAAGAAGGAGTATGAGATCGGGGACAGGGTATATCTTTACAATTTCATGAGAAGCCAGGTAAAGGAACGGAAATTCCTACCGTCCTGGAGAGGTCCATTTAATATAGTGGACAAAATATCCCCCGTGGCATATAAACTACATATTCCACGAAATGGTGAAATTAGCGAGAGATGGGTACACATCAATCAGTTACGCGCATGCCACCCTAAATCCCAATTACAAGTGCTGGAGGACTGACCCTCGATAACATATACCTTCAAGGTCAATCAAGAGGGTTAACTCATCTGAGAATAAATAAATAAATAAATATATATATACATTTTTCACGTTTCTATATGATTACTCAAACTGTCTATTTTTTTTTCACAGTGTACACATCCAAGAAATGAAATCCCTGCCACAATCCGAACTTGAAATCAAAAATGACGGCGACCAGAAATACCCAAAACGAAACCCGACCATGAGACGGCCCCAGGAAACCACCACATGGAAAGTCCTTGGTATTCTGCTATGGATGTCCATACCAGGCCGGACCAGCCTAATCGCCCGACCAGGACCTTCCTCAGGAATATTAGTCCAAGAAGCCCCCGGATTTATCTTAACCGACAAAAGGATTACCACACAAAAAGTATGTGTAAGCGTGGATCCAAAGACCTCTATAGAAAGACTTTTTAACCCACAGAGGATCCAATCCCCCGAGATTAAGGAATGGTACTCCATGCACCTGAAAGCAGCAAAAACTCGGGTGGACGAGATACTGACCCAAGCTCGTAAGCCATTTGTCCCAGTAACCATTACACGCGAGAAGAGACCCAAGAGGTTCGTGGGGGTCCTGATAGCTGGACTCATATTCACAGTCCTTGGAGCTGTAGTGTCCACCACCATATCTGCTGCTAATACAGTCTCAGTAAAGACTCTTGCAATGGAAATTGAAAATTTACAAATGAATATTCAAGCCATCCACCATGAACTTGAAACGCAAAAAACTGAGTTCACCGACTTCCGCACCATCATCAATGACACGGTGGTCACTGTCAACCTGCACTCAGAACTGATCACCCGGTCTATCGACCTCCATCAAAGTCATGAACTATTCAAAAGGGAACTACTATACATCCAAGAACCAATTCTATTCCACACACTAGCCTATCTAAACGAAATACAGAATGGAATGAACGATCTCTCCCACGGACACATTCCCCTTTATTTTGTGTCCACTGAGATGATAAAAACCCTACTCACCAGGGTCAATGGAGGCGAAGTAGAAGACTTTCAAGTCAACCTGGCTTTCGAAACAGGAAGTGCTATGCCACTATATATCAATCCAGAAGATCTTGAAGTATGTTTTTTGTTAGCCATACCCTTCGTCTCCTCTAAGAATATCTATCAGATGAAAACAATCCATAATGTTGGAACATGGAGGGACGATATTCACGTACAGATCAAAACTAGGGATGAGCCGAACACCCCCGGGTTCGGTTCGCACCAGAACCTTCGAACGGACCGAAAGTTCGCGCAAATTTTCGAACCCTATACGTTATAATGGACGCGAACGTTCGAAATCAAAAGTGCTAATTACAACGGCCAATATGCATGTTAATGTCATAAAACAGGTTTGGGGACCCGGGTCCTGCCCCAGGGGACATATATCAATGCAAAAAGAACTTTTAAAAACTAACGTTTTTTCGGGAGCAGTCATTTTAATGATGAAAAAAAAAAAGTGAAATTTTCCTTTAAATATGGTACCTGGGGGGTGTCTAAAGTATGCCTGTGAAGTGGCATGTGTTTCCCGTGTTTAGAACTGTCCTTGCACAAAATGACATTTGTAAAGGAAAAAAAGAAGCCATTTAAAACCACTTGCGGCTTTAGGTTTGTTCTTAAGTAGAATCTGAACAGGTACATTATGAAGTGTAGCTCCATCCCAAAAAAATCTATTTTTAAGCTTTTTGGAGAACATAGGGAGGGGTTATCACCCCTGTAACATTTGCTGTCTTTGCACATCTGTTCAGAACATGTCACCTCACTTTCCGTCCAAATGACAAATGTTTTTGGAAAAAGTGGGGTTTTAATTGAAACAAGGATTGGTGATAAAGTATCAGTAGAGAGGAGATACCTTTTTCCCAAATTAAATCTAACAGGATAGAATTTCCCTTCCTAGGGGTAGATTTCCTCTCACTTCCTGTTTTCTCTTTCCATGTGCAAGTAGGAGTCGTTTGTAAGTTGGATGTTTGAAAGTAGGGGCCTGGCGTATATACTCTGCAGAAATTTGCCCTATTAGATGTTGGTGTAGCCACAAGACTGGTGGGCACAGGAATGGGCCCTGCTGTGAGTTAATAGATCAAGATTTGTAATTGCATGCACCTGTTGAACAGGGCAGAAAAATTGGGGGTGGTGGTGGTGGTGGACGGTGTTGCCACAAGACTGTAGGCCCTCATAGTTACTCTTGGTGGGCGCAGGAATGGGCCCTGCTGTGAGTTATTAGATCAAGATTTGTAATTGCAAGCACCTGATGAACAGGGCAGAAAAATTGGGCCTTTGGCGGTGGTGGTGGACGGTGTTGCCACAAGACTGTAGGCCCTCATAGTTACTCTTGGTGGGCGCAGGAATGGGCCCTGCTGTGAACTATTAGATCAAGATTTGTAATTACCCGCCCCTGTTAAACAGGGGCTGAAAAATTGTGCCTTAGGCACTGGTGCTGGTGCCACAACACTGCAACCCCTCACAGATACTGTACTTGGAGCACAGCAGTCACACGTGTTGCAAAGCATTTTTTAAAAAATTGTAATTACCCGCCCCTGTTAAACAGGGGCTGAAAAATTGTGCCTTAGGCACTGGTGCTGGTGCCACAACACTGCAACCCCTCACAGATACTGTACTTGGAGCACAGCAGTCACACGTGTTGCAAAGCATTTTTTAAAAAATTGTAATTACCCGCCCCTGTTAAACAGGGGCTGAAAAATTGTGCCTTAGGCACTGGTGCTGGTGCCACAACACTGCAACCCCTCACAGATACTGTACTTGGAGCACAGCAGTCACACGTGTTGCGAAGCATTTTTTTTAAAAATTGTAAGTACACGCCCCTGTTAAACAGGGGCTGAAAAATTGTGCCTTAGGCACTGGTGTGGTGGCATGGATCATTGAGGAGGAGGAAGAGGATAGTCAGTGAACATAAGAGGACAGTCACTCAGCATCAGCATAGGCAGTCTTGAAGGGATGTGACATTATAAATTATTCGGTTATATCCGCCTCAGGTGCCTGGTAGCTGGTGGTGATCCAAGACTGATTCATTTTGATGAAGGTCAGTCGATCAACCGAGGCGGTGGACAGGCGCACCCTATGATCAGTGACAAATCCTCCAGCAGCACTGAATGTGCGTTCGGAAAGAACGCTGGAGGCAGGACAGGCCAGTAGCTCAATTGCATACTGTGCAAGCTCTGGCCAGTGATCCATCCTCAGGACCCAGTAAGCCAGAGGATTTTCGGTGGGAAAGGTGTCCAAGTCTGACCTTGCCCCAAGGTATTCCTGCACCATGTATATCAGACGCTGGCGATGGTTGCTGGAACCGATCATACCTTGGGGCTGCGGACTAAAAAATTGTCTGAACGCATAGGTCCACCTTCCCCACCGCTCCTTCTGCTACTGACCGAAGCCTCAGCAACTCGTCGCCCAGGACCAGGAGTTTGTAAACTCCCAGTTTCTGGGAACGCGTTGCACAGACCTTTCTGCAAGGCCTCCCTGAGATGTCTCATCCTCTGCTCCCTCTGCGACGGCAAGATAAGGTCCGCAACCTTACCCTTGTACCGCGGATCAAGGAGAGTGGCCAGCCAGTAATGGTCCCTCTCCTTGATCCGAAGAACACGAGGATCCTTCCGCAGGCTTTGCAGGATCAGGGAGGCCATGCAGCGTAGGTTAGCTGAGGCATTCGGTCCGGAGTCTTCTGGGTCACTGAGGATGACATGATCGCCAGCCACCTCCTCCCAGCCACGTACAAGTCCACTGGTTTGTTGGGACTGTACATCATCCCTAAAAGACTGCTGCTGCTGATGCTGAGTGCCAGGCTCCACCTCCATGCTCACACAATCCTCCTCCTCCTCCTCCTCCTTCTCCTCATCCTCATCCTCTTCCTGTGTGATGGGTGGGACAGAAGGAACACTGTCCGGATAAAGGGGGCCTTGAGAGGCAAGGAAGTCCTCCTCTTCCTGCCTCTGTTCTGCCTCAAGTGCCCTGTCCATTATCCCACGCAGCGTATGCTCCAACAGGTGGACAAGAGGGACAGTGTCACTGATGCATGCACTGTCACTGCTCACCATCCTCGTGGCCTCCTCAAATGGTGAGAGGACAGTGCATGCATCCCTGATCATGCTCCACTCACGTGGGGAAAAAAAAACAAGCTCCCCTGACCCTGTCCTGGTGCCGTAGTCGCAAAGGTACTCATTGATGGCCCTCTGCTGCGTGTGCAGTCGCTGCAGCATGGCCAACGTTGAGTTCCACCTGGTGGGCATGTCACATATTAGGCGGTTCTTGGGCAGGTTCAGCTCCTTTTGCAGCTCAGTCAGCCGAGCACTGGCATTATAAGATCGGCGGAAATGCACACAGACTTTCCTGGCCTGCCTCAGGACATCCTGTAAGCCTGGGAACCTGCCCAAGAACCGCTGCACCACCAGGTTGAGGACGTGAGCCATGCAGGGCACATGGGTGAGCTGCCCCTGTCGCAGGGCGGAGAGGAGGTTGGTGCCATTGTCAGAAACGACCATTCCTGGCTTAAGCTGACGTGGCGTCAACCACCTCTCGGCCTGCCCCTGCAGAGCTGCCAGAACCTCTGGCCCAGTGTGGCTCCTGTCCCCCAAACACACCAGCGCAAGCACGGCATGGCATCTTTTTGCCTGCGTACTTGCGTAGCCCCTTGTACGCCTACGGAGCACCGCTGGTTCCAAGGACAGAGCACTGGAGGAAGAAGAAGAGGAGGGGGTGGAGGAGAGAGGTGTGTCACAACCAGTAGCAGTAGTAGCGTTTTGGAGGCGTGGTGGCGGAACAACCTCCAACACTACTGCACCTTGTCCTGCATCCCTCCCAGCTGCCAATAGAGTGACCCAATGGGCCGTGAAAGAAAGGTACCGTCCCTGTCCATGCCTGCTGGACCATGAGTCAGCGGTAATATGCACCTTACCGCTGACCGCCCTGTCCAGCGAGGCATGGACATTGCCTTCCACTTGCCGGTAGAGAGACGGAATCGCCTTCCGCGAGAAAAAGTGGCGTTTGGGAACCTGCCACTGAGGAACCGCACATTGAACAAACTCACGGAAGGGGGCCGAGTCTACCAACTGAAAAGGCAGCAGTTGAAGTGCTAGCAATTTAGCCAAGCTAGCATTCAACCGCTGGGCATGTGGATGGCTGGGAGTGTACTTCTTTCTACGGTCCAGCAGCTGGGGCAGGGAAATTTGCCTGCTGCAATCGGACGTCGGTGTACTGCAAGTACTTGGTTGTGACACACCTAATTCTACACCTTCAGTCCTCTCAGAGCAGCTTTCAGAGAGGACTGAATGTGTAGTGGGGATGGAGATCCCAGCTGATGAGGAGCAAGGAGAGGTCCGCTTAGTTCTTTGGTGTGGGTCTTTTATGTGTGCCTGCCAACGAGCTGCATGGCAGGTCGACATATGTCTGGTCATGCTTGTGGTGCCCAAGCGGCTGATGTTTTGGCCACGCGAGATACGCTTGAGACAAATATTGCAAATAGCAGTGGTGCGATCTGATGCACTCGTCTCAAAAAAGGCCCACACCAAAGAACTTTTCTGATAACGTGCAGAGGCAGCGCCCTGCACAGGCGGAGCTCTGCGGTGTTGTACAGTTGCTGTGCTGGCCTCTACCTGGCCTCCAGGGGGCATCCTGCCTCGTTGGACATGTGACACCGCATCCTCCTCCTCCTCGTCCTCCTCCTCATCCTCTCTCCCTTCAGGCACCCACGTGGAGTCAGTGACCTCATCATCCCCTCCCTCTTCACCACTAGAGCAAACCTGGCAGTAAGCTGCAGCTGGTGGAACAGTACTGCCAGATTCCTCAAGCTGGGTATAATCATCCGAGCCTTCGAATCGTTGGGCATCCTCCTGGAGCATGTACCCAACACTGTGCTCAAAGAGTTTGGGGGACTCCTCAGGAGGACATGGTGGGTCTAGGGAAGGGGTGGCTGATGATGCCATTGAGTACGCATTGGCAGCTGCTCTGCCAGTACCCTGAGCCTGGGTGAGAGAGGATGAGGAGGATGAGGAGGGCTTGGTCATCCATTCTACCAAGCCTTCAGCATGATGCGGCTCCACATGTCCAGCTGCCGAAAACAAAGACGCGCGTGTCCCATGGCCACGTGCTGATGACGATGCACGACCACGTCCACGGCCACGTCCACTAGAAACAGAGCCTGCCTGCCCTGTGTTCTTGGCTCTGCACGCTCTGCCTCCCCTTGGCGGTCTTCCAGCCATTGTAGTCGGTAGTCCTGTGGGTGCTGCTGAGAAGAATATATAGGAGCTCTGTGTGATGCTACTAACACACTAGAAGTCCTATGGGTGCTTCTGCAAAGAAAATATAGGAGCTCTGTGTGATGCCACTAACACACTAGAAGTCCTGTGGGTGCTGCTGAGAAGAAAATATAGGAGCTCTGTGTGATGCCACTAACACACTATAAGTCCTATGGGTGCTTCTGCAAAGAAAATAGAGGATCTCTGTGTGATGGGACTAACACACTACAAGTCCTATGGGTGCTTCTGGGAAGAAAATATAGGTCTGTGTGATGGGACTAACACACTTCAAGTCCTATAGGTGCTTCTGGGAACAAAATATATGATCTCTGTGTGATGGGACTAACACACTTCAAGTCCTATAGGTGCTTCTGGGAACAAAATATAGGATCTCTGTGTGATGGGACTAACACACTTCAAGTCCTATAGGTGCTTCTGGGAACAAAATATATGATCTCTGTGTGATGGGACTAACACACTTCAAGTCCTATGGGTGCTTCTGGGAAGAAAATATAGGTCTGTGTGATGGGACTAACACACTTCAAGTCCTATAGGTGCTTCTGGGAACAAAATATATGATCTCTGTGTGATGGGACTAACACACTTCAAGTCCTATAGGTGCTTCTGGGAAGAAAATGTAGGTCTGTGTGATGGGACTAACACACTTCAAGTCCTATAGGTGCCTCTGGGAACAAAATATATGATCTCTGTGTGATGGGACTAACACACTTCAAGTCCTATAGGTGCTTCTGGGAAGAAAATATAGGTCTGTGTGATGGGACTAACACACTTCAAGTCCTATAGGTGCCTCTGGGAACAAAATATATGATCTCTGTGTGATGGGACTAACACACTTCAAGTCCTATAGGTGCTTCTGGGAAGAAAATATAGGTCTGTGTGATGGGACTAACACACTTCAAGTCCTATAGGTGCTTCTGGGAACAAAATATATGATCTCTGTGTGATGGGACTAACACACTTCAAGTCCTATAGGTGCTTCTGGGAAGAAAATATAGGTCTGTGTGATGGGACTAACACACTTCAAGTCCTATAGGTGCTTCTGGGAAGAAAATGTAGGTCTGTGTGATGGGACTAACACACTTCAAGTCCTATAGGTGCCTCTGGGAACAAAATATATGATCTCTGTGTGATGGGACTAACACACTTCAAGTCCTATGGGTGCTTCTGGGAAGAAAATGTAGGTCTGTGTGATGGGACTAACACACTTCAAGTCCTATAGGTGCCTCTGGGAACAAAATATATGATCTCTGTGTGATGGGACTAACACACTTCAAGTCCTATAGGTGCTTCTGGGAAGAAAATATAGGTCTGTGTGATGGGACTAACACACTTCAAGTCCTATAGGTGCTTCTGGGAAGAAAATGTAGGTCTGTGTGATGGGACTAACACACTTCAAGTCCTATAGGTGCCTCTGGGAACAAAATATATGATCTCTGTGTGATGGGACTAACACACTACAAGTCCTATAGGTGCTTCTGGGAAGAAAATGTAGGAGCTCTGTTTGCTGCCAGTGCCTGCCTGCCACGAACACACTACAAGTCCTATAGGTGCTTCTGGGAACAAAATATAGGAGCTCTGCCTGCCTGCCACGAACACACTACAAGTCCTATAGGTGCTTCTGGGAACAAAATATAGGAGCTCTGCCTGCCTGCCACGAACACACTACAAGTCCTATAGGTGCTTCTGGGAACAAAATATAGGAGCTCTGCCTGCCTGCCACGAACACACTACAAGTCCTATAGGTGCTTCTGGGAACAAAATATAGGAGCTCTGTTTGCTGCCACTGCCTGCCAGTGCCTGCCTGCCACGAACACACTACAAGCCCCTCTTTCTAAATGAATCTATCTAACTCAATCTCTCTAAGTAAATCTCTCTAACTAAATCTAGCAGAGTGACACAGAACGATCCTGCTCTATCTACGCCGGAACAGCATGTGACCGGCGCCGACAGCGTGGCGGCCTTTTATAAGAGGGGGCGTGTACTAAAGCCCCTGAGCTGTAATTGGCTACAGGCGTCCTGCCTGTAGCCAATTATGGCTCTTCGAGTTTCCGGCGCTGTGATTGGCCAAGCATGCGGGGTCACAGTGCATGCTTGGCCAATCATCAGCCAGCAATGCACTGCGCCGGCCGCAATGCATTGCGGGGCCGCTCGCATCACACGAACGTGATGCGAGCGGCCAAAATAGTTCTGGGCTCGCCGAGCGAGCGAACACCCGGTGCTCGATGCGAACATGGGTTCGCATCGAGCACCGGGCCCATCCCTAATCAAAACCCCAGACCTGATTGCCTATCAGCCCTGGATGCCGGATTTATACGCTATACCCCTGTTGAAGGAATGCACGCGATTCAAGGACATCAACTTCCAATGTAACGGAAACCCATTTGTATATGACACAACCCACGCACTATGTGGCATGGAATATGAAAAACATGGTTCCGAACAATGCGAAGTACAAATGCGGAAAACTACAGATACATCAGAAGTCCAGGAAATACTCGTGAAAGACGAATGGCTGGTCAGCACTCCATTGAAAAACATGAGCATATTTTATGAAAAACAAATCATGAGCCGTGTCATAGCTCTACCTGCTACAGTATCTATTATCAAGGTCCCCGCCAACGCGAGAATTACAATCGGGAAAACCACATTGTATCCGATAGGAACCGAAATCTGGGAAGGGGAAGTTGAAAGTGTCGATGCCTTCCAACATCAGGACTAAGGATGGGCCCGGTGCTCGATGCGAACCCACGTTCGCATCGAGCACCGGGCGTTCGCTCGCTCGGCGAGCCCAGAACTATTTTGGCCGCTCGCATCACGTTCGTGTGTTGCGCGCGGCCCCGCAATGCATTGCGGCCGGCGCGGCCGACGCAGTGCATTGCTGGCTGATGATTGGCCAAGCATGCACTGTGACCCCGCATGCTTGGCCAATCACAGCCCCGGAAACTCGAAGAGCCATAATTGGCTACAGGCAGGACGCCTGTAGCCAATTACAGCTCAGGGGCTGTAGTACACGCCCCCCCCTATAAAACGCCGCCACGCCGTCTGCGCCGGTCACATGCTGTTCCGGCGCAGATTGAGCAGGCTGTTTCTGTGACACTCTGCTGCATTTAGATAGTTAGAGAGATTCACTTGCAGAGATTGAGTTAGATAGATTCAGTTACAAAGATTGATTGACAAAGAGGGGCTTGTAGTGTGCTCGTGGCAGGCAGGCAGAGCTCCTATATTTTGTTACCAGAAGCACCTATAGGACTTGTAGTGTGTTCGTGGCAGGCAGGCAGAGCTCCTATATTTTGTTACCAGAAGCACCTATAGGACTTGTAGTGTGTTCGTGGCAGGCAGGCAGAGCTCCTATATTTTGTTACCAGAAGCACCTATAGGACTTGTAGTGTGTTAGTGGCAGGCAGGCAGAGCTCCTATATTTTGTTACCAGAAGCACCTATAGGACTTGTAGTGTGTTCGTGGCAGGCAGGCAGAGCTCCTATATTTTGTTACCAGAAGCACCTATAGGACTTGTAGTGTGTTAGTGGCAGGCAGGCAGAGCTCCTATATTTTGTTACCAGAAGCACCTATAGGACTTGTAGTGTGTTCGTGGCAGGCAGGCAGAGCTCCTATATTTTGTTACCAGAGGCACCTATAGGACTTGTAGTGTGTTAGTGGCAGGCAGGCAGAGCTCCTATATTTTGTTACCAGAAGCACCTATAGGACTTGTAGTGTGTTCGTGGCAGGCAGGCAGAGCTCCTATATTTTGTTCCCAGAGGCACCTATAGGACTTGAAGTGTGTTAGTCCCATTACACACACAGAGCTATATTTTCTTCCCAGAAGCACCTATAGGACTTGAAGTGTGTTAGTCCCATTACACACACAGAGCTATATTTTCTTCCCAGAAGCACCTATAGGACTTGAAGTGTGTTAGTCCCATTACACACACAGAGCTATATTTTCTTCCCAGAAGCA
Source organism: Lithobates sylvaticus (assembly GCA_028564925.1). Lineage (NCBI taxonomy): Eukaryota > Metazoa > Chordata > Amphibia > Anura > Ranidae > Lithobates > Lithobates sylvaticus. The sequence continues at coordinate 118,562,903 of CM053032.1, read as the reverse complement.
CCTATAGGACTTGAAGTGTGTTAGTCCCATTACACACACAGAGCTATATTTTGTTCCCAGAAGCACCTATAGGACTTGAAGTGTGTTAGTCCCATCACACACACAGAGCTATATTTTGTTCCCAGAAGCACCTATAGGACTTGAAGTGTGTTAGTCCCATTACACACACAGAGCTATATTTTGTTCCCAGAAGCACCTATAGGACTTGAAGTGTGTTAGTCCCATTACACACACAGAGCTATATTTTCTTCCCAGAAGCACCTATAGGACTTGAAGTGTGTTAGTCCCATTACACACACAGAGCTATTTTTTCTTCCCAGAAGCACCTATAGGACTTGAAGTGTGTTAGTCCCATCACACACACAGAGCTATATTTTCTTCCCAGAAGCACCTATAGGACTTGAAGTGTGTTAGTCCCATTACACACACAGAGCTATATTTTCTTCCCAGAAGCACCTATAGGACTTGAAGTGTGTTAGTCCCATCACACACACAGAGCTATATTTTGTTCCCAGAAGCACCTATAGGACTTGAAGTGTGTTAGTCCCATTACACACACAGAGCTATATTTTCTTCCCAGAAGCACCTATAGGACTTGAAGTGTGTTAGTCCCATCACACACACAGAGCTATATTTTCTTCCCAGAAGCACCTATAGGACTTGAAGTGTGTTAGTCCCATTACACACACAGAGCTATATTTTCTTCCCAGAAGCACCTATAGGACTTGAAGTGTGTTAGTCCCATTACACACACAGAGCTATATTTTCTTCCCAGAAGCACCTATAGGACTTGAAGTGTGTTAGTCCCATCACACACACAGAGCTATATTTTGTTCCCAGAAGCACCTATAGGACTTGAAGTGTGTTAGTCCCATCACACACACAGAGCTATATTTTCTTCCCAGAAGCACCTATAGGACTTGAAGTGTGTTAGTCCCATTACACACAAAGAGCTATACTTTGTTCCCAGAAGCACCTATAGGACTTGAAGTGTGTTAGTCCCATTACACACACAGAGCTATATTTTGTTCCCAGAAGCACCTATAGGACTTGAAGTGTGTTAGTCCCATTACACACACAGAGCTATATTTTGTTCCCAGAAGCACCTATAGGACTTGAAGTGTGTTAGTCCCATTACACACACAGAGCTATATTTTCTTCCCAGAAGCACCTATAGGACTTGAAGTGTGTTAGTCCCATCACACACACAGAGCTATATTTTGTTCCCAGAAGCACCTATAGGACTTGAAGTGTGTTAGTCCCATTACACACACAGAGCTATATTTTCTTCCCAGAAGCACCTATAGGACTTGAAGTGTGTTAGTCCCATCACACACACAGAGCTATATTTTCTTCCCAGAAGCACCTATAGGACTTGAAGTGTGTTAGTCCCAATACACACACAGAGCTATATTTTCTTCCCAGAAGCACCTATAGGACTTGAAGTGTGTTAGTCCCATTACACACACAGAGCTATATTTTCTTCCCAGAAGCACCTATAGGACTTGAAGTGTGTTAGTCCCATTACACACACAGAGCTATATTTTCTTCCCAGAAGCACCTATAGGACTTGAAGTGTGTTAGTCCCATCACACACACAGAGCTATATTTTCTTCCCAGAAGCACCTATAGGACTTGAAGTGTGTTAGTCCCATTACACACACAGAGCTATATTTTCTTCCCAGAAGCACCTATAGGACTTGAAGTGTGTTAGTCCCATTACACACACAGAGCTATATTTTCTTCCCAGAAGCACCTATAGGACTTGAAGTGTGTTAGTCCCATTACACACACAGAGCTATATTTTCTTCCCAGAAGCACCTATAGGACTTGAAGTGTGTTAGTCCCATCACACACACAGAGCTATATTTTGTTCCCAGAAGCACCTATAGGACTTGAAGTGTTTTAGTCCCATTACACACACACAGCTATATTTTCTTCCCAGAAGCACCTATAGGACTTGAAGTGTGTTAGTCCCATCACACACACAGAGCTATATTTTCTTCCCAGAAGCACCTATAGGACTTGAAGTGTGTTAGTCCCATCACACAGAGCTCCTCTATTTTCTTTGCATAAGCACCCACAGGACTTCTAGTGTGTTAGTGGCATCACACAGAGCTCCTATATATTCTTCTCAGCAGCACCCACAGGACTTCTAGTGTGTTAGTGGCATCACACAGAGCTCCTCTATTTTCTTTGCATAAGCACCCACAGGACTTCTAGTGTGTTAGTGGCATCACACAGAGCTCCTCTATTTTCTTTGCAGAAGCACCCATAGGACTTCTAGTGTGTTAGTGGCATCACACAGAGCTCCTCTATTTTCTTTGCAGAAGCACCCATAGGACTTCTAGTGTGTTAGTGGCATCACACAGAGCTCCTCTATTTTCTTTGCAGAAGCACCCACAGGACTTCTAGTGTGTTAGTGGCATCACACAGAGCTCCTATATATTCTTCTCAGCAGCACCCACAGGACTTCTAGTGTGTTAGTGGCATCACACAGAGCTCCTCTATTTTCTTTGCAGAAGCACCCACAGGACTTCTAGTGTGTTAGTGGCATCACACAGAGCTCCTCTATTTTCTTTGCATAAGCACCCACAGGACTTCTAGTGTGTTAGTGGCATCACACAGAGCTCCTCTATTTTCTTTGCAGAAGCACCCATAGGACTTCTAGTGTGTTAGTGGCATCACACAGAGCTCCTCTATTTTCTTTGCAGAAGCACCCACAGGACTTCTAGTGTGTTAGTGGCATCACACAGAGCTCCTCTATTTTCTTTGCAGAAGCACCCATAGGACTTCTAGTGTGTTAGTGGCATCACACAGAGCTCCTATATATTCTTCTCAGCAGCACCCACAGGACTTCTAGTGTGTTAGTGGCATCACACAGAGCTCCTCTATTTTCTTTGCAGAAGCACCCACAGGACTTCTAGTGTGTTAGTGGCATCACACAGAGCTCCTCTATTTTCTTTGCATAAGCACCCACAGGACTTCTAGTGTGTTAGTGGCATCACACAGAGCTCCTCTATTTTCTTTGCAGAAGCACCCATAGGACTTCTAGTGTGTTAGTGGCATCACACAGAGCTCCTCTATTTTCTTTGCAGAAGCACCCATAGGACTTCTAGTGTGTTAGTGGCATCACACAGAGCTCCTATATTTTCTTCTCAGCAGCACCCACAGGACTACCGACTACAATGGCTGGAAGACCGCCAAGGGGAGGCAGAGCGTGCAGAGCCAAGAACACAGGGCAGGCAGGCTCTGTTTCTAGTGGACGTGGCCGTGGACGTGGTCGTGCATCGTCATCAGCACGTGGCCATGGGACACGCGCGTCTTTGTTTTCGGCAGCTGGACATGTGGAGCCGCATCATGCTGAAGGCTTGGTAGAATGGATGACCAAGCCCTCCTCATCCTCCTCATCCTCTCTCACCCAGGCTCAGGGTACTGACAGAGCATCATCAGCCACCCCTTCCCTAGACCCACCATGTCCTCCTGAGGAGTCCCCGAACTCTTTGAGCACAGTGTTGGGTACATGCTCCAGGAGGATGCCCAACGATTCGAAGGCTCGGATGACGATACCCAGCTTGAGGAATCTGGCAGTACAGTTCCACCAGCTGCAGCTTACTGCCAGGTTTGCTCTAGTGGTGAAGAGGGAGGGGATGATGAGGTCACTGACTCCACGTGGGTGCCTCAAGGGAGAGAGGATGAGGAGGAGGACGAGGAGGAGGAGGATGCGGCGTCACATGTCCAACGAGGCAGGATGCCCCCTGGAGGCCAGGTAGAGGCCAGCACAGCAACTGTACAACACCGCAGAGCTCCGCCTGTGCAGGGCGCTGCCTCTGCACGTTATCAGAAAAGTTCTTTGGTGTGGGCCTTTTTTGAGACGAGTGCAGCAGATCGCACCACTGCTATTTGCAATATTTGTCTCAAGCGTATCTCGCGTGGCCAAAACATCAGCCGCTTGGGCACGACAAGCATGACCAGACATATGGCGACCTGCCATGCAGCTCGTTGGCAGGCACACATAAAAGACCCACACCAAAGAACTAAGCGGACCTCTCCTTGCTCCTCCTCAGCTGGGATCTCCATCCCCACTACACCTTCAGTCCTCTCTGAAAGCTGCTCTGAGAGGACTGAAGGTGTAGAATTCGGTGTGTCACAACCAAGTACTTGCAGTACACCGACGTCCGAATGCAGCAGGCAAATTTCCCTGCCCCAGCTGCTGGACCGTAGAAAGAAGTACACTCCCAGCCATCCACATGCCCAGCGGTTGAATGCTAGCCTTGCTAAATTGCTAGCACTTCAACTGCTGCCTTTTCAGTTGGTAGACTCGGCCCCCTTCCGTGAGTTTGTTCAATGTGCGGTTCCTCAGTGGCAGGTTCCCAAACGCCACTTTTTCTCGCGGAAGGCGATTCCGTCTCTCTACCGGCATGTGGAGGGCAATGTCCATGCCTCGCTGGACAGGGCGGTCAGCGGTAAGGTGCATATTACCGCTGACTCATGGTCCAGCAGGCATGGACAGGGACGGTACCTTTCTTTCACGGCCCATTGGGTCACTCTATTGGCAGCTGGGAGGGATGCAGGACAAGGTGCAGTAGTGTTGGAGGTTGTCCCGCCACCACGCCTCCAAAACGCGACTACTGCTACTGGTTGTGACACACCTCTCTCCTCCACCCCCTCCTCTTCTTCTTCCTCCAGTGCTCTGTCCTTGGAACCAGCGGTGCTCCGTAGGCGTACAAGGGGCTACGCAAGTACGCAGGCAAAAAGATGCCATGCCGTGCTTGCGCTGGTGTGTTTGGGGGGACAGGAGCCACACTGGGCCAGAGGTTCTGGCAGCTCTGCAGGGGCAGGCCGAGAGGTGGTTGACGCCACGTCAGCTTAAGCCAGGAATGGTCGTTTCTGACAATGGCACCAACCTCCTCTCCGCCCTGCGACAGGGGCAGCTCACCCATGTGCCCTGCATGGCTCACGTCCTCAACCTGGTGGTGCAGCGGTTCTTGGGCAGGTTCCCAGGCTTACAGGATGTCCTGAGGCAGGCCAGGAAAGTCTGTGTGCATTTCCGCCGATCTTATAATGCCAGTGCTCGGCTGACTGAGCTGCAAAAGGAGCTGAACCTGCCCAAGAACCGCCTAATATCTGACATGCCCACCAGGTGGAACTCAACGTTGGCCATGCTGCAGCGACTGCACACGCAGCAGAGGGCCATCAATGAGTACCTTTGCGACTACGGCACCAGGACAGGGTCAGGGGAGCTTGGTTTTTTTTCCCCACGTCAGTGGAGCATGATCAGGGATGCATGCACTGTCCTCTCACCATTTGAGGAGGCCACGAGGATGGTGAGCAGTGACAGTGCATGCATCAGTGACACTGTCCCTCTTGTCCACCTGTTGGAGCATACGCTGCGTGGGATAATGGACAGGGCACTTGAGGCAGAACAGAGGCAGGAAGAGGAGGACTTCCTTGCCTCTCAAGGCCCCCTTTATCCGGACAGTGTTCCTTCTGTCCCACCCATCACACAGGAAGAGGATGAGGAGGAGGAGGAGGAGGAGGAGGAGGAGGAGGATTGTGTGAGCATGGAGGTGGAGCCTGGCACTCAGCATCAGCAGCAGCAGTCTTTTAGGGATGATGTACAGTCCCAACAAGCCAGTGGACTTGTACGTGGCTGGGAGGAGGTGGCTGGCGATCATGTCATCCTCAGTGACCCAGAAGACTCCGGACCGAATGCCTCAGCTAACCTACGCTGCATGGCCTCCCTGATCCTGCAAAGCCTGCGGAAGGATCCTCGTGTTCTTCGGATCAAGGAGAGGGACCATTACTGGCTGGCCACTCTCCTTGATCCGCGGTACAAGGGTAAGGTTGCGGACCTTATCTTGCCGTCGCAGAGGGAGCAGAGGATGAGACATCTCAGGGAGGCCTTGCAGAAAGGTCTGTGCAACGCGTTCCCAGAAACTGGGAGGCTACAAACTCCTGGTCCTGGGCGACGAGTTGCTGAGGCTTCGGTCAGTGGCAGAAGGAGCGGTGGGGAAGGTGGACGTCTGACCGATGCGTTCAGACAATTTTTTAGTCCGCAGCCCCAAGGTATGATCGGTTCCAGCAACCATCGCCAGCGTCTGATATACATGGTGCAGGAATACCTTGGGGCAAGGTCAGACTTGGACACCTTTCCCACCGAAAATCCTCTGGCTTACTGGGTCCTGAGGATGGATCACTGGCCAGAGCTTGCACAGTATGCAATTGAGCTACTGGCCTGTCCTGCCTCCAGCGTTCTTTCCGAACGCACATTCAGTGCTGCTGGAGGATTTGTGACTGATCATAGGGTGCGCCTGTCCACCGCCTCGGTTGATCGACTGACATTCATCAAAATGAATCAGTCTTGGATCACCACCAGCTACCAGGCACCTGAGGCGGATATAACCGAATAATTTTTAATGTCACATCCCTTCAAGACTGCCTATGCTGATGCTGAGTGACTGTCCTCTTATGTTCACTGACTATCCTCTTCCTCCTCCTCAATGATCCATGCCACCACACCAGTGCCTAAGGCACAATTTTTCAGCCCCTGTTTAACAGGGGCGTGTACTTACAATTTTTAAAAAAAATGCTTCGCAACACGTGTGACTGCTGTGCTCCAAGTACAGTCTCTGTGAGGGCCGTGTTGCAGTGTTGTGGCACCAGCACCAGTGCCTAAGGCACAATTTTTCAGCCCCTGTTTAACAGGGGCGTGTACTTACAATTTTTTAAAAAAATGCTTCGCAACACGTGTGACTGCTGTGCTCCAAGTACAGTCTCTGTGAGGGCCGTGTTGCAGTGTTGTGGCACCAGCACCAGTGCCTAAGGCACAATTTTTCAGCCCCTGTTTAACAGGGGCGTGTACTTACAATTTTTTAAAAAAATGCTTCGCAACACGTGTGACTGCTGTGCTCCAAGTACAGTCTCTGTGAGGGCCGTGTTGCAGTGTTGTGGCACCAGCACCAGTGCCTAAGGCACAATTTTTCAGCCCCTGTTTAACAGGGGCGTGTACTTACAATTTTTTAAAAAAATGCTTCGCAACACGTGTGACTGCTGTGCTCCAAGTACAGTCTCTGTGAGGGCCGTGTTGCAGTGTTGTGGCACCAGCACCAGTGCCTAAGGCACAATTTTTCAGCCCCTGTTTAACAGGGGCGTGTACTTACAATTTTTTAAAAAAATGCTTCGCAACACGTGTGACTGCTGTGCTCCAAGTACAGTCTCTGTGAGGGCCGGGTTGCAGTGTTGTGGCACCAGCACCAGTGCCTAAGGCACAATTTTTCAGCCCCTGTTTAACAGGGGCGTGTACTTACAATTTTTTAAAAAAAATGCTTCGCAACACGTGTGACTGCTGTGCTCCAAGTACAGTATCTGTGAGGGCCGGGTTGCAGTGTTGTGGCACCAGCACCAGTGCCTAAGGCACAATTTTTCAGCCCCTGTTTAACAGGGGCGTGTACTTACAATTTTTTAAAAAAATGCTTCGCAACACGTGTGACTGCTGTGCTCCAAGTACAGTCTCTGTGAGGGGTTGCAGTGTTGTGGCACCAGCACCAGTGCCTAAGGCACAATTTTTCAGCCCCTGTTTAACAGGGGCGGGTAATTACAAATCTTGATCTAATAGTTCACAGCAGGGCCCATTCCTGCGCCCACCAAGAGTAACTATGAGGGCCTGCAGTCTTGTGGCAACACCGTCCACCACCACCGCCAAAGGCCCAATTTTTCTGCCCTGTTCATCAGGTGCTTGCAATTACAAATCTTGATCTAATAACTCACAGCAGGGCCCATTCCTGCGCCCACCAAGAGTAACTATGAGGGCCTACAGTCTTGTGGCAACACCGTCCACCACCACCGCCAAAGGCCCAATTTTTCTGCCCTGTTCATCAGGTGCTTGCAATTACAAATCTTGATCTAATAACTCACAGCAGGGCCCATTCCTGCGCCCACCAAGAGTAACTGTGAGAGCTTACAGTCTTGTGGCAAAACCGTCCACCACCACCACCACCACCCCCAATTTTTCTGCCCTGTTCAACAGGTGCATGCAATTACAAATCTTGATCTATTAACTCACAGCAGGGCCCATTCCTGTGCCCACCAGTCTTGTGGCTACACCAACATCTAATAGGGCAAATTTCTGCAGAGTATATACGCCAGGCCCCTACTTTCAAACATCCAACTTACAAACGACTCCTACTTGCAAATGGAAAGAGAAAACAGGAAGTGAGAGGAAATCTACCCCTAGGAAGGGAAATTCTATCCTGTTAGATTTAATTTGGGAAAAAGGTATCTCCTCTCTACTGATACTTTATCACCAATCCTTGTTTCAATTAAAACCCCACTTTTCCAAAAACATTTGTCATTGGGACGGAAAGTGAGGTGACATGTTCTGAACAGATGTGCAAAGACAGCAAATGTTACAGGGGTGATAACCCCTCCCTATGTTCTCCAAAAAGCTTAAAAATAGATTTTTTTGGGATGGAGCTACACTTCATAATGTACCTGTTCAGATTCTACTTAAGATCAAACCTAAAGCCGCAAGTGGTTTTAAATGGCTTCTTTTTTTCCTTTACAAATGTCATTTTGTGCAAGGACAGTTCTAAACACGGGAAACACATGCCACTTCACAGGCATACTTTGGACACCCCCCAGGTACCATATTTAAAGGAAAATGTCACTTTTTTTTTTTTCACTTTATGCATCATTAAAATGACTGCTCCCGAAAAAACGTTAGTTTTTAAAAGTTCTTTTTGCATTGATATATGTCCCCTGGGGCAGGACCCGGGTCCCCAAACCTGTTTTATGACATTAACATGCATATTGGCCGTTGTAATTAGCACTTTTGATTTCGAACGTTCGCGTCCATTATAACGTATAGGGTTCGAAAATTCGCGCGAACTTTCGGTCCGTTCGAAGGTTCTGGTTCGAACCGAACCCGGGGGTGTTCGGCTCATCCCTAATCAGGACATCCCAATGAACCCAGACCTCAAATTCCTATTAGAACATAAGCCTAACCACACCCTCCAGATGTCTATAAAAAAGAACAATCTATCAATTGAAACTTTGGACTATTCCGAGAAAGACCATATCTTATTAGAGAGCAGATCATATTTCCCAATGACCGATATAATGATCCTAACCTGTATCGGACTGTTAATATTATGGTTAGTGGTCCTCACCATCCATTTGACAAAAGTATCCCGAGAAACCCACGAACAATTACCAACGGTCTTAAGGCTCATTAGCGGAGGTCACCAACAACTTTAATCTTTAATTCATTACACACAACGTTATCACCCTCTGATTCTCTCTAGGTTATGGAGTGAATTCCTGCTACGTCTCCAGGACATACCCGGAATTCAAAAGGGGGATTTTGTCATAATAGAGATACCTCGAAATATCATATTTTGATATTTCGATTTTAAGTCTGGTGAAGTCAGCAATACTAAAAGAGGACACTTCCCCCTCCCTTTAGAACCAGGTGACTAATTTATATAACCCCTTGAAAAACTGGGCTGCCGCAAACAATGTCTCAGGTTGTCTCAGAGTGAAGCCACAAAAACTTTTAATTCAAGGGAAATCCGGGTAAATAAACCCATTGTGTCAGAAAGACCAGATATCCCAAAAGTCAACTTCAATATAGACTCAGGTGCCAATAGAACAATGACTAGGAGACAAAAAGGAAGATTTCTTCCGACTGGACCAACAATGAGAGTAAACATGGAATTGTTTTCCCCGAATGTTCAAAGTTCCTTTGAGACACTGTGAGAAAACATTGAAAAGAAAATGTACAATTTGTTTTTTTTTTATATATATGATCATGAATACCCATATATCAGAAATAGGGTTATGGTATTTTTACTATAGTACAAATGGAAAATTGTGTTTAAGTAACCATTGTAAATATAAAGACAAGCTGGGACCGCATACCTATGAAAACATGCATATTACAGAGGTGATCTCAAGACAATTAGGTTGAAATCGGAAACACGTCATTGTTCATATAAACATAAATTTTCTTGTGTGATTCTAAGTGATCACGTATAAAATCATTGATTATATTACGCACAAATTACTAGAAATCCATGAGCCATATAGACCCATATTCACATCCCCAAAATATAAACACTCATTAAATAAAAATACATCCTTCTTGTTTTTTTTACAAAGTAAGTTAAATATACAATTGTTATCCTCAGACGCCCCCCCAGTGGCTGAAGGTAATATTACCTTTGGTGCTTGGCCGATCGTAAACACGTCCCCAACCAATGGAGAGTAAGCCAAACCTTCTGGGCTGAGCTCATGATAAATTTATAGATCTATTGTCCCAGAATGATATAAAGGTTGGGAAAGCCCTAAGGAGAGGATCACAGACCCCACACCAGACACACCCCCGACATCAAGAAGTCTGCTGATATTGGACCATTCTCCATCTTGTTGGGCTTTATGACCGAGACCATTCGATGTGCATAGATCTTGGTGGACATCCTCCCTTTAAGCTGATTGGTAAGATCCAGACCACACAAATGCTATTTTTTTTCCCACTATTGAAATCATAGGAATCATATTTTAGAGGTTATGTATTGATGTTTATTGACTGTCGGGGGTGTATTATTATAACCAGGTTGTAGGGAATTCTATCATATGTTTAAGTCAATTTAGATTTCTGTGTCCCCAGGGAAAGTTTAATTGCTCCATGCAATTGGTGTAACTCTGTTGGCTTAATAATTAATTCAAATTGGCAATATCGTTCTGCTGACTCTGGGAGATATACTTTGAATTTCTTCCGGCCGGAGAAGTTTGGAGGGTTACTCCCCTGAGCGACAAGGGATATTGCGTTCTTGAATATAAAGGTTAAATTACCACATATTATTTTTCCCACAGACCAATCTTGACCCCATGAGTAATTATATCAGTTTTCCCGGGTAAAAACAAATACAATTTTGAAGATGTTTTTATAATGTATGTATGGAATATCAATCACCAGAAAATTTAGTTCTGTATCAAATTGTATGAATATACTCGCTAATTAATAAAATCAAATTTACTTTATTTATTGATTGTGTGAGGAGATATTGTATATTTTGGTAAGAAAACCCCATAAATTAACTAACTCAGGAAAGGATTGTGGTATGCACTGACAGTTAGAGAAAAATTTATAAAATTACCGTAAGGTCGGAGGCACTGAAAATAAAAAGCTGAGATCTTCATTAAGATCCCATACCACAATCATAACAGCCCCATGATGTGCCCAACGTTCTGCTGTGTGCCCCATGATGTGCCCAGTGTTCTGCTGTGTGCCCCATGATGTGCCCAATGTTCTGATGTGTGCCCCATGATGTGTTGAATGTTTTGCTGTGTGCCCCATGATGTGCCCAATGTTTTGCTGTGTGCCCCATGATGTGCCCAATGTTCTGCTGTGTGCCCCATGATGTGCCCAATGTTCTGCTGTGTGCCCCATGTTCTGCTGTGTGCCCCATGATGTGCCCCATGTTCTGCTATGTGCCCCATGATGTGCCCAAGATTCTGCTGTGTGCCCCATGATGTGCCCCATGTTCTGCTGTGTGCCCCATGATGTGCCCAAGGTTCTGCTGTGTGGCCCATGATGTGCCCAAGGTTCTGCTGTGTGCCCCATGATGTGCCCAATGTTCTGCTGTGTGCCCCATAATGTGCCCTGCTTCCCCCCACCCCCGTATTGTCTCCTGACCTCCTGTGCTCTGCCCTGTTGTCCCCTGTACACTGCTTATCTCAAGTTAAACCCAGAACTGAGCATCTGTGGGGAAAAAAAACACAAGTTTCACATAAAATAGGAAAGTTCTAAGATTTGTTTCTATTATTTAAAGTGGTTGTAAACCCTCATGTTTTTTTACCTATGCATTAGTGTGAAAAAACTTCTGTCACTCAGCAGCCCCCCCATTTTACTCACCTGAGCCAGTTCGTTCCCACGCCAGAGACGCGCTCTACCTCTCTGGCCGGGGGTTCTCGGCTCTTGGCTCCCACTGCTGTCAATCAAATCCAATTACCCGGGGGCGGGGCTGAATCCGGAATTCTGTGTCTATGGACGCAAATGCAGGACACGGGAGCGCGCCCACAAGGTAACCCCCAGGGAGAGCGCTTCTCCTAGGTGGTTTCCCAATGCGGGGAGGAGCCGCGAGCGCCGTTGGGGGACCCCAGAAGAGGATGTTCAGGGCCACTCTGTTCATAACTAACTGCACAGTGGAGGTAAGTATATGTTTGTTTTTGTTTTTTTTTCTAAAACAAGGGTTTACAAGCCCTTTAATGCTATTTTTTAAAATGTTTTTATATCACAGCTCGCTGATCATGCCAAGTTCCGTGAGCTGTAGATCTGAACACTACAGGTTACAGCACACCTAAATGGTTAGCCCCACTCCTGAACCCCCAATGATTGCCTTACCCATACCTCAGTTCATTTTTAGTATTTTTCCCATTACGGGCGTGAGTGGGGCCTCATGTCTAAGTTTTGCCAAAGGCCTCTCAAAGCCTAGAGCCACCTCTGGCCAACCTCCAATACGAGTGGGACCTAGAGACCTGGCAACAAGCAGGCTCTAAAGCATATAGAGGTATCCTCAACACGTCTCTGATGGAAGCAAACATAAAGGTTCTCAGGAGATGGTACATGACACCCTCCAGACTGGCATCAATATATCCCTCAGCAGACCCCTGCTGTTTCAGAGGGTGTCAACTCAGAGGTTCCATGGTGCACATCTGGTGGGAATGCCCCAGAATCAGACCACTATGGTCAAGAATCTTTAATTTGATTACTAAGGTTACAAAATGTTCAGTTCCCAGGTCTGCATCAGTGGCACTCTTAAACGCACATATTCCAAATGTTTCCAAGCCCAAGCGAAGGTTAATTCACTTTATTCTGCTAGGGGCCAAGCTCACCATTGCTGGGACCTGGAAACGTCCGAAGATTTCCTTTGCAGCGATTATACGCAAAATCTCTTGGATAATGACCCACGAGAATCTAGCTAGTATACTTCAAGACACATCCCATAAGTTTGAATCCGTTTGGGAACCATGGGCGACTCACTGCGGGATCTCCCTCATTCCTGGAGTTCCCCCAGATAAAGTGAGAGCGGGCATCCTTGACGTGTGCCCCTTTCTATGTTTCAGATTTGTAACCTGCGTATTTAATGTACGTTTTAGGTTTGCAGTAAAGTGCTGAGGTCCATTGTAAGAAATGGGGGCTGAATCCCCATTTACTAAGAGTATAGTGCATATAGGAACATGAAATGGAATCAAATGCCTTTTTTATATCTAATGAGAGGAAACAGGCTGGGATGCGGCATAATTTCGCAGCATGTGATAGAAGGGTGGCACGTCTAATATTATCACTTGCTTGTTAGATAGGGATTAATCCTGCTTGGTCTTTATGTATAATTTAACTAATGATTAAATTAAGTCTAGTAGCAAGAATTTTGGCTAATATTTTAATATCTACTTTCTATCTACCGTATATACTCGAGTATAAGCCGACCCGAATATAAGCCGAGGCACCTAATTTTACCACAAAAAACTGGGAAAACGTATTGACTCGAGTATAAGCCTAGGGTGAGAAATGCGCAGCTACTGTAAGTGGAAAAGAGGGTCAACAATGCCCATTTGCAGCCCCACTGTGCCCATTTGCATGCCTCACTGTGCCCATTTGCAGCCATAGGTCCCCCAAACTTCAAACTTGGTAGTTAAAGGTTCCTAAATGCCCCCTAGCTGCAGCCAAAATGTGGTGTCTCTGGACCCAAAGGGTCCTGAAAGGACAGTTGACCGACTTTGGGGCCCCGTATCCCGGGGTCACTTGGTGCTAGGAACCCCATTGGATATGTTGTAGTGCTAGTTCCACTGGGTTTGCATACCAAATTTGGGGTTCCTAGCACCAAGTGGCCCCGAGATACGGGGCCCCAAATTTGGTCAACTGTACTTTCGGGACCCTTTGGGTCCAGAGACCCCAAATGTCATTCTCTGCTGCAGAAAAGTGCTTGACTCGAGTATAAGCCGAGGGGGGCTTTTTCAGCACAAAAAAAGTGCTTAAAAACTCGGCTTATACTCGAGTATATGTATGAAGGCTGGCCGGTGGCCAGCCTGTATTTGTAGGAGGAGCCTGAGAGGGCTATTTAAGCCTCCTCCTCCATCAGGGCCAGGGTCGTCGGCTTTCTGGGTTCCGTTCCGGCCACCTTTTCTGAGCGACGGTCGGCCGCAGGATTCATCCCTGGCCAGCATTCATCCCCCCCCCCCCATCATCCCTCGGTTGCTCCAGCTTGTGGGGGCGTCCTGCCATCCTTCCTTGCAGCCCATGTTCCAGCTGCGTGGGGTGCAGCCTTTCCCCAAGTTTCCATCTGGCCAACGCCACCCTGCCTGTTCTCCCTTGCAGCCATCTTCCCTCAGCGCCAGCGTGCAGCCGCCCGCCCGCTCTCCCGGCGCCCATGCCTGGAGGAGCGGGGGGCGCCCGTCCTTCCCCACTCTCCCCACAGCAGGCAGCCCGCCCTCCCTCCCGGCGCCATGCCGGGGGAGCAGGGGGGCGTCCGTCCTTCCTGTAGTCCTTCCAAGCTCTCTCCCCACAGCCACCTTCTGTCCATGCGGCGCACATGGTGGGGGGAGGGGCATCCGTCTTTTCCACCCTCCCACTTCTCCCCACTGCGTGCGGCATGTCCGCTCTCCCGGAGCCATGGGGGGAGGGGTTTTCCGCTCCTCCATCCTCCTCCCAAGCACTTCCCCAGGGCTCTGTCTGGCCGGGCTGCCGCCCGCCCGCTAGCCTGGGGAGGGGGTCGGCAGCCCGCCGACTCCTCTCCCCATGCACGGTACATATCGTCTGGTTGGGGGGTGGTCAGCCGCCCGCCGACTCCTCTCCCCCTACACGTCCAGGAGGGAGCCGCCAGTTCCTCTCTTCCTGCTGGTCTGTCTGCACTGGGGGATCACTCCTGTTTCTCCCGGTGCAGATAGGGGGGGGTGTTCGGCCGTCAAATCCTCTCTCCCCATACAGGTCGTCAGTCCATAGGGGGGGTCCGTTCTGTCCTTCCATCCACCCTCCCCTCAGCTCCATCTGACCAGTGTGTCAGACCGCTCGCTTCTCCAGGGCTCCGTCTGGCCATGGTGCTGCCCGCCCGCTTCCCACGGGGTGTGCGTTCCGCCCCTGCATTTCTGTCATTGCGTTCCGCCCTGCATTTCTGTCATTGCGTTCCGCCCTGCATTTCTGTCATTGCGTTCCGCCCTGCATTTCTGTCATTGCGTTCCGCCCTGCATTTCTGTCATTGCGTTTCGCCCCTGCATTTCTGTCATTGCGTTCCGCCCCTGCATTTCTGTCATTGCGTTCCGCCCCTGCATTTCTGTCATTGCGTTCTGCCCTGCATTTTTGTCATTGCGTTCCGCCCCTGCATTTCTGTCAATACGTTCCGCTCCTGGATTTCTGTCAATGCGTTCCGCCCTGCATTTCTGTCATTGCGTTTCGCCCCTGCATTTCTGTCATTGCGTTCCGCCCTGCATTTCTGTCATTGCGTTCCGCCCTGCATTTCTGTCATTGCGTTCCGCCCCTGCATTTCTGTCATTGTGTTCCGCCCTGCATTTTTGTCATTGCGTTCCGCCCCTGGATTTCTGTCAATACGTTCCGCTCCTGGATTTCTGTCATTGCGTTCCGCCCTGCATTTCTGTCATTGCGTTTCGCCCCTGCATTTCTGTCATTGCGTTCCGCCCCTGCATTTCTGTCATTGCGTTCCGCCCCTGCATTTCTGTCATTGTGTTCCGCCCTGCATTTTTGTCATTGCGTTCCGCCCCTGGATTTCTGTCAATACGTTCCGCTCCTGGATTTCTGTCATTGCGCTCCGCCCTGCATTTCTGTCATTGCGTTCCGCCCCTGCATTTCTGTCATTGCGTTCCGCTCCTGGATTCCTGTCATTGCGTTTCTGCCCCCCGGATTGCTGTCATTGCGTTTCTGCCCCCCGGATTGCTGTCATTGCGTTTTCTGCCCCCTGGATTGCTGTCATTGCGTTTCTGCCCCCTGGATTGCTGTCATTGCGTTTCTGCCCCCTGGATTGCTGTCATTACGTTTCTGCTCCCTGGATTGCTGTCATTACATTACATTGCGTTATGCCCCTGCATTTTCTGTCATTACATTCTGCCCCTGCATTTTCTGTCATGGCGTTTCTGCCCCTGGATTTTGGTCATTGCGTTTCTGCCCCTGGATTTTGGTCATTGCGTTTCTGCCCCTGGATTGCTGTCATTGCGTTTCTGCCCCCCCGGATTGCTGTCACTGTGTTTCTGCCCCTGGATTTCCGTCACTGCGTTTCTGCCCCCTTGATTCATGTCTTTGCGTTTCTGCCCCCTGGATTCAGGTCTTTGCGTTTCTGCCCCCTGGATTCATGTATTTGCGTTTCTGCCCCTGGATGCATGTCTTTGCGCTTCTGCCCCCTGGATTCATGTCTTTGCGTTTCTGCCCCCTGGATTCATGTCTTTGCGTTTCTGCCCCCTGGATTCATGTCTTTGCGTTTCTGCCCCCTGGATTCATGTCTTTGCGTTTCTGCCCCCTGGATTCACGTCTTTGCGTTTCTGCCCCATGGATTCACGTCTTTGCGTTTCTGCCCCCTGGATTCACGTCTTTGCGTTTCTGCCCCCTGGATTCACGTCTTTGCGTTTCTGCCCCCTGGATTCACGTCTTTGCGTTTCTGCCCCCTGGATTCACGTCTTTGCGTTTCTGCCCCCTGGATTCATGTCATTGCATTTCTGCCTTAACATTCAGCTTCAGCGTTCTGCCTCAGCAGTTCTGTCATCACGTTTCTGCCTCAGCAGTTCTGTCATCAAGTTTCTGCCTCACCAGTTCCGTCATTTCGTTTCCATCATTTCGTTTCCGCCCTTGCATTTCTGCCCCAGCATTTCTATCATTGTGTTTCAGCCTCAGCGTTTCGAGGGGCGTTGTTGTCCACCCATGGCACACACCGGTAGCTGTTTGTTCGTTGGTTGTCATGTCTCATCGTATCTGTGTTCATGTTGTACCTGGGTCAGTTAGTTAGGGCTTACGTCAGGATCTGTCACGTCTACAGATCCACACGGGCTGAGGTTTCGTTTGTTAATTGATTGTTGTCCACAATCTTCTCGCCCGCATACCATACGATGCATGTTCATTCACTACACTCATACGACTACCCACCACGGTCCGTGGGTACACCAGCCCCGAGTTTCATGTAATTTCGTTCCTGCCCCTGAATTCATGTCATTGCGTTCCAGCCTCAACAGTCAGCTTCAGCGTTCTGTCATAGCGTTTGCTGTCATCACGTTTCTGCCTCAGCATTTCTGTCATCACGTTCTGCCACCGTTTCCGTCATTTTGTTTCCACCCTTGGATTTCTGTCATTGTGTTTCAGCCTTAGCGTTTCTCAGAGGGGCGTTGTTGTTCACCCATGGCATACTCCGGTAGCTGTTTGTTCGTTGGTTGTCATGTCTCATCGTATCTGTGTTCATGTTGTACCTGGGTCAGTTAGTTAGGGCTCACGTCAGGATCTGTCACGTCTACAGATCCATACGGGCTGAGGTTTCGTTGTTAATTGATTGTTGTCCACAATCTTCTCGCCTGCATACCATACGTCATACGATGCATGGTCATTCACCACACTCATACGACTACCCACCACGGTCCGTGGGTACACCAGCCCTGAGTTTCAGGCAATTACCTGTCTCTGCGCTGCAGGTTACTCTGGCTCACTTACCACTCACACGAGGGTAGGGGGGGGGGGGGTTCTGTCGTTAGGGTCATCACGCGCAGTGGTCTTGACATTTCTGCTCATGTTCTCATTCTTAGGTAGGCACAGAGGGGCGGACGTTGTTGTTTCTCATGTCTGGTTGTCTGTCATTTCTAGTTTGTGTTCCCAGGTTGGGGCCGTCTTGGCATTCATACCTCCTTCCTCGGTTCAGGATTCAGACTCGGTAGTTGGGTCTCTGGCTGAAGCACATCCCGATCTTATCAGGTAGGACCAGTGTCCTGTGTCTGGCACGGTTCTCCATGTTGATGATGCTTATTGCCATGGCGCATGGGCCTTATCTACTTACTCCATCACTTTCATCAGGTATCCAGCATTTCGCACTCCTACCAGTGGTCCTTTTTTTGCCCTCACCCTCTCACTTCCCCACAGGGTTTTGATCGTCCCGGCTCATTCGCAGGGGTTCCTCGGACCAGGCCTTGCTCCCTTCCCCCACGTATCCTCTCATTCGCAAGCAAGTTATTCTCATGTCTAAGTTGTCTCGGGCATCAGGCCCAATCCAATCTTGCACGGGACGTTCTGTTGGTTCTGGGTAGCTTGCAGGTTCCATAGTGGGTTCCTTTCTCATCACCAAGTCAGGTGTCGGTAGGTTTCTCCTGTCACCGCAGATACTTACTGTTGCCTTGGATCATTACCTTCCCTTCTTCACCTAAACTTGCATCTTTTTGCCCTCTTCTCAGGCATACCGACCAGCTAGGCCAAGGCACACCTCAGGCCTTGGTTCTTAGGAATATCGCATTTCCCGCTTGAAGACTCTGACTACAAATGGTAAGTTTGGTTTGGAAAGCATACAAATAATTGCTGTTAATGTTTCCTGTCTAAATGAGTGACCTGATAGTATAGAGTTGAAGGCATCAGTTAAAGCGGTAGTAAAGCCGCTGAACTTTTTTTTAACACCTGTAAAGGAAAAGGCATAATGAGCTAGTATGCACCGCATACTAGCTCATTATGAAATACTTACCTTAGAACGAAGCGTCGGTAACTCACCTGGTCCACGCCGAGGTCGCTGACATGTTGCCTCGGCGTGTCTTCCGGGTATCGCGGCTCCAGCGCTGTGAGTGGCTGGAGCCGCGATGTCGTCACTCCCGCACATGCGCACGGGAGATTTCTTCCCGGCAGGGTTCGGATTCTGCCGGCCCTTCAGCCGAGAATCCCCCGTGCGCATGCGCCGCTGCAGTCAGCGGCGCATTGCACGGGGAATATCTCCTAAACCGTACAGGTTTAGGAGATATTTTTTTTACCTACAGGTAAGCCTTATTATAGGCTTACCTGTAGGTAAAAGTTATATTTTTGACTTTACTTACACTTTAAGGTGAGTGATAATGTTTCAATATATGTACTATAATATAGTGCAAAAAATCCATCAGGGCCAGGTCTTTTGTTTATTTTCAATGTTTTGATAGCACTGGACACCTCTTCAACCGATACAGTTTTCTCTAGTAGCTCTAACTGTGTTGTGGATAATGGGGGGAGGGAAATATGGGAAAAGAACACATCTGCTTTGGATGTATCCAGCCCAGTGTCAGAAGAATATAAAGTGTTTAAATGTGTTTTACATTTTTTTAATATTTTCCTTGGGTTATTAGAGTATACTGTATTTATCAGGATATATAAAACGCACAGGCACCTTCATTTTAGGAGGGAAGTTTCAGGATCAAAACTAAAATTTTAAATATAGAACTTTGAAGCAAAATAAGAGTCAGTGCCCATCAATGCAGCCTCACAATTGCCCATCTGCAGCCTGATCAATGCCATCTGCAGCCTGATCAATGCCATCTGCAGCCTTACAATTGCCCATTGATGCAGATTGATCAATGTCCATCTGCAGCCTCACAATTGCCCATCATTGTAGCTTGATCAATGCCCATTGCCATGAATGCAGCCTGATCAGTGCCATCTGCAGCCTCAACTCAGATTACTGCTGCCTCAGAGGGGACAGGGAGGGGGGCGGGACGAGCGCCATTAGATTACATACAGCGAAAATCTCCTGTTTACTCTGTGGCCTCTTTAATACAAAGTTCTATGATAGACAGAACACTGGTCCAATGCCGGCCCTGGAAACGGGACTTCCTATTACAGAGGTTGCTGAGTAAACAGGAGATCCTCGCTGTATGTAATATGACGGCTCTCTCGTCCCTCCCCCCTCCCGGTCCCTCCTATGCAGCCCAAATTATAGTATCGATGTATAACACGCATACACTATTTGCACCCAATTTTCAGAGTGAAAAGGTGTGTGTTATATGCCAATAAATACAGTATATCTTTAGTTATTTTTAGGTGAATAGGTTTAGTGGGAGAGTTGTGAGATTTGAGCGTGCGGGCCAATAGAGTTTCTGGTTTATTAGCTTTCATGTAAAAATTGTGGCAAGATCGATTGATAGTTTTATCTGCAGATTCTGTGAGAAACAGGTCAAATTCAAGTTTAGCCTTATCCAATTGCACAGAGGCGGCTCTAGGCTTTGAGAGGCCTTAGGCAAAACTTAGACATGAGGCCCCACTCACGCCCGTAATGGGAAAAATACTAAAAATGAACTGAGGTATGGGTAAGGCAATCATTGGGGGTTCAGGAGTGGGGCTAACAATTTACGTGTGCTGTAACCTGTAGTGTTCAGATCTACAACTCACGGAACATTGGCATGATCAGCGAGCTGTGATATAAAAACATTTTAAAAAATAGCATTAAAGGGGTTGTAAACCCTTGTTTTAGAAAAAAAACAAACATATACTTACCTCCACTGTGCAGTTAGTTTTGAACAGAGTGGCCCCGAACATCCTCTTCTGGGGTCCCCCAACAGCGCTTGAGGTTCCTCCCCGCATTGGGAAACCACCTAGGAGAAGCACTCTCCCTTGGGGTTACCTTGCGCTCCTGTGTCCAGCATTTGCGTCCATGGACACAGAATGCTGGATTCAGCCCCGCCCCCGGGTCATTGGATTTGATTGAAATCAGTGGGAGCCAATGGTGGTGCTGCTATCAATCTATCCAATAAAGTTCCACTTTAGGGTGGAATACCGCTTTAATTCATGGATTGTGGAAACTAACTAGTGTTGGGTGATTGTATATAGTGTATACCACATTTACCACTGAAGTCTGATCATTGGAGGCGAGAAGGCAGCAGAGCTAGAGTTGTGATCTCCTGCTTAGTGTGGTCAGTTTTGAATAGGAAAGCAGAGGGACTGGCAGGAATACCAGGGATTTCACAAAAAGGAAGCAATACAAAGAGAACAGGATACCTTTTCATACAAGTACTTGGTACAGCAGGCACATATCAGGAATAGGAAATGTTGGGATAACAAACACTTTAATTTAGTTGAATCAGTTATATTATTATTTTGCTGAAGACTATGATTTATGGATATGAAGAACTTTCTACCTTATCAAACCTTTCTACCTTAGTGAAAGATGATTTGATAATATTAATGCAAAGCTGAAACTACTTAAACCATCTTATGGTCCAGATCAGAGGAATTATGTACTAAATGATGAAAAAATACCTATAGCAAATGGCAAAAGCAAATTGCTGCCGGCAGATTTTATTCAGTGATGGACTTGTGCTGAAGATTAGTGAAGCTTAGCAATTCACTTTAAGTGATGAACCCCTGAGTCTGGAGATGAAGAGGATCCTGGACATGTTGATTGGAAGCTCCTAGAGCAGGACAAGTATTACATTCAGTGAGACGGTGAAAGGTGACTCGTATAACAAAGCCAGAGGCGGCTCTATAATTATGCAAATTAGGCGGCCGCCTAAGGCCCCGCCCTCACAGGGGCCTCGCGGCCGTCTAGTTTGCCTATTGCAGTGTTCAACACTACTCGATCTACCCGTCAATCACAGACAGCTAACGGGTAGATCGAGTAGCGGCCGACATGCAGAGTAGCGCGGGAAGCGGATGTAATGAGTCCTTACTGTCCTCTCTCATGTCACGCTGACGCTGCTTCCCGGCGGCCCCTCCCCTCCCCCGCTCATTGGAACCCTCCCCCCCCTCCGGTGTCACATTTGGCACCTTTCAGGGGGAAGGGGGTGCAGATACCTGTCTAAGACAGGTATTTACACCCACTTTTGGGCATAGACTCCCACCGGAGTCTATGCCTCTTCCTGTCCCAGCACGCTGTCTGCCGGGACACACATGGGTCCCAGCAGACAGCGCGGACGATTCTCATTGTGTTGCGCGACTCGTGCATGTGCAGTAGGGAACCGGGAAGTGAAAGGAAAGGAAAACTATCCCCAATTTTGCGCAAACCAATTAATAATTGCGATTTTTTTTTAACCAAAAATATGTAGAAGAATACGTATCGGCCTAAACTGAGGAAAAAAAAATTTTTTATATATTTTTTGGGGATATTTATTACAGCAAAAAGTAAAAAAATATTGCATTTTTTTCAAAATAGTCGCTCTATTTTTGTTTATAGCGCAAAAAATTAAAACCGCAGGGGCGATCAAATACCACCAAAAGAAAGCTCTATTTGTGGGAAAAAAAGGACGTCAATTTTGTTTGGGAGCCATGAAGCACGACCGCGCAATTGTCAGTTAAAGCGACGCAGTGCCGAATCGCAAAAAGGGGCCTGGTCCTTTGGCTGCAAATTGGTCCGGGGCTTAAGTGGTTAACTTCACAGTTCACACTTCACAAATACATTTTAAATTCAAACTGTAGCACTGACGTAAGTAATTTTTTTCCACAGTAGCATGACAATCCCTCCACCTCCGGTCTAACTAATCAGTCTCACCTTATGGCATGGACCCCTGTGCAAACAGGTGGTCATGCAAGCGGGTATCAAAAGGGTTAAAGCGGTAGTAAAGCCGCTAAACCTTTTTTTTTTTTTTTTAAACACCTGTAAAGGAAAAGGCATAATGAGCTAGTATGCACCGCATACTAGCTCATTATGAAATACTTACCTTAGAACGAAGCGTCGGTAACTCACCTGGTCCACGCCGAGGTCGCTGACATGTTGCCTCGGCGTGTCTTCCGGGTATCGCGACTCCAGCGCTGTGAGTGGCTGGAGCCGCAATGTCGTCACTCCCGCGCATGCGCACAGGAGACTTCTTCCCGGCAGGGTTCGGATTCTGCCGGCCTTTCAGCCGAGAATCCCCCGTGCGCATGCGCCGCTGCAGTCAGCGGTGCATTGCACGGGGAATATCTCCTAAACCATACAGGTTTAGGAGATATTTTTTTTACCTACAGGTAAGCCTTATTATAGGCTTACCTCTAGGTAAAAGTTATATTTTTCACTTTACAACCACTTTAACATGGACCATAAACTTCTCTCACGTCTCCTTAGATCTCAGCAAGGACGCCGGGTCATGGGTAGAAAGAAAAGATCTAAGTGCTCACTACTTAAGTATAAGATTTAATTTTTAACTACTCACATAAAGATGATAAAAACACAGCATGTAAAGCCGACAATCGTGTTAGTTCCGTAGGGCAGCAGCGGGTGACATCATGCGTAGCTCCTTCTTTGACGTCACCGGACTCCTCCCCCTTCCCTTCTTTAGCAGACTGAGGCACTTGAGGAAGGGGGAGGAGTCCAGTGACGTAGATGTCCGTGACATCACTGGATCTCCAACAGAACTCCCTGAAGCCTGCAGAGAGGTGAGTACCGATTAAAAGAATTTTAATCGACCAAAAAAATTACTCGATTAATCGAGGAATTAATCTTTAATTTCCACGGCCCTAATTTAAATGTAATTTTTTTTCTTTATAAATGGCAATTTTGCTGCAGCAGTTTCTATACACGGTATAGATGCGCCACTTTACAGGCAGACTAAAGGGACCTCCCAGGCACTATATTTAAAGGAATTTTTCATTTTTTATTGTTTCACTTTAGACATTATTAAAATCACTGCTCCTTTAACAACCTTTTTGAAAAGGTTTTTTTGTTGCATTGGTACATGTCCCCCAGGGCAGTTCCCGGGTCCCCATACCCTTTTTATGGACAATACATATAAGCCTTCAAAATAGGGAATTTAGATTTTTCCAGTTCGGGGTTCCTATAGACTTCGTCGGGGGTTTGTCGTTTGGGTCCGAACTTTTGCGATGATGTTTGAGAGTTTTGGCAGGAACCGAGGGGTGTTTGGCCCATCTCTAATGGGCAGTGGTGAGCTGAGCGTTCCTGGGCCAAAATTTGAATGAAAGTCCAAACCCCATTAAAGCCAATGGGAGTCAAATCTTTAAAATAGATTCTGGCCATTTTCAAGGCTAATAGGCAAATAAAGGGTATGGGGAACTGGATACTTCCAGGGGGTCAACATTCCTCCTTCATCAGAACTTCAAGGGGTTGTAAACCCTCATGTTTTTTCACCTTAATGCGTCCTAAAACTGACCGGCCCCCCAGCCCCCCCCCGTTTTACTCACCTGAGTCTTGTGATTCACACGCCAGAGACACGCTCTTCCCCTCTGCCCGTTGTCTCAGCTCTTGATTGGATAGATTGATAGCAGCGCAGCCATTGGCTCCCGCTGCTGCCAATCAAATCCAATGACGTGGGTGCCAGGGGCAGGGCCGAGTCCGGCATTCTGCATCTATGGATGCAAATGCTGGACTGGGGAGAACGCCCTCAAGGTAACCCCCGGGGGAGCGCTTCTCCTAGGAGGTTATATGATGAGGGCGGGAGCTACCAGTGCCCCCGGGGGACCCCAGAAGTTGAGGATCGGGGCCACTCTGTGCAAAGCGAACTGCACAGTGGAGGTAAAGTATGACATGTTTGTTATTTAAAAAAAAAAAAAAAAACGAAACAAAAATAAAACACTTTAATGATGAAAATAGGTAGAAAAACTGGTTATAAAAGACAGTTATACATATTCATCATGTCATTTATTATTTTTTATAGCATTCAGTACCTTGTACACATCATGGTGATCCAGGATGTGGTCAAAATCCTTGTATATATCATTTAGCATGTCGACAACTTCCATTGGTGTACTGTACTTGCAGATTGTGGTAAATCCAACAATATCACTGAAGTAAATTGTAACTTCCTCAAAAAATTCTGGTTCCACTAATCCAGTTTCTTTAAGTGACTTCACAACGGGCCTGAAATAACCACAAACATGATATTTTTATCATAAAATTAGCCGTAATTTTAGTTTCGTTTTTGTGAAAATATTGACTAATAATCACATTTCAAATTGCACAGTTAAAAATAAAATGTAAAAGCTTCATAAACAAAAAACATATTTCAAGCTGAACTGCAGGGAAGAAAATATTTTCCCCTTGCAGTGGGTCCCCCTCCCCACTACAAGGGTTGTAAACCTTAGACATAAAATATGAACATAGCATATAGGTGGAGGCTGGGTCTCTAACACACTCTTTAACCACTTGACCTCCCAGGGCTGTAGATCATTTTTTTCCTGGGGGGGTTTCAGCCTTGAGTACCGAAAGAACAATAATTAGCACGCCTGCCATGCTCTGACAAATTGTTGTGTATAAATACAGTATATACAGTGCCCCCAGCAGGGACATCTGTTAGTGAAGCAAATAGTAAACATGGAATTAGGCTTCAATGTCTGGTTTCTAAAGAGGTCAGACTGTAAGGCTGTTTATAGAGGGTCTCTTCTTTATAGTTAGGGCTGAGCTTCTGGCTATTTGTGGTGTCCTAACCGTGTGCAGAGAGAGCCTGTGTGTCCACAGGCTTTGCCATTGCTTCCTGTTGGTTTTCCCTGCACAGCTGCTCTCTCCCCTGGCTTTCACTCCTCATGCCTCACATAGTTTTTGTACACTGCACTCTCTGCTGGAGTCCTCTCTCCACCCAACATTTGCTGTACTGAAGGTCGCTTGCTTCCCAGTCCCTGCTGGCTCTCTCTGCATGCTCCTGCTCATGGGTCCCACCAATGACTTCTACTTTGCCAAAATGCCTCCCCCCTAAACTTTCTCCTTACCACTGGGTGCGGCCAAATCAGGCTGTTGATGCAGTGAATCAGAGTTATCCTCTCCACTCTCCTATCATCAAAGCCACCATTAGAAATCAGAGGGCCCAGTACAGACTTCGGCTAAGCCCCTTTGCCACCAAACTTAAGTCTAAAATGTAGCTGGAGGAGGCTACTAACATGCCATGGCTGTGACAATTTTGCTTTGCAGCCATGAAAAATTTGACACGGCTCATTGAGTTGACTATCATACTTGGCCATTCATGTCAATAGGGCCATTCCTCAACTCAATTTTCCTTCATCCCTTGTTCACTCATTCACATTGAGGCACGTTTTGGTTTGTTTGTCTTACACACACATGACTGGCTTTGTTTGTTGCGGTCAGTCAGTAGTTTTATGATACTTCACTATTTAATTATTCTTAGCCTCTTCCTGCTTCTTAAGACTTTTCCCATCACCATATTTCACACTATACTACACTGTATCATATTTCATGTGTCTTTATTTGATTTGCATAATAATTTCCCCCTTTCCCATTTCCTCTCACATTCCTTGCTCTTTGTGCCCTTCCTTACATCCTTTTCCTCCCCCGGCCACAACCCACCCCCTCCCCCCTTTCTCTCCTTCCCCCCCCCCTTTTTTTCATGGCTTTATCCTCCGACAGGGTAAACCCGGCCACAAGGAGGCATGGCGCCAGTTTAAAGGTCAATTGCGCAATCATATGACCGATGTGGAGGCAAACTACCGGATTGACCTTTGTCAAAGACATTGCCAAATTTGTGGTACTCCTCTGGCAGGGAGGTGAATAAAGAGGTGCACAAGACTTTGGCCACTTTTCGAAAACATGTCTTACTGCATTGTGGCGACCAGGAAAGAACCTCAGCCCAAAGCCAATCAAAAGAGGGGTTGTGTCTCTGTAAACAAGGATAACCAATAACCAGTGGGTAATGGAGTGAGAAAATAACTTGAAATTGGATTATCTCATGGTGAAGAGCCCCTACAAACATGGCCAATGGAGCAGTCTCATGAGTCACATGGGCAGGCTGTAGAGGTCTCCCATCAATAGCTTCAATATCAAGTGGAGTGGCACGAAGCTGCAATGAAATCGAGTGCTTAGACACAAAGGCACCATCTATGAACAGTCCCGGAGTCGATTAGCGCCTGTGTCTCGATGGACGACTCAGACCAAGAAAGAGTGACAGGAACAAAAAGGCTTACCCTTAAAGATAACTGTAGACTTAACAACGCCACCTAAAGTCTGTCCCCTACAGGACCTCAGGTGCAAGCGTTTCCTGGATGGGTAAGACAGGACTTCAACAAGTGACCTGCCTGGCCACAAAGGCACAATCTCTTCCTCCGCACAGACATGTGAAGCCCAACTGCATGGGTTCCACTTCTTTGGCAGACTCGGTACCAGGAGGCATTGGAGGTGAGGGAGGCAAGGGTGGGATTGTAAAGCTCTGAGACAAACATACAAGAGGCTTCCGCAAGCACTCCTTAAAGTGGTTGTAAGCCCTTACAGACCACTTTGACCTAGAGGTAAGCCTAGATTAAGGCTTAACTGTAGGTCCAAGAAATATCTCCTAAACCTACACGGTTTAGGAGATATTTGCAAAAAGACAAGACAGTGATGTAATCGCGGCTCCGGCCAATTACAGCGCCAGAGCCGGGAGACTCGGAAGTCACTCCGGGATACATGGCAGCGGTGAAGATGAAGAAGAGGACCGTTTCGGGGGCTTCATTCTCAGGTAAGTTATTCATAATGAGCTAGTATGCTATGCATACTAGCTCATTATGCCTTTGTCTTGCAGGGTTTTTTTTTTCTTTGTGGAATGGGTTAACTTCCTCTTTAACCACTTCCCTACCCGCCCATAGTCATATCAGCCCTCAAATTTTCCACTCGCATTTTGCGAGTGGAAAATTAGGTCTTGCGAGCTGGGCTGCTTGGTAGTGGTGGGGCGAGCATCGGGAGCCGTTCTCCCAGTGATCGCCCCGATTGCAGAGAGCATGGAGGAAGAGGAGACCCGCGGGATTGCAGAGCGGTATAACACGCTATAATAACAGCTTACATTGAAATCCGCTCTGCTCTGCTCGCCGTGACACAGCCCCTCCTGACCCCATGCCTGTGATAGACAGAATGCCTCCCCGCATTGGACCCGCGTTCTGTCTATCACAGGCGCGGGGTCGGGAGGAGGCGGGGCTGTGTGTCACGGCGAGCAGAGCGGAGGCAATTACAATGTAAGCTGTTATAGCGTCACGTGCTATACCGCTCTGCGATCCCGCAGGGCTATCCGCTTCCTCCTGTCATGATCCGGCTGCCAATGGGGACACAATGAGTCTGCAATGTTGGGCACAGTAAGTCTGCAATTTTGGGCACAGTGAGTCTGCAAGGGGGGCACAGTGAGTCTGCAAGGGGGGCACAGTGAGTCGGCAATGGGGGCACAGTGAATCTGAAATGGGGGCACAGTGAGTCGGCAATGGGGGCACAGTAAGTCGGCAATGGGGGCACAGTAAGTCGGCAATGTTAGGCACAATGAGTCTGCAATGTTGGGCACAATGAGTGCAATGTTGGGCACAATGAGTCTGCAATGTTGGGCACAGTAAGTCTGCAATGGGGGCACGGTGAGTCTGCAAAGGGGGCACGGTGAGTCTGCAAAGGGGGCACGGTGAGTCTGCAAAGGGGGCACGGTGAGTCTGCAAAGGGGGCACGGTGCAGCTGCAAAGGGGGCACGGTGAGTCTGCAAAGGGGGCACGGTGCAGCTGCAAAGGGGGCACGGTGCGGCTGCAAAGGGGGCACGGTGCGGCTGCAATTTTGGGTACGGTGCGGCTGCAATGGTGGGCACGGTGAGGCTGCAATGGTGGGCACGGGTCACGCTGCAATGGTGGGCACGGGTCACGCTGCAATGGTGGGCATGGGTCACGCTGCAATGATAGGCACGGGTGAGCCTGCATTGATGGACACTGGTGAGGCTGTGCTGAGGGAAACTAATAAAGTTGTTGTTAATATTTATTTTTGTAACTTAATTCTGCATAAAACATTTAGGTGTCATTTCACGAGATAATTTGTGAGGGCGTGATTAGTGGCAGAAGTAGGGGCAGGGTAGGGGTTGGGTGGGGAAACTGCTGGCGAGTAACCCTTGAGGCTTGGCTAGTGGCTTAGGACTTGAAATTTTGAGCCCTGGTCATATGACGCCCACAAGGTGGATCTCCCATCCTGGGTGGGCGTCATATGACGTCCTCCCATTCCCGGCCGCCGCAATGTCCGCCGGGCACCCGCGATTGCACGTTAAAACAGCGGGACCGTGGAGCTGTGTGTGTAAACACACAGCTCCTCGTCCTGTCAGTGCAGAGGAGACCGATCATGTGATCCCAGTACGGAGGAACACCGATCGGTCTCCTCCCCTTGTGAGTCCCTTCCCCCAACAGTTAGAATCACTACCTTAGGGAACACATTAACCCCTGCAGCGCCCCCTAGTGTTAACCCCTTCCCTGACAGTCCCATTTACACAGTAATCACTGCAATTTTATAGCAACGATCGCTGTGTAAATGTGAATGGTCCCAAAAATGTGTCAAAAGTGTCCGAAGTGTCCGCCGCAATGTCGCAGTCACGAAACAAAAATTGCAGATCGCCGCCATTACTAGTAAAAAAAAAAAATTCAATAAATCTATCCCCTATTTTTTAGACGCTATAACTTTTGCGCAAACCGATCTATATACGCTTATTGAGATTTTTTTTTTTTTTTTTACCAAAAATATGTAGAAGAATACGTATCGGCCTAAACTGAGTAAAAAAATATATATATTTTTTTTTTAATGGGATATTTATTATAGCAAAAAGTAAAAAATATATTTTTTTTTCAAAATTGTCGCTCTTCTTTTGTTTATAGCGCAAAAAATAAAAACCGCAGAGGTGATCAAATACCACCAAAAGAAAGCTCTATTTGTGGGAAAAAAAGGACGTCAATTTTGTTTGGGTGTAACGTCGCACGACCGCGCAATTGTTAGTTAAAGCGATGCAGTGCCGAATCACAAAAAGTGCTCTGGTAAGGAAGGGGGTAAAATCGCCCGGTGCTGAAGTGGTTAAAAGGAAGGTCTCTCTCGGAGTCTGGAGTCAGAATGGCAAACGTGATCAACTTTTCCAGATCTGTAGGTATGTCTCTGGCTGCTATCTCATCTTTGATTTTATCTGAGAGACCATAAGAAAAAGCCGCCATGAGAGACTCATTGTTACAAGCCACTTCTGATGCCAGAGTACGTAATTCAATGGCGTAATCAGCCATCAAATACCCTTTTAAAGGAATACCCAAACTCTGGGTAACTCAGGACAATAGGTTTTTGCGTCTCCCTTAGTGGGTTTGCCCAAGCCAAGGCTCTATCAGAAAGCAAAGAAATGATGAAGCTTACTTTGCTTCTGTTCGTGGGGAACACCTGGGGCAGCATCTCAAAGTATATGCCAACCTGGTTGAGAAGCCCTCTGCAATGAACTGGATCACCCCCAAATCGCTTGGGAGGAGGGGCGGAACCAGACATACTTCTTACAGAGGTAATATTCAAGGTGGATGCATTCACAGAGACTGGGGCAGCAGATGGGCCGGCCTGCCCCACCTGTTGTACCGGAACAGCCACAGTGGAAGGATCCAGGTGAGCAGTGCGAATCAGGAGCTTCTGTAATGCTATGGCAAACTGATCCATGCAGTGATCCTGCTCATTTAATCTGGAAAAAATATTACCACTAGGTGGATTGCCTGCATCTTCTGAATTCATGGCCTTCACCCACTGTCAGGAATAGGGATGAGCCCGGTGTTCGATTCGAACCCATGTTCGAATCGAACATCGTCCGTTTGTGTGATACGAACGGCCCACAATGCAGTGCATTGCTGGCTGATGATTGGCCAAGCATGCGCTCTGACTCAGCATGCTTGGCCAATCACAGCGCCGGCAGCGAGGAGAACCATAATTGGCCACAGGCAGGATGGGGGGTTTAGTACACGCCCCACACTATATAAGGCCGCCAGTGCGGCGACCTAGTGTAGTGTTGTGCGGCGTTCATAGAGAGAAGGATAGGCAGGGACAGTGTCAGCTGTGCTTTATACTTCTTTAGATAGCGCTGTTACAGTGAGTGTAGTGTTCAGGGAGAGAGCAGGATAGGCAGGGACAGTGTCAGCTTTGCTTTGCTTCCTAACCTAGCGCTGTTACAGTGGGTGTAGTGTGCCTACTGCACACTGCACAGCATACACCTGAATCTACCCCCTCATTGCTGGTGTTGTGTAGTTGATTTGTGCAACACAGGCATCTGCCTAATATTCAGTCAGTGTAGTGTGCCTCCTGCACAGCATACACCTGAATTTAAATAGCACTGATTGCTGTATAAATGACAATGGTCCCAAAAATGTCCTATGTGTCCGCCATAATGTCGCAGTCACAATAAAAATCGCTGATCGCCGCCATTACTAGTAAAAAAAAAAAGAAATATTAATAAAAATGCTATAAAACTATCCCCTATTTTGTAAACGCTATAACTTTTGTGCCAATCAATAATCGCTAATTGCAATTTTTTTTAACCAAAAATATATAGAAGAATACGTATCGGCCTAAACGGAGGAAAAAAAAAAAATTTATATATTTTTTGTGGATATTTATTATAGCAAAAAGTTAAAAATATTGCAATTTTTTCAAAATTGTCGCTCTATTTTTGTCTATAGTGCAAAAAATTAAAAAACGCAGAGGTGATCATATACCACCAAAAGAAAGCTCTATTTGTGGGGAAAAAAAGAACGCCAATTTTGTTTGGGAGCCACGTCGCACGACCGCGCAATTGTCAGTTAAAGCGACACAGTGCCGAATCGCAAAAAGGGGCCTGGTCCTTTGGCTGCAAATTGGTCCGGGGCTTAAGTGGTTAAATGGCTTTTTTTCCTTTACAAATGTCATTTTGTGCAGGGACAGTTCTAAACATGGGAAACACATGCCACTTCACAGGCATACTTTAGACACCCCCAGGTATGATATTTAAAGGAATATTTCACTTTTATGCATCATTAAAATGAGTGCTCCAGAAAAAACTTCAGTTTTTAAAACTTCTTTTTGCATTGATACATGTCCCCTGGGGCAGGACCCGGGTCCTCAAACCCTTTTCAGGACAATAACATGCATATTGGCCGTTATAAATAGCACTTTAGATTTTGAACATTCGCGTCCATTGTAATTAATAGGGTTCGAACGTTCGTGTGAACTTGCAGTACGTTCACAGGTTCTGGTGCGAACTGAACCCGGGGGTGTTCGGCTCATCCCTAGTCAGGAACCATGAATCAGACGGAGACAGAAAATGCAATAAAAATCACACCTTTTAATATAGTGGTAAAAATTGTACAAATAGTAAAAGTAATCAAAACATAGCCAGGGTTTGGTAATGAAAGCGGGTAGTCTGTTGTTGTGGAAATTTTATGAATATGTATTTTAATATGTATTGTCATAGTGCCTCCCAGTGTCAGTTCTCCCAAACCCACGCTAAAGAGCTGATTGGGGAAGACTGACGCTGGTTGAGATCCATTTGGTAGTGTAAAACTTCCTGATGTTGGAGAGAGGTGTTTGCAGAGTGGGGATATGTCCGCCGGCGAAAGGACCCCTGTGCGATGCACAGATGTTCGTCTGGGGGGGGATGTGTTTGCTCTGCCAAGACATTATCGGTTTAGCAGATGTGCGCTCGTGTCACCCCTGTATGCCTGATCAACATATTTGAGGTGCCATGGTATACACCTGCAGATAATCTTCCATCAGCAGGAACAGTAGTCATTGGTTGTTGTATAAACTCATAACCTGTTTGGTCATATCCTGTGAGGTCATATCCTGTGGAGGAAGCGATTGGCTGTTAGGGAAGGGCTTTTTGTTTGTGACTTCCTGTTTGTGTGAATAAAAGCAGAGAGCCTCTGCTCAGCAGGCAGATGAAGGAACGATGGAGCCAAGATGGCGATTATGTCTGTTTACTGGGGACAAGGGGAGACATGGGTTATATAAAGATGCATTATACCATTTGACTGAGAGGGCGCTTATTAGCGCAAAAGAGGATAGTGGGATTTATCCACGACAGTTAAGATGGCGAACCAGGTAGGAGTGAAAAGAACCACTTCACAATTGGATCAGTAGGCTGTCTGATGTGTTAGGTAGGTTCTGCTTTGCAAAAGAACACATTTTTCATCTTTTGGTATAATGCTGAAATTTTTATTGTATGTTTGTTATGTGTAAGTAACCGTATGTTGTGTATGATCTGTCAGTATTGATTGGGATTATTTGCCTCTGCTATGGAACCCATTTAATGCAACCTGCAATGTGTGTGTGACTGAGCAGTTTTTTTTGGCTTAGCAGGGGAGGGGCAGCCATGCATGGCTGGTCCATCATTTACAATGGGGACTGTTGGCTACTCCCTGTGGACAATAACATGGGGGGGGGGGGGGCTCTTTTTGTTTTGAGATGAAAAGATCATGCAAGCATCACTGTGGGTTGGATGGTCTCAGGTTTCTAGGATCACTGTTTGTGTTCTTAATGTCTTGCTAACTTTATTTGGGAACAAGAGTGTATATCTGAACCATGTCATTTGTGTTTTATGTAACGTTGTTGTTTGAGTGTAGAGCCTGTGTTGTTTGGTTGGCCAAGGTCCCTAGTAATATATAGCCTAAAATGTTTGTAAGAGTTCATTTGGTTTCTCAAATGTGTAGTTGTGGGGAAAAAGTGTTGGTGTTTTGGGGAAGAAATCTTGGTTTTGGCGGGATCAACAACTGCATTTTATGTGTAAATGGAATTATTTTGTCATGGCCTGGCTTTCGTCTGCCATTTTCTTTTCTTTTGTTGTCACCATGTTGCCATTGTCATCCATTTTCGCCGTGTGACCGTGGCGTGATCTTCGTTTTGTTGTAACTACAGGTTTGTGTCTGCTGTGTTTTGGTTTTGGATGGAATTGCTCTACTTTTGGGCCAGGTTTAAAAATATGATTTTGGTTTGTAGAGGCGCAGTTTAAGGATTTTGTGCTGTTTGGCCTGTGGGTCATCCCAGAGTGGAAGCTGCTCCAATTCTGTTGTGTGTATGTAGCCATGCGCTTTAGCTGAGGTTTGTATTGTATAGCCTGCAGTAGAAAAGAAAGGCTTTGGTTGACCTCCTTGAGCCATCCTTTTGCAGGAGCTTCAGTTTTTGGATTTCGTTGCGCCATAGATTTTTTAATGTCTTGATAGACATAATATGAAACTAGACTTCCCCTCCCCCTACCTCTTCCTGTTCATTTATATTTAAATAAACCAGTTAGATGGGTTTTTAGAGCTGAGAATACAGGAAGTTCTTTGCAGGTGTGCAACAGGAAGTTGGTGGGAGGAGCTTGGGGTCTTTTGACTCATGTTTGGAAGTAAATTAAAGTTGTTTTAAACTGTAATACAGTTTTGGGTAGAGAGCAAACAGGAGGCATCCACGTTATTGTTGTAATATCTAGGTACAGAGAGAAGCCACATTGTTCTGTAGAGAAAGCAGGCGAAAATAAGCTGTGCAGTTTAGTCTGGCAATGCAATATACGGTCATACAGCGCAATGCGCCTGTGTATGCATACACTGTGAGGGGTAGAAACATAATTTGGGGGGTGATCTATGGTTGTTGACTAATCATTTGGCATAGTTAATAGTTGGTTGTGAAAAGAGTGGTACGCTGTAGTTCTGTGACAAAAGTGTTGGGACAACAAGCCATAGAGTTGACGTCTCGGTTAGGGTTTCTAGTTGGGGGACTGGACCAGATATAGTGGTTGTAGTCTGTCAATCCACTGTAAAAGAAGGCACCGGACGGTGCTCTCCTAAATGGGTGCAATGGTTTCCCTGGATGCAGGGGTAAGACGATAAACTGATTTGAATCGCCATGGGTAATGAGCAATTCGTACAAGGGAAGGGATGCGAGGCTTCCCACAGTCAGACAGTTGCACAGTACATGAAGTCTAGTTTTGGGGAAAAGGCCATTAAACCACTTAAAGATTGGCATATATGGTCAGAGGGTACAGTAAGGTGTATTCCTTTGGAAGTTACTTTTGATGTCTGGAGGTACGAGACCCCAGAATAAAAAGACCTTGGAAGTAGATTGGCTGTGGCCTCAGAAATCTGTAATGATGAGTGAGTTGATGGATGTGTAGTACACGCTTGTGTGATTAAAATTCTCAGGACTGTTTTTGAACTTTGTGTGGCTGGTTCATACAAGATTCCGAGATGCTCTCATGTTTCTCCCATTGTATTTTTTTTCTATCGCTAAAAGAGTGAAGGTAGCATTCCATCTGGTTGTTTTTTCATTTTAGTTTTGGGAACTATGAAATATCTCCCCCCACATTTGTATCTAAATGTTTGTCTCATGTTTTAGTCTTCTCATTGTTTGTATGTAGTAACAAGAATATGTTTGAACCTACCGCGACAGCCCTCTTGCATGTCATGGCTGTTGCATTTAAGTAGGAATGTGAAAGTAAGGGTTACAGAGGGTTTAGTTATTGTCGGTTTTGATTAATGTCAGTGACAATTTACCAATGTACACGAATGTTGTATTGTTTACCATTCTTTGCAGGTAAAATATGAAGGATAGAGTAATACATTTTGTTTATAAGTATCTTTTCAGGTCCAAGGAGTTTCTGAAAGTGTATGTACATAGAAAGCAGGTGTATGTAGATCAGGGTTTCTCAACTCCAGTCCTCAAGGCGCCCCAACAGGTCATGTTTTCAGGATTTCCCTCAGATGAAATGGCTGTGGTATTTACTAAGGCAGTGAAACTGATCAAATTACCTGTGAAAATAATGGAAAGCCTGAAAACATGACCTGTTGGGGCGCCTTGAGGACTGGAGTTGAGAAACCCTGATGTAGATAGCTGTACACATGTATAAATACACACACTTAAGAAGGTAAAAGTATCATAGGCTATTTCACTTCATTGTGAGTCTCACTCCAGTTCGTAATAAGGAAGAAAGGGGGGGGGGGGATAGTGGTGAGAGTGACAATTTTCAAACCAATAATACTAACCGCTCTAAAGCCCCATACACACGGTCGGACAATCCGCGGACCAGGTCCGTCGGACCATGTCCGTCATACTTTGTCCGATGTTGGTTTTGCGTACACACGGTCGGACAAAGTTGTCGGAAAATCCAATCATTCTGAACGTGGTGACGTTTGTTGCCTACGACGGGACTACGTAGAGGCTAGTAGCCAATAGCTTTGGTCTTGTAATGTGATCTGAGCATGCGTGGCACTTTGTCCGGTCGGACAACCGTACACACGATCGGATTTGGTGTGATCGGACCGTGTTGACGGCAAATCTTTCCAGCAGGAGATAAGACTTTGTCCGTCGGACAAACCGACGTACACTGTCCGATGGTGCATACACACGGTCTGATTTTTCAACAACATTGTCCGATCGGACAGAATCCATGAAAAAGTCCGACCATGTGTATGGGGCTTAATTCTAGCCAAGTTTGTGACCAAGTAGGACGACTGACTGGAATTTGAATCAGCAAAAGCAGTCTGGTGAAGGACATTCCCATAAGGACCTTTTTGTCAATGGTTCCAGGTATTACATCCCAGATGGTAAGCCACGCACAGGTTATGCAGTGATCACAGTCATTAAGTTCCCACAGGTCTGGGTTATTGCTGTATGAGGTTTGTTTGGAGGTCAACCAAAACCAGAGTTGTACTTTCCTCAGCAGCATTCACCTACATTCTCTGCTGATGGGGTAGGTGCAGTCACTGTAACATGAATTTCAAAAAGGTCCACCACAGGGTTCATGAGTCCCTCTTGGACCCTGACACCATAACCAATTTACATTATTTCCAACCAGGTGACTGGGTCATTGTAAAGAAGCTCAAGGGACGAGACAACTGGATCCACTGCAAAAAGCTGCTCAATTACACCAAAGGATGAGGAGAATCTTTATTTATTATATTTTTAAAGTGTATTTTCCAACTAGCTAAGAAAGAGAACAGGACACATTATTGGGTCTACTCTAAGTCTCCACTGAGCTCTAGTGCCCCAGCGATGACGGCGGTACATGCTATATGTGATGTTCATATTGGTATGAGGAGTTTTGACAAACTAGTAAAATCCAAACAGACACTTGTCAATGGAATTTAATGATACATTTCTAGAGGGTAAAATTAGTTATAATTTTAACAATAGCTCTGGTTCTTGCCAGCTTTGGTATCAGGACAACTAGGTAGCCCACAAGTGTGCTTCAACTTTAGTTTGGTATTAATGCGGATCTACAGCTTATAAGGTAATTTCCCTAATGCAAGAGGTTCCGGGTGAATCTCGTCCCAGCACCTTATGTCGCGGCCGATCGCGAGGATCTGATGGCGCGAGAAAATGTAAGAATGGCAGGGGCAGCTGGAAGGGAATTGCTCACCAACCCCGACCAGGTCTGGGCATGGTTTCCTGCTTGTATATGGTGGGGGCTTGAGCTTAGAAACGATTGAACATATTCACATCCGTTGTGGATGGGATGTTCATTGTAAATGTTGAAGCTACAAGGAAGTTCCCACAGTCCAAGGGGGTTTCTGGGAATTCATAGGTAAAGCTTGTTGTACCTGGATCAGAGATACTGGTGACTAAGTTCAGGCCCATATGGATAAGGTTTAGATCCCTGCAAGGCAAAGCCAGAGCTATAGCTAGTGAAGTTTGAAGTCCTTTTAAGGGTCTGGGAATCTTTGGGGATTTTTTTTATTTTGCAGCGGATCATAGTTGAAGGAAGTAGGGGTATATATACTCTGTTTTTGTTTCTATGCCTTCTATATGCCGTGATGAGGTGCTACTGTTGCCTGATTGGACGAGTGAACAGTGCCCGAGCAGATGAGACGCCCCGAAGCCCAACCCACATACAAGACACAGAGGATCCCAGACCAACTGGCCTTCATGTCCTCCTCTAAGTCATCCCTTAGACCAGGGGTGGCCAACCAGTGGCCCGGGGACCACATGTGGCCCACGGAGCCCTCTGATGTGGCCCGCGACCTCCTTCTGTGGGATGGCAGATTGGAAAGCCCAGATCTTGGGTTGCAGACCCCCCTTCCCAGAGCATCTGTGTGTTGTTAAAGCAAGCCGGGAAAGCAAGCATTTGTGGAGCAGAGCTGTATAAGCTGATGTTTTCCTGTATTGCGCCGTCTCTTGCCACAGGCGGAGTGATACCAAATGCACTCTGCTGGGGATAGCAACATCAGGCGATACCTAAATGGAAGACTGTTATTAAAGGTCAGTTTATTACTAAAATTGCAGTGTATATATGGGCATATCTGCGCAGTGGTTACTGGGCTGCTTTCAAACTGGTTACCTGCACTGAGGCATAGACTTCTGTTATTACCTGCAGGTTTGGTGAGCTTTCAGAAAGTGCACCACACCTGCAGGATATAATAGAAGTCTATGGCAAAGTGTAGCTAACCCGCAGGAAAGACACAGGTGCACTGCACTGCATTAGTGTGAAAGGCCCCTTTCACACAATTGGTCTGACCCAATCGGACCCTCCATTCACCACTATGAAATGGCAGATGTAAACAGATGTGTCCTTTTACACCTGCCTACCTCCAATCTGATTCGCAAAAAACAAACAAAACAGAAGGGGATCAATCCCCTTCCGTCAGGGCGGATCGGATCAGAGGACCCATAGAGTAGAATGGACTGTGTCCGTGTCAGCACTGCACAGACCTGTCATCCGCCTGCTCTGCTCATTTTGGCCCGTGACCGATTACCAAGTCGCTTAAGTGGCCCTCGCTCTTCAAAAGGTTGGGCACCCCTGCCTTAGACAGAGTCTACATGTCAAGCTGTGTTTTTCTTTTTATAGACTGTAAAGACTGATTCATTTCCAGGTGTAAGAAGAAGATCAAGATTCATCGAGGTACACATGGGAGCATATGACAAGAAGAGAGACTGTTGTGGAAATTTTATGAAGATGTATTTTAATATGTATATTCATAGTGTCTCCCAGTGTTAGTTCTCCGGCAACCCGCTCTAAAGAGCTGACTGTGGCAGACTGATGCTGGTTGATATCCATTTGGTAGTGGAAAACTTCCTGAGGTTGAAGAGAGGTGTTTGCAGAGTGGGGATATGTACGCCAATGAAAGGGCCCCTCTGCAATGCGCAGACATTTGTTTGGGGGGAATGTGTTCGCTCTGCAAAGACATTATCGGTTTAGCGGATGTGCGCTTGTGTCACCCCTGTATGCCTGACCAACATATTTGAGGTGCCATGGCATACACCTGCAGATAATCTCCCATCAGCAGGAATGGGTAGACATTGGTTGTTGTATAAAGTCATATCCTGTTTGGTCAGATCCTGTGAGGTCATATCCCATGGAGGAAGCTATTGGCTGTTGGGGCCAGGGCTTCCTGTTTGTGACTTCCTGTTTGTGTGTGTGAATAAAAGCAAAGAGCCTCTGCTCTGCAGGCAGATGAAGGAACACTGGAGCTAAGATGGTGATTGTATGGTTACTGGGGACAAGGGGAGATATGGGTTATTTAAAGATGCATTATACCATTAGACTGAGAGGGCGCTTATTAGCACAAAAGAGGATAGTGGGTTTAGCCACGACACTGTGCATGCCAGTAAATCAGGAAGCCAGAGGCCAACATAGTTGGAGACAGCAAACAGGATCAGGAACCAGAAGGGACATCTTCCAGGCAAGTCTTTAACAGGAACACAGCAGAGAATCTACAGATATGTTGACCAAGGCGAAGGCATGGGAGAAATGAACCAGGCAGTTTAAATAGCCAAAAGGGGCTGGCTTATGAGCAGCAAATGATCACCAGGTGAGGCACTGTAGAACGATGAATGCTGGAAATTAACTGACAGCTGAGCACCGAGAAGGGAGGGCTGAGCCCAGCCCTGACAATAATATTTTTGTTGTGTAGAAGTACTATCAGACAGGGCCAGATTAAGAACATTGTGGGCCTGGTGCTGAGGATTTTGGTGGGGCCTTTTATAAACCATAAATAAATAAAAATGCAAACTATTTTTTGTTATAACAAATTAAATTAAAGAGAGAGAGGGATAGGGTTGCCACCTTTTCTTCAAGTCAAACCCGAACACTTTAGCAGCACAAGGCAATTTTTTTTTTCTTATAGTATAAGCTATACATATATTTTGCTAGTAAATAAAATTTCTAATCATATGAAGTTAAGAACAAGAGTCCCCCTTTACATCAGAGTCCACAGAGTTCCCCTTTTTACATCTGAACTAACAGAGTTCCCTTTCACTGTAAGGGGGGACTCTGATGTAAGGGAGAACTCTGGGGACTCTAACATAAGGGATGCTCTGAAAACCCTGATGTAAGGGAGAACTCTGGGGACTCTAACATAAGGGATGCTCTGAAAACCCTGATTTAAGGGGGAACACTGAGAACTCTGATGTACGGAGAGGACTCTGATGTAAGGGAGAACTCTGGGGACTCTAACATAAGGGATCCTCTGGGAACCCTGATTTAAGGGGGAACATTGAGAACTCTGATGTACGGAGAGAACTCTGATGTAAGGGGAAATGATGTGACTTCTGGTGTAAAGGGGAAATCTGATGTAAGGGGTGCTCTGAGAACCCTGATTTACCTTAGTGTACTTACTCAGAGGCAGGAGAGAGAAGGCGGGAGACTTCAGTCACAGACAGGGATGGATGGTGAGCTCACTCACCACTTGGCATTCAGCACCTCTCATCCAGATGTATCTGAGGCTGCTGGACTTCAAATTTCTGGCCCCCACTTTCCTATTCTGAGGCACAGCGCCGGGGATTGGAGTGTGGGCAGACACAGAGGGGTGGGGGGGGAGTGCAGATTGAGCCCTTTCTCCTCCTGTGTGTGTGTTACGGGGGGGTGTTAGTGCTGGCTTTGGGCAGTGTTAAAGAGTGTAACAGATACTCTCAGCTCAGACAACTGCAGCCAGCAACCCTGCTGGGAAGCCATAGTCCAGTCTGAATAATGTGTCCGGGTTTCAGGCAGTCTGAAACCCGGACGCATGATTCCAAACCCGAACTGTCCGGGTGAATCCTGGACAGGTGGCAACCCTAGAGAGGGAGGATGAGAGAGAGAGAGAGATAGAAAGGGGATGAAAGAGGTGTGAGGGGTAAGGGAGGGAGGATGAGAGAGAAAGGGGGGATGAGAGAAAGAGGATACACATGAGCATGTGTGGGAATGACATCAACGCAGCCCGGCCAAGGCAAGTGACCGAAGGCACAGAACCCGGAAGGAAGACCGGGTGAAGATGGAAGTGCCCGGGCCTCGCCGGATTGATCACAGCACAGCACTGGAAGGCTCAGTCTGACAATTT
Source organism: Lithobates sylvaticus (assembly GCA_028564925.1). Classification (NCBI taxonomy): domain Eukaryota; kingdom Metazoa; phylum Chordata; class Amphibia; order Anura; family Ranidae; genus Lithobates; species Lithobates sylvaticus. The sequence continues at coordinate 118,522,006 of CM053032.1, read as the reverse complement.
AAGTGTACCCTAATGTGCTAATATGCTGTGCATACTTGTACATTATGGCATAACCTACCCCAGGGCCTCTAAAAAGTAGTAATGTTAGAAAGGTTTATTACCGCTTTAATATCACAGGAGCCTCTCATGGGCCCCCTACTGACCCTGTGGCCCTTGGGAAGTGCCTAAGTGCATAGTTGTCAACATTTCAAAAATATTTTCAGGGACGCTTTTTTTACAAGTGTTATATTTAGAGTAGCTGACATCCCCTATGTTCCTCTATACATCACAGTAGTAATTACAAAATTAAATAAGTACTAATAATGGGGCAGAACAAATATGAGGACTGTGAGATTTCCTTTAGTTGAACTAACAAAAGTGTGCCCATTCTAGAGCTGGTAACATTGAGGATATTCAGTATAATTTAAAATTATGGGTAAGAGGCATAGGGGAGGAGTATGGATGGTATAAAAGTGGGAAGTATGTGCAGATGAGGGAGAGGAATGTGGAGGGTCTAACAGTGGGCACTATGTACATGAGAGGAGTGCAGAGGGTATGGCAGAAGGCACTATGTACAGGAGAGGAGTGTGAAGGGTATGACAGTGGGCAGTATGCACAGGAGTGTGGAGGGTATGACAGTGGGCACTATGTACAGGAGAGAAGTGTGGAGAGTAGGACAGTAAGCAGTAATTACAGGAGAGGAGTGTGGAGGGAGGGTATGACGGTGGGCACTATGTATAGGAGAGGAGTATGGAGGGTATGACAGTGAGTAGTATGTACAGGAGAGGAGTGTGGACGGTATGACAGTGGGCACTATGTATAGGAGAGAAGTGTGGAGGGTATGACAGTGGGCACTATGTATAGGAGAGGAGTATGGAGGGTATGACAGTGAGTAGTATGTACAGGAGAGGAGTGTGGAGGGTATGACAGTGAGCACTATGTATAGGAGAGAAGTGTTAGAGGTATGACAGTGGGCTCTATGTATAGGAGAGGAGTGTGGAGGGTATGACAGTGAGTAGTATGTACTGGAGAGGAGTGTTGGAGGTATGACAGTGGGCACTATGTATAGGAGAGGAGTGTGGAGGGTATGACAGTGAGTAGTATGTACAGGAGAGGAGGGTATGATGGTGGGCACTATGTATAGGAGAGGAGTGTGGAGGGTACGACAGTGGGCACTATGTACAGGAGAGGTGTATGACAGCGGGCACTATGTACAGGAGAGGAGTGTGTAGGATATGACAGCGGGCACTATGTATAGGACAGAAATGTGGAGGGTATGACAGTGAGCAGTATGTACAGGAGAGAAGTGTAGAGAGTATGACAGTGGGCACTATGTATAGGAGAGAAGTGTGAAGAGTATGACAGTGGGCACTATGTATAGGAAAGGAGGATGAAGTAATCTGGGAAGGAAAAATGTAAAGGTTTGTGGAAGGATGTTTAGGGACTGCGTAGTGGTTAAGCGGGCCATACATGGATTGAAATTACACCAATTAAGCAGAGACCAGCCATAGTCGATCTATGTATGGGCTAGCTGGTTTTACACAAGTCAACCTATTAACCGACTTGAGTACAACCAGCCTGTCAGGTTTTCCCCAAAACAATCAGTGCTGCCAGCTATAGTTAGCAACACTAATCATTGTATTTACTGGCAGAACACAATAACACTGCGGGAGTGATTGCCCCATTCACAGGTCAGCAGGTGAGAGGGTGTGTGGGGACAGGCTGGGGAGAGATACTAGTCAGTGGCTGGGTAGGCACTGGTTAGTATCAGAGCCAGATACACACAGGTTACATATGCCACGATTGTTAGAGCGAGACCTCCACTGTAACTCCAAACATGTAACCTGTAAAAAAACTGAAAGCATCGCTTAGTACACAACAAAAATTTTTTTATGAATGAAACAGTTTCTTTCCAAAATAAAGTTTGAAAAATTGCTGCGCAAATATCGTGTAACATAAAAAGTTGCAAAGACCACCATTTTATTCCATAGGGTGTCTGCTAAAACAATATATATAATGCTTGAGGCTTCTGAGCAATTTTCTAGCATAAAAAAAATGATGATTTTTACATGTAGGAGAGAAGTCTCAGAATTGGCCTGGGTGACAAGGGGTTAATTATCATAAGTAATATACAAATTATTATTATAAGCCCTGTGAGTTCATCCTCTCAGTCTGCTGCAGAGTGTTCCTGCTTGTATTTAAACTGGCCGCTCTGTATGTAGCTTCTGACCGGCTGCGCAAGCAGCTCTGTATCTCCGGAACCATAGATGATAGCAGCTCCACATTTTAACCAGTACTGGAGTGGGTCTTTAGCTACATACCCTCCAAATATGGGGTCTCTGTGACTCCTGATCGCCGAGCTACAACCCTCGAAGTCAATCTTTTTTTTTTTTTTGATTTTTTTTTTTTTGGGGCAAATGGGCCTATCTTGAGAAAGGGGCCTGGAGCTGCAGCTCCAATAGCCCCTATGTTAATCCGGCCCTGCTATCAGAAGAGGAAATACAGCTGAAAACTATGTCACAGTTAGGGGTCAGGCACCAGTAGCTACAGCATTAGAGAGGCTCTGACCAACCAGCAGGATAAGTACACAAACAGGTCATCCTGGAAGAAGACATGGGTCTAAGCACTAACTGGTATACACCTGGCACTCCTGATAGTGTCGTTTGCTGCATGTTAGTACCAGGTCCCGCCCCACCAGGAGGTGAGCAAGCCAGTTCAGTAGCAGATATAGCAGGTCGGGATCAAGCAGAAGCCTAGTCAGTAAACAAGCCAAAGATCAGTAACAAGTGGTTGCAGGTTGGGAAAAAGCAGAAGCTTAGTTGAGGAACAAGCCAAAGGTCAATAACGAATGGTTGCAGGTTGGGATCAAGTGGATGCATAGTTGAGAAACATGCCAAAAGTTGGTAATAAGCGGTAGTGGAGATACGGACAGCTGCAGGTACACACAGGAACAAGATATCGACTGGAGAGAGCACAATAATCTGGCAAACAGGAAATGCAGAGGCATGGCTTAAATCAGTAAGTTCATGGGAGGAGCAAAAAGTTCAAGGTTCACCAGAAGCCAGAGACAAGGCAAGATTGTCCAAAGAGTGGGAGCTGGCCAGCATCTCAGGTGGCACAGTGAAAAGAGATGCAGCCAGACACTACAGAGGTTGCAGGTTTATATCCAGACCCTGAGAAGATATTTTGGGGAAAAAACGACCTATTACAAATATTTTTGGAGTGGAAATCAATCATATTGGATTGCTGCTGCTGTATGTAAATTATATTAATTTGTGGCACTGCAGATGAATATAATTAACTACCTATTTGTGATGAACAAATCCCTGCTAGTGGCCATTATATATCTGGTCAGAGCGTGGGTGTTACATTTGTATTTTAGTTGCTGCTGTATGTAAGTCAAGCAATCATGTAAAAGTAAACTAAATTAATAATGGGCATGGACAGGATGTGAAGGAGGCAGGCTGTACTTCAGGCAAGTACTTCACTGTACTTTTTTTCAGCGCCATTCGGCTCTCTACCTTCCTTGCACACCAGCAGTTGTTCCCAGAAGCTGCTCATGTCTCACCCCAAGCAGCACAGCACTCGGCTTCCACAGCGACCATCTTTTCCACGAGGTCACCAAGCGCAGTCATGTCAGCAAGCACACAGACAACAGCTCCTGATTAGGGATGGGCCCGGTGCTCGATTCGAACCCACGTTCGAATCGAGCACCGGGCGTTCGCTCGCTCGGTGAGCCCAGAACTATTTGGGCCGTTCGCATCACATTCGTGTGATGCGAGCGGCCCCGCAATGCATTGCGGCTGGCACGGCCGGCGCAGTGCATTGCTGGCTGATGATTGGCCAAGCATGCACTGTGACCCCGCATGCTTGGCCAATCACAGCGCCGGAAACTCGGAGAGCAATAATTGGCTACAGGCAGGACGCCTGTAGCCAATTAAAGCTCAGGGGCTTTAGTACACGCCCCACCATTTAAAAGGCCGCCACGCCGTCGGCCCCGGTCACATGTGTTCTGGCTTTAGGAGAGAGCAGTCTGCTGATTCTGTCTTTGCTTGATTGCTATTTCTTTGCTAAACCATTGCTACCTGAGTCATTCATCATTAGTGATCGTTCATTGCTGCTGATTGCACAGTTAGTGTGTTATTAGCTGCTGCTGGGGTTTAGTCTGGTGCGTGCGTACTGTTAGTACAGTATTGCAGTAGCACCAACCGCAGTGCTGTTAGCACAGCATTGCACCCCAACTTCTGTCCCAACCTTCTGTCCCATCCATATATTACCTATAGTGTCTTTGTGTCAGCAGCACCCATAAGACTTCTAGTGTGTTAGTGGCAGCACACAGAGCTCCTATATTTTCTTCTCAGCAGCACACATATACTACCTATTGTGCCAGCAGCACCCATAGGACTTCTAGTGTGTTAGTGGCAGCACACAGAGCTCCTATATTTTCTTCTCAGCAGCACCCATAGGACTTCTAGTGTGTTAGTGGAAGCACACAGAGCTCCTATATTTTCTTGACAGCAGCACACATATTTTACCTATTGTGTCAGCAGCACCCATAGGACTTCTAGTGTGTTAGTGGCAACACACAGAGCTCCTATATTTTCTTCTCAGCAGCACCCATAGGACTTCTCGTGTGTTAGTGGCAGCACACAGAGCTCCTATATTTTCTTCTCAGCAGCACCCATAGGACTTCTAGTGTGTTAGTGGCAGCACACAGAGCTCCTATATTTTCTTCTCAGCAGCACACATATACTACCTATTGTGTCAGCAGCACCCATAGGACTTATAGTGTGTTAGTGTCAGCACCCATATGACCTACAGTGTGTTGTGAGCACACATAGGAGCTCTATTTTTTATACTATATACACTACCGACTACAATGGCTGGAAGACCGCCAAGGAGAGGCAGAGCGTGCCGAGGCAAGAACACAGGGCAGGCAGGCTCTGTTTCTAGAGACAACAGTGCTGGCCGTGGACGTGGTCGTGCATCGTCATCAGCACGTGGCCATGGGACACGCTTGTCTTTGTTTTCGGCAGCTGGACATGTGGAGCCGCATCATGCCGAAGGCTTGGTAGAATGGATGACCAAGCCCTCCTCATCCTCCTCATCCTCTCTCACCCAGGCTGAGGGTACTGGCAGAGCAGCTGCCAACGCGTACTCAATGGCATCATCCGCCACCCCTTCCCTAGACCCACCATGTCCTCCTGAGGAGTCCCCCGAACTGTTTGAGCACAGTGTTGGGTACATGCTCCAGAAGGATGCCCAACGATTCGAAGGCTCGGATGATGATACCCAGCTTGAGGAAGTCAGTAGTGTGCGCGCAGAGAGAGGGGATGCTGAAGGACAGCAATCTGGCAGTACTGTTCCACCAGCTGCAGCTTACTGCCAGGTTTGCTCTAGTGGTGAAGAGGGAGGGGATGATGAGGTCACTGACTCCACGTGGGTGCCTGAAGGGAGAGAGGAGGAGGAGGAGGAGGAGGAGGAGGAGGAGGAGGAGGAGGATGCGGCGTCACATGTCCAACGAGGCAGGATGCCCCCTGGAGGCCAGCTAGAGGCCAGCAAAGCAACTGTACCACACCGCAGAGCTCCGCCTGTGCAGGGCGCTGCCTCTGCACATTATCACAAAAGTTCTTTGGTGTGGGCCTTTTTTGAGACGAGTGCATCAGATCGCACCACTGCTATTTGCAATATTTGTCTCAAGCGTATCTCGCGTGGCCAAAACATCAGCCGCTTGGGCACCACAAGCATGAGCAGACATATGTCGACCTGCCATGCAGCTCGTTGGCAAGCACACATAAAAGACCCACACCAAAGAACAAAGCGGACCTCTCCTTGCTCCTCATCAGCTGGGATCACCATCCCCACTATATCTTCCGTTCTCTCTGAAAGCTGCTCTGAGAGGACTGAAGGTGTAGAATTAGGTGTGTCACAACCAAGTACACCAACGTCCGATTGTAGCAGGCAAATTTCCCTGCCCCAGCTGCTGGACGTCGAAAGAAGTATACTCCCAGCCGTCCACATGCCCAGCGGTTGAATGCTAGCTTGGCTAAATTGCTAGCACTTCAACTGCTGCCTTTTCAGTTGGTAGACTCGGCCCCCTTCCGTGAGTTTGTTCAATGTGCGGTTCCTCAGTGGCAGGTTCCCAAACGCCACTTTTTCTCACGGAAGGCGATTCCGTCTCTCTACCTGCATGTGGAAGGCAATGTTCATGCCTCGCTGGACAGGGCGGTCAGCGGTAAGGTGCATATTACCGCTGACTCATGGTCCAGCAGGCATGGACAGGGACGTTATCTTTCTTTCACGGCCCATTGGGTCACTCTATTGGCAGCTGGGAGGGATGCAGGACAAGGTGCAGTAGTGTTGGAGGTTGTTCCGCCACCACGCCTCCAAAATGCTACTACTGGTTGTGACACACCTCTCTCCTCCACCCCCTCCTCTTCTTCTTCCTCCAGTGCTCTGTCCTCGGAACCAGCGGTGCTCCGTAGGCGTACAAGTGGCTACGCGAGTACGCAGGCAAAAAGATGTCATGCCGTGCTTGCGCTGGTGTGTTTGGGGGACAGGAGCCACACTGGGGCAGAGGTTCTGGCAGCTCTGCAGGGGCAGGCCGAGAGGTGGTTGACGCCACGCCAGCTTAAGCCAGGAATGGTCGTTTCTGACAATGGCACCAACCTCCTCTCCGCCCTGCGACAGGGGCAGCTCACCCATGTGCCCTGTATGGCTCACGTCCTCAACCTGGTGGTGCAGCTGTTCTTGGGCAGGTACCCAGGCTTACAGGATGTCCTGAGGCAGGCCAGGAAAGTCTGTGTGCATTTCTGCCGATCTTATAATGCCAGTGCTCGGCTGACTGAGCTGCAAAAGGAGCTGAACCTGCCCATGAACCGCCTAATATGTGACATGCCCACCAGGTGGAACTCAACGTTGGCCATGCTGCAGCGACTGCACACGCAGCAGAGGGCCATCAATGAGTACCTTTGCGACTACGGCACCAGGACAGGGTCAGGGGAGCTTGGCTTTTTTTCCCCACGCCAGTGGAGCATCATCAGGGATGCATGCACTGTCCTCTCACCATTTGAGGAGGCCACGAGGATGGTGAGCAGTGACAGTGCATGCATCAGTGACACTGTACCTCTTGTCCACCTGTTGGAGCATACGCTGCGTGGGATAATGGACAGGGCACTTGAGGCAGAACAGAGTCAGGAAGAGGAGGACTTCCTTGCCTCTCAAGGCCCCCTTTATCCAGACAGTGTTCCTTCTGTCCCACCCATCACACAGGAGGAGGAGGAGGATTGTGTGAGCATGGAGGTGGAGCCTGGCACTCAGCATCAGCAGCAGCAGTCTTTTAGGGATGATGTACAGTCCCAACAAACCAGTGGACTTGTACGTGGCTGGGAGGAGGTGGCTGGCGATCATGTCATCCTCAGTGACCCAGAAGACTCCGGACCGAATGCCTCAGCTAACCTACCTAGCATGGCCTCCCTGATCCTGCAAAGCCTGCGGAAGGATCCTCGTGTTCTTCGGATCAAGGAGAGGGACCATTACTGGCTGGCCACTCTCCTTGATCCACGGTACAAGGGTAAGGTTGCGGACCTTATCTTGCCGTCGCAGAGGGAGCAGAGGATGAGACATCTCAGGGAGACCTTGCAGAAAGGTCTGTGCAACGCGTTCCCAGAAACTGGGAGGTTACAAACTCCTGGTCCTGGACGACGAGTTGCTGAGCCTTCGGTCAGTAGCAGAAGGAGCGGTGGGGAAGGTGGACGTCTGACCGATGCGTTCAGACAATTTTTTAGTCCGCAGCCCCAAGGTATGATCGGTTCCAGCAACCATCGCCAGCGTCTGATATACATGGTGCAGGAATACCTAGGGGCAAGGTCAGACTTGGACACCTTTCCCACCGAAAATCCTCTGGCTTACTGGGTCCTGAGGATGGATCACTGGCCAGAGCTTGCACAGTATGCAATTGAGCTACTGGCCTGTCCTGCATCCAGCGTTCTTTCCGAACGCACATTCAGTGCTGCTGGAGGATTTGTCACCGATCATAGGGTGCGCCTGTCCACCGACTCGGTTGATCGACTGACCTTCAGAAAAATGAATCAGTCTTGGATCACCACCAGCTACCAGGCACCTGAAGCGGATATAACTGAATAATTTATAATGTCACATCCCTTCAAGACTGCCTATGCTGATGCTGAGTGACTGTCCTGTTATGTTCACTGACTATCCTCTTCCTCCTCCTCAATGATCCATGCCACCACACCAGTGCCTAAGACACAATTTTTCAGCCCCTGTATAACAGGGGCGTGTACTTACAATTTTTTAAAAAAAAATGCTTCAACAGGTGTGACTGCTGTGCTCCAAGTACAGTATCTGTGAGGGGTTGCAGTGTTGTGGCACCAGCACCAATGCCTAAGGCACAATTTTTCAGCCCCTGTTGGGGCGTGTAATTACAATTTTTAGGCAATGCTTTGCAACAGGTCTCATTGCTGTGCTAAGAGTACAGTATCTGTGAGGGGTTGCAGTGTTGTGGCAACAGCACCAATGCCTAAGGCACAATTTTTCAGCCCCTGTTTAACAGGGGCGTGTAATTACAAATCTTGATCTAATAGTTCACAGCAGGGCCCATTTCTGCGCCCACCAAGAGTAACTATGAGGGCCTACAGTCTTGTGGCAACACCGTCCACCACCACCAAAGGCCCAATTTTTCTGCCCGGTTCAACAGGTGCATGCAAGTACAAACCTTGATCTATTAACTCACAGCAAGGCCCATTCCTGTGCCCACCAAGAGTAACTGTGAGGGCTTACAGTCTTGTGGCTACACCAACATCTAAGTATATACGGCAGGCCCCTACTTTCAAACATCCAACTTACAAACGACTCCTACTTGCAAACGGAAAGAGAAAACAGGAAGTGAGAGGAAATCTACCCCTAGGAAGGGAAATTCTATCCTGTTAGATTTAATTTGGGAAAAAGGTATCTCCTCTCTACTGATGCTTTATCACCAATCCTTGTTTCAATTAAAACCCCACCTTTCCAAAAACATTTGTCATTGGGACGGAAAGTGAGGTGAAATGTTCTGAACAGATGTGCAAAGACAGCAAATGTTACAGGGGTGATAACCCCTCCCTATGTTCTCCAAAAAGCTTAAAAATAGATTTTTTTGGGATGGAGCTACACTTCATAATGTACCTGTTCAGATTCTACTGAAGAACAAACCTACAGTCCGTGTCTTGTTTGCACCACCTATATACTGCTGTTCAGAGTATATAGGGTTGTAGGTATAGGGTTTTATTTTGGGTGCGGGGTCCCCCTTAATATCCATACAAGACCCAAAGGGGCTGGGGTGGGGGGGGGGGGGATGGGGTAGCCATGCCATTTTTCTCAAGGATTTTCAGCCATATGGCGGCCAGGACAAGACATGACATTAAAGCCGCAAGTGGTTTTAAATGGCTTCTTTTTTTCCTTTACAAATGTCATTTTGTGCAGGGACAGTTCTAAACACGGGAAACACATGCCACTTCACAGGCATACTTTAGACACCCCCCAGGTACCATATTTAAAGGAAAATTTCACTTTTTTTTTTTCACTTTATGCATCATTAAAATAACTGCTCCCGAAAAAACGTTAGTTTTTAAAAGTTATTTTTGCATTGATATATGTCCCCTGGGGCAGGACCCGGGTCCCCAAACCTGTTTTATGACATTAACATGCATATTGGCCGTTGTAATTAGCAATTTTGATTTCGAACGTTCGCGTCCATTATAATGAATAGGGTTCGAAAATTCACGCAAACTTTCGGTCCGTTCGAAGGTTCTGGTGCGAACCGAACCCGGGGGTGTTCGGCTCATCCCTACTCCTGATGGCCCATCTAGTGCTGATCTGCTGGTGGCAATTACTTCTAGCAAGGAGACCCTCATGGCAAAAATCGATTTCTTATCTACAGATCTCAGCTTGATCAGACATGACATGGAGAAGTTTTGCTCCTGCCTCAGTGAGGCTGAAGACAGGATCTCTCAGGCTGAAGACATCATCAGAGAGGACTCCCGGGAGCTGCAGGCTTTACAATCACAGGTTAAGGGACTCATTGCGTATATGGGGGGTTGTTGGGATTTTGAATGAGGCATATGACATGACATAATAAAGTCATGCTCCTCCATCTTTTTTTTGCAGATACGTACCCTGCATCCACTCCTGAGGAAGTGGACTGAAATCCACGAAATGCATCAAGATTTTTAAATGCAGTTACAGTTTAGAACATTATGAATTTCAGTAGCACCAAGTGTCACTCATCCAAGCGCTCATATGGACAAAATCAGTTTAATGTACAACAGCAGCTATTATAAACATACATAATTAATAAAATATGCCAAAGATAAAAATAAAATAGCAATAACAGTGCTAATATAATTTTATATATATATTCTATGTGTGTATATGAATATATATGAAATAATAAATGCGTCTTCATGCATTTCACTACTTTTCCGGCTTTGTGTCACATGCCTTATTTAACCACCTTTCCTCCTATATTTTAGATTTAGGGATGGAGGCGCATGACTTTATTGTAAAACGGGGGATTACTAATGCGTGAACCAAAAATTAATAACAATAATTAGATAAACAGTACTGAAGCTGCCAACAGAAAAGAGTGCTCACACACTCAACAAGAATATAAAATAGTAAAGAACTGCGGCGCTAAATTAAACTAAAAATAGGTAAAGCTAAAATCACTCACTAAAATAGGGATAATAAGGATAAAAACAACCAATATTAAGGTGAAAATTCTTCCGTGACACAATCTCTCACTCTCCAACTAATTTGTGGCACTTGAGGATCAAATGGAGCTACAAAGTAAAATCAACCTTTGGAAGTAACACATAACATAGATCCAAAGGAATACAAAGCGTCCTTCACAGTTAATATCTCATCAATATTGTATAGCCAATGATTAATACAATCAGTGCTACAACAATTTGTGAGTATCCAATCCTAGGGTCATCAGACAAGTAAAAACAAATTGCTCAATCCTTATTCCAAATGACCAAATAAGGTAAGCTGATGAGGTTCAATAATGCATAAGTATTAATGAACTGGGCATAGCGGGCAACATCAGAAAGAGAAATACCCAAATGCACAGGATCCCGTTCACTAACAAGGTAGAAGCCAATCAAAATTCTTAAAGATAAATAATTAATGAATTAAATAAATAATAATCACATTTAAGTGTACTAATGGTGCAAATAATATGTGCAAAAAACGCAATAAAGTGCAAGTGGTGACAGAAGTGCAAAATTAGCAAAGGCCTGCGAAAAATATTTACCAAAAATGTATAATGCCGCGTACACGCGATCGGAATTCTCGTTGGAAAAAACTCTGACGGTTTTTCCGACGGTATTCCGACGGAATTCCGCTCAAGCTGTGTTGCCTACACACGATCACACCAAATTCCGACGGCCAAGAACGCGGTGACGTCCACCACGTACGACGAGACCATAAAAGGAAAGTTCAGCACCACGTCCAACACCCGTTGGGCTCCGTCTGCTGATCTCGTGTTTATCGCGTGTTAGTAGAAGTTTCGTAATAGACGATTCGTGCTTTTCAGACTTTTGTGCTTCAGATCGTTCCTGCTCTACAGTTTGTGCTTGTCGGTGCGTATCTGCTTATCAGTGCGTGTAGTCAGTTCGCATTTGTTTGTCTTTGCGGCCTATATATTTATATATAGTACGCTTTGATTTTCAGTGCTTATTGTCCGCTCGTTGCTTGATTTGCATTTCGTTCTTTCAGGCCTTGCTGTTTATCAGTGCTTTCTTTAGTCCGTTCTGACCAGCCGACCGTTTAGAAGTGATGTTGCATGTACGTACTCGTCGTAGAGTTCGTGCTGTGCGGGGGCTTGGTGTTGGGGTTCTTACTTTGACACAAGCCCAGTCCATGAACAGGGCGAGGAGGAGTTCATGGACCAAGAATTGGTTGCTCCAGCGTGACCAATTCTCGCACATGCCTCTGCTTCGTGAGATCCGTGAGAATAATCCTGATGATTTCAGGAATTATCTCAGGATGACGGACCCCGTTTTTCACCATCTGTTGGCTTTGCTGTCCCCTTATATTAGCAGGCAGGATACCTGCATGCGGCAAGCCATCACTGCGGAGCAGAGGTTAGTTGCCACATTGAGGTACTTGGCGACAGGGAGAAGCCTTCAGGACCTCAAGTTCTCGACAGGCATCTCCCCTCAGGCTCTGGGGATCATTATTCCAGAGACCTGTTCTGCCATCATCCAGGTCCTGCAGAAGGACTATATGAGGGTAAATTTTATTCTTTCACATCACATTCTATGTATTTACTGTTTGCTAATGTATTGTATTTCTTTCCTCGTTCCCTAATTACCAGGATTTCAATATGCTGTAATATGCTGTGCCCCTTTGTCCTCATGCATGTTGGATTTTTGTACGTTCCTTTTTTGTCCTTCATGCATATTTGCCTTCACTAAACCCCCCCCCCCCCCCCCCCCAGCATGCTATCCGGGGCCCATATACTCCTATAGTCTAGTCACTTAACAATGTATTTTGTCAGCTCCATTGTAATGCTTTACCCTAAACACCCCCTAAAATGTGTACAAATGTTATAGTTGTCCTTAAATTCATTCAGAGTGCCTGAGGCTTTGTTTTGTGGTGCCCAAAATCTTTTGGGAACCCTCCCTCCCCCCAACTGCTCAGTCAGCTGATGCCAATCCTCTATCTGCTGACTTTGCCAAACCCAATACACACTATACCTACATCTTTAGTGGTCATATTTATGGATGAATTTTTCAAAGCATGTAGTGCCAGGGCCTGCCTCAATACTTTCAAATGCTACTGTTTTAATTTTTCTTCTCCTGTTATTATTGTGATAGGCAATAGCAGAATCAAAAAATGTGCTTCCATTTTTTTTTTTTAGGCCACTTCTTACCTGTCCAGTGGGCTGCCAATAGTGTAATGAAGGAGGGGCTGGCCAAACTATCACACATTACTTTGTTACTCCATTACGTAGTGGAGAGGGTGGTTACCTGTCCAAAACATACCTCCCCCCTAAAATATTTACAAGGGGCCATCAGAGGGGGGAGGAATCTGATAAGTGGACCTTATATTTTAGCCTTTAAATACTACAAGAAATGTTATACTGATGTTTGCCAACAATGTTTGTGTATAAGCTGCTTGTAATGTTTATTATCAAAATGTACTAATTATATTTTTTTTGTTTGATTCCACAGTTTCCTTCCACGCCACAGGAATGGCAGACTGTGGCCTCCCAGTTTGCCCAGCGGTGGGATTTTCCTAACTGCGGAGGGGCAATCGATGGGAAGCACATCCACATCGTCCCACCACCCCATTCGGGGGTCATACTATTTTAATTACAAGGGGTTTAATAGTATCGTGTTGATGGCGGTGGTGTCGGCGACCTATGAGTTTATATATGTGGACGTGGGGAGGAATTGTCGGATGGAGGAGTCTTTTGCCGGACCGAGTTCTACCGACGTCTCGAGAGTGGTGGCTTGGGATTGCCACCCCCGGAGGAGAATGTCGAAGGACTCCCATTTGTGTTCATCGCAGATGAGGCTTTTGGTTTGGGAAACCATCTGATGAGACCATTCCCCCGGGGGACCCTCACCCCGGAGAAGAGGGTATTTAATTACCGGCTGGCCAGAGCCAGAAGAGTAGTGGAGAATGCGTTTGGTATGCTGGCCAGCCGGTTCCTTCTATTTCAAACGGCCATTAATATGGCGGAATACAAACTTAACACCATTGTGGTATCGTGTTGCATCTTGCATAACTTTTTAAAAAGGACCAACCCCAATTATGTGGTTACACTTGGGCCTGATGCTGGACTGCAATCCCTGACGTCTCTGGAAGCGGCCCGTCCTGGCTTGCCCCCCCAAAGTGCCCGTGAAGTGCACCAAAATTATTACGAATATTTTTCGGGGAGGGGGGCCATTGCTTTGCCAGCACTTTTGGAATACATTTTACCTTTATTTATCTTTTAAAATCTTGCTTTGAATTTCCTGCTTGTGTTTCTTTTTTGTGTCTCCTAGTGCACTTGTAGTGCCAAGTGGTTTGTACATTATTATCTAAACACCCATTGTCACTGTAAACGCCAATTTTTTTATTGATCAAAATACTTTTTTTACTCCATACACATTTACATGTGTGTTTTTTTTTTTTTTTTTTTTTTTTTTTTTTTTTTTACAAAAATAACAAGTTTTGCATTTTCACCCCAAAAAATTGTGGTTACGTTACATAAACAGCCATGTTTCCAAACACAACATACACAACTCTGGAACATAACAAAGTTCTACGTAGGAAAACTTTTTAAGCCAAGATCACATATTACATTGTCCAAAATGTGTGGATCTTGCCTTCATCAGATGGGGTGAAGTCACCCCTGTAAAAGCCTAATTTTGAAGATGCATACAAATTGTGAGGCAAACTGGGGATTTACATCCTGATCCCATGCCTAATGTCAACATGTGCTATCTCCCATTATGGGGGATCAATGTATGTGTTTTGGGGGTGCAACCCTTTTCTCTCACCGAGTTGAGTTTTGAGGAAGGGGTTGCAGGCACAAATCGCGTACATTGATATCCCCTGATGGCAGATAGCACATGTTGACATACTGTGTGCATCTTCAAAAGTAGGCTTTTTAAAATGTTGTACAATTTAAAAAAACAAACAAAATGGTGGCAATTTTTGTGAAAATTATATTCTTCCAAGGACATCAATCATGTTTTTAAGTTTAACATCAATATCCCTAGTTTTTTTGCGAATAATCTCTAAATCCTGACTACACCACATGATGTCCTGGATTAGCCTTTGGGCACTGTTACTGGTGAAATTATCTGATTGTTCTTCCACAACCTGTACTTCACCTAAAAATAAAAAAAAACACACCATGTATTATAAATAGGCAGGCATACATGTCTTATTACCTGAATCTGGGGTGTCAGACACTCACCTGTTGTGGTCTCAATCTCGACCACTTCTCCTTCCTCCACATCCTCATCTTGTGGTGACCTCTGGTGGGCGGTCTCTGGTGACATGATATTTCACGATTCTTTGTTCCCCTATGAGAATAAAACAAAAGGTATACTTAGCACACAAATATTTGAGCCAACAAATATGAATGATAAACATTGCTTGAAAGTGGGGGACAATTGTCTGTTTGGGCAGAATTCCAAGCTGAAGACATGATTTATTCCCTTAATTCCTCAGGCTGGACTACTTAACTTTTTTGGATAAGTTTCCCACCTGGAGACACCCCAAAGTATCCACTGGAGTACCTGTGTTTGACACCCTAAAATGTTTGTTCTGGTGTCCCACACTAGTGCACCTGAGTCCAGATGTGTAAACAGCTGCAGAGTGTCCTCTACATACATTACACTGAATGAAGTTTGATATTCCTTCTAGGTTCAAACACATCTAGACAACAATGTCCTAAAAACTCTTTTGGATTAACTAAAAAATGTGAAGCAACAAATGTATTTAATCATTTATCTGTGAAAACATCGTATTTTGGATAACGAAGGAGGTTTCCAACGAACGATTACTGTGCGTATGACCATGAAGGTAGACATTTTGGAGTGTACAAGACCTTATTAAGGAAAAACACATGGCGCAGCATGCAATATTAATAATAATAATAATAATAATAATAATAATAATAATAGGTACACACGACATATACATACTTTTTCAAAGAACTTTCTTGATCTTTCTGTACTGATCCTGCTCCCTTAATTTGAGGTCCGACCAGCGTTTCCTCAGTTGATCCTTGGATCGTCATACCCCAAAATTACTGTACAGACTCTTCACAACTTTAGTCATGATCTTGGCCTTTCTCATATTTGGGTTGGTGTACGGACCATCATTCCCGCCATAGTCGTTGCTCCTCAAGATGTCCACCATCTCCAACATCTCCACAAAGGACATATTTGAGGCCTTAAATCTCCTCCTCGATCGTGACGTTTCAGGCTCCCGGCTTTCCTCCTCCTCGTTACTGCTATTATGCACCTGCTGTGTCTCCGCCATGTTTCGCTCCCACTGCAACGAAAGAGACGGGGCGGCGAATATTCTAGAAAGAACGTCAGGGGCGGTGTATATAAAGCTTCAAACACGTGTGTGTCGTAACTACCTTCTGTGTGCAAAGGAAGGAGGAATGGACGCCACGAACAACGACGAACGTTAGAACGAAGGTAAGATTTGAATTTTGGAGACATGTGCAGCCTATACTGAATCTAGATTGAGGCCAATATTGTGTTGAAAGATTATCCTGAGATGTTTATTTTTGTATTTTGTTTGGTCTTGCAGACATAATGCTGCCATTTAAGGACCCAGAATTACTTGGGGAATTCATTGATAAATATCGTGAGATGAGAAATCTCTGGGAGGAGAAAAACCCCTTGTATCACAATAAACCAGCTAGGAGGGCAACGCTGGAGAAATTGCTTGAATTTGTAAAGACCCAAGTCCCCGATGCAGACATCAGGTTTGTTGAAGCAAAAATTGGTAGCTTGTGAAGCACCTATAAGAAGGAGTACCAGAAGGTCCAGAAGTCCCTGAGGTCCGGAGCAGCAGCAGATAAGGTGTATGTACCCAGTCTGTGGTACTACAGCAGGATGCGGTTTAGAGATGACCAGATTGAGGGCAGGGAATCCCTTTCCACTCTACCGGCACCCCTTCCCTCCAGCCTTCCAACCAGCCTTCCAACCAGCCTTCCATCCAGCCTTCCTTCAACCCAAGCTGAGGCATCTGTGGACCAACCTGGGCCTTCCATACAGGGAGAGATTGAGGAGCCCAGATGGAGCCAGGTATAGGTTTTTTAGACATAATTTTTCTGTGAAAAAAAAAGATTGTTGGTAAGTAGATAGATGTTTAACATATTAATAGACAGAAGTGGCCAAAAAAGATTGTGACAAGAAGGAAAAATGCTGGGCTCACAATGATAGTCTTTTCTATTTATTAACATTAAATTTGCAACAGTCATGAGCTGAAAATTGTGTGTGTTTGATGAACAAAAAACTAAAACTATGTCCCTTTTTCATACACAGGATGACCTCAGCCAGGATGAGGCTCTGGCTAGTGGCACACAGGAGGAGGCAGGGGGGATTGTCAGCCAGGAGGCTGTAACACACAATCCCAGGTGCCTCCCCTCATCCTTCCCTACAAAAGACCCAGGAAGGGCACAAAAACAGAGGAGGCAGCACTGGCCCTCATCAAGGAGGCTAATGAGGCCCTGAATTCACCACTCGATGCTATAGAGGCCTATCAAATTTACAAGAAATGGAGGAGGGCCAACGGCGAAAATGTAAAAAACAAATTTTTAATACAATTCACAAGGGGTTGAGTGGGGACATTTGTGAAGATGAACACCTGTGTTCTCTCCCCCATCCTTCTCCTTCTCCTCCTGCCACAATGCCACCTCCAGAGCCACAGCCTCCAGGGAAGGCTGCAGGGAAGACCAGGAAGTGATCCCCTGCCTTCAGTCTGGTCTCAAAGAACCCACAGCGTGTTGTAGTACCACAGCCTGGGTACATATACCATCTGCTGCTGCTCCTGTTCTCTGGGATTCCTGGACCAGATTGGACTTCTCAAGCTACCAATTTTTTTGATGTCTGCCTTGGGGGCCAAAGGCTGCACAAATTCAAGCAATTTCTCCTGCATTGCCTTTATCTTTATTTTGTTATTATGATGTTAAATAAATTTAGTTTTTGGTTTCAGAAAATACTTGCCTATGTGTTTTTCTACAAATAGAAAATCTATTTATTTTGGGTGAGTAGGCAGGTACATTTCAAAAATACAATGTCAAAATTAACAAGGGACACCAACAACAAACAGGTTTACAAATAATACATAATAATGGTGTTGTGTAAACGTAACATAAAAAATAAAAAGGAGAGCACGAGAAAATAATACAATAATACAAATATTCTTATTAAAGAAAAAAAAAGCACTTAAAAAAATGATATATATTTTATGCAGATCTGGCTTAAATTCCAATATAAATATTATTCAGGAGAGACCTAGAAATAATAAAGAAATACGTTTGTGAAAACTCTGTGTGAATATGAGCAGCAAAATAACTTCATTCTTCTAGCATTATAAAGAAGAGAATGTGCGGCATTGAACAATTAAAAAAATTGCAGCTTGAAGAATCTGCTATCTCCATTACGAACGCTAGTTTTACCAGACCGAGCGGTTCTGTCTTGTACTGGATTCTGAGCATGCGTGATTTTTGGCGTGTCGGAATTGCCTACACACGATCGGAAAATCCGATAGAAAGGTTTTCCGTCTGAAAAATTGAGAACAGGTTCTCAATCCAAAGTCCGTTGGAAATTCTGACAGAAAAAGACCGATGGGCATACACACGGTCGGAAAATCCGATGAAAAGCTCCCATTGGACTGTTTTCATCGGAAATTCCGACTGTGTGTACGCTGCATAAGACTACAAATGTGCAAATGTAAATGGAGAAATCTGTATGATAAAAAAACTAATTTAGCCAAAGATGTGCATAAATAGGAAAAAATATAAAAAATATATATATTAAAACTATGTGATAGAAATAATAACCATTAAATATTGAATTCAATTAAATCAATTGAAAATGAGTATACAAAAACAGTGGGAATGTGCAACAATTAATAAATGTGCAAAAAATCGGCAATGATAAAAAGTAATGAATGAAATCCAAAATAAAGTCCAATCAAGTGATAGATGCACAGTTCTTCAAAAAAAATTTAAATAAAAACATCCAATAGTATGTGCAAAAACAGTGCGATCCAGTTGTGATATATAATTGCAACACTCTCCTTTCAATGTGGATTTAAATTAATCTTTATTACTATGTCAAAAGCCTCGTTGAAAGTCCCAGCAACCCCCCATATACCCAATTTGTGATTTAGGGATGGAGGCACGTGACCAGCTATTGTATATAATTGTTAATCAGGTTTATGTTCTTGGTCAATATTGTTATTCCAATTCTGTATTTTTCCTTATTACAGGAAGTAGATTTAAAACCTTTGTGGTCTGTGATTATCTATAGGTTATTTAGTGTTCACACTCATATTTGTTTAGTACTGTGCCCTATTATGGCTTAATTACCTTTTTTCATTCACTTGTGGTTCTACTTTGCTGGGCTGACTGTTTGTTTGTATGCCTGGAAGCTGGGATGTGCACCTGGGACCCATCCATTTGCCCTCCATCCCTGTAGGGTGCGGGGGATTGGGCCAGTGCCCACTTCATGCACATCAGCGCCACGCCCATGCCTGGACGTCGATCCAATGAAGCCATTACGCCGGCGCTCTCTTTGAACACCATTAGCGGGTTTACGAGGGAGGATGTTTAGCGCCAATTGTCAATGTAATGTGTTGTATTGTATTGTATTTTCTGACTACAACTGTAATGCCTGATCTGCTATAGTACAAGAAAAATGTTGGTGCTTGTCCCTTTGGATAATTTTGCATTCATTTGTCGTGATCAACTTTTGAAAGCTAAGTACTAACAATCAGTACGATCATACGATCTCTTCAAAAGAAATATTTTTCATACAATTTTCTGATCGTGTGTACAGGTCTTTAGTATGATGGCTACATTGTGTTTTTTAAAGACCGTTATAATTTGTAGCAAATTGCCCACAGTACATAATGTAATTTTTGTTTTTGGGCTATGATGTCCCCTATAGAATATGTTTTATCATTCATTTTCCTGTAGAGAAAAGTATATTCTGTTTCATTTTGCATATGTCTAAGATTTTAATTGAAAATAATATAAAATGTCCCTCACTAGAGATCTGGTCAATTATCCTTTTCTTTGATGTATTCAGATAATACTTTTTTATTCCAATTCGTTAAAAGGAATTGTAAAGGCAGAAGTTTTTTTATCTAAAAGGCATTCTATGCATTAAGATAAAAAAAACTTCTGTGTGTAGCAGCCTCCCCAGCACCCCCTAATTACTGACCTGGCACCATCTCTCTCCAATGATGTCCGCAAATGACTAAGCTGTCCAGGACACTCCTCCTGACTGGTTGAGACACAGCAGCTGCACCATTGGCTCCCACGGCTGTCAAAGTCAGTCAGCCAATCAGGGGAGAGAATGGGTCGAGTCGGGCTCCATGCCTGAATGGACACATGGAGCGGTGACTCGGTTCCAGTGCCCCTATAGGAAGCTGCTAGCTGTGGGGTAAATAT
Source organism: Lithobates sylvaticus (assembly GCA_028564925.1). Lineage (NCBI taxonomy): Eukaryota > Metazoa > Chordata > Amphibia > Anura > Ranidae > Lithobates > Lithobates sylvaticus. The sequence continues at coordinate 118,501,821 of CM053032.1, read as the reverse complement.
ATAAAAACCTTGTAAGCCACTATATTGATCTAGTGGAGCTGCCAGCACAAACCACACTTCCTAACCATGTGCAATGAACAAGAGTAAAATCAATAAGTGCAGCGATAAATGAAATTAAGAATATCCATAGAGGTATATAAGGTGCATTAATGTAAACAATACTGAATAAGTGCAATACACAAATTTTCCAAAGGGTTCTTAAATAAATCAAACAATTTAATTAATAATAAAGTGCAATCTTCAGATTTTCCATATAATATCCTTACATACATACATCAAACACTAGTGAAAATATCATGCCAGTCCATTATGTATTACAGTATATAAATTAATTGATCTCTCCTCAATCATCCACCAATATGTGCATGGCTCATAATCCTTGTGCTCCCTCCACCGGTTATGCCTCACCTTGTAGACTTTTTTAATGTGCCTTCAAAAATGAATAATCCTCTGGAACGCTCCTTTATAAGCTGCCTGTGAGCTCCAATCACATCGATCCCTTCAGGTATTGAGTCACCTTACTGCAGCCCGTGAACTCCAAACACATCGACCACCTCTTCTGCTGCCAATTTCAGCAACGTCACCTCTACCTCGCATTACTATGTTGCTGAAATTGGCAGCAGAGGAGGTGATCGAATTGATTGGAGTTCGCAGGCAGCAGTAAGGAGGCTCAATACCCGAAGGGAATCGATGTGATTGGAGCTCACTGGCAGCTTATAAAGAGAAGGAATATTATAAGAAGCGTTCCAGAGGATTAATAATTTTTAAAGGCCCATTAAAAATGCCTACAAGGTGAGGGCACAACCGGTGGAGGGAGCACAAGGATTATGAGCAATGCAGATATCGGTTGATGATTGAGGAGAGATCGATTTATTTATAGAATATATAATGGACTGGCACAATATTTTTACTAGTGTTTGATTTATATAAGGACATTATATAGAAAACCTGCACATTGCACTTTATTATTAATTACCGCGTTTATCGGCGTATAACACGCACCTTCATTTTAAGAAGGAAGTTTCAGGGGAAAAAAAAACGTACATTTTAAATAAAGAACTTTGAAGCAAAATTAGGGTCACAGCTCATCAATGCAGCCTCACCAGTGCCCATCTGCAGCCACTAAATTGCCCAACAATGAACCCTGCTCAGTGCCCATCTGCAGCTATTATATTTCCCAACAATGCAGCCTGTTCAGTGCCCATCTGCAGCCTCACCTTTCCCATCATTGCAGCCTCGCCAGTGTTGGATTACACAGTGTTGGATTATCCCTGCTGTCTCCCAGGGAAGAGGAGGAGCGCGCGCCGCTGAATTACACAGAGCCCCGATCTCCTGTGTACCCGGTGCTCCGTCACTAACAGCCATGCCTCCTGGCCCTGCTAATATGATAGACATAACATGGGCCCAATGCGGGGCCAGGAGTTGTGGCTGTGCATGATGGAGCGCCGGGTACACAGGGGATCGTGGCTCTATGTAATTCAGTGGCGCACGCTCCTCTTCCCTCAGAGACAGCAGGGATCGGCGTATAACATGCACGCATGATTTCCCCCTGATTTTCAGGGTGGAAAAGTGCATTTTTATACGCCGATAAATACGGTATATTGTTTTAAGGACACTTTGGAAAATGTGTATATTGCATTTATTCAGTATTGTTTACATTAATGCCCCTTATATCCCTCTAGGGATATTCTTAGTTTCATTTAGCGCTGCACTTATTTTGATTTTGCTGGCTGTGGGGGCACTCGATAGGAGGGAGGGGCCAGGAGCAGCAGAGGAACCCGAGAAGAGGAGGATCTGGGCTGCCATGTGCAAAACCAATTGCACAGAGGAGGTAAGTATAACATGTTTGTTATTTTAAAAACAAAAACAAGACTTTACAATCACTTTAAACGTTATATATTATCAAATGTTTGTAGACATTTATGTTCATGCACGCAGTATATACATTATAAACATTATTTTTACATATATACATTTATGATTTTTTACATATTTTATAATATATATTTACATTTGAATTCTTTTTTAATCTTTTATAATTATTATATACACACTTTTTTCTATAGTGCTTTGCAAACGTATTCACCCCCTTGGCTTTTTACCTATTTTGTTACACAACAGCCTTTATAGGTCAATTTTTTTTTAATCTGAATTATATGTGATGGATCAGAACACAATAGTCTAAGTTGGTAAGGTAAAATTAAAAAAATATATACATAAAACTATTTTTCATAAATAAAAAACTGATAATTGGCATGTGCGTATGTATTCACCCCCTTTGTTATAAAGCCCATAAAAAGCTCTGGTGCAACCAATTACCTTCAGAAGTCACATAATTAGTGAAATGATGTCCACCTGTGTGCAATCTAAATGCCACACGATCTGTTATTACATATACACACCTTTTTGAAAGGCCCCAGAGGCTGCAACACCTAAGCAAGAGGCACCACTAACCAAACGCTGCCATGAAGACCAAGGAACTCTCCAAACAAGTAAGGGACAATGTTGTTGAGAAGTACAAGTCAGGGTTAGGTTATAAATTTTTTTTTCCAAATCTTTGATGATCCCAAATCTATCATAACCAAATGGAAAGAACATGGCACAACAGCAAATCTGCCAAGAGACGGCTGCACACCAAAACTCACGGACCGGGCAAGGAGGGCATTAATCAGAGAGACAGCACAGAGACCTAAGGTAACACTGGAGGAGCTGCAGAGTTTCACAGCAGAGACTGGAGTATCTGTACATAGGACGACAACCTGTGCGCTCCATAGAGTTGGGCTTTATGGCAGAGTGGCCAGAAGAAAGCCATTACTTTCAGTTTGCGAAACGGCATGTGGAAGACTCCCAAAATGTATGGAGGAAGGTTCTCTGGTCTGATGAGACTAAAATTGAACTTTTTGGCCAAAGAAAACGCTATGCCTGGTGCAAACCCAACACATCACATCATCCCAAAGATGTCGGGACTGGGGAAACTGGTCAGAGTTGAGGGAAAGATGGATGGTGCTAAATACAGGGATATTCTTGAGCAAAATCTGTACCACTCTGTGTGTGATTTGAGGCTAGGACAGAGGTTCACCTTCCAGCAGGACAATGACCCCAAACACACTGTTAAAGCAACAGTTGAGTAGTTTAAAGGGAAACATGTAAATGTGTTAGTCAAAGCCAAGACCTCAATCCAATAGAAAATCTGTGGTCAGACTTAAAGATTGCTGTTCACAAGCGCAAACCATCCAACTTGAAGGAGCTGGAGCAGATGTGCAAGGAGGAATGGGCAAAAATCCAAGTGGTAAAATGTGGTAAGCTCATAGAGACATATCCAAAGTGACTTGGAGCTGTGATAGCAACAAAAGGTGGCTCTACAAAGTATTGACTTTAGGGGAGTGAATAGTTATGCACATTGACTTTTTCTGTTATTTTGTCCTATTTGTTGTTTTTTTTTTTCCATAAAGATTTTTATTGAAGATAATGTAAGACATAACAGATATAACAGTACAAGTACTTAAGGCACCCTTTGACATTTGGTATAACTGAACAGAAGTAGGCACAAATACACAATCAATCACTTACTTGTTTCTTCGCATAACTGCTAAATGTATAACCTTAAACTCTATATAACTATACATGTGTGACCATAGTAGGTGTTCAATTCTTTAGGTACACTTGGTCACAGGGATCTGAATATCTACCTGTTCCCTGACTTATTAATTTAGGGCTATTATGGAGTTTACCTCCTGGTATCTGTACGTCCGCTCTTCAGAAGGGTGTGGACCGGCGTCCCACCATTACGATGGTCCCGCGCTCCACACCCTCTCCGAATAGAGGGTTTGTTAGGAGATGGGTAAAGAGGGGGGGGGGGGGAATAAGAGGGGAGGAGAGGAAGGGGTTAAGGAAAGTTGGAGAGGGGAGCGGAAGTGAAGGCGGAAGGGCTTGGGGAGGGGGTGAGATGACCACCAGCTACCCCCCCCCCCCCCCCATCAATCTCCCACAGTTCCCCTGTTGTTCGTCATTGTTTCCCGGACCAATGGTTCCTATTTGTTGTTTGCTTCACAATAAAAAAAAAAAAATCTTCAAGGTTGTGGGCATGTTCTGTAAATTAAACGATGCAAATCCTCAAACAATCCATGTTAATTCCAGGTTGTGAGGCAAAAAAAACACGAACAATGCCAAGGGGGGTGAATACTTTTGCAAGGCACTGTATATATTTTTCAAAATTTGTGTATTTATTCATATTCAAATGCATTATCAGCTTTGATGTTAGTTTTGAACTTTCATACTGATGTTTTTTATATTATTCATTTATAGATTTTTATTCTAGTGAATGGGAATTTTTTGAGCCCTGAAATGCTCTGGCTACTGTATTTCTACTGGCTGTTACTGCACTGTTAAGAATAAAGATATATGGACTTTATGTGAATGAAAATTATCTATACAGTTTTATAACAAGTGGGGCTTATTCATTTTGCCACTTCCAGTCTGGGCCAATTCTGACACTTCTACACCGTACATGCTTTTTTTTTTTTGCTAGAAAATGAATTAGAACCTCCAAACATTATATATTTTCTGAAAGCAGAGGTCCTGGAGATGGTGGTTGTAGCAAATTTTTTATGTTGCCCAATATTTGCGCAGCCGTTTTGCAAATGCTCTTTCCCTGGTGTTCGCAGTGATACCTCACATGTGTAGTAAGTCATCAATTACATAAGTGTATGGAACTTGAGCACGGGGGTATAGGAATGCTTTAATTTTTTTTAATTTTTTTTTATTTACATTTATTTTTTACACAGTCTTTTTTAAAAGAAATTGGACTAACTTTACTGCTATCACAAGGGATGAACAACATCCCTTGTGATAGCATCTATTGGACCTCTAATTTTTTCTCTACCCTCAAAAACATCTGATCAAACTGGTAACAACTAGTAAACAAATAACTGAAACCAGAACTGACGTAAAATACACTTTGCTTCCAGCTTCATTTATCACAGAGGAGGGGATGCAAGGATGTTCCTTCTCCTCTGTCTGCAGCCGGCCCAACCTAGTGTAGCAGTCCTGACGCAAGAGAGCCTGAGATTGGCAGCGGGCTGTGGCGGGAGGAGGGCCCCTTCTGTGCCCTGTAAAAATGATTGGCAGACTGTAGAGCAATTTTGATCACTTTTACAGGAAAGATGATCACCAGCTCTAATAAATTATAACCACTTGTTTCCGATGATGTACAGGTACATCCTAGGGATGGGAAATGGTTAAATGCTGATGTCTGCTGTTTTTCTATGTGCTTGTAAATTTATGTAAGATATTTCGTCATACTTGAACCAGTGGGTCATGTAGATGTGCTGCTGCAATTCGCTCTGCATTTTGGAAAGTGTATTTGAACATTTCTTTTTTTATAGCTGTACCAATGGGGGCTGCTCACGTAGATAGGCTGCCATTTTTTTGCACACACTGGAAATGATTTACTACCAGGGTAAGTGTAGGGGTGGGGCATAGTAATTGTTCAAGTGATGCTGCCATTGTATCTTGACAATCACAGAAACTGTATGGCTGCTAGCTGTGCTAATGACTCTATCTGCTGCTATTCCCATATAATTTCTGCTCAATGCCATCTGAAGATCTTTAATTGGTGGTGTCTATTTCAAATTATGCAGATAAACCTGGGTGGAGAAAGCTAGGGTTTGTCCAGGGCATAGTGGTTGTAATGAATAATGAGCACTGTATGAATTGTCATGCTTCATTCCGAAGTAAAGCCCCATACACACGGTCGGACAATCCGCGGACCAGGTCGGTCGGATTTTGTCCGTCGTACTTTGTCCGATGTTGGTGTTGCGTACACACGGTCGGACTACGTTGTCGGAATATCCGGTCCGGAAGAACGTCGTGACGTAAGTCGTCGTCCACGAGATTACAAAAGGGAATTTCAGCACCACGTCAGGCACCCGTTGGGCTCCTTCTGCTGATCCCGTGTTTATCGAGAGTTAGTCGAAGTTTGGTGACTTAAGATTCGCGCTTCTCAGTTTTCTGACTCAGATCGTTACTGCTCTTCAGTTTGTGCTTGTCGTGCGTATCTGTTTATTAGTGCGTGTAGTCAGTTCGCATTTGTTGGTCATTGCGGCCTATATCTTGATATAGGACGCTTTGATTTGTACTGCTTATTGTCTGCTCGTTGCTGGTATTCATTTCGTTCTTTCAGGCCTTGCTGTTTATCGGTGCTTTCTGTTTGTCCGTTCTGACCAGCCGACCAATTGTGACCTTGTGAGCGATGTTTCCCGTGCGTACTCATCGCCGAGTTCGTGCTGTACGCGGAATTGGTGTCGGGCTTTTAGCTTTGAGCCAAGACCCGTCCATGAACAGAGTGACGAGGAGTATGTGGACCAAGAATTGGTTGCTTCAGCGTGACCAATTCTCACACATGCCTTTGCTTCGTGAGATCCGGGAGAATAATCCTGATGATTTCAGGAACTTTCTCAGGATGACGGACCCCGATTTTCACCGTCTTTTGGCTTTGCTGACCCCCTTTATCAGCCGGCAGGATACCTGCATGAGACAAGCCATTACTCCGGAGCAGAGGCTTGTTGCCACGTTGAGGTACTTGGCGACAGGGAGAAGTCTTCAGGATTTGAAGTTCTCTTCAGGTATCTCTCCCCAGGCCCTGGGAATCATTATTCCAGAGACCTGTTCTGCCATCATTCAGGTCCTGCAGGAGGACTATATTAAGGTAACATTTCTACTTGACTATTCCCTTCTATGTATGCTCTGTTTGCTAATGTCTTCTATTTTTGACCTCCTTCCCTAATTACCATGATTGCAATATGTTCTAATATGCTGTGCCCCTTTTCTCCTTCATGCATTTTTCCCTTCACTTACCTCCCCAGCATGCTCTTCTGCCCCAATAGACACCTATGGCCTAGTCACTTAATCAATGTCTTTTGTCTGCTGCATAGTATTGTTTGCCCCCAAACACCCCCTAAAATATGCACAAATGTTTGCTGTGTGGTTTACTTCATGTAGAGCCCCTTTAGAATTTTTTTTTTTTTGGTGGGGGGGGGGGGGTGGCAAACTCATTAGGAACCCCCTCCCCCAACTGCTCTGTCAGATGGTACCAATCCTTTATCTGCTGGCTTTCCCAAGGTCCATACACACTATATACCTACCTCTTTATAGTGGGCATCTTTAGGGATGAATTCAGCAAAGCATGTAGTGCAAGGGGCTGCCTCCATACATTCCATTTCCTAATTTTTTGTCTTCTTTCCCTCCTATTAGCTTGCTTGGTAATTTCAGAATGTCACAATGTGCCTGCCTTTTTTTGGGGGGGGGGGGGGGGGGGGGGGGTGGAAATGTTATTTTATCTTTCCTGGGGGCTGCCAATAGTGTTAAGTACAGAGGGTCTGGCCAAACTAGCACACATTATTGAGCCATTTGCCAATCAATGAAGTGCAGAGGGTTACCTGCCCCCCCCCCCAAAACCCTAGTTATTGCCAATGGCCCATCAGAAGTGGGGGGATTGATGGGGGGTGAGTAATCTGTGAAGGGGAGCCTCTACTTTTCTGTGCAAATACTTTCCAGCCTCCAATTTTATACAATGCTCTTGTTCCAAGATGTTGATTGTCTAATCTGCTTGCAATGTTTAGGTGCAAAGTGACTAATTTTTTTTTTTTGTTTCACTCCACAGTTCCCTTCCACGCCACAGGAATGGCAGACTGTGGCCTCCCACTTTGCCAGCCGTTGGGACTTTCCTAACTGCGGAGGGGCAATTGATGGGAAACACGTCCGCATCATCCCACCGCCCAACTCGGGGTCCCACTATTATAATTATAAAGGGTTTAATAGTGTAGTGATGTTGGCGGTGGTGTCGGCAACATACGAGTTTATGTATGTGGACGTGGGGATGAACGGCCGGATCTCGGATGGTGGTGCCATTATGCACACGGAGTTCTACTGGCGTCTCCAAAGTGGCAGTCTGTGCTTGCCACCTCCAGAGGAGAATGCCGAAGGACTCCCCTTCGTCTTTGTCGCAGATGAAGCGTTTGCGTTGACTCCCCATGTGATGAGGCCGTTCCCGATGAGGACCCTCACCCCGGACCAGAGGGTCTTCAACTACAAGCTGTCCAGAGCCAGAAGAGTGGTGGAGAACACTTTTGGCATCCTGGCCAGCCGCTTCCGCCTGTTCCTGACGGCATTTAACTTGGCGGAATACAAACTGAACCACATAGTTCTTGCCTGTTGCATATTGCACAACTTCCTCAAAAGACATAACAGGAACTATGTGGTGCCCGTTGGCCCAGATGTGGAGGGCCCTCCAAATGCGGACCTCACAGCCCTTCAAGTGGCACGTCCAGGCTTGCCCCCTCTAAATGCCCGCGTGGTCCGCGAGCAATATATGGAGTACTTTGTGGGTAGGGGGGCCATTGCTCTGCCTGACGATGTGTGAGAGGCATTTTTTAATAAATCTGATATTTTAACCAACCTATGATTTCTTGTCATTTCAGTCTTCTTTTTAGCTTATTTTACCTTGACATTTTTTCCCTTTGCCTTCGACAGTGGGAATGCACTTTCTGGGCAAAAGGAGGTAACAGTCTCTTCTTCCCAAAAAGATTATTCTCATGTTGTGTGTTTGCTTCCTAATCTTTGGTCTAGAGAAGGTTTGTACTGCATAACTGACACCCAAAATACTCCTTTTCATCACCAGGTCTGACATGTGTGTATTCTCAAAAATGCTGTGCTCCGTGTTTTCGTACAAAGCACTGTGGGTGTCATTTACATAAGTCAAATCCGCTATGCTCTACAAGTGCATTGGAAAAGTTCCCTGGGCAAGACAATTGCAGTGCAAAGTGGATTTGCCTTTAGTAAATAACACCCATTGCCCCCCATATCCTTTACATTTTACATACATAATGCATTGTGTTTTTTAAATAAGGAAGCCACACATTTAGAAAAATAAAAAAGTTTACTAGGAAAACATTCACAAGTGCGTTTACAATCTTCACGCCAAAACTGACAACATCTTGGTTATTTACAACATTGTTTACAAACATTCCGCAATTGGTAAAACCAGGCATGGAGCAAAACAGAACCTATGAACTAGGAAAGTTCAACTTTGTAAAGTGAAGACAAGATCAGACATGACTATATGTTCAAAGTGTGTTTGATCTTGCCTTCATCACATGGGGGGGTCACCCCCGGAAAGTGGAAATTTAGAACATGCACACAATTTGGGTCTGAAAATGGTCATTAGATGGTAAAACACATGCCTAGAAGCTTCAAAAGTGCCATTTTCCATCATGGGGATGAATGGACGTTTTTTGGGGGTGCAACCCCTTCACCACAACCACTTTCGTAGTTCGTAAAGTGTTTGCACCCCCAAAAAAACGTTGCCATTCATCCACCATGATGGGAGCTAGCACATGTGGACACAATGTGTGCATGTTCCAAATTTCACACAGTTTTTAAGTTGCAAATGTGTTCAGAAGCTGGCACAAATGTGTGTTAATTACTTGGTGCGTTTTCATATTTTTCCTAAAACATCAATGATGTTCTTCAATTTTTGTTGAACATCATTGATGTTTTGCTTTATGTAATCTAGATCTCTATTGCAGACCATTATCTCCCCGATGAGTACGTGGGCACTCTCTGTGGTAAAGTGCGATTTTTCTTCCTCAACATCCACGTCACCTAAAAACAACAAACAAACAAAAATGGGGTGTTGGAAATGAGGCAGCCATACATGGATTAGCTTACCAGTAGCTGGGTTCTCCCACACTAACCTGTTGTGGTGACAATTTCTCCAAGTTCGATGATCTCTCCTTCTCCTCCTCCTCCTCTGCTTCTGCTCTTTCCCCTTTTTTGGGAGGTGTTGGTTTGGGGGTTTCCGCAGACGGCCCAAGTTTTCGCTCCCCTATGAGAATGTACAAAAGGAAGATTTAGCAAGACTATCTATTGAGGGCAGAAATAGGAAATGACAAACATTGCTTGAAAGTGACGGACACTATTTTAGTTTGGCCAGTTACAAATGCCAACAACATGAATGTAGTCACTTTGTAAAGGTGCTAAACTGACTAGCTTTTTGGTAGAAGTTTGTGTGATGGAGACACCCCTCTAGTATCCACTGGAGCACATGTGTGGAAAAGCCTAATAAAAAGGGGGTTTGGGTGTCCCAGCACTAGTGCTCTAGAGTCCAGATGGGTAAACAGCTACTGGGTGACCTCTCCTTTACATTGAATAAATTGGCTTTACATTCTTGATGACATTTCTAGTGAGAACAAACTTCCTTTCCCCCAAAAAAACACCAAACCACGTATTATAAGTGGCCGAACGTTCGAGGTTGCGTACGATCGAATGGACACACACACGACCATGACAGTGGCAGAAAGATCGAGGCTGAGTACGATCGAATGCACAGACGAACATGAAAGTGGCCATTTTGGAATGTACAACTTTGTAAAAATCAAACCACATGGAGCAGTATGCAAGCAAGAAATCAAACACAAAACACAACTACTTACTTTTTTGAAGAATTCGCTTGATCTTTCTGTACTGATCGGCCTCCCTCAGTTTCAGGTCTGACCAGCGTTTCCTCAGTTGCTCCTTGGATCGTTGTACCCCAAAATTATTGTACAGCCTTCTCACAACTTTAGACATGATCTTGGCCTTGCGGACATTGGGGTTGAGGTAAGGCCCATACTTCCCATCATAGTCGCTCCTCTTTAATATGTCCACCATCTCCAACATTTCTCCAAATGACATATTTGAGGCCTTGAATCTCAGGCTCCGGGATCGGGACGTTTCTGCCTCCGGACTTTCCTCGTCCTCCTCCTCGTTGGGGGGATATTTGGGGCGCACCTGCTGTGTCCCCGCCATGTGCTCTCCCCACTGCGCCGTAAAGAGAAGGGGTGGGGAATAGACGAGAAAGATCGTCAGGGGCGGGCGGAGTTTGACGCATGCGCACTGTATATAAAACGTCACACGCCTGTGTCGTAGCCACGATCTGGGAGACGAGGGGAGAGAAAGCTCACGCACGAGACGATCGCTACAAACGAAGGTACAATTTGACGTTGGTACATAACTAGCCTAGACTGATTAGAACTTGAGGCTTCTTTATGGAGAAGATTAGGAGAGTTTAGGATGACATTATTTATATTGTTTGGTGTGGCGTTGTGTCTTGCAGAGGTGATGGAGGCCTTCTACAATGTGAGCTTTCTACCCCTCTTCATTGATAAATACCGGCAATTCCCCCTCTTATGGCAGGCGAAACACAGGGATTATAGCAACAGACCAAAGAGGTACGCAGCCCTGCTGAAACTTGTGGCATTTGTAAAGCCTACCCTGCCCATGGCAACCGTGGCAAACTTAAAAGTGAAGATCAACAACATGAAGAGTACCTATTTCCGGGAGCGCAATAAGGTCCGGAAGTCCCTAGCATCTGGAGCTGCAGCAGCTGATGTCCATGTCCCCACGCTCTGGTACTATGAGAGGCTCCACTTTCTCAAAGACCAGGCTACTGTCAGGAAGTCACTCTCGACTCTTCCTTGCACGCGTCCTTCCATGCACGCCACCCCTGATGAGGCTTCCGAGGACCAACCTGGGCCTTCCAGTATGGAATATGTGCAGGAGCCCAGCTTGTTCCAGGTATAGTAGTTTTGTAACCAGTTTGGGGAATAATGAATGATGTTCAGTTAATTCAGGATCCCCAATTGCTTAGTTCCTAACGTGATTGACATATCAACAGACAGTGGTGTTGGAGACATTTTTGGGAAGAATCTAAACTGCAGGGCAGAGAATTGTATGGTTCTCTATTTGTAAACATTTTGCAACAGTCACTAGATGAGAATTGTGTGTGTTTGATGAACAAATAACTGAAACTATGTCCCTTTTTCATACACAGGAAGACCTCAGGAGGTGGCTGTGGAAGGTGGCAGTCAGGAGGAGGCAGGGGGTAGTGGCAGCCAAGAGGGGGGTAGGCGTAGGAGCCTGACTGTCTCCCAAGTCTCTCCCCTCCGCCTTCCCTACAGAAGGGCGAAAAACATGGGGGAGGTGGGAGAGTCAGCGCTCCAGCTGATCAGAGATGCCTCAGCCTCCCTCTATGCCACACCCACCTACGAGGAGGCCTTTGCCTCCTTGGTTGGCAGTAAATTTACGGGTATGGAGGCGGGGCAACGCAGCATGTGTGAGGAGGTCATCCTCAAAATACTAAATGAGGGGATGGCTGGGGAGATGACTCCCCTCACACATGTTTGCGAGAGTGACCTTGCTCCGCCTCCTCCTCCTCCTTCTGCCACCCCACCAGCACCACGGCGTGGAAGGAAGCGTACAAGGAAGACAAGAGAGTGATGACCTTGATTCAGTCTGGTCTGAGAGAAGATGGAGCCTCTCGTAGGACCAGAGCCTGGGGACCTAGATGGCATCTGCTGCAGTTCCGGATGTTTTGGACTTCAGGACCAGATTGCGCTCCCTTATTATTTAGATAGGTACTCTTCATGCCCCCAATTGTTTAAGCCTGTAAAATGATGGTTGCCATGGGTGTCCAAGGCTTTGCAAATTCCCCAAGTTTCACCATGGCTGCGTTCCTCTTTGGTTTGTTGCTGAGACCTAAATAAATGTTTTTGGGATTTGAAATAATCATTGACTATTGTGTTTTACTTTTCTACAATGACAGTTTTTCTTTGAGTAGGCAGGTACATTTCACTAATCCTAAAGTAGAATTAACAAGGGGCACCAACAACCAACAAACTCCTAGTAAATTTAAGCAAGAAATACAAATGTTAATAATGTGGTTTTAAGTTGAGACATACAACCCCCCTCCAAAAAACAAACAAATTCTCCTTCAAATATGTATTCCCCAAAAAAAAAAAAATCATGGTAAAAAAATAACAGATTGTTTTACGATCTGAGTAAAAATAAACATGTAGTGTATAAATGCTGCAAAGTAATAAAGAAGTAAGTTTGTGAGAAGTGCGGGTGAATAGGAGCAGCTAAAACATGTCATTCTTGTTGCATTGTAAAGAAAAAGAGAATGCGCTGCATTAAAGACATTTTAACATTGCAGCGTGACGAATGTGCTGTGTCGATTAGGAAAGGTAGTTTTACCTGACCGAGCGCTTCCGTCACAGAATTTCTTCTGAGCATGCGTAGCACTTTGTCCGTCCGACAACCGTACACACGATCGGATTTGGTGTGATCGGACCGTGTTGACGGCAAATCTTTCCAGCAGGAGATAAGACTTTGTCCGTCGGACAAACCGACGAACACTGTCCGATGGTGCATACACACGGTCTGATTTTTCAACAACCTTGTCCGATCGGACAGAATCCATGAAAAAGTCTGACCGTGTGTATGGGGCTTTAGAGTGCTGTGTTGATACTGTGCACAGATGGTAGGAAAGGTCCATCTCCGTTCCTCTATTGCATTTATTTGTCATGTTACCAACAAATTAGGTGATACTATGAGTTACTTGGAAGGTCTATTTTCATTTCTTGAAATCAAACAGTACTGTATAAAGCTAATTCTATATACAGTTTATACAGCACTTCCAGTGGGTGCATCTTTTAATTTAGCAAATAGGTTGTTTAGACTAGCTTTGTCCATTTGAACTATTTAAAGTCACAAGAAACCTATAGTAACGCTTTGAATATATTATAACTTTTACAAATAATAATATGTTTAACCCAAAACAACCAGCAAGCACAAAAATATTCTTATGTATATATAAAACCATATATTCACTTTTTCACTGGTGCTGGAATTATCATCACAGAAGATTTTGAAAAAAAAAATGTATTGCATTTTAAAAATAAACACACTTAAAATGTTCACTAACCCTGGTAGCAGCATAAAGTTCAAATGATCTGCGCGGTCTCTTTCTGCTTTGTACAGCTGCGTGCGTTCCTCCACTAAATGCTCCAGGTTTCTGGAGTACATTTGAAGCCGCCTTATTAAGGTGTCCATATAACTTTCATTGGTCTGATTATGAAAGTTGCTGCATGCAGAAAATAAATTGCAATATTGTTAAATTAGAAAAAAATTATTATAAAATACATACAAGGAAAGTTTTAGGTAACCATCCATATCAGAATTGGCCTCTATAAAAAAAATAAAAATAAAGAAAGAACAACATTATTGTAAAGAAAAATAAAGAAAGATCAACATGGGGACAAGTTGCTTTGGGGTCAGACCTGCCCATGTTGAGGGCATGTGGCCTGGTACGGTTCAGGAGGGGGGGCCTTCTCTCGTCCCCCCCTCTTTTCCTGTGGCCTAGCCAGGTTGCATGCTTGGATAAGGGTCTGCTATGGATTTTGGGGGGGACCCCTATGCCATTTTCTTTTTAATTTTGGCGCAGGGTTCCCCTTAAGGTCCATACCAGTCCCGAAGGGCCTGGTGTGGATTTTGGGGGGACCCCCATCCAATTTTTTTTAAATGTTTTGGTTTAGGGTTTCCCTTAATATTCATACCCGACCCAAAAGACCTGGTAATGGACTGGGGGGGGGGGGGGGACCCATGCTGTTTTTTTTTCAATGAGTTTTTATCTTTATTGCCAAGACCCAACAATTCATTACAGCCGTGATCAGTTTGAAATGACAATTTTTCCTTTAGAAAAGTCATTTTGCTTCGGTACTGTTCTAAACAAGGGAAACATGCGTTACTTTACAGGCATACTATAGACACCCCCCAGGCATGATATTTAAAGGAATATTTCATTTTTATTGTTTCACTTTAAGCATTAAAAAAATATATACTGCTCCTGAAAATAACGAACGTTTAAAAAAAAAAAAAAATTGCATTGATACATGTCCCCTGGGGCAGGACCCAGGTCCCAAACACTGTTCATGACAATAACTTGCATTTAAGCCTTTAAAATGAGCACTTTGGGTTTTTCCTGTTAGTGTCCCATAGACTTTAATGGTGTTCCGCGGCTTTTAAATTTGCCGCGAACGCCGCATAATGTTCGTTGTTCGAGCGACGAAAGTTCAGGCCCAAACTTATGCTCGGGCCGACCCATTCGCCCATCCCTAATCCTAAGCCAAAATGTTTGCAATTATTGAAAGAAAGATCTACTGACAGCCTAAGAATTCTACCCTTCCACTGCTGGCTAGGCGAAGGAAAAATCTTACTCCTCTTTCTAAAAAGCAGTGAATGACAGTGCTTTGGACACTACTCCGTTCAAGAGCATTCAATACTATGCCTCATAAGGTTAACATCCCATGACTTTGAGTAGCCTGCTCTTTGAAATAAGTCCCCCAACCTTTCTAGCTGAGTTTTGGTGTGATGATGTTGCATCCGAAAACAGTTGGTCAGTTACGAAGAACCAAGGATACTTTGGCACTGTTCTGCTGGAAGAGGACTTCACTCCCAAAGCACCTTGGCTTTCTCTATTAGTGGATGGCTATTCCCTTGTGGAAGTTCTACTGAATTTTTCCATCGCTATTGCAGACAGTAAGACCTTTGTGAATGCCCTGGGGGAGATGTACAGACCGAAGGGGAGGCACTGAAACTGGTAGAGGAATTGAGGATGAATTGGGACAAGTAGGCGTCTGATAAACCTACAGAGCATCCGGTCTCCCAGATTTATCAATAATATAATTGCCTGGAGGTTTTCCATCTTGCCCGACTCCAACTTCCTGTGCTTGCTGAGTTTAGTTTTTTTTCTTCAACTTTAGCACTCTGCACAGATTACACGATTTTGATTTAAAACTTTTTTTGCTAGGAACAGAGGTGAACCAAATCCTTATCTCCTCTGGGCAACTGGAACCTTCACGATTGCTATTTATTTTTTTTTTTTTTTAATCCAGCTACAAACTGGACTAGAATTTTTTTACCAATGTCACGCCAATATAGCCGATATGGCCCACAGATCCTGAATATTTTCCATCCAGGTGTGTGCACAAAGCTTCACACAGGCACTCCCTGGATGAGTGCACCCTTGAAAGGAGTTCCGTTGTTCTCCCAAGACAGGTGCCTTAGATCTTTAAGGCTTCAATAATGAAGATTAGGTACTTCTCCAGTTCCTTTACTAATATTTTTCCCAATCTGTAGGATTTTGCCTCCTTGTATCTACTTGGGAGTTGCCAACCTGTATGCTTGAACTTTTGTAAGATGATATTCACCCTGACCTGCTAGAGATCACCCTTAAGATGGTTGTATCCTGTCTACTCCCAAATAGATTTTATCATGCAGCTGTCTTTTTCTTTTTTTTTTAATCTGCGGGGTTGCAATTTTCTGTAAAATACAATGCAACATGAGAATCTGGAGGTGCTCTGTACACAGAATGTGTACAGATCACACCCCTGAAACATCATTTCCTGTTTGTATGACTGGCTCACTGATTTTCCCAGATGTCTGCACCAAGATGCAAGTCAGATTTTTGGCATCCACTGCAACAAAAATGTAATTTTTGATAAGATACTCCCAATAGGAAATCACGTCTGGGGCGTGGCCTGACCTCGAGAGAGAATGGCAGCATAATTTCAGAGGTCCTGCTGACGGAGAGACTTTTCTGCATACACCGGAGGATTTAGGCCCAGATTTACTTTGCAAATTATGGGGACCTCTTCCCGTGGCTCCTCTGCATCCCGCTCCCGATCACCGCGAGAAATTACCGGGCGTTTGAGCCAAAACATCCCCGAGATGTTCCGGACCCAGGCGAGCAACATGGCGCCGACACGAGGCACCTCACAGGCCTCAGGCACACCACAAGGCCCGGTCCAGCGGACCTCTTCAGAAGCAGGCGGGATTATCCTCACCCCTCAGCAACCACCTAGCCTACATGATCTGCGCTCGGTGGCAGCAGATATTAAGGACACCCTCACGGCAGCCCTCACAGCGGCAATATCTGACCTCCGGGTGGACCTACAAGCAATCGCGGGGAGAGTCCAGGAGGTGGAACGGGTAACGTCAACTCACTCCTCAGTGCTCCGCCGATCGTGCCAAGTGTTGGATTCTCACACCCTGCAATTGAGGGACCTTAACCGCCATGTGGAAGACTTGGACAATCGCGGAAGACGCCACAATCTCCGCATTAGAGGATTGTCTGAATCAATTGACGCCAAGAATCTGCAACGTGAGGTGACTAACCTCTTCAACAATCTCCTAAACAGACCGCCGGCTACTCAGATCGGGATGGAGCGCATCCACCGAGCCCTGCGCCCACGGGGGAAAGACTCAGACCCCCCCCCGGGATGTAATTTGCTGCGTGATTGATTACCAGTTGAAAGAAGAAATTCTCCGTCGGGCTCGCGTGGCCGACCGCCTAACACACAACGAAGCGGACATCCACCTCTTCCAGGACTTGTCCAACATCACGCTGCAGCGCCGCAGGGAACTGCGCCCGGTCCTGGAAGTACTCAGAGCAAAAGCCATCCCGTACAGATGGAAATTCCCCTTCGGTCTTTCTGCTTCTTCATCCGGACGCACGGCGCTCCTCAGAGTACCCGAAGACCTTCGCCACTTCTGCGCAGCCCTCGAGATACCCTTTACCGATGCGCCGGACTGGTATGCCGAGTTTCGACCTCCCGCCGCAAGGAGACCGGTTCCATATGACGACTTCATGGAGACGCAAGACTCCTGAACAAGGAGAAGACGCTCGCCATCCACTCATCGGTCTTCACTGCAAGTACCAAGCCGGAATCACGAGGCCAGTCCGACCAGCCCTCCACATCCCCGGAGAACCCGCCGCGACCACTAATCATCCCCATCGGAGTCTCTAGCCTCCTCCCGGGAAAAGATAAGTACTCCTTGATCCCCCCCTTGCCCCTCCATCCGCTCCCCTGCTTCCCCTCTTGCTGACGGCCCGACATCGACCTGGTAGTATGGTCGCGCTACACAGCCCCTGCTGCTTGCCTATCCCGCTGACCCTGCTCCCTTGCTAATCCATCCTTGACTCTGATCCCCGATCTCGGTATGGAACCTCCGTATGCCATGTATTTTTGGGTCTACCTTATTATTTACTTTTTTACTATTTTTTAATGTATGCCCGCTGGCCCGCACTCTTCTGTTTTTTTTTTATTTATTTTTTTGGTGACCTATAGGTCACTCTGTACACCAGCTCGACTTCTAATCTACCCGCCATTTCATACTGTCCCGCGCCATTTGCTGTCGGCAGATACTGAACGGCCCGCACCTCCAGGACGGCTGACTGAATAAGGAAGGAGTGACTGAACTAAACTTGGGCACCCACTCGAGTGACACGGACCTCAGGTACCATCCACGTTATTCTCCACTTGTCCCTGATCGAACTTGCTGGAGTTGTCCCCAAGAATAATAATTTTTTTTTTTTTTTTTTTTTTGTTCTGTTATTTTTTTCTTCAGTGATGTTTTCTATATATTAGGCCGTTTGGTTAAACTGCACTTAATAATGCCACTGCTAGAACCTCACAGCTATGTATTATTATGGATCTTCTCTGTTATGCATGTGCCTTTTAGGTATCCTTTGTGCACTGGTCGCCTTATTCAAGGGCGGGGATCTAACACAGGTTAGACCTCATTAGGTCACCATAGGCTTAACCTTGAACACCTAGGGGGCGCCAGGTGAACTGCTTCACCATAGGCAAAGGGATTTGGGCGCCCCCCGCTCCCCCTGATGTGGAGTGCTTCCCCCCCCCACCTCAGAAGAAAGGCTCTTCCCACGATGTCCCCAAGATAAATGACTCTCCCTGGGTTACTGTACTGAGAGAAGCTGGTTATATCCGGCTCTCACATTCTATATACAAGTACCCTCTCCCAAAATTGTCCTTGGGGCAGTCCTGGACTTAATCGCATTCTTCACCTTGCCATGATTATTTCCTCTAGTCACCCATATGGGACTCTAGAACGCGGACTCGCACTGTGTGATGATCCACGCCTTTGCCATTTGATATTTAGATTGGTGCACATTGGATACTAGGATGCCCTACGGTCCTCTCTAGGGATCTGGTCCCGACAACACATTTTTGTTTACTCGATCTATGCTTATGTTAAAGTGTACATTTTTTTTATTAATTATTTATTTATTTATTTATTTTTTTATTTGTCTGAGGCAACCTTGTCTTAATCCCTGCCCCTTGGTACTGACGGGCTCTTGTCACCTATAACAGACACAAACTTTAGGTCCCATCCCTGCACCGACCTATGTCGGAAATGTAGTGTGCACATGCCTGATAGACATCCTCCTCTTGGTCCTAGAGGGCTCTGTCACTCCCAGGGAACAAAAAGCGTTTCCCCTATGCTCTTATGCTTTGGCACGCAAGAGATTCCGTAGGCGTACAACCTGCGGTGTTAACCCTGCTCCTTCAAGTGACTGGACTCGCTTCTTCCCGAGTATTGACAGAACCCCCATTCCGGCACATCACTGTGGTCACTAGAATACACGACCATGAATAAATATGACCATACAGCCGTGGCCCTGTACACGATCTTACTGAGACACAGTGAACCGTGTACCGGTATGCTCCTGCGCAATACGCCTCCTCCTCCCCACATACTGGGTGCCGGAGGCTGGAACTGACTCCATATTACAATATGCCCATCTATACATCCCACTTTACCCAAGACTTTATAGCTGGTTACCCCACAACAAAGGGGCTCCCTCCTTTGACTACACAGGGCATATATGATTACTGATCGACACATAGGCTTCCCCATGTCTCTGTCTTCTATGATGTCTACTTTTCATTCTATCTTTCTTCCCTTTCATTGCCTCATGCCGCCCTCCATAGATTCCTGGCACTTTTACAGATTTGATCTGCCCCTTATAGTTCGGTAAGACATTTCTCAACCCTTATGAAATTATCCCAACGAACGACATACCTTTACCATGATACGCACAGGCTCACAGCTGAGCTCTCTGCTTTTTCTGCGACCCACATGCTACCCCTGCCTTTGTTTTATACTCTGGGGCTTCGCCTGAATTAACGGGTTGTCACCCCTCTCACCCCCACCGAACCGACCTTATGCTACCTACCCCGCCCCATTCCCTACCCATTCCAGATACCATCCAAGCTCACCCTCTCTTGGGGACCCCCCATGGCTTTCTCATTCCATGACACCTCCCCCCCATGATACTTGAATTATAATACATGCCCGGGCGCACCCCCCCTCGGCTGCCTTCTCCTCCCCAACTTGTTACTCTTTACCTGTCTCTCCGTCTGGCAAGCTGTATTGATATTTCCAACTACTACATTCTCGACCGATCTCAGCCAACCCCCACTCAGTGACCCGCTGTCTATACTTTGTTTAGTGCTACTCTCATCCACGGCCGCTGAACCGCATCGGTTACTCTTGGACACAGCTTGTCTGTCTCCTCAGGTTCGCAAGCTGGTACTTGCTAACTTCCGACTCTATTTCCCTACTTCCTTCTAGCAACCCCCACACTCGAAGGTAAGTGATATCGCACTCCCACTCAACCCCTAGTGACCCACACCTTATCTGCAGTTCCCCTATCCGAACCGCCCGCTTCCGCCCCCAGTGGATCTCTTAGTGTGTGTCACGATCCTATACTGGGTTTGACCAGTCCAACCTCAGACTCAAGCCACATACACACACACAATTTATACCCATACAGCTTCCACCAGCCCATTGTGTCTGGACACTCTCGACTATGACGCCCAGGCCCCATAGGTGTTCCTCCACTTTGGAGACTACAGTGGTCTCTCTCAACACATGTGGACTCAATACCCCAGAGAAACGATCTCAAGTCCTTATCTCCCTACACAGATATAGGGCTAGTATTGCCTTTCTTCAAGAAACCCATTTCAAAACTGCTTCGACCCCCAAATTCTCTAATGCACGCTTCCCTACTGCCTTTCATGCTACCAACAATGCTGCAAAGACCAAAGGGGTATCAATCTTGATTGCTAAACACTGTCCGTTCCAGGTTAGGGACACGTGCATCGATGACGATGCCCGCTTCATATTCGTAAAAGGTTCCCTTTACGGCAAACCAGTTACTCTTGCCAATATTTACGCCCCCAACACGGGCCAAGTCTCCTTCTTTACAGCCACCTTGAACCGACTCTCCTCATTCCAAGAAGGAATGTTGATACTTGGGGGTGATTTTAATGTCCCATTGAATCCACCACACGACACGTCGACAGGTACCTCCACTATGCCATACCGGGCTCTTCGGTCAATTAAAACACGTCTACAAGAACTATCCTTACACGACACATGGCGTACACTTAACCCAAATGTCAAAGATTTCACATTCTACTCCGCCCCCCATGACCGCTACTCCAGATTGGACTATCTCTTTATCTCACAGACTGATCTCCCTGCTTTAGCTTCGACCTCAATTCACCCCATGTATATTTCAGACCACAATCCCATCTCAATGATATTGGTCCTAGCACACACCCCCCCAGAACGAGAATTTGGCGGTTAGATCCTTCCCTCCTGGCTGACGATACTATTACCGCCGAGATCACGAAACGCCTAGAACTGTACTTTAGAGAAAATACCTCTTCAGAAATGTCACCAATGACATTATGGGAAGCTCACAAATGCACGATAAGGGGAGAACTAATGGCGATCTCGGCTAAACGAAAAAAAGACAGGCAAGCATGTATCACTAAATTATCTAATACCATACAGGCACTGGAACGTGCGCACAAAAGTTCTCTCGCTTTAGGTACCCTCCAAGAGCTGCTCCAGGCACGCACAGAACTATTAGACATTATCAATACACAAATTAGAAGAAACTATATCCTCTCCCAAAAAACTTTCTACGAATTCGGCAATAAATCAGGTAAGCTCTTGGCTAGAGCGCTCAGGGCTAAGAAAGCCTCTACTACTATACACTCGATAACAGACCCCCACGGACACAAAACGGTGGCCAACGATCAATAGCAAAGCAATTTGTTAGCTACTATACACAACTCTACAACTTGCACCCCACTGACCCCCCCGCCACGGACGCTCCCCGACGGTCATTTATCAAGGAATTTCTCAACAAATATAGCCCACCTCCCTTGACTGAGGACGAAGCTACTGACTTAAACAAACCTATTCTACCCTCGGAATTGGATATAGTACTCAAACAACTGAAACCCGGTAAAAGCCCAGGCCCAGATGGACTGACAACAGCGTATTATAAGACTTTTGTTCACACACTAAAATCCCACTTGACATGTGAAGGACCTAACCACAGTCGCTTAAGCTACCCGTTAAACCTAATATCCAACCCTCCAAATCCCCTCACAAATGACATGACAAGATCTTGGAGTAAATGGCCTTGACGGCCTTTTATTAACAATTACTTTCAATTAAACAAATAACATTTTAAATAACTCTTAAACCAACTTTTATTTCCTATTGGGGTCTTCGAGGGTAACACAAACCACTGGTCACTGCGACAAACTTCTTTCAACTTTTTTGGCCTCCAGTCGCAAGCCCCCAGACCCGGAGACGGTACTCGATTTCGCAGTGACCTACCTTTTTACCCCCTTCCGGGTCAACCCCTCGTTGACCGGAAGGTACCTGATAACCCCATCCACAGATGGGTA
This sequence comes from Lithobates sylvaticus, assembly GCA_028564925.1. NCBI lineage: Eukaryota > Metazoa > Chordata > Amphibia > Anura > Ranidae > Lithobates > Lithobates sylvaticus. The sequence continues at coordinate 118,479,367 of CM053032.1, read as the reverse complement.
CCAACCATGTTAACCCCATACTACAAGATGGGTACCAACCATGTTAACCCCATACTACAAGATGGGTACCAACCATGTTAACCCCATACTACAAGATGGGTACCAACCATGTTAACCCCATACTACAAGATGGGTACCAACCATGTTAACCCCATACTACAAGATGGGTACCAACCATGTTAACCCCCATACCACAGATGGGTACCAACCATGTTACTCCCATACCACAGATGGGTACCAACCATATTACCCCCATACCACAGATGGGTACCAACCATGTTAACCCCATACCACAGATGGGTAACAACCATGTTATATATGCATATAACATCCATATTCTCCTCCTCCAAAGACCCAACCACTGCCACGGGCTGTCCTTACCGCCCCCCATTATAATTAACCATACTCGGGAGGGTGGGTGGGAATCTTCTCCACCGTCGCTCCCTAATGATGTCACTCCCCTCCTTTCTCCTAGCTTTCTAACCCAAGCGCCTCCCCTGCTCCAGCCACTCCCCTTTTCTTAAAGGGGACAAATCTTTCTTTTCCAATATGATGACTGTGCTGTCCCCACCTGTCATGTAGTCCCTGCGCTAATCCTTTTCTCTCCTTCTGCTCCGGGACTCTCTTTCTAGATGCATTCAATTCCATATCCTCTGACAACCTCCCTCCCAGAGACCTTCTAGCTGCCCACATCTCAGTAATTCCTAAACCAAACAAGGACACTACATTGGTGACTAACTATCGACCAATTTCCCTTCTTAATGTCAACTTGAAAATTTATGCAAAAATTCTGGCCAACCGTCTCTTGCCTCTCCTACCCAACCTCGTGTCTCTCGATCAGGTGGGCTTCATACCTGGTAGAGAGGCAAGAGACAATACGATCAAGGCTATTAACATCCAACACTGGCTGTCCTCTTCTGACCAACAGGGTTTTTTCCTTTCACTGGATGCGGAGAAGGCATTCGACAGAGTGGCATGGGACTACATGGAAGAAGTTCTCAAAACGATCGGGATACGTGATCGCATGCTCCACTTTATCATGGCACTCTACTCTTCTCCAACAGCACAGGTTCGAGTCAACGGCCACCTGTCGGATGCCTTCTCCATATCCAATGGGACTCGCCACGGATGCCCCCTATCCCCCTTAATATTTGTACTTACCTTAGAACCACTACTTCAACGCCTTTGTGACAACCCTGACATCAAAGGTGTGACAGTCCGGAATGACACTTACAAACTCTCTGCCTTCGCAGATGATATCTTATTATTCCTCACAGACCCTCACGTTACCCTCCCTAACCTACTCACGGATCTCCATACTTTCCACTCTCTCTCAAATCTCCAAATCAACTTTTCAAAATCAGAAGCTTTGAACATCTCTTTACATCAAGACACTTTATCGCTATGTCAAGCGAATTACCCCTTCAAATGGAACCGGGACGCCATTACCTATCTAGGCATTTCTCTCCCCTCCCGTTTATCGGACCTATATACCAAAAACTACATCCCCATTCTCCAACGCATCCAAACAGACCTTAAAAAATGGTCAACTGGCATTTTCTCATGGTTCGGCCGGGCCACCGTACTAAAAATGAACATTCTCCCTAGAATACTGTACGTCATGCAAACAATCCCGATACAATTACCTCTAGCTTTGTTCGCATCATACCGTAAGGCGTGCTCCGACTTTCTTTGGGGAAAAGACCGACCTAGACTCAGTCTAGCAAGACTCTCTTTACCGAAACTGAAGGGTGGAATAGGCCTCCCTGATATTTTAAAGTACCATTGGGCTTGCCAATTAACTAGAATTGTAGACTGGAACGTCCATACTTGCTCCAAGGCTTGGATAAGCCTTGAAGACAAGTTCACCCCGATCCCTATTCACCAACTACCCTGGATTACCCCCACCGACATTCCACAAACCTGTAAACACCACCCACTCATCGCTTGCACTTTGCAAACGTTTCAAAAAGCTTGTAAAACCCACCACATCTCCAAGACACAAGGCCCACTGACACCCATCCGGCACAATCCGAGATTCCCAACGGGTCTATCTGACTCATTTCTGACCGACTTTTGGCCTTATACTGTTGTACAGGCACGCCACTTCTTTTCGGACGCCTCATTTATCGACAGATCTGACATACCTAAACGTGAGACTGGCCAATCTTGCCCGCATTGGACTTACCTTCAAATTCGACACTTTCTTAATAACCCCACCAACCGTCCAGACTTTAGTAGGCAGCTGACCCCATTTGAGACGCTTTGTACAAAAACGGAACCACAATGACACATGATCTCTGACATATACTCTTTACTTTTCTCTGACACCGACGCTAAGTCTAATATTGCCACCCAGAGATGGGAAAGGGATTTGTCCTTGGATCTCTCAACGGAAGAATGGGAACGTATCTACACCCATATTCATAAGGGATCCACGAACGTATCAGCACAAGAAACTGGCTTCAAAATTTTTTCAAGGTGGTATAAAACCCCCTCTAAACTCCACAAGATATCCCTGACCATACCCCCTGATTGTTGGAGATGTTCAATGGGGGAGGGATCTATGTTACATTTATGGTGGTCATGCCCCTCTCTTCAACCTTTCTGGCGGGAAGTTCATCGTCTTATTTCACAGATTACTACATATCACTTAGACTTCTCTCCTGCACAAATGCTTCTTCATCATTCTCCCATCCCTTTCAGACATTATCATAAATCCCTCACGCTTCACTTACTAAATGCAGCAAAAATGTGCATACCCACTCTTTGGAAGGCTCCCAACCCCCCGACTCTCGCAGATTGGTTTAAACGTGTCTCCAAAATTGCAGAATTGGAAAATTTAATCCATCAAGCCAGAGACTCCCCCGCTAAGTTTAGTACTGTTTGGTCATGCTGGCACCACTTTACTACAACTGACGAATATAAAAGACTGTTGTCTCCTACTCCCTCCTCACTCCCGGGCCATCTAGACACACACCAAGGATCCACTCCCCTTCCGCCCCATTTGACCTAAATATCACTGTCCACAAGCGATATCTCACCCCACACCCTTACCTACGTGGGACACTGGAGCCACTCTAAGTTAAGATACATATATGTCCCTTCCCCACTTCCTATTACTGGTTAACTTCCCCTAGGGCCTTGTTGAAAGACCCCCCCCCCCGTGTCTCCCAGGAGTAAAACATCTATGGATGCTTGTGGTCCGAGACCGCATCCATGGACTTCCTACACCACCTCATGATCACTGGGACACCGGTACAGTAATCCGGCACGCGTAGGTGCCTGGTAGTTGTTTTTGTTTTTTTTAAAAACTACCATAATGTTTAATATGTTATCTTGTTAAACCACACGAGTTAGGGTCTAGCCCCTTCTCTTGTTGTGGTCTACTGGTTCTACATCTTTGCCACTGTCCGCACTTACAGCAACCTGAACGTTGGTTTACTACTCAGGAAAGTTAATCATTCACTGCTGTTTTCACTGTTTCGGATGGCTGATGTCTCTTTGTATTAATGTATATGATGCTCTGCTTTTAAACGGCATATTGCTTATTGTATTTACTGTTTTGTCTAATTACAATAAAAACTTTTTGAAAAAAAAAAAAAGGAAATCACGTCTAAAGGGGTGCAGACCCTGCCACTTTCCTCAGAGCCATGCAGGTGCAGCAGCTGGTTGATAATTATGAACCACTCCCATTAGGCTCACTCAGCACATGGGCTGGTTATTGCTGGTCTGCCGGAACCTGCAGATGCTACAGTATGTAGCACTACTTCAGATCTAGATCAAATTTTCAGACTAGAGCCTTCTTGAATGTGACAGCAAGATGACATGTCTTGCCAGCAACATTAATGATGCATCCACCATCGGAGGAGGCTGCAGCTGGTTGACCTTTAGCTTTTTGAGGGTATACAATTTTGATAGCCTGTTTATACGGGCATTTTTCTCTGACCCCTTCAATCCTTCCTGGATTAACTCCTCCAGTTATTCAGTAAAGGGAATGAGTACTTTTTAACCTTGTAGTGAGTTTCCTCCACTTCACCCCAGGCAATTGCGTCCTTAGCTGCCCTTGCAAAAATGCTCTATTGAGCAATCTTCAAAGCTTGTGGCCCCTTAAACGCGTTCTTCCCATGGAAAGCTTTCCAATGTGGACACCACCTACTGGCTCTGGTTGGAAGTGTTAGGCAATTCAGCCACCGACTGGGGAATACAGGCTTCATGCATCAACTCCTTGGCCGATTCTTTAATCAAGGTGGCTACTTTCCAGACATCCCCTTCTTTGCTCCAAGTGAACTTGACATGCTAGCTTGTCAAGCAATGACTTTTTGCCACAAATGCAGCAATCATTAGGGCTGGTAATCTGCAGTGTTTGTAAATGGGGAGCAATAATCATGAGAGGTGAAATGATGACATTTATCAATGTTGCCTGGATGTCTGCACTTGAATGGTGACTGTTCTGGCTTTTAGCAGGCTCCCTCCATCTCGAGGACCTTGCAGGGCTGTATGGAACTTGTTCCAGGCAGATTTGACATACTATCTTGTCAGGCAAAGACTTTCCACCACAAATGCAGCGACTATTAGGGCTAGTAATTTGTGATGTTGGTAAACGGGGAGCAATGATAATGAGGGGTGAGATGATGACCTTAATTAACATTGCCTGGATGTCTGTTCTTAGATGATGACTTGTCTTGACCTTCAGAAGGCTCTTGTGATCCTTACAGGATTATAGGACTCAATCTTCACTACTTACCTAATCCCTATACCTTACCACTTGCTTACTGGGCAGTTAAACCCTCCTCCTGCCCAGACCAATTTTCAGCCCTGACGATGCGGTCATATAACACTGTACCGAAATTAAATTTTTATCATTTTTTTCACACAAATAGATTTCTTTTGGTGGTATTTAATCACAGCTGGGGGTTTTATTTTTTGTTAAACAAAATCATGTTTCATAATTTGTTAAAAAATTTTGCAAACAGGTAATTTTTCTCCTTCATTGATATGCGCTGATGAGGCGGCACTGGTGGACACTGATAGGCACAGTTAAGGCAGCACTGATAGGCACAGATAAGGCGGCACTGATGGGGACAGATAAGGTGGCACTGATGGGTGCCACTGGTGGGCGCTGGTGAAACTGGTGGGCACTGATATGTGGCATTGTGGGCACTGATGGGCGGCACTGTGGGCACTGTTGTGTACTGCTAGGTGGCACTGGCAGGTGGCACAGGTGAGCTTGGGGCAATCTCCTTGATCGGGACCAATGTCCCTATCACAGCTGCCGGTGATCGGCTTTTTTTTCTCCTCACGCTGTCAGCACAAGGAGAAAAAATAGCCGATTACAGGCTCTGTTTACATCACATGATCAGCTGTCATTGGCTGACAGCTGATCACGTGGTAAGGGGTCGGGATCTGTGATCTAGCAAGTCTCATAGACTTGCTGATCAAAGAGCGCGCCGCACACGCCCTGCAGGGCGCGCGCAGGCCGCTCGGGCACGGGAGGACATCAATAGACGTCTCCCGGCAAAGCAGGTCCACGCTTTAGCCGTCATTCGGCTATAGCGTGGATCTGAACTAGTTAAAAGCAATGGGTGGTCTGTCTGGGAAGCGTTTCCCATAGAAACAGAGCAAAGCAGGAGACTGAAATGAAAAACAGCACAATGCTAAGTCTCCACTACTGCAACCTGTTTTGCCGCAAATTTAATGCAACTTGAAGCAATGCCTGTGTATTCGTGAGGTCTATGGACACAGATATGAACGATACTCATTGGAAATCATGGGATGCGACTTTGCAGTGACAAGTCGCACTAGTGGAAACCGAGCCCATCACAGTGATCCAAGAGCAAACATTGAGAAGGAGATAGGAAGAGCCCAGGTAAATGCCATAAAAATGGAAAACATACCTGCAAACAATGACCACATAAGCATCCAGCATGCATGAGTAGAGAGCTCCACCATTTGTTGCCCAAAAATGCCATAAAATTTAAAACTCACATTTGCCATTAATGATGATATCAGTGCCTGAGAATGCGCAGATCTCCATCCCTGAAAAGCTCTAGCCAGGAAACTGGTCACAGAGGCCACATCACTTCCTGCCTCTCATGCTCAAAGTGTACTTGCACTGCTGCCACCATCTGGGAAATGGCAAACGCCCATAACACAGAGAAAATAAGTAAAAAGCATATGGAAAGCAAAGGGAAACGCTGTCACTTATGTCAAAGCTTGTTTAAAGCTTTCTTGAGAAGCCTGCACCACCAGAATGGGGCTCCAAACATATAGCTCATTTAGAGACTGTAGAGGAAGGACTTCCACCCAGGAGAGGCTAAAATATGCCCCCCAGACTACCCGAACGGGGCTCCAACCATTTAGCTCATTTAGAGACTGTACAGGAAGGACTTCCACCCAGGAGAGGCTTAACCTGGCTGGGGCGACAAATGATTAGGGCTACCTCATCACTCCAGTCCTGATCAGGTGAGGAAAAAAAGGAGAATGCTGTTAGCCGGGTCTGTCTTTGATTTATAGTTAACCAGTCCTATCAGGTTGTGGGGGCAGAGTCACAACCCATTGTATGCTGCCATGCTGAACCAGGAAAACCTGGTTACATTTTGCCATTAGTGATATCAGTGCCTGAGTATGCTCAGATCGCCATCCTGAAAAAGCTCTAGCCAGGAAACTGGTCACAGAGGCTGCATCACTTCCTTCCTCTCATGCTCAGAGTGTACTTGCACTGCTGTCAGTATCTTGGAAATGGCAAACGCCCATAAAACAGAGAAGAGAAGTAAAAAGCATATGGAAAGCAAAGGGAAACGCTGTCACTTACGTCAACGCTTGTTTAAAGCTTTCTTTTGACAGACCTGTACCACCAGAATGGGGCTCCAATCATATAGCTCATATAGAGGAAGGACTTCCACCCAGGAGAGGCTAAAATATGCCCCCCAGACCACCAGAATGGGGCTCCAACCATATAGCTCATTTAGAGACTGTACAGGAAGGACTTCCACCCAGGAGAGGCTGCACCTGGCTGGGGCTACAAACGATAAGGGCTACCTCATAACTCCAGTCCTGATCAGGTGAGAAAAAAAAAAGGGAATGCTGTGAGCCGGGTATGTCTTTGATTTATAGTTAACCAGTCCTATCGAATTAAAAGTATTTATATACAAACCGTATTGTATACAATGTTTGTTTATCTATGCCCTTTTCACATGGGCTCCATCCACTCAGTCAAAAACAGATTCTGTTTACATCAGTTTTCAGTTCAGTGTACATCAGTTTTTCATTCGTTTTTACATCTGCCCACTGACACCCTTAACAACCATGACTCATCCCCGCTGTCAGTGGGGGATTCACTTCTGACTGCAGAATGTTATCAAAAGAGCCGACTTAAAAATATTATTAAAAACACAGCGTGCAGGTTCCCCCACCAATTTGTGCCATGCCCTTTGGGTCTGGTTTGGGGGGTGGGAGCCTCATGCCAAAAAAAGAAAAAAATGGCATGAGGTCTTCCCCCAAGATCCATACCAGGCCATTATCCAAGCATGCAGTCTGGCAAGCCAGGAAAGGGGGGTGTGCACCCCCCCCCCATTAGCCATACCAGGCTACATGCCCTCCACAGGGTGGACTTCCCCTAGCAAAGCACCTTCTCCCGATTGTTGATGAGGACAAGGGCCTCTTCCCCACAATCATGAACTGGTGTTTGTGGGAGTGCAAGGGGTGACCCCCCATATCCCAGCCTCCTCAAGTGAATAAGTATGGGGTAATGACAAGTGTAAATAAACACACAACTCAGTTTTTGACAAGTCTTTTATTAAAAGAAAAAAAAAAAGCTGTCAACCGAATACAACCACTCCTGTCGCTTGCCAGCGCCCAATGATGTTTTTCCCACTGCTAGAGTAAACAAAAGAGCAGGGCCATTCAGTGACCCCCGCCCCTTATGACATCACATGTGGTCAATGACATCATAAGAGGACATCACCTAGTAACCCCACCCCTTTGTTTACTTTAGCAGCAAGGCCAAATGACAGCTCTGCTTCTCTATCTTGGGCCCTGTTACTAAAGTAAACAAAGGGGCAGGGTCACCAGGTGATGTCATTAGGTGATCCTGCCCCCTTATGTCATTGACCATATGTGATGTCATTAGGTGGTGGAGGTCATCCAATGACATCACCTGATGGCTCCACCCCTTTGCTGGTTCTCCCTGTCACTTAAGTAAACAATGTCATTATGTCCCAGGCAAGCGACGGGAGTGGTTGGGTTTGGCAGGCTTTTTTTTCTTAATAAACTACTATGTACCCTTACTTATTCACTTGGGATGGCCAGGATCTGTGGGCTTCTAGATTCCGATAAGTCACCCCCACAACCCTCACAACTACCAGGCCAGGGTTGAGGGGAAGAGGCCCTTTATAAGGAATCGGTTCACCTGCTGGTGGCACTGTGGCACACCTTTAGGGTGTTGTTCTGGTGTCCACCAGCAGGTGTCTCTCAGCAGCCAGAAGTTCCTAACAATTAGTCATCAGCTTACTCTGACTGATGGTAGTATATTTAGTCGCTCCTCTGCAACTCTACAACTCCATCTTGTCTTGGTGTTTTGCCCATATTACATATTTACATAGTAACTCTGACCTGCATATCCTGCATTCAGCTCCAGGTCCCATTCCTGATCCTGTTCCTGATCTCTCAACCGCCTGCTTGTTCCTGCTCCTGTGTACCCTCTCCCTGTCCTGGCTTGCTCCCTGTTCCTTCTGTCTGATCTGTATGACCCTGGCTCTGATACTGACTACTCTTCCTAGTCCTACCCTGCCAGCTATACATAGTTAGCTTGGTTAGCTGGTTTAGTGATCATTCTCACCCATTATGCTTACTGGTTTAGAGTCTTAGTTTATGTTAGTTACAGAATCTCAAAAAGCTGAATACACCCTTCACATTTTTGTGAATATTTTATTATATCTTTTCATGTGACAACACTGAAGAAATTACACTTTGCTACAATGTAAAGTAGTGAGTGTATAGCTTGTATAACAGTGTACATTTACTGTCCCCTCATAATTCAACACATAGCCAATAATGTATAAACCGCTGGCAACAAAAGTGAGTAAACCTATAAATGAAAATGTTCAAATTGGGTTCAATTAGCCATTTCCCTCCCCAATGTCATGCGACTCATTAGTGTTACAAGGTCCCAGGTGTGAATAGGGAGCAGGTGTGTTAAATTTGGTGTTATCTCTCACTGGAAGTTCAACATGGCACCTCATGGCAAAGAACTCTCTGAGGAGCTGAAAAAAAGAATTGTTTCTCTACATAAAGATGGCCTAGGCAATAAAAGATTGCCAAGACCCTGAAACTGAACTGCAGGACAGTGGCCAAGACCATACAGCAGTTTAACAGGACAGGTTCCACTCAGAACAGGCCTCGCCATGGTCGACCAAAGAAGTTGACTGCACGTGTCATATCCAAAGGTTGTCTTTGGGAAATATACGTATGAGTGTTGCCAGCATTGCTGTAGAGGTTGAAGGGGTGGGGGGGTCAGCCTGTCAGTGCTCAGACCATATGCCGCGCACAGCATCAAATTGGTCTGCATGGCTGTCGTCCCAGAAGGAAGCCTCTTCAAAAGATGATGCATGAGAAAGCCAGCAAACAAACAGTTTGCTGAAGACAAGCAGACTAAGCACATGGATTACTGGAACCATGTCCTGTGGTCTGATGAGACCAAGATACATTTATTTGGTTCAGATGGTGTCAAGCGTGTGTGGTGGCAACCAGGTGAGGATTAAAAAGACAAGGGTGTCTTGCCTACAATCAAGCATGGTGGTGGGAGTGTCATGGTCTGGGGTTGCAAGAGTGCTGCCAGCACTGGGGAGCTACAGTTCATTGAGGGAGTCATGAATGTCAACATGTACTGTGACATACTAAAACCGAGCATGAACACCTCCCATGATAACGACCCCAAACACGCCTCAAAGACGACCACTGTCTTGCTAAAGAAGCTGAGGGTAAATGTGATGGACTGGCCAAGCATGTCTCCAGACCTAAACCCTATTGCGCAAATGTGGGGGAGCGCAAGATCTCTAACATCTACCAGCTCTGCAATGTCATCATGGAGAAGTGGAAGAGAACTCCAGTGGCAATCTGTGAAGCTCTGGTGAACTTCATGCCCCCAAGAGGTTTAAGGCAGTGCTGGAAAATAATGGTGGCCACACAAAATATTGGCACTTTTGGCCCAATTTGGACATTTTCACTTAGATACTCACTTTTGTTGCCAGCAGTTTAGACATTAATGGTTATGTGTTGAGTTATTTTGAGGGGACAGCAAATTTACACTGTTATACAAGCTGTACACTAACTACTTTACATTGTAGCAAAGTGTAATTTCTTCAGTGTTGTCACATGAACAGATATAATAAAATATTTATAAAAATGTGAGGGATGTACTCACTTTTGTGAGATACTGTATATTGTTGTTTTACTGGCATTGCTCCCTAATAAACCACATTATTTTATTATTTTATCATATATCACTGCTTTGCCAGGGGTAGGGGGGTTCAAAGTACCCACTCATGTTGAGGGCGTGTGGCCTGGTATGATTCAGCAGGGGGGCTGCACGTTTGTCCTCCCCTTTCCTGGCGTGCCAGGCTGCATACTTGGATAAAGGCCTGGTATAGAGATATAGTATATCTCAAACCATTTTTTTTCCATTCTGGGTGTGAGGTGTCCCCCCCCAGAATCCATATGAAACCAAAAGAGCCTTTTTTCAGCTCTTTTGTTTACAGAATTCCCTGCTGACAGCAGGTATGAGTCATGGTTGTTAGGATGCTGGTGGGTGCTGGTTCCTAACAACCTGTGCAAACACAGATGGAAAAATGGATCATTTGTCCCTTTGCATCTGTTTAGGTCTGCTTCCCTTTTTTAAACAGAAAAAAATGGAGACTTGTTCCATTTAACCACTTGCTGCCCACCCACAGTACATTTCTGCAGGTGGGTGTCAGCTCCAGGCTAAGCAACATACTAGTATGCCACTCAGCACATATGCACTAGCGCGCCTCCTGGTGCATGCAAAGGTGCGATCCCATGACTATTGTGTCTAGTGGACAATGCCGATCATGGTGCTCGGTACCCATCTGCTGTGAGCCACTAGGGTATCACGTTATCGCTATGACCAAACATAGCAATCACATGACTACATGTAAGCAAAACAGTCATGTATGTCTTCCATTCATGACAGCTTACTTACTACTGTGATGCTGTGATTGGCCCACTGCTACCATATGGTACCTGGCATGGTAAGCAAGCTGTCATGAATGAAAGCCAATTATGACAGTTAAAACTATTGATTATAACAGTAAGTAACTGGTGACAGTATGTAACAAAAATATTGTGAAAAAAAACAAATTTTATTTAATTTCTTAATTTTCCCAACTTTGACAAAAAAATTACAACTTCAGAAAACTCACCATGCCTCTTACTAAATACCTTGGACTTTCTACTTTCCACAAAGGGATCTTTGTGGGGTATTTATACTGTCCAGGCATTTTAGAGCCTCAAGAAATGAGATAAGCAGTCAGTACATCAGGACTGATCAATTTTCAAATATATATAAACTGATTGGGTTACTTTTGCACAAAGAATGTAGCAGACAAAATTTTGGCCTAAATTTATGAAGAAAGAGTATTTGTTTGCAAAATTTTATAACATAGAATGTGGGTTTTATTCTAAATTTTTGGTATTATTTTTTTGTTTATATAGCAAAAAGTCCAAAAAACTGTGGTGATTAAATAGTAAACTATGTGTGAGAAAAATTATATACATTTTAGTTGCATACAATGTTGCATGACTGAGCAATTGCCAAAAAAAGTAGCACAGTGCTGAATAGCAAAAAACGCCCTGGTAATGAAGGGGGTAAAACCTTCCAGAGGTCAAGTGGTTATAAAAATGGACCTGAACGGATGCAGATGTAAACAGATGGTCATTGGACAGTGTGGAGATGCGACCCCATGTCACAGGTGCATATAAGCAGTATATGCCTGATTTTGGCAGGAATACTAATTACACCTGTGGGCTGGGTTCATAAACGTCCCAGGAAGAGAAGTCAGTGCTCAGACTTGGAGACGGCTCCGCCCAGCAGACAGGAAGTCTGGCCAGGAGGTAGGGAGGGTTCCAGGAGAAAGAGACAGGAGCCTAATGCCGCGTACACACGATCGGAATTCTCGTCGGAAAAAACTCTGACGGTTTTTCCGATGGAATTCCGCTCAAGCTGTGTTGCCTACACATGATCACACCAAATTCCGACGGTCAATAACACAGCGGCATAAAACACGTTCGACAGCACTATAAAAGGAAAGTTTAATGCTTCCGAGCATGCGTCGAATTGTTTCCGAGCATGCGTCGGAAAATTCGATAGAAAGGTTTTCCGTCGGAAAAATTGAGAACAGGTTCTCAATTCAAAGTCCTTCGGAAATTCCGACAGAAAAAGACCGTTGGGCATACACACGGTCGGAAAATCCGATGAAAAGCTCCCATTGGACTGTTTCCATTGGAAATTCCGGCCGTGTGTACGCCGCATAAGACTGCAGGTGGCAGTCTGTGCGTACGTCTGAAGCAGGCAGGTGTAGCCTGTGACTAGGGATGAGCGGAACACCCCCGGGTTCGGTTCGCACCAGAACCTGCGAACGGACCGAAAGTTTGCGCGAACGTTAGAACCCTATTAGTTACAATGGACGCGAACGTTCGAAATCTAAAGTGCTAATTATAACGGCCAATATGCATGTTATTGTCATAAAACAGGTTTGGGGACCCAGGTCCTGCCCCAGGGGACATGTATCAATGCAAAAAGAAGTTTTAAAAACTGAAGTTTTTTCGGGAGCAGTCATTTTAATGATGCATAAAGTGCAAAAAAAAAAAGTGAAATATTCCTTTAAATATGGCATATGGGGGTGTCTAAAGTATGCCTGTGAAGTGGCATGTGTTTCCCATGTTTAGAACTGTCCCTGCACAAAATTACATTTGTAAAGGAAAAAAAGAAGCCATTTAAAACTGCTTGCGGCTTTAATGTCATGTCGCAGATGGCTGGATTAGATGACAACAGGGCAGAAGGGCAGATACAGGGTAAGGTGGTTTAGTGTGCTACTGCTGTGCTATACTCACACAGCATGCACACACACTAACTCCTGCAGATGGCTGGATTGGTAGAGATTAGAGAACAGCACTGAGAAGAATAAACTATCCCTGCCTTTTTTTCCTCTTTCCCTACACTATTCCCCACACAGAAATGAATCACAAGCTCATATAGTGTGTACACTGTACAGTACAGTCTTTCACTGTTCCTAACGCCGGAACACACTACACGAGGCCGCCGGCGCGGCGGCCTTATATAGTGTGGGGCGTGTACTAAACCCCCTGAGCTATAATTGGCCACAGGCATCCTGCCTGTGGCCAATTATTGCTCTCCTCGCCGCTGGCTCTATGATTGGCCAAGCATGCGGGGTCACAGTGCATGATTGGCCAATGATCAGCCAGCAATGCACTGCGACTGGCGCAGTGCATTGTGGACTGTTTGCATCACACAAATTTGATGTGAACGGCCCTCAGAGTTCTGGTTTCGACGAGCGGACGAACGGCCGATGTTCGTTTCGAACATGGGTTCGAATCGAACACCGGGCCCATCCCTACCTGTGACTAAAGCAGCAAGAAGCTGACAGTGAGTAAGCCAGGAGGCTATCATTTGGTTATGCAGTGATGGTGGAACCCCCTGCGAGGGAAGATTTCTGTTTGTTTGAACTTTTTAGTTTCCTTTAAATAAAAGTGGGCTGCCATGCCCTAAAAACGCAGTCTGGAGTGGCACGTTTCTGGAAAATTGCATGCACCACTTGAGCCTAATCATCCCGGATTGTCACAACAGTAATCATAATGTTTATATTTAAATAGTAAAAAAAAAAAAAAAAAGCTAGAGGAAGGGAGCAAGGAAGTTAGGGGTCACTAAAATTTTTGAATTAAAAATGAAAAACGAATTAGGATTAACTACAAACTTCATTCTGGTACAAAGCATTTTTTAAATGTGGCACTATAATTTTTTTAAAAATAGTCCTGCAGTTTACACATGGAGAACACGGCTTTCCCTGTAGAATGGGTGATGTGCTCTGTTTAACACGGCCACACAGAGCTCCTGATAGAGAGGGTGAATGTCATGTTGACAGTGGAGGTGCCTCTTCTGCCTTCTTCTACTCTGTACTGGCCTTAGTTGATGTCACTGGAAGTAGTGCTTTATCAGTAGTGTTAGTAGGTAGAATAGAGCTTTACCCATAATCCTAAAAGGTGTTCCGAACCCTAACCATAGGGAAGAATAATGCCTCATTTTTGGTGTCAGTGGGGGAGGGGGCAGTGACCCATTGTTGCGGTCAGTGGGGTAAGGAATATTGCCCCATTAGTGTCAGCAGGAGGAATGGTACTCCATCATTGGTGTCATTGGAAGAAGAAATACTGCCCCCTATTTGGTGTCAGTGGGGGGAGGAATAAGTGCTAATCAGTAGAATGAATATGGTCCGTATAACGTCAACTGCTTTATAAATGAAAGACTACACATACATGTGACATATGAAATTTGATACCTTTTATTTTATGTTTCATGTAACTTATACAAGTCTATGGTAATTCTTTTTATACTGTATATCCCATCACCTTCATGTTTTCCCATTGGGTATTGGGGGGGGGGGGGGGGGGTTTATTTGTTGAATTTAAATTGCTGGTTGCTGAAACACTTTGCATACAGTATAGCATGCAGACCTTCAGAATATGAGCTTGTTTCCTGCCTCTGGTACATAGGTTGAACACCACTATTCTAACCCATCACTATTCTAGTCTAAGCACCTCCAAAAAATGTTTAAGATTCCTTAAGATTACATTTATTAAACTTGATAAAATAAAATTAGATACACTTAATAAAAAATGCAATTTTTTTTAAATCACACACAGGTTCATTGGGGACAATCATTTCAAAGAAGCCTAGTTTTTAAAAATCCTAGGAAGTTATTACTTAATAAATGTTATCTGCTTCCATTGCGGGCAAGAACAATACCTAAAGACTTTAGCCAAGGCGTTTTCAATTTTCTTGAAGTCCGGTCTCCTCTCTGGATCCTCCTCCCAGCAGCTCTTGACGAGTATATAAACCTGACAGAACACATGATAATGGAGCATAGTAAAGTCCAATTTGTTCTCCAATCATAATTTGTGACATAATTTATGAACATGGTGCAGACTACATTTATGGCACAGCATGCAACAGATTTACCTTGCTATCTTGCTGGAACCCTACTATTTTGATTAAACATTCTATATTGCATTTTCAAAAAGCAAGGTATCCTCCAGACAGTTAAAAAAAAAAATTATATAAGTGTAGTTTAATCAAACAGCATTGAATCTCTTTCAAATTTAGTTAAATTTTTTTATATTTAAGTAGATAAGTAATGTTCAGCACAATATAAATTATGGTACACGTGTCAAAGCTGTTCTATAGTAACAAGTTGATAGTTTGAAATAAAAGAGGTAGGAAAGGTAAATTAAGTTTGTCACAGTGCCTTGAAAAAGTATTCAAACCCTGTGTAATTTTCCACATTTTGTCATGTTACAACTAGAGTTGAGCGGACACCTGGATGTTCGGGTTCGAGGGTTGAAGTCAATGGGGATTCGAAACGGCTATAATGAATTGTCGGCCCCCGTCCCCGTAATACAGAGAACAGTTCTTGAAAGTCATTGATTTTAAAAAAAGTTATTGTCATAAAAAGTGTTTGGGGACCAGAGTCCAGCCCCAGGGGATATGTATCAATGCAAAAAAAACTTTAAAAAATGGCCGTTTTTTCGGGAGCAGTGATTTTAATAATGCTTAACCTCCTTGGCGGTAATCCCGAGTCTGGCTCCGGTTCAGTTTTTTTGCTAGGAGCGGTAACCCCGAGCCAGACTCGGGCTGCATTGCAGGATACAGGGGGAAGTTACTTACCTTTTCCCCTGGATCCTGCAATGTCTCCCCGCTGTGTGAGCGAGCCGTCCACTCGCTCGATTCACACAGTGCCCGAGTGCCGCTGATCTCCGTTCCCTGCGACGTTCCGACGCACGGGAGCGGAGATTGGCGCCAAATTCAAAAAAGTTTAAAAGCACAGTACACATACAGTACTGTAATCTTACAGATTACAGTACTGTATACAAAAAATACACATCCCCTTTGTCCCTAGTGGTCTCTCCAGTGCCCTGCATGTCATTTTATATAATAAAAATATTTTTTTTCTGCCTGGAAACTGGAGATTGTCCATAGCAACCAAAAAGTGTCCCTTTATGTCAAAAGTGGTTTTAGACCAGCTAGAAAACACCGATAAAAAATTAGAATCACAATTTATCATCAAACAATAAATTTAATGACAGCGACTATTCTGCAACTGAGCAAATTTCAGTGTTTTTGATTTGATTACATTATTGAATCATTTTTATATATATTTTTATTATATTATAATTTATGATTTTGTGTTTCAAACGTTATCATACCCGGGATGTCTACTAGACTCTGGTTCGGACAGATTTAAGTGAGTTATTCATAAGAATTGCATGCCTACAATATAAAAACGCCAAATTTCCATGCAAAATAATTGTACCGCTTTCAGCACAAAATTCCAGCCAGAATCATACCGCCAGAGAGGTTAAAGTGAAATAATAAAAGTGTAATAATCCTTTAAATTTCGTACCTGGGGGGTGTCTATAGTATGCCTGTAAAGGGGCGCATGTTTCCCGTGCTTAGAACTGTCCCTGCACAAAGTGTAATTTCTGCAGGAAAAAAAGCTATTTAATGAATTGTCGGCTCCCGTAATACAGAGAACAATCATTGTAAGTCATTGATATAAAAAAAATAAAAAGCGTGACTGTTCCCCCAAATTCAATTACCAGGCCCTTCAGGTCTGGTATGGATATTAAGGGAATCCTTGCATCAAATTAAAAAAAAAAAATGTGGGGTTCCCCCTAAATATCCATTCCAGACCCTTCAGGTCTGTAATGGATTTTAAGAGGAACCCCACGCCAAAAAAAAAAAAATGGCGTGGGGTCCCCCTCAAAATCCATACCAGGCCCTTATCCGAGCATGCAACCTGGAAGGCCGCAGGAAAAGAGGGGGGGACGAGAGCGCCCCCCCCCTCCTGAACCGTACCAGGCCACATGCCCTCAACATTGGGAGTAGGGATGGGCCAAAGGCTCGATTCAAACCCACGCTCGAATCGAGCACCGGGCGTTCGCCCGCTCGGCGAGCCCAGAACTATTTGGGCCGTTCGCATCACATTCGTGTGATGCGAGCAGCCCGCAATGCATTGCGGCTGGCGCAGTGCATTGCTGGCTGATGATTGGCCAGCATGCACTGTGACCCCGCATGCTTGGCCAATCACAGCGCCGGAAACTAGGAGAGCAATAATTGGCTACAGGCTGGACGCCTGTAGCCAATTAAAGCTCAGGGGGTTTAGTACACGCCCCACTCTATAAAAGGCCGCCACCCCATCGGCCCAGGGCACATGTGTTCCGGCTTTTAGAAGAGCAGTCTGCTGATTGATTTTCTTCTTTGCTAAACCATTGCTGACTCCTGAGTCATTCAAATCATTACTGATTATTGCTGCTGATTGCACAGAGTGTGATATTATCTGCTGCTGGGGATTAGTCTGGTGTGTGCGTGCTGTTAGTACAGCATTGCAGTAGCACCAATCGCAGTGCTGTTAGAACAGCATTGCACCCAACTTCTGTCCCAACCTTCTGTCCCATCCCAGGCAGGGATTTATAGGAGCCATATTGTGTTTGTGTCAGCACACATAGGAGCTAGTGTGTGTGTTGTGAGCACACATAGGAGCTCTATTTCTTCGTCAGCACACATAGTAACTCTAGTGTGTTTGTGTCAGCACCCATAGGACCTATAGTGTGTTGTGAGCACACATAGTACCTATATTTTTTTGTCAGCACACAGTACCTATAGTGTGTTTGTGTCAGCACCCATAGGACCTATAGTGTGTTGTGAGCACACATAGGACCTATATATTTTTGTCAGCACACATAGTACCTATAGTGTGTTTGTGTCAGCACCCATAGGACCTATAGTGTGTTGTGAGCACACATAGGACCTATATTTTTTTTTCAGCACACATAGTACCTATAGTGTGTTTGTGTCAGCACCCATAAGACCTATAGTGTGTTGTGAGCACACATAGGAGCTCTATTTCTTCGTCAGCACACATAGTACCTATAGTGTGTTTGTGTCAGCACCCATAAGACCTATAGTGTGTTGTGAGCACACATAGGAGCTCTATTTCTTCGTCAGCACACATAGTACCTATAGTGTGTTTGTGTCAGCACCCATAGGACCTATAGTGTGTTGTGAGCACACATAGGACCTATATTTTTTTGTCAGCACACATAGTACCTATAGTGTGTTTGTGTCAGCACCCATAGGACCTATAGTGTGTTGTGAGCACACATAGGACCTATATTTTTTTGTCAGCACACATAGTACCTATAGTGTGTTTGTGTCAGCACCCATAGGACCTATAGTGTGTTGTGAGCACACATAGGACCTATATTTTTTTGTCAGCACACATAGTACCTATAGTGTGTTTGTGTCAGCACCCATAGGACCTATAGTGTGTTTGTGTCAGCACCCATAGGACCTATAGTGTGTTGTGAGCACACATAGGACCTATATTTTTTTGTCAGCACACATAGTACCTATAGTGTGTTTGTGTCAGCACCCATAGGACCTATAGTGTGTTGTGAGCACACATAGGAGCTCTATTTCTTCGTCAGCACACATAGTACCTCTAGTGTGTTTGTGTCAGCACCCATAGGACCTATAGTGTGTTGTGAGCACACATAGGACCTATATTTTTTTGTTAGAACACATAGTACCTATAGTGTGTTTGTGTCAGCACCCATAGGACCTATAGTGTGTTGTGAGCACACATAGGACCTATATTGTTTTGTCAGCACACATAGTACCTATAGTGTGTTTGTGTCAGCACCCATAGGACCTATAGTGTGTTGTGAGCACACATAGGACCTATATTTTTTTGTCAGCACACATAGTACCTATAGTGTGTTTGTGTCAGCACCCATAGGACCTATAGTGTGTTGTGAGCACACATAGGAGCTCTATTTCTTCGTCAACACATATAGTACCTCTAGTGTGTTTGTGTCAGCACCCATAGAACCTATAGTGTGTTGTGAGCACACATAGGACCTATATTTTTTTGTCAGCACACATAGTACCTATAGTGTGTTTGTGTCAGCACCCATAAGACCTATAGTGTGTTGTGAGCACACATAGGACCTATATTTTTTTGTCAGCACACATAGTACCTATAGTGTGTTTGTGTCAGCACTCATAGGACCTATAGTGTGTTGTGTCAGCACCCATAGGACCTATAGTGTGTTGTGAGTAGGGATGGGCCCGGTGCGCGATGCGAACCCATGTTCGCATCGAGCACCGGGTGTTCGCTCGCTCGGCGAGCCCAGAACTATTTTGGCCGCTCGCATCACGTTCGTGTGATGCGAGCGGCCCCGCAATGCATTGCGGCCGGCGCGGCCGGCGCAGTGCATTGCTGGCTGATGATTGGCCAAGCATGCACTGTGACCCCGCATGCTTGGCCAATCACAGCGCCGGAAACTCGAAGAGCCATAATTGGCTACAGGCAGGACGCCTGTAGCCAATTACAGCTCCGGGGCTTTAGTACACGCCCCCCCTATAAAAGGCCGCCACGCCGTCTGCGCCGGTCACATGCTGTTCCGGCGCAGATAGAGCAGGATAGTTCTGTGACACTCTGCTGGATTTAGTTAGTTAGAGAGATTTACTTAGAGAGATTGAGTTAGATAGATTCATTTAGAAAGATTGGTTTAGAAAGAGGGGCTTGTAGTGTGTTCGTGGCAGGCAGGCAGAGCTCCTATATTTTGTTCCCAGAAGCACCTATAGGACTTGTAGTGTGTTCGTGGCAGGCAGGCAGAGCTCCTATATTTTGTTCCCAGAAGCACCTATAGGACTTGTAGTGTGTTCGTGGCAGGCAGGCAGAGCTCCTATATTTTGTTCCCAGAAGCACCTATAGGACTTGTAGTGTGTTCGTGGCAGGCAGGCAGAGCTCCTATATTTTGTTCCCAGAAGCACCTATAGGACTTGTAGTGTGTTCGTGGCAGGCAGGCAGAGCTCCTATATTTTGTTCCCAGAAGCACCTATAGGACTTGAAGTGTGTTAGTCCCATCACACAGACCTATATTTTTTCCCAGAAGCACCTATAGGACTTGAAGTGTGTTAGTCCCATCACACAGAGATCATATATTTTGTTCCCAGAGGCACCTATAGGACTTGAAGTGTGTTAGTCCCATCACACAGAGATCATATATTTTGTTCCCAGAAGCACCTATAGGACTTGAAGTGTGTTAGTCCCATCACACAGACCTATATTTTCTTCCCAGAAGCACCTATAGGACTTGAAGTGTGTTAGTCCCATCACACAGAGATCATATATTTTGTTCCCAGAAGCACCTATAGGACTTGAAGTGTGTTAGTCCCATCACACAGAGATCATATATTTTGTTCCCAGAAGCACCTATAGGACTTGAAGTGTGTTAGTCCCATCACACAGACCTATATTTTCTTCCCAGAAGCACCTATAGGACTTGAAGTGTGTTAGTCCCATCACACAGAGATCATATATTTTGTTCCCAGAAGCACCTACAGGACTTGAAGTGTGTTAGTCCCATCACACAGAGATCATATATTTTGTTCCCAGAAGCACCTATAGGACTTGAAGTGTGTTAGTCCCATCACACAGAGATCATATATTTTGTTCCCAGAAGCACCTATAGGACTTGAAGTGTGTTAGTCCCATCACACAGACCTATATTTTCTTCCCAGAAGCACCTATAGGACTTGAAGTGTGTTAGTCCCATCACACAGAGATCATATATTTTGTTCCCAGAAGCACCTATAGGACTTGAAGTGTGTTAGTCCCATCACACAGAGATCATATATTTTGTTCCCAGAAGCACCTATAGGACTTGAAGTGTGTTAGTCCCATCACACAGACCTATATTTTCTTCCCAGAAGCACCCATAGGACTTGAAGTGTGTTAGTCCCATCACACAGAGATCCTATATTTTGTTCCCAGAAGCACCTATAGGACTTGAAGTGTGTTAGTCCCATCACACAGAGATCATATATTTTGTTCCCAGAAGCACCTATAGGACTTGAAGTGTGTTAGTCCCATCACACAGAGATCATATATTTTGTTCCCAGAAGCACCTATAGGACTTGAAGTGTGTTAGTCCCATCACACAGACCTATATTTTGTTCCCAGAAGCACCTATAGGACTTCTAGTGTGTTAGTGGCATCACACAGAGCTCCTCTATTTTCTTTGCAGAAGCACCCACAGGACTTCTAGTGTGTTAGTGGCATCACACAGAGCTCCTCTATTTTCTTTGCAGAAGCACCCATAGGACTTCTAGTGTGTTAGTGGCATCACACAGAGCTCCTATATTTTCTTCTCAGCAGCACCCACAGGACTTCTAGTGTGTTAGTGGCATCACACAGAGCTCCTCTATTTTCTTTGCAGAAGCACCCATAGGACTTCTAGTGTGTTAGTGGCATCACACAGAGCTCCTATATTTTCTTCTCAGCAGCACCCACAGGACTTCTAGTGTGTTAGTGGCATCACACAGAGCTCCTATATTTTCTTCTCAGCAGCACCCACAGGACTTCTAGTGTGTTAGTGGCATCACACAGAGCTCCTCTATTTTCTTCTCAGCAGCACCCACAGGACTTCTAGTGTGTTAGTGGCATCACACAGAGCTCCTCTATTTTCTTTGCAGAAGCACCCATAGGACTTCTAGTGTGTTAGTGGCATCACACAGAGCTCCTATATTTTCTTCTCAGCAGCACCCACAGGACTTCTAGTGTGTTAGTGGCATCACACAGAGCTCCTCTATTTTCTTTGCAGAAGCACCCATAGGACTTCTAGTGTGTTAGTGGCATCACACAGAGCTCCTATATTTTCTTCTCAGCAGCACCCACAGGACTTCTAGTGTGTTAGTGGCATCACACAGAGCTCCTCTATTTTCTTTGCAGAAGCACCCACAGGACTTCTAGTGTGTTAGTGGCATCACACAGAGCTCCTCTATTTTCTTCTCAGCAGCACCCACAGGACTTCTAGTGTGTTAGTGGCATCACACAGAGCTCCTCTATTTTCTTCTCAGCAGCACCCACAGGACTTCTAGTGTGTTACTGGCATCACACAGAGCTCCTCTATTTTCTTTGCAGAAGCACCCATAGGACTTCTAGTGTGTTAGTGGCATCACACAGAGCTCCTCTATTTTCTTCTCAGCAGCACCCACAGGACTTCTAGTGTGTTAGTGGCATCACACAGAGCTCCTCTATTTTCTTTGCAGAAGCACCCACAGGACTTCTAGTGTGTTAGTGGCATCACACAGAGCTCCTCTATTTTCTTTGCAGAAGCACCCATAGGACTTCTAGTGTGTTAGTGGCATCACACAGAGCTCCTGTATTTTCTTCTCAGCAGCACCCATAGGACTTCTAGTGTGTTAGTGGCATCACACAGAGCTCCTCTATTTTCTTTGCAGAAGCACCCACAGGACTTCTAGTGTGTTAGTGGCATCACACAGAGCTCCTCTATTTTCTTTGCAGAAGCACCCAAAGGACTTCTAGTGTGTTAGTGGCATCACACAGAGCTCCTATATTTTCTTCTCAGCAGCACCCACAGGACTTCTAGTGTGTTAGTGGCATCACACAGAGCTCTATTTTCTTTGCAGAAGCACCCAGAGCTCTATTTTCATCACACAGAGCTCCACTATTTGCTTTGCAGAAGCCCCCATAGGACTTCTAGTGTGTTAGTGGCATCACACAGAGCTCCTCTATTTTCTTTGCAGAAGCACCCATAGGACTTATAGTGTGTTAGTGGCATCACACAGAGCTCCTATATTTTCTTCTCAGCAGCACCCATAGGACTTCTAGTGTGTTAGTGGCATCACACAGAGCTCCTCTATTTTTCTTTGCAGAAGCACCCACAGACTTCTAGTGTGTTAGTGGCATCACACACACAGAGCTCCTCTATTTTCTTTGCAGAAGCACCCATAGGACTTCTAGTGTGTTAGTGGCATCACACAGAGCTCCTATATTTTCTTCTCAGCAGCACCCACAGGACTTCTAGTGTGTTAGTGGCATCACACAGAGCTCCTCTATTTTCTTTGCAGAAGCACCCATAGGACTTCTAGTGTGTTAGTGGCATCACACAGAGCTCCTATATATTCTTCTCAGCAGCACCCACAGGACTACCGACTACAATGGCTGGAAGACCGCCAAGGGGAGGCAGAGCGTGCAGAGCCAAGAACACAGGGCAGGCAGGCTCTGTTTCTAGTGGACGTGGCCGTGGACGTGGTCGTGCATCGTCATCAGCACGTGGCCATGGGACACGCGCGTCTTTGTTTTCGGCAGCTGGACATGTGGAGCCGCATCATGCTGAAGGCTTGGTAGAATGGATGACCAAGCCCTCCTCATCCTCCTCATCCTCTCTCACCCAGGCTCAGGGTACTGGCAGAGCATCATCAGCCACCCCTTCCCTAGACCCACCGTGTCCTCCTGAGGAGTCCCCCGAACTCTTTGAGCACAGTGTTGGGTACATGCTCCAGGAGGATGCCCAACGATTCGAAGGCTCGGATGATGATACCCAGCTTGAGGAATCTGGCAGTACTGTTCCACCAGCTGCAGCTTACTGCCAGGTTTGCTCTAGTGGTGAAGAGGGAGGGGATGATGAGGTCACTGACTCCACGTGGGTGCCTGAAGGGAGAGAGGATGAGGAGGAGGACGAGGAGGAGGAGGAGGAGGATGCGGCGTGTCCAACGAGGCAGGATGCCCCCTGGAGGCCAGGTAGAGGCCAGCACAGCAACTGTACAACACCGCAGAGCTCCGCCTGTGCAGGGCGCTGCCTCTGCACGTTATCAGAAAAGTTCTTTGGTGTGGGCCTTTTTTGAGAC
Organism: Lithobates sylvaticus; assembly: GCA_028564925.1. NCBI lineage: Eukaryota > Metazoa > Chordata > Amphibia > Anura > Ranidae > Lithobates > Lithobates sylvaticus. The sequence continues at coordinate 118,455,339 of CM053032.1, read as the reverse complement.
GAGTGCATCAGATCGCACCACTGCTATTTGCAATATTTGTCTCAAGCGTATCTCGCGTGGCCAAAACATCAGCCGCTTGGGCACCACAAGCATGACCAGACATATGGCGACCTGCCATGCAGCTCGTTGGCAGGCACACATAAAAGACCCACACCAAAGAACTAAGCGGACTTCTTCTTGCTCCTCCTCAGCTGGGATCTCCATCCCCACTACACCTTCAGTCCTCTCTGAAAGCTGCTCTGAGAGGACTGAAGGTGTAGAATTAGGTGTGTCACAACCAAGTACTTGCAGTACACCGACGTCCGATTGCAGCAGGCAAATTTCCCTGCCCCAGCTGCTGGACCGTAGAAAGAAGTACACTCCCAGCCATCCACATGCCCAGCGGTTGAATGCTAGCCTGGCTAAATTGCTAGCACTTCAACTGCTGCCTTTTCAGTTGGTAGACTCGGCCCCCTTCCGTGAGTTTGTTCAATGTGCGGTTCCTCAGTGGCAGGTTCCCAAACGCCACTTTTTCTCACGGAAGGCGATTCCGTCTCTCTACCGGCATGTGGAGGGCAATGTCCATGCCTCGCTGGACAGGGCGGTCAGCGGTAAGGTGCATATTACCGCTGACTCATGGTCCAGCAGGCATGGACAGGGACGGTACCTTTCTTTCACGGCCCATTGGGTCACTCTATTGGCAGCTGGGAGGGATGCAGGACAAGGTGCAGTAGTGTTGGAGGTTGTTCCGCCACCACGCCTCCAAAACGCTACTACTGCTACTGGTTGTGACACACCTCTCTCCTCCACCCCCTCCTCTTCTTCTTCCTCCAGTGCTCTGTCCTTGGAACCAGCGGTGCTCCGTAGGCGTACAAGGGGCTACGCAAGTACGCAGGCAAAAAGATGCCATGCCGTGCTTGCGCTGGTGTGTTTGGGGGACAGGAGCCACACTGGGCCAGAGGTTCTGGCAGCTCTGCAGGGGCAGGCCGAGAGGTGGTTGACGCCACGTCAGCTTAAGCCAGGAATGGTCGTTTCTGACAATGGCACCAACCTCCTCTCCGCCCTGCGACAGGGGCAGCTCACCCATGTGCCCTGCATGGCTCACGTCCTCAACCTGGTGGTGCAGCAGTTCTTGGGCAGGTTCCCAGGCTTACAGGATGTCCTGAGGCAGGCCAGGAAAGTCTGTGTGCATTTCCGCCGATCTTATAATGCCAGTGCTCGGCTGACTGAGCTGCAAAAGGAGCTGAACCTGCCCAAGAACCGCCTAATATGTGACATGCCCACCAGGTGGAACTCAATGTTGGCCATGCTGCAGCGACTGCACACGCAGCAGAGGGCCATCAATGAGTACCTTTGCGACTATGGCACCAGGACAGGGTCAGGGGAGCTTGGTTTTTTTTCCCCACGTCAGTGGAGCATGATCAGGGATGCATGCACTGTCCTCTCACCATTTGAGGAGGCCACGAGGATGGTGAGCAGTGACAGTGCATGCATCAGTGACACTGTCCCTCTTGTCCACCTGTTGGAGCATACGCTGCGTGGGATAATGGACAGGGCACTTGAGGCAGAACAGAGGCAAGAAGAGGAGGACTTCCTTGCCTCTCAAGGCCCCCTTTATCCGGACAGTGTTCCTTCTGTCCCACCCATCACACAGGAAGAGGATGAGGAGGAGGAGGAGGAGGAGGAGGAGGAGGATTGTGTGAGCATGGAGGTGGAGCCTGGCACTCAGCATCAGCAGCAGCAGTCTTTTAGGGATGATGTACAGTCCCAACAAACCAGTGGACTTGTACGTGGCTGGGAGGAGGTGGCTGGCGATCATGTCATCCTCAGTGACCCAGAAGACTCCGGACCGAATGCCTCAGCTAACCTACGCTGCATGGCCTCCCTGATCCTGCAAAGCCTGCGGAAGGATCCTCATGTTCTTCGGATCAAGGAGAGGGACCATTACTGGCTGGCCACTCTCCTTGATCCGCGGTACAAGGGTAAGGTTGCGGACCTTATCTTGCCGTCGCAGAGGGAGCAGAGGATGAGACATCTCAGGGAGGCCTTGCAGAAAGGTCTGTGCAACGCGTTCCCAGAAACTGGGAGGCTACAAACTCCTGGTCCTGGGCGACGAGTTGCTGAGGCTTCGGTCAGTGGCAGAAGGAGCGGTGGGGAAGGTGGACGTCTGACCGATGCGTTCAGACAATTTTTTAGTCCGCAGCCCCAAGGTATGATCGGTTCCAGCAACCATCGCCAGCGTCTGATATACATGGTGCAGGAATACCTTGGGGCAAGGTCAGACTTGGACACCTTTCCCACCGAAAATCCTCTGGCTTACTGGGTCCTGAGGATGGATCACTGGCCAGAGCTTGCACAGTATGCAATTGAGCTACTGGCCTGTCCTGCCTCCAGCGTTCTTTCCGAACGCACATTCAGTGCTGCTGGAGGATTTGTCACCGATCATAGGGTGCGCCTGTCCACCGCCTCGGTTGATCGACTGACCTTCATCAAAATGAATCAGTCTTGGATCACCACCAGCTACCAGGCACCTGAGGCGGATATAACCGAATAATTTTTAATATCACATCCCTTCAAGACTGCCTATGCTGATGCTGAGTGACTGTGATCTTATGTTCACTGACTATCCTCTTCCTCCTCCTCAATGATCCATGCCACCACACCAGTGCCTAAGGCACAATTTTTCAGCCCCTGTTTAACAGGGGCGTGTACATACAATTTTTATAAAAAAATGCTTCGCAACACGTGTGACTGCTGAGCTCCAAGTACAGTATCTGTGAGGGGTTGCAGTGTTGTGGCACCAGCACCAGTGCCTAAGGCACAATTTTTCAGCCCCTGTTTAACAGGGGCGTGTACTTACAATTTTTTTAAAAAATTCTTCGCAACACGTGTGACTGCTGTGCTCCAAGTACAGTATCTGTGAGGGGTTGCAGTGTTGTGGCACCAGCACCAGTGCCTAAGGCACAATTTTTCAGCCCCTGTTTAACAGGGGCGGGTAATTACAATTTTTTAAAAAAAAATGCTTTGCAACACGTGTGACTGCTGTGCTCCAAGTACAGTATCTGTGAGGGGTTGCAGTGTTGTGGCACCAGCACCAGTGCCTAAGGCACAATTTTTCAGCCCCTGTTTAACAGGGGCGGGTAATTACAAATCTTGATCTAATAGTTCACAGCAGGGCCCATTCCTGCGCCCACCAAGAGTAACTATGAGGGCCTACAGTCTTGTGGCAACACCGTCCACCACCACCGCCAAAGGCCCAATTTTTTCTGCCCTGTTCATCAGGTGCTTGCAATTACAAATCTTGATCTAATAACACACAGCAGGGCCCATTCCTGCGCCCACCAAGAGTAACTGTGAGAGCTTACAGTCTTGTGGCAACACCGTCCACCACCACCGCCAAAGGCCCAATTTTTCTGCCCTGTTCATCAGGTGCTTGCAATTACAAATCTTGATCTAATAACTCACAGCAGGGCCCATTCTTGCGCCCACCAAGAGTAACTGTGAGAGCTTACAGTCTTGTGGCAACACCGTCCACCACCACCGCCAAAGGCCCAATTTTTCTGCCCTGTTCATCAGGTGCTTGCAATTACAAATCTTGATCTAATAACTCACAGCAGGGCCCATTCTTGCGCCCACCAAGAGTAACTGTGAGAGCTTACAGTCTTGTGGCAACACCGTCCACCACCACCGCCAAAGGCCCAATTTTTCTGCCCTGTTCATCAGGTGCTTGCAATTACAAATCTTGATCTAATAACTCACAGCAGGGCCCATTCTTGCGCCCACCAAGAGTAACTGTGAGAGCTTACAGTCTTGTGGCAACACCGTCCACCACCACCGCCAAAGGCCCAATTTTTCTGCCCTGTTCATCAGGTGCTTGCAATTACAAATCTTGATCTAATAACTCACAGTAGGGCCCATTCCTGCGCCCACCAAGAGTAACTGTGAGAGCTTACAGTCTTGTGGCAACACCGTCCACCACCACCACCACCCCCAATTTTTCTGCCCTGTTCAACAGGTGCATGCAATTACAAATCTTGATCTATTAACTCACAGCAGGGCCCATTCCTGTGCCCACCAGTCTTGTGGCTACACCAACATCTAATAGGGCAAATTTCTGCAGAGTATATACGCCAGGCCCCTACTTTCAAACATCCAACTTACAAACGACTCCTACTTGCAAATGGAAAGAGAAAACAGGAAGTGAGAGGAAATCTACCCCTAGGAAGGGAAATTCTATCCTGTTAGATTTAATTTGGGAAAAAGGTATCTCCTCTCTACTGATACTTTATCACCAATCCTTGTTTCAATTAAAACCCCACTTTTTCCAAAAACATTTGTCATTGGGACGGAAAGTGAGCTGACATGTTCTGAACAGATGTGCAAAGACAGCAAATGTTACAGGGGTGATAACCCCTCCCTATGTTCTCCAAAAAGCTTAAAAATATATTTTTTTGGGATGGAGCTACACTTCATAATGTACCTGTTCAGATTCTACTTAAGAACAAACCTAAAGCCGCAAGTGGTTTTAAATGGCTTCTTTTTTTCCTTTACAAATGTCATTTTGTGCAAGGACAGTTCTAAACACGGGAAACACATGCCACTTCACAGGCATACTTTAGACACCCCCCAGGTACCATATTTAAAGGAAAATTTCACTTTTTTTTTTCTTTACTTTATGCATCATTAAAATGACTACTCCCGAAAAAACGTTAGTTTTTAAAAGTTCTTTTTGCATTGATATATGTCCCCTGGGGCAGGACCCGGGTCCCCAAACCTGTTTTATGACATTTAACATGCATATTGGCCATTGTAATTAGCACTTTTGATTTCGAACGTTCGCGTCCATTATAACGTATAGGTTTCGAAAATTCGCGCGAACTTTCGGTCGGTTCGAAGGTTCTGGTGCGAACCGAACCCGGGGTTGTTCGGCTCATCCCTAGTTGTGAGCACACATAGGAGCTCTATTTCTTCGTCAGCACACATAGTACCTATAGTGTGTTTGTGTCAGCACCCATAGGACCTATAGTGTGTTGTGAGCACACATAGGACCTATATTTTTTTGTGTCAGCACACATAGTACCTATAGTGTGTTTGTTTGTGTCAGCACCCATAGGACCTATAGTGTGTTGTGAGCACACATAGGACCTATATTTTTTTGTCAGCACACATAGTACCTATAGTGTGTTTGTGTCAGCACCCATAGGACCTATAGTGTGTTGTGAGCACACATAGGACCTATATTTTTTTGTCAGCACACATAGTACCTATAGTGTGTTTGTGTCAGCACCCATAGGACCTATAGTGTGTTGTGAGCACACATAGGAGCTCTATTTCTCCGTCAACACATATAGTACCTCTAGTGTGTTTGTGTCAGCACCCATAGGACCTATAGTGTGTCTGTGAGCACACATAGGACCTATATTTTTTTTTGTCAGCAGCACCCATAGTACCTATAGTGTGTTTGTGTCAGCACACATAGGAGCTCTATAGTGTGTTGTGAGCACACATAGGACCTATATTTTTTTGTCAGCACACATAGTACCTATTTTTTGTCAGCACACATATAGTGTGTTTGTGTCAGCACCCATAGGACCTATAGTGTGTTGTGAGCACACATAGGACCTATATTTTTTTGTCAGCACATAGTACCTATAGTGTGTTTTTGTCAGCACACATAGGACCTATAGTGTGTTTGTGTCATCACCCATAGGACCTATAGTGTGTTGTGAGCACACATAGGACCTATATTTTTTTGTCAGCACACATAGTACCTATAGTGTGTTTGTGTCAGCACCCATAAGACCTATAGTGTGTTGTGAGCACACATAGGAGCTCTATTTCTTCGTCAGCACACATAGTACCTATAGTGTGTTTGTGTCAGCACCCATAGGACCTATAGTGTGTTGTGAGCACACATAGGACCTATATTTTTTTGTCAGCACACATAGTACCTATAGTGTACTTGTGTCAGCACCCATAGGACCTATAGTGTGTTGTGTCAGCACCCATAGGACCTATAGTGTGTTGTGAGCACACATAGGACCTATATTTTTTTGTCAGCACACATAGTACCTATAGTGTGTTTGTGTCAGCACCCATAGGACCTATAGTGTGTTGTGAGCACACATAGGAGCTCTATTTCTTAGTCAACACATATAGTACCTCTAGTGTGTTTGTGTCAGCACCCATAGGACCTATAGTGTGTTGTGAGCACACATAGGACCTATATTTTTTTGTCAGCACACATAGTACCTATAGTGTGTTTGTGTCAGCACTCATAGGACCTATAGTGTGTTGTGTCAGCACCCATAGGACCTATAGTGTGTTGTGAGCACACATAGGAGCTCTATTTCTTCGTCAGCACACATAGTACCTATAGTGTGTTTGTGTCAGCACCCATAGGACCTATAGTGTGTTGTGAGCACACATAGGACCTATATTTTTTTGTCAGCACACATAGTACCTATAGTGTGTTTGTGTCAGCACCCATAGGACCTATAGTGTGTTGTGAGCACACATAGGACCTATATTTTTTTGTCAGAACACATAGTGCCTATAGTGTGTTTGTGTCACCACCCATAGAACCTATAGTGTGTTGTGAGCGAACATAGGACCTATATTTTTTTGTCAGCACACATAGTACCTCTAGTGTGTTTGTGTCAGCACCCATAGGACCTATAGTGTGTTGTGAGCACACATAGGACCTATATTTTTTTGTCAGCACACATAGTACCTATAGTGTGTTTGTGTCAGCACCCATAGGACCTATAGTGTGTTGTGAGCACACATAGGAGCTCTATTTCTTCGTCAACACATATAGTACCTCTAGTGTGTTTGTGTCAGCACCCATAGGACCTATAGTGTGTTGTGAGCACACATAGGACCTATATTTTTTTGTCAGCACACATAGTACCTCTAGTGTGTTTGTGTCAGCACCCATAGGACCTATAGTGTGTTGTGAGCACACATAGGACCTATATTTTTTTGTCAGAACACATAGTGCCTATAGTGTGTTTGTGTCACCACCCATAGAACCTATAGTGTGTTGTGAGCACACATAGGACCTATATTTTTTTGTCAGCACACATAGTACCTATAGTGTGTTTGTGTCAGCACCCATAAGACCTATAGTGTGTTGTGAGCACACATAGGAGCTCTATTTCTTCGTCAGCACACATAGTACCTATAGTGTGTTTGTGTCAGCACCCATAGGACCTATAGTGTGTTGTGAGCACACATAGGACCTATATATTTTTGTCAGCACACATAGTACCTATAGTGTGTTTGTGTCAGCACTCATAGGACCTATAGTGTGTTGTGTCAGCACCCATAGGACCTATAGTGTGTTGTGAGCACACATAGGAGCTCTATTTCTTCGTCAGCACACATAGTACATATAGTGTGTTTGTGTCAGCACCCATAGGACCTATAGTGTGTTGTGAGCACACATAGGACCTATATTTTTTTGTCAGCACACATAGTACCTATAGTGTGTTTGTGTCAGCACCCATAGGACCTATAGTGTGTTGTGAGCACACATAGGACCTATATTTTTTTGTCAGAACACATAGTGCCTATAGTGTGTTTGTGTCAGCACCCATAGGACCTATAGTGTGTTGTGAGCACACATAGGACCTATATTTTTTGTCAGCACACATAGTACCTATAGTGTGTTTGTGTAATCACCCATAGGACCTATAGTGTGTTGTGAGCACACATAGGACCTATATTTTTTTGTCAGCACACATAGTACCTATAGTGTGTTTGTGTCAGCACCCATAGGACCTATAGTGTGTTGTGAGCACACATAGGAGCTCTATTTCTTCGTCAACACATATAGTACCTCTAGTGTGTTTGTGTCAGCACCCATAGGACCTATAGTGTGTTGTGAGCACACATAGGACCTATATTTTTTTGTCAGCACACATAGTACCTCTAGTGTGTTTGTGTCAGCACCCATATGACCTATAGTGTGTTGTGAGCACACATAGGACCTATATTTTTTTGTCAGCACACATAGTACCTATAGTGTGTTTGTGTCATCACCCATAGGACCTATAGTGTGTTGTGAGCACACATAGGACCTATATTTTTTTGTCAGCACACATAGTACCTATAGTGTGTTTGTGTCAGCACCCATAAGACCTATAGTGTGTTGTGAGCACACATAGGAGCTCTATTTCTTCGTCAGCACACATAGTACCTATAGTGTGTTTTGTGTCAGCACCCATAGGACCTATAGTGTGTTGTGAGCACACAAAGGACCTATATTTTTTTGTCAGCACACATAGTATCTACAGTGGTGTGAAAAAGTGTTTGCCCCCTTCCTCATTTCCTGTTCCTTTGCATGTTTGTCACACTTAAGTGTTTCGGAACATCAAACCAATTTAAACAATAGTCAAGGACAACACAAGTAAACACAAAATGCAATATGTAAATGAAGGTGTTTATTATTAAAGGTGAAAAAAAATCCAAACCATCATGGCCCTGTGTGAAAAAGTGATTGCCCCCCTTGTTAAAACATACTATAACTGTGGTTGTCCACACCTGAGTTCAATTTCTCTAGCCACACCCAGGCCTGATTATTGCCACACCTGTTCACAATCAAGGCATCACTTAAATAGGAGCTGCTTGACACAGTAAGGTCCACCAGAAGATCCTTAAAAGCTACACATCATGCCGAGACCCAAAGAAATTCAGGAACAATTGAGAAAGAAAGTAATTGAGATCTATCAGTCTGGAAAGGGTTATAAAGCCATTTCCAAAGCTTTGGGAATCCAGCGAACCACAGTGAGAGCCATTATCCACAAATGGCGAAGACATGGAACAGTGGTGAACCTTCCCAGGAGTGGCCGGCCGCCCAAAATTACCCCAAGAGCGCAGCGACGACTCATCCAAGAGGTCACAAAAGACCCCACAACAACGTCCAAGGAACTGCAGGCCTCACTTGCCTCAGTTAAGGTCAGCGTTCATGCCTCCACCATCAGGAAAAGACTGGGCAAAAATGGCCTGCATGGCAGAGTTCCAAGGAGAAAACCACTGCTGAGCAAAAAGAACATCAAAGCTCGTCTCGCTCGTTCTCCACAACACATCTTGATGATCCCCAAGACTTTTGGGACAACATTCTGTGGACCGATGAGACAAAAGTGGAACTCTTTGGAAGGTGTGTGTCCAAGTATATCTGGCGTAGAAGGAACACTGCATTTCAGAAAAAGAACATTATACCAACAGTAAAATATGGTGGTGGTAGTGTGATGGTCTGGGGCTGTTTTGCTGCTTCAGGACCTGGAAGACTTGCCGTGATAAAAGGAACTATGAATTCTGCTGTCTACCAAGAGATCCTGAAGGAGAATGTCCGACCATCTGTTCGTGTACTCAAGCTGAAATGAACTTGGGTTCTGCAGCAGGACAATGATCCTAAACACACCAGCAAGTCCACCACCGAATGGCTGAAGAAAAACAAAATGAAGACTTTGGAGTGGCCTAGCCAAAGTCCTGACCTGAATCCTATTGAGATGTTGTGGTATGACCTTAAAAAGGCCGTTCATGCTCGAAAACCCTCTAATGTAACTGAATTAGGACAATTCTGCAAAGATGAGTGGGCCAAAATTCCTCCAGGACGCTGTAAAAGCCTCATTGCACGTTATCGCAAACGCTTGGTTGCAGTTGTTGCTGCTAAGGGTGGCCCAACCAGTTATTAGGTTTAGGGGGCAATCACTTTTTCACACAGGGCCATGATGGTTTGGATTTTTTTTCACCTTTAATAATAAACACCTTCATTTACAAATTGCATTTTGTGTTTACTTGTGTTGTCCTTGACTATTGTTTAAATTGGTTTGATGTTCCGAAACACTTAAGTGTGACAAACATGCAAAGGAACAGGAAATGAGGAAGGGGCAAACACTTTTTCACACCACTGTATAGTGTACTTGTGTCAGCACCCATAGGACCTATAGTGTGTTGTGTCAGCACCCATAGGACCTATAGTGTGTTGTGAGCACACATAGGACCTATATTTTTTTGTCAGCACACATAGTACCTATAGTGTGTTTGTGTCAGCACCCATAGGACCTATAGTGTGTTGTGAGCACACATAGGAGCTCTATTTCTTCGTCAACACATATAGTACCTCTAGTGTGTTTGTGTCAGCACCCATAGGACCTATAGTGTGTTGTGAGCACACATAGGAGCTCTATTTCTTCGTCAGCACACATAGTACCTATAGTGTGTTTGTGTCAGCACCCATAGGACCTATAGTGTGTTGTGAGCACACATAGGACCTTTATTTTTTTGTCAGCACACATAGTACCTATAGTGTGTTTGTGTCAGCACCCATAGGACCTATAGTGTGTTGTGTCAGCACCCATAGGACCTATAGTGTGTTGTGAGCACACATAGGACCTATATTTTTTTGTCAGCACACATAGTACCTATAGTGTGTTTGTGTCAGCACCCATAGGACCTATAGTGTGTTGTGAGCACACATAGGACCTATATTTTTTTGTCAGCACACATAGTACCTCTAGTGTGTTTGTGTCAGCACCCATAGGACCTATAGTGTGTTGTGAGCACACATAGGAGCTCTATTTCTTCGTCAGCACACATAGGACCTATATTTTTTTGTCAGCACACATAGTACCTATAGTGTGTTTGTGTCAGCACCCATAGGACCTATAGTGTGTTGTGAGCACACATAGGACCTATATTTTTTGTCAGCACACATAGTACCTATAGTGTGTTTGTGTCAGCACCCATAGGACCTATAGTGTGTTGTGAGCACACATAGGACCTATATTTTTTTGTCAGCACACATAGTACCTATAGTGTGTTTGTGTCAGCACCCATAGGACCTATAGTGTGTTGTGTCAGAACCCATAGGACCTATAGTGTGTTGTGAGCACACATAGGAGCTCTATTTCTTCGTCAGCACACATAGTACCTATAGTGTGTTTTGTGTCAGCACCTATAGGACCTATAGTGTGTTGTGAGCACACATAGGAGCTCTATTTCTTCGTCAGCACACATAGTACCTCTAGTGTGTTTGTGTCAGCACCCATAGGACCTATAGTGTGTTGTGAGAACACATAGGACCTATATTTTTTTGTCAGCACACATAGTACCTATAGTGTGTTTGTGTCAGCACCCATAGGACCTATAGTGTGTTGTGAGCACACATAGGAGCTCTATTTCTTCGTCAGCACACATAGTACCTCTAGTGTGTTTGTGTCAGCACCCATAGGACCTATAGTGTGTTGTGAGCACACATAGGACCTATATTTTTTTGTCAGAACACATAGTGCCTATAGTGTGTTTGTGTCAGCACCCATAGGACCTATAGTGTGTTGTGAGCACACATAGGACCTATATTTTTTTTGTCAGAACACATAGTGCCTATAGTGTGTTTGTATCAGCACCCATAGGACCTATAGTGTGTTGTGAGCACACATAGGACCTATATTTTTTTGTCAGCACACATAGTACCTATAGTGTGTTTGTGTCAGCACCCATAGGACCTATAGTGTGTTGTGAGCACACATAGGACCTATATTTTTTTGTCAGCACACATAGTACCTATAGTGTGTTTGTGTCAGCACCCATAGGACCTATAGTGTGTTGTGAGCACACATAGGAGCTCTATTTCTTCGTCAACACATATAGTACCTCTAGTGTGTTTGTGTCAGCACCCATAGGACCTATAGTGTGTTGTGAGCACACATAGGACCTATATTTTTTTGTCAGCACACATAGTACCTCTAGTGTGTTTGTGTCAGCACCCATAGGACCTATAGTGTGTTGTGAGCACACATAGGACCTATATTTTTTTTGTCAGCACACATAGTACCTATAGTGTGTTTGTGTCAGCACCCATAGGACCTATAGTGTGTTGTGAGAACACATAGGACCTATATTTTTTTGTCAGCACACATAGTACCTATAGTGTGTTTGTGTCAGCACCCATAGGACCTATAGTGTGTTGTGAGCACACATAGGAGCTCTATTTCTTCGTCAGCACACATAGTACCTCTAGTGTGTTTGTGTCAGCACCCATAGGACCTATAGTGTGTTGTGAGCACACATAGGACCTATATTTTTTTGTCAGAACACATAGTGCCTATAGTGTGTTTGTGTCAGCACCCATAGGACCTATAGTGTGTTGTGAGCACACATAGGACCTATATTTTTTTGTCAGAACACATAGTGCCTATAGTGTGTTTGTATCAGCACCCATAGGACCTATAGTGTGTTGTGAGCACACATAGGACCTATATTTTTTTGTCAGCACACATAGTACCTATAGTGTGTTTGTGTCAGCACCCATAGGACCTATAGTGTGTTGTGAGCACACATAGGACCTATATTTTTTTGTCAGCACACATAGTACCTATAGTGTGTTTGTGTCAGCACCCATAGGACCTATAGTGTGTTGTGAGCACACATAGGAGCTCTATTTCTTCGTCAACACATATAGTACCTCTAGTGTGTTTGTGTCAGCACCCATAGGACCTATAGTGTGTTGTGAGCACACATAGGACCTATATTTTTTTGTCAGCACACATAGTACCTCTAGTGTGTTTGTGTCAGCACCCATAGGACCTATAGTGTGTTGTGAGCACACATAGGACCTATATTTTTTTGTCAGCACACATAGTACCTATAGTGTGTTTGTGTCAGCACCCATAGGACCTATAGTGTGTTGTGAGCACACATAGGACCTATATTTTTTTGTCAGCACACATAGTACCTATAGTGTGTTTGTGTCAGCACCCATAGGACCTATAGTGTGTTGTGAGCACACATTGGAGCTCTATTTCTTCGTCAGCACACATAGTACCTCTAGTGTGTTTGTGTCAGCACTCATAGGACCTATAGTGTGTTGTGAGCACACATAGGACCTATATTTTTTTGTCAGAACACATAGTACCTATAGTGTGTTTGTGCCAGCACCCATAGGACCTATAGTGTGTTGTGAGCACACATAGGACCTATATTTTTTGTCAGCACACATAGTACCTATAGTGTGTTTGTGCCAGCACCCATAGGACCTATAGTGTGTTGTGAGCACACATAGGACCTATATTTTTTGTCAGCACACATAGTACCTATAGTGTGTTTGTGTCAGCACCCATAAGACCTATAGTGTGTTGTGAGCACACATAGGAGCTCTATTTCTTCGTCAGCACACATAGTACCTATAGTGTGTTGTGAGCACACATGGGACCTATATTTTTTTGTCAGCACACATAGTACCTATGTGTTTGTGTCAGCACCCATAGGACCTATAGTGTGACGTGAGCACACATGGGACCTATATTTTTTTGTCAGCACACATAGTACCTATAGTGTGTTTGTGTCAGCACCCATAGGACCTATAGTGTGTTGTGTCAGCACCCATAGGACCTATAGTGTGTTGTGAGCACACATAGGAGCTCTATTTCTTCGTCAGCACACATAGTACCTATATTGTGTTTGTGTCGGCACCCATATGACCTATAGTGTGTTGTGAGCACACATAGGAGCTCTATTTCTTCGTCAGCACACATAGTACCTCTAGTGTGTTTGTGTCAGCACCCATAGGACCTATAGTGTGTTGTCAGCACACATGGGACCTATATTTTTTTGTCAGCACACATAGTACCTATAGTGTGTTTGTGTCAGCACCCATAGGACCTATAGTGTGTTGTGAGCACACATAGGAGCTCTATTTCTTCGTCAGCACACATAGTACCTATAGTGTGTTTGTGTCAGCACTCATAGGACCTATAGTGTGTTGTGAGCACACATAGGAGCTCTATTTCTTCGTCAGCACACATAGTACCTCTAGTGTGTTTGTGTCAGCACCCATAGGACCTATAGTGTGTTGTGAGCACACATAGGACCTATAGTTTTTTTGTCAGCACACAGTACCTATAGTGTGTTTGCGTCAGCACCCATAGGACCTATAGTGTGTTGTGAGCACACATAGGAGCTCTATTTCTTCGTCAGCACACATAGTACCTCTAGTGTGTTTGTGCCAGCACCCATAGGACCTATAGTGTGTTGTGAGCACACATAGGACCTATATTTTTTTGTCAGCACACATAGTACCTATAGTGTGTTTGTGTCAGCACCCATAAGACCTATAGTGTGTTGTGAGCACACATAGGAGCTCTATTTTTTTCGTCAGCACACATAGTACCTATAGTGTGTTTGTGTCAGCACCCATAGGACCTATAGTGTGTTGTGCGCACACATAGGACCTATATTTTTTTGTCAGCACACATAGTACCTATAGTGTGTTTGTGTCAGCACCCATAAGACCTATAGTGAGTTGTGAGCACACATAGGAGCTCTATTTTTTAGTCAGCACACATAGTACCTATAGTGTGTTTGTGTCAGCACCCATAGGACCTATGGTGCGTTGTGAGCACACATAGGAGCTCTATTTTTTATACAATATACACTACCCACTACAATGGCTGGAAGACCGCCAAGGAGAGGCAGACATTCCCGAGGCAAAAACACAGGGCAAGCAGCCTCTGTTTCTAGAGAAAACAGTGCTGGTCGTGGTCGTGGTCGTGCATCGTCATCAGCACGTGGCCATGGGACACGCTTGTCTTTGTTTTCGGCAGCTGGACATGTTGAGCCGCATCATGCTGAAAGCTTGGTAGAATGGATGACCAAGCCCTCCTCATCCTCTCTCACCCAGGCTCAGGGTACTGGCAGAGCAGCTGCCAACGCATACTCAATGGCATCATCAGGCACCCCTTCCCTAGACCCACCATGTCCTCCTGAGGAGTCCCCCGAACTGTTTAAGCACAGTGTTGGGTACATGCTCCAGGAGGATGCCCAACGATTTGAAGGCTCGGATGATGATACCCAGCTTGAGGAAGGCAGTAGTGTGCGCGCAGAGAGAGGGGATGCTGAAGGACAGCAATCTGGCAGTAATGTTCCACCAGCTGCAGCTTACTGCCAGGTTTGCTCTAGTGGTGAATAGGGAGGGGATGATGAGGTCACTGACTCCACGTGGGTGCCTGAAGGGAGAGAGGAGGAGGAGGAGGAGGATGCGGCGGCACATGTCCAACGAGGCAGGATGCCCCCTGGAGGCCAGCTAGAGGCCAGCACACCAACTGAATCACACCGCAGAGCTCCGCCTGTGCAGGGCGCTGCCTTTGCACGTTATCACAAAAGTTCTTTGGTGTGGGCCTTTTTTGAGACGAGTGCATCAGATTGCACCACTGCTATTTGCAATATTTGTCTCAAGCGTATCTCGCATGGCCAAAACATCAGCCGCTTGGGCACCACAAGCATGACCAGACATATGTCGACCTACCATGCAGCTCGTTGGCAAGCGCACATTAAAGACCCATACCAAAGAACAAAGCGGACCTCTCCTTGCTCCTCATCAGCTGGGATCTCCATCCCCACTATATCTTCAGTCCTCTCTGAAAGCTGCTCTGAGAGGACTGAAGGTGTAGAATTAGGTGTGTCACAACCAAGTACTTGCAGTACACCGACGTCCGATTGGAGCAGGCAAATTTCCCTGCCCCAGCTGCTGGACCGTCGAAAGAAGTATACCGTATATACTCGAGTATAGGCCCTCCCAAGTATAAGCCGAGGCCCCTAATTCACCACAAAAAAATGGGAAAAACGTATTGACCCGTGTATAAGCCGAGGGGCAAAAATGCAGCAGCTACTGTAAGTGGAAAAGAGGGTCAGAAATGCCCATCTGCAGCTGCATGTCCCCTGTACAGACCCCTGTGTCCCCATTGCACCCCGTGTCCCCATTGCAGCCTACCTGTGCCGATCTGCCGATCCGCCCATCTGCCCATCTGTAGGTCCTGTGTCCTGTGTCGCTTCCAACTTTGCAGCGGATGCAGTCCCGCTCTGTCCCCCCACAGCGTGTACGGCGCCATTCCAATATTACAAAAACCGTGCCTCCTCCTCGTCCGTGATAGGAGGAACACTTTTTTCCCAGCAGTCAGTGTGCAGTGTTCCGCCTATCACGGACGTCCTCTCATCCTCGTCCATGAGATGAGAATGACAGGATGTCCGTGATAGGCGGAACACTGCACTGACTTACTGCTGGGAAAATTAATGTTCCTCCTATCACGGACGAGGAGGAGGAGGAGGCGCGGCTTTTGAAAACTGCCGTCTGTCTGCATGACACGCTGTTCATGTAGGCAGACGGCGGTGACTCGAATATAAGCCGAGGGGGGGACTTTCAGCCCTAAAAAAAAGGCTGAAAATCTCGGCTTATATTCGAGTATATACGGTACTCCCAGCCATCCACATGCCCAGCGGTTGAATGCTAGCTTGGCTAAATTTCTAGCACTTCAACTGCTGCCTTTTCAGTTGGTAGACTCGGCCCCCTTCCGTGAGTTTGTTCAATGTGCGGTTCCTCAGTGGCAGGTTCCCAAACACCACTTTTTCTCACGGAAGGCGATTCCGTCTCTCTACCGGCATGTGGAAGGCAATGTCCATGCCTCGCTGGACAGGGCGGTCAGCGGTAAGGTGCATATTACCGCTGACTCATGGTCCAGCAGGCATGGACAGGGATGTTATCTGTCTTTCACGGCCCATTGGGACACTCTATTGGCAGCTGGGAGGGATGCAGGACAAGGTGCAGTAGTGTTGGAGGTTGTTCCGCCACCACGCCTCCAAAATGCTACTCCTGGTTGTGACACACCTCTCTCCTCCTCCCCCTCCTCTTCTTCTTCCTCCATGGCCTCTTCGAGTGCTCTGTCCTCGGAACCAGTGGTGCTCCGTAGGCGTACAAGGGGCTACGCGAGTACGCAGGCAAAAAGATGCCATGCCGTGCTTGCGCTGGTGTGTTTGGGGGACAGGAGCCACACTGGGGCAGAGGTTCTGGCAGCTCTGCAGGGGCAGGCCGAGAGGTGGTTGACGCCACGCCAGCTTAAGCCAGGAATGGTGGTTTCTGACAATGGCACCAACCTCCTCTCCGCCCTGCAACAGGGGCAGCTCACCCATGTGCCCTGTATGGCTCACGTCCTCAACCTGGTGGTGCAGCAGTTCTTGGGCAGGTACCCAGGCTTACAAGATGTCCTGAGGCCGGCCAGGAAAGTCTGTGTGCATTTCCGCCGATCGTATAATGCCAGTGCTCGGCTGGCTGAGCTGCAAAAGGAGCTGAACCTGCCCAAGAACCGCCTAATATGTGACATGCCCACCAGGTGGAACTCAACGTTGGCCATGCTGCAGCGACTGCACACGCAGCAGAGGGCCATCAATGAGTACCTTTGCGACTACGGCACCAGGACAGGGTCAGGGGAGCTTGGCTTTTTTTCCCCACGCCAGTGGAGCATGATCAGGGATGCATGCACTGTCCTGTCACCATTTGAGGAGGCCACGAGGATGGTGAGCAGTGACAGTGCATGCATCAGTGACACTGTACCTCTTGTCCACCTGTTGGAGCATACGCTGCGTGGGATAATGGACAGGGCACTTGAGGCAGAACAGAGTCAGGAAGAGGAGGACTTCCTTGCCTCTCAAGGCCCCCTTTATCCAGACAGTGTTCCTTCTGTCCCACCCATCACACAGGAGGAGGAGGAGGAGGAGGAGGAGGAGGAGGATTGTGTGAGCATGGAGGTGGAGCCTGGCACTCAGCATCAGCAGCAGCAGTCTTTTAGGGATGATGTACAGTCCCAACAAACCAGTCGACTTGTACGTGGCCTGGAGGAGGTGGCTGGCGATCATGTCGTCCTCAGTGACCCAGAAGACTCCGGACCGAATGCCTCAGCTAACCTACGTTGCATGGCCTCCCTGATCCTGCAAAGCCTGCGGAAGGATCCTTGTATTATTCGGATCAAGGAGAGGGACCATTACTGGCTGGCCACTCTCCTTGATCCACGGTACAAGGGTAAGGTTGCAGACCTTATCTTGCCGTCGCAGAGGGAGCAGAGGATGAGACATCTCAGGGAGGCCTTGCAGAAAGGTCTGTGCAACGCGTTCCCAGAAACTGGGAGATTACAAACTCCTGGTCCTGGACGACGAGTTGCTGAGGCTTCGGTCAGTAGCAGAAGGAGCGGTGGGGAAGGTGGATGTCTGACCGATGCGTTCAGACAATTTTTTAGTCCGCAGCCCCAAGGTATGATCGGTTCCAGCAACCATCGCCAGCGTCTGATATACATGGTGCAGGAATACCTAGGGGCAAGGTCAGACTTGGACACCTTTCCCACCGAAAATCCTCTGGCTTACTGGGTCTTGAGGATGGATCACTGGCCAGAGCTTGCACAGTATGCAATTGAGCTACTGGCCTGTCCTGCATCCAGCGTTCTTTCCGAACACACATTCAGTGCTGCTGGAGGATTTGTCACCGATCACAGGGTGCGCCTGTCCACCGACTCGGTTGATCGACTGACCTTCATAAAAATGATCAAAATCAGTCTTGGATCACCACCAGCTACCAGGCACCTGAAGCGGATATAACTGAATAATTTATAATGTCACATCCCTTCAAGACTGCCTATGCTGATGCTGAGTGACTGTCCTGTTATGTTCACTGACTATCCTCTTCCTCCTCCTCAATGATCCATTCCTTGATAGCTTGGAAGAACATTTTGTTTCTGGGTGTCACCACACCAGTGCCTAAGGCACAATTTTTCAGCCCTTGTATTACAGGGGCGTGTAATTACAATTTTTTAAAAAAAATGCTTTGCAACAGGTGTGACTGCTGTGCTCCAAGTACAGTATCTGTGAGGGGTTGCAGTGTTGTGGCACCAGCACCAGTGCCTAAGGCACAATTTTTCAGCCCCTGTTGGGGCGTGTAATTACAATTTTTAGGCAATGCTTTGCAACAGGTCTCATTGCTGTGCTCAGAGTACAGTATCTGTGAGGGGTTGCAGTGTTGTGGCACCAGCACCAATGCCTAAGGCACAATTTTTCAGCCCCTGTTTAACAGGGGCGTGTGATTACAATTTTTTAAGCAATGCTTCACAACACGTCTGACTGCTGTGCTCCAAGTACAGTATCTGTGAGGGGTTGCAGTGTTGCGGCACCAGCACCAGTGTCTAAGGCCCAATTTTTCTGCCCTGTTCAACAGGTGCATGCAATTACAAATCTTGATCTAATAACTCACAGCAGGGCCCATTCCTGCGCCCACCAAGAGTAACTGTGAGGGCTTACAGTCTTGTGGCAACACCGTCCACCACCACCACCAAAGGCCCAATTTTTCTGCCCTGTTCAACAGGTGCATGCAATTACAAATCTTGATCTAATAACTCACAGCAGGGCCCATTCCTGCGCCCACCAAGAGTAACTGTGAGGGCTTACAGTCTTGTGGCAACACCGTCCACCACCACCACCAAAAGCCCAATTTTTCTGCCCTGTTCAACAGGTGCATGCAATTACAAATCTTGATCTAATAACTCACAGCAGGGCCCATTCCTGTGCCCACCAAGAGTAACTGTGAGGGCTTACAGTCTTGTGGCTACACCAACATCTAATGGGGCAAATTTCTGCAGAGTATGTACGACAGGCCCCTACCTTCAAACATCCAACTTACAAACAACTCCTACTTGCAAACAGAAAGAAAACAGGAAGTGAGAGGAAATCTACCCCTAGGAAGGGAAATTCGATCCTGTTAGATTTAATTTGGGAAAAAGGTATCTCCTCTCTACTGATGCTTTATCACCAATCCTTGTTTCAATTAAAACCCCACTTTTCCAAAAACATTTGTCATTGGGACGGAAAGTGAGGTGAAATGTGCAAATGTGACAGATGTGCAAAGACAGCAAATGTTACAGGGGTGATAACCCCTCCCTATGTTCTCCAAAAAGCTTAAAAATAGATTTTTTGGGGATGGAGCTACACTTCATAATGTACCTGTTCAGATTCTACTTAACCACTTCAATACAGGGCTTTTAAACACCCTTCCTTACCAGAGCAATTTTTGCGATTCGGCACTGCGTCGCTTTAACTAACAATTGCACGGTCGTGCGACGTTACACCCAAACAAAATTGACGTCCTTTTTTTCCCACAAATAGAGCTTTCTTTTGGTGGTATTTGATCACCTCTGCGGTTTTTATTTTTTGCGCTATAAACAAAAGAAGAGCGACAATTTTGAAAAAAAACACAATATTTTTTACTTTTTGCTATAATAAATATCCAATTTTTAAAAAAAATAAAAAAATTTTTCCTCAGTTTAGGCCGATACGTATTCTTCTACATATTTTTGGTAAAAAAAAAAAATCGCAATAAGCGTATATTGATCGGTTTGCGCAAAAGTTATAGCGTCTACAAAATAGGGGATAGATTTATTGAATTTTTTTTTTTTTTTTACTAGTAATGGCGGCGATCTGCAATTTTTTTTTTTTCGTGACTGCGACATTGCGGCAGACACTTCGGACACTTTTGACACATTTTTGGAACCATTCACATTTACACAGCGATCGTTGCTATAAAATTGCAATGATTACTGTGTAAATGTGACTGGCAGGGAAGGGAAGTTAACACTAGGGGGCGCTGCAGGGGTTAATGTGTTCCCTATAGGAGTGATTCTAACTGTGGGGGGAGGGGACTCAAGGGGAGGAGACCGATCATGTGTTCCTCCGTACTGGGATCACATGATCGGTCTCCTCTCCGCTGACAGGACGTGGAGCTGTGTGTTTACACACACAGCTCCACGGTCCCGCACGGTCCCGTTGTTTTAACTGGCAATCGCGGGTGCCCGGCGGACATCACGGCCGCCGGGCACTCGCACCGGGTCCCGAGCGATGCCGCGGGCGCGCGCGCGCCCCCCCCAGGCGGCCGGGAATGCGAGGACGTCATATGACGCCCACCCAGGATGGGAGATCCACCTTGTGGGCGTCATATGACTATAAGGCAGTATTGAAGTGGTTAAGAACAAACCTACAGTCCCTCTCTTGTTTGCACCGCCTATATACTGCTGTTCAGAGTATACAGGGTTGTAGGTATAGGGTTTTATTTTGGGTGCGGGGTCCCCCTTAATATCCATACAAGACCCAAAGGGGCTGGGGGGGGGGGGGGGGGGGGGGGGTTGATGGGGTAGCCATGCCATTTTTCTCAAGGATTTTCAGCCATATGGCCAGGACAAGACATGACATTAAAGCCGCAAGTGGTTTTAAATGGCTTCTTTTTTTTCTTTACAAATGTCATTTTGTGCAGGGACAGTTCTAAACATGGGAAACACATGCCACTTCACAGGCATACTTTAGACACCCCCCCAGGTACCATATTTAAAGGAAAATTTCACTTTTTTTTTTTTCACTTTATGCATCATTAAAATGACTGCTCCCGAAAAAACGTTAGTTTTTAACCACTTCAGTACCCGCCCATAGTCATATGACGCCCACAAGGTGGATCTACCATCCTGGGTGGGCGTCATATGACGTCCTCGGGTTCCCGGCCGCCTGGGGGGCGCGCGCGCGCCGCCGCCGGCGGCGCGCGCGCGCGCCCGCGGCATCGCTCGGGACCCGGTGCGAGTGCCCGGCGGCCGCGATGTCCGCCGGGCACCCGCGATTGCCCGTTAAAACAACGGGACCGGGCGGGACCGTGGAGCTGTGTGTGTAAACACACCGCTCCACGTCCTGTCAGCGGGGAGGAGACCGATCATGTGATCCCAGTACAGAGGATCACATGATCGGTCTCCTCCCCTTAAGTCCCCTCCCCCTACAGTTAGAATCACTCCTATTAGGGACACACATTAACCCCTCCAGCGCCCTCTAGTGTTAACCCCTTCCCTGACAGTCACATTTACACAGTAATCATTGCAATTTTATAGCAACGATCGCTGTGTAAATGTGAATGGTTCCAAAAATGTGTCAAAAGTGTCCGAAGTGTCCGCCGCAATGTCGCAGTCACGAAAAAAAAATCGCAAATCGCCGCCATTACTAGTAAAAAAAAAAAAATAAATAAATTCAATAAATCTATCCCCTATTTTGTAGACGCTATAACTTTTGCGCAAACCGATCAATATACGCTTATTGCGATTTTTTTTACCAAAAATATGTAGAAGAATACGTATCGGCCTAAACTGAGGAAAAAAAATGTTTTTTTTTTTAAAAATGGGATATTTATTATAGCAAAAAGTAAAAAATATTGTGTTTTTTTTCAAAATTGTCGCTCTTCTTTTGTTTATAGCGCAAAAAATAAAAACCGCAGGGGCGATCAAATACCACCAAAAGAAAGCTCTATTTGTGGGAAAAAAAGGACGTCAATTTTGTTTGGGTGTAACGTCGCACGACCGCGCAATTGTTAGTTAAAGCGACGCAGTGCCGAATCGCAAAAAGTGCTCTGGTAAGGAAGGGTGTTTAAAAGCCCTGTATTGAAGCGGTTAAAAGTTCTTTTTGCATTGATATATGTCCCCTGGGGCAGGACCCGGGTCCCCACTCCCCAAACCTGTTTTATGACATTAACATGCATATTGGCCGTTGTAATTAGCAATTTTGATTTCGAACGTTCGCGTCTATTGTAACGAATAGGGTTCGAAAATTTGCGCAAACTTTCGGTCCGTTCGAAGGTTCTGGTGCGAACCGAGCCCGGGGGTGTTCGGCTCATCCCTAATTGGGAGGATGCTTTGGGGATCTGTGACCCCTCAAAGCACCATGTCCCCATGTTGATGAGAAGGGTCTCATCCCAACAACCCTGGTCGGTGGTTGTGGGGTTCTGCAGGCGGGGGGCTTATCGGAATCTGGAAACCCCCTTTAACAAGGGGACCCCCAGATCCCGGCATCCCCCCCTGTTTGAAATGGTAAGGGGGTACAAAAGTACCCCCACCATTTCACCAAAAAAGTGACAAAAATGTTAAAAATGACAGGAGATGGTCTTTGACAATTCCTTAATTAAAGTCTTCTTTCATCTTCTTTCTTCTGGTCTTCTTCCTTCTTCATTTCTTCATCCTTCGGTTTCTTCATCTTCCATCTTCTTCTCCCTCCGATCCGCTTCTTCTTGCTCTGGTCTTCTCGTCCGGCATCTTCTTCCACGTCGTCTTTTCTTCTTTGTCGGGCCGCTCCGCTCAATGGGAGGCTCCCGCTGTGTGACACTTCGCTTCTTCTGACATGTCTGCCCTCCTTTTTAAAAGACCTGTCAGAAGAAGTGAAGCGTCATACAGCGGGAGCCTCACATTGCGCGGAGCGGCCTGACAAAGAAGAAGAGACGCCGTGGAAGAAGATGCCGAGGATGAAGAAAGGAAGAAGACCAGAAGAAAGAAGATGAAAGAAGACTTTAATAAAGGAATTGTCAAAGACCGTCTTCTGTCATTTTTAACATTTTTGTCACTTTTTTTGTGAAATGGTAGGGGTACTTTTGTACCCCCTTACCATTTCACTCTGGGGGTCCCCTTTTTAAAGGGGGCTTCCAGATTCCGATAAGCCCCCCGCCCGCAGAACCCCACAACCACCGGCCAGGGTTGTGGGGATGAGACCCTTCTCCTCATCAACATTGGGACATGGTGCTTTAAGGGGGTCACAGACCCCCAAAGCATCCTCCCAATGTTGAGGGCATGTGGCCTGGTACGGTTCAAGAGGAGGGGTGCTCTCACCCCCCCCTCTTTTCCTGTGGCCTGCCAGGTTGCGTGCTCGGATAAGGGCCTGGTATGGATTTTGAAGGGGACCCCACACCATTTATTTTTTTCGATGCAGGGTTCCCCTTAATATCCATGCCAGAAATCAAGGGCCTGGTAACTGAATTTGAGGGAACCCCCACGCTTTTTTTTTTTATCAAGGACTTTCAATAAATGTTCTCTGTATTATGGGAGCTGACAATTCATTATAGCTGCGAGTGATTTTAAATAGCTTTTTTTCCTGCAGAAATTATACTTTGTGCAGGGACAGTTCTAAGCACGGGAAACATGCGCCCCTTTACAGGCATACTATACACACCCCCCAGGTAAGAAATTTAAAGGAATATTAAAATGTTATTGTTTCACTTTAAGCATTATTAAAATCACTGCTCCCGAAAAAACTTCAGTTTTTAAAAGTTTTTTCTGCATTGATACATGTCCCCTGGGGCAGGACCCGGGTCCCCAAACACTTTTTATTACAATAACTTTTTAAAAATCAATGACTTTCAATGACTGTTCTCTGTATTATGGGGAGCCGACAATTCATTATAGCCGCGAGTGCTTTTAAAAGACTTTTTTTCCTGCAGAAATGACACTTTGTGACAAACTGACAATAACTTTTTAAAAAGCACCATTACATTGCCCAACACCGAACTCTAACCCGCACATACAGTAAATTGTTCGGGTTCAGGTTCGGGACCCAAAAACCCAAAAGTCCGGTACGAACCCGAACTTTACAGTTCGGGTTCGCTCAACCCTAGTTACAACCAAAAACGTAAATGTATTTTATTTGTATTTGATGTGATAGACCAATACAAAGTGGCACATAATTGTGAAGTGGAAGGAAAATGAGAAATGGTTTTCAATTTTTTTTATAAATAAATATGTTAAAAGTGTGATGTGCATTTGTATTCAGCCCCCTTTACTCTGATACCCCTAACTAAAATCTAGTGGAACCAATTGCCTTCAGAAAGCACTTAATTAGGAAATAGAATCCACCTGTGTGTAATTTAATCTCCTTATAAATACAGCTGTTCTGTGAAGCCTTCAGTGGTTTTTAGAGAACCTTAGTGAACTAACAGCATCATGAAGGCCAACAAACACACCAGACAGGTCAGGGATAAAGTTGTAGAGAAGTTTAAAGCATAAAAGAGTATGGCACAACTGCAAACTTACCAAGACATGGCCATCCACCTAAACTGACAGGCTGGGCAAGGACAGCATTCATCAGAAAAGCAGCTAAGAGGCCCATGGAAACTCTGGGCATGTTTTTCTTCAGCAGGGACAGGGAAGCTGGTCAGAGTTGATGGAAAGATGGATGGAGCCAAATACAAGGCAATCTTAGAAGAAAACCTGTTGGAGTCTGCAAAAGACTTGAGACTGGGGAGAAGGTTCACCTTCCAGCAGGACAACGACCCTAAACATACAGCCAGAGCTACAATGGAATGGTTTAGATCAAAGCATATTTATGTGTTAGAATAGCCCAGTCAAAGTCCAGACCTAAATCCAATTGAGAATTTGTGGCAAGACGTGAAAATCGCTGTTTACAGACGCTCTCCATCCAGTCTGGCTGAGCTATTTTGCAAAGAAGAATGGGCAAAAATGTCACTCTCTAGATGTGCAAAGCTGGTAGAAACATCCCCAAAAAATTTGCAGCTGTAATTGCAGTGAAAGGTGGTTCTACAAAGTATTGAGGGGGCTGAATACAAATGCACGCCACACTTTTAACATATTTATTTGTAAAAAATTTGGAAAACCATTTATCATTTTCCTTCCACTTCACAATTATATGCCACTTTGTGTTGGTCTATCACAGGGATATGCAATTAGCGGACTGATGTTGCAGAACTACAAGTCCCATAAGGCATAGCAAGACTCTGACAGCCACAAGCATGACACCCAGAAGCAAAGGCATGATGGGACTTGTAGTTTTGCAACAGCTGGAGGTCCGCTAATTGCATATCCCTGGTCTATCACATAACATCCCAATTACCGTATATACTCGAGTATAAAGCTCCATCATTGCCTGTGTACAGGGAGGACACGGAGAGCACATGCTGTGTAATTTACAAGTGACTCTGAGGTATCCAACTGGGACTTACTTAACACTGTTATCGCTCTATATAACAGTTGCTTGCCTGATATTGGAGTGGAGAATTTAAGATGTACTGTGTGTGCCCAAGGAGCAAAGACCATTCTTCTACTACGGGACCATCAAGACCATTGAGAGCTGAATTACCCTTGAATCCCTGATGATATTTTAAAACCCTGGTGGTACCTATGCTGAGGAAGTGATCTGATTGGCGCTGTTTCTGGATGTTTGACGTATCTTGTACAGTGTATACCGCGATGAGGTTCTATGTCATAAGGCCTGTTTGATTTATCCTTCTGGTGAGTTTAACCCCCTGAGGGGAGCGTGCCTCACGTGGTGGAATTGTCTAGAGGGATTAAAGCAGTGCTTGGATAGACGCCTGGAATACCTTAACCACATGAAAAGTCACCCATTATTTTGAACTGTGCACTTTATTTCTCAGATACACTTAAAGGACTACCTATCGCTACATTATTTCTTCACCTTATTTATGACCTGTGGACTTTTTCACAGAGGGATTTTATTATCTTCTGATGTCATTTGTTTAGCGCTGTTTTAGTATTTTATTTTACAGGAACCACTGTTTGATTTTTTACTATCTCCTTTATATATTTACTTGATTTTAAACAGCTGCTTATTTAATTTATTTATATAAATACCTCAACCTATTTATATATTTATTTATTGAATCAATCGGTCAATTTGCATCATTGTAGTCACACATCCAGCGCTGAGTAGTGTATACTCTTAGGCCACCCATTATACACTCTTTTGTTCATACTCGAGTATAAGCCGAGATTTTCAGCCCTTTTTTTAGGGCTTAAAGTCCCCTTCTCGGCTTATACTCGAGTCAGTGCCGTCTGCCTACATGAACAGCTTGTCATGTAGACAGACGGCACTGTTCAAAAGCCGCGCCGCCTCCTCCCCCCCCGTCCGTGATAGGCGGACACTAATTTTCCCAGCAGTACAGTGTTCCGCCTATCACGGATGTTCTGTCATTCTCATATCATGGATGAGGATGAGAGAATGTCCGTGATAGGCGGAACACTGCACACTGACTGCTGGGAAAACCGAGTGTTCCTCCTATCACGGACGAGGAGGAGGAGGAGGCGCGGCTGTCAAACCTGTAATGGCGCCTGGCGCCTCAGCGTGTACACTGATCGCCAGGACAACCGGACAGCGGCCCCCGAGGGACACCGGATAGCGGCCCCCGAGGGACACGGGACACCGGACAGCGGCCCCCGAGAGACACGGGACACCGGATCGATCGGCACAGGTAGGCTGCACTGGGGACATGGGGGTTGTATAGGACACAGGGGACATGCAGATGGGCATTTGCTGACACTCTTTTCCACTTACAGTAGCTGCTCCATTTCCCCCCCTCGGCTAATACACGGGTCAATAACTTTTCCCAGTTTTTTTGTGGTAAATCAGGGGCCTCGGCTTATATTCGGGACGGCCTATACTCGAGTATATACGGTAAATACATTTACATTTTTGGTTGTAACATGACAAAATACATACTTTTTCAAGGCACTGTATATAGTTATTCTGGACTAAAAAAATAAAAAATAAATAAAAATAAAGTGCATAAAGAAAAAAGACAGGTCCATCCAGTTCACAAAACATATATTTTGTGCATTTAGGAAAGAATCCAGGATTTTTTAAAACAATCTACTGAGCTGGCCAAAACCAGCTCTTAAGGAAGTCTAGTCCACATTCAATCCCAGACCCTATATCATTTATAAATACGGTATATTAAAAAGTAAGGGTCCCAACACTGAACCATGGTGTACACCACTAATAGCCTTAGACCATTCAGAGTATGAATCAGTAACAAGAAAAAACAAATGCTCCTGCGCTCGAAAAGTTTTCTGCGGGTAAACTCAAGAAATGGGAGAAAAACTCTTTACAAACCACACCACTGCATTGGCTGTGCTGCCACTCTCAACAGGTCAGGAGTAATTCTAAAAGAAAACAAGGACAGAGGGAGCACCAGCCTTGCGCATTACCTTTGCAACATAAAATAGTTTTTATTGAATAAAATATTATACTCACAAATGAGTGATAAAATCAAGCAAGAAATTTGCAGAGTCCATCAATGGCCTCGTCCAACAGGGTCTGCTGGCCAGTAAACTTGAGTGGGAGGAGAATAGTCCAAGGTTAGTTGACGCATTTCGAGGGTGACCCCTCTTCCTCAGCACTAAGTTTGAACTGAAGGTAGATTGTTTTTAAGAAGGCTGTAATCAGGTGGTACAGCTCATGTGATTCAAGCCCCTCCCCCCAATGGGAGGGCCAATGAAACAACAGGCAAATAAGTAAACAAATGATAAAATACATGAGTAGATGAGTAATTCATTCCCCATATAGGGATATAAGGTCACCACATATAGCCTGCAATATCCCAACTGTCCCCATATAAGTACATGTGTATATCATAATGTGCATACATCTAAACAAAACCTGCACCTACATATGAAAGGACAGATGAAAACTGCAGCAAACACTTCCACTGTGATACAAACCAATTAAAACATCACAAATAAATGTCTTTTTATACGTCTCAAAAAAACGCCAACGGTCGTGAATTATTGTGTGGGTACTCTCTCTGTGTTAGTGCCAGATTCCAGATGATAATGGGATGTACATGAGACCACAGTGGTAAAGGATCTGGTACAAGGGGGGTAACTAATGCGCTCAACCAATATAAATAGAAATATTAAAAATGATAAATATATAGGGAAAAGCAGCCAACATATAAGTGGTCTCACACTGCAGTAGTCAATAAAAATGGGGGGTATGTGGCGCTAAACCCCAATAAATAACTATAGAATATCCTAAGGGACGTATTCCCTAATGATGGGTAACCTTAAGGGGGGTGTAATAATAAATTCACATATAAAATGCTGACATCATAAATAAATACATATAAAATACAATAAAGTGGATGTGCAAGATAAGAGTGACCAATAAATAAGTGTTGAGGTAGAAAATAGCAGTAAAAATAATAATCATGTAAAATAAATCCGAATAATAATAACGATAGAAATGTGCAGGATAAAATAAATGAGACAGGAAATGCCTCCTGTGAATCAAATAAATCCAAAGTGCAAAGTGCCTAGACGTGAGGATAAAAAGATCAAGCTGAGGTTTGAATGTGCAAAAAATCAATCTATAAGGTGCTTCTATGATCAACAATTGCTTCAATGATCAAAAGGTAACTAAAAAGAATAATCATAGGATATTCAAAGCATAAATCAGAACCAAGCGGAGGTCTGAGTGTGTAAAACAGTGAGTGAAAGTGCATTAGAAAAAAAATGCATTCATCAAAATACAGATAATAACTGGAACATCAGATCACCAAAAAGTCATAAGGAGGAGATGCCTGACAGTATGGAATAAATGGACTCCAAAGTAGAGGAGACAACAAAGATATGTCACCTGGTGCACTACTAGTCCCAGTGTACAGTGAAAGTTGTACAGGGGCAGCAAGAAAAAATTGCATTAATAACGCTCAGTATAAAATAAATTCCTAAAAAATATATAGAGAAGAGAGTTCCAGATGATTTAAATAGAAAAGTGTGACCGTGTGGATAAACAATATAATCAAGTGCTCCGCAGTGTTTTTTCAGGGATGCGCCCCCATGTTCCCCCCAGCCTCTCACCTCAAAGAATGGCCCCAAAAGGCCTAGTAAAGCAGAAGAACCGGTGGATGGTAGCCCTGGTGTCTGGTCCCCTCGCCTACCTAAGGGTTTCTGTACGTTCTTCTGCCTCACAATCCGGTCCCCAAAAAGGTTCCAAACGTCACTCCAGGTGGAAGCAATCACTCCCAATACGAATCAGCATATAGGGTGGGGGATACAGAGAAAAAACGGCGCTCCAATGTGTAGTAAAATAGAGGTAATATTTATTTAAAGAACATAACCACTTACATAGCAGTTTGAATGAAGCCGCTCAGAGATACAGGAACTTCCGGTCTCGGCCGATAACCGGAAGTGGAATAGGCACCTGACTTCCTCCCTCACATGTATCGTCACAACACACGTGACTTACTCATAGGGTATGGAGTCAGGTGTCAGGTGTCTGTCTGTGTGCCTGGGCGCTCTCCTGGGCTCTGTTGTCTTCCTAGGGGCACTGGGATGTGTTCTGAGGAAAATTGAATGATTGAATTGAATGAAATTCAATCAGGCTATATTCTTTTTAGTTACCTTTTGATCATTGAAGCAATTGTTGATCATAGAAGCACCTGTGTGTCTGTGTAAACAAACCTCTCCCCATGCTTCCTACTCTGCCTGTCATTGATCGGCTGTTCCCTGTCATCGGGAAAGCCGATCAATGATGTCAGATGTGAGCCCCGCCCCCTAATGTAAAAAAACACACACACGTCACAGCCCATAACCCCTCCCCTCCCCCTAGTGGTTAACTCTTCCACTGCCAGTGTCATTTATACAGGAATCAATGCATTTAAATAGCATTGATTGCTGTATAAATGACAATGGTCCCAAAAATGTGTCAAAAATGTCCGATGTGTCCGCCATAATGTCGCAGTCACAATAAAAATCGCTGATCGCCGCCATTACTAGTAAAAAAAAAAAATATTAATAAAAATGCTATAAAACTATCCCCTATTTTGTAAACGCTATAACTTTTGCGCAAACCAATCAATAATCGCTAATTGAGATTTTTTTTACCAAAAATATGTAGAAGAATACGTATCGGCCTAAACTGAGGAAAAAAAAAAAATGTTTTTATATATTTTTGGGGGATATTTATTATAGCAAAAAGGAAAAAATATTGCATTTTTTTTTCAAAATTGTCGCTCTATTTTTGTTTATAGCGCAAAAAATAAAAACCGCAGAGGCGATCAAATGCCACCAAAAGAAAGCTCTATTTGTGGGAAAAAAAGGACGCCAATTTTGTTTGGGAGCTACGTCGCACGACCACGCAATTGTCAGTTAAAGCGACGCAGTGCCGAATCGCAAAAAGGGGCCTGGTCCTTTGGCTGACAATTGGTCCGGGGCTGAAGTGGTTAAATCATATTAACAGAAATCACCTAAATGGCCCTAATACAAAGTTTACATACCCTGGAATGTTTGTCCTTGGTACAGACACAGAAGGTGGCACACACAGGTTAAAATGGCAATTAAAGATTAATTTCCCACATTTGTGGCTTTTTAAATCACAATTAATGTATAGTCAATGAGTTTGTTAGCTCTCACATGGATGCACTAAGCAGGCTAGACACTGAGCCATGAGGCGGTAGAAAAGAACAGTCAAAAGACCTGCGTAACAAGGTAATGAAACTTTACAAAGATGTAAAAGGATATAAAAAGATATCCAAAGCCTTGAATATGCCAGTCAGTACTGTTTAATCACTTATTAAAGTGGAGTTACCCCCCCCCCCCCCCCAAAAAAAAAAAAAAGCATTCATATTCCTAAAAAAAACAACAACAAAAAAAAAAACATTTGGAATTTTTTTAACTCACCTCTAAATGCCTGTTGCTAGGGGGTCCCTCATAGTCTGCCTCCTTCAGTGCCTGGGATGGTGACATCACTTCCCCTCGGCACAGGAAGGGTTCAGCTCTGCCCCCTCCCTCCCACGTGACAGGTCCCAGATGATTGCGCCGCCACTCGCGGCACCGCTCGCGCATGCTTCACAGCCGGGCGCCCACAGTCACAATGCCGGCTCCCCCGCATCGCTGGACCCTGGGACAGGTAAGTGTTTGTAGCTGCTGACTTTTCACCAGCTTTAAGAAGTAGAAAATTAGGGGCTCTTTTTATACCATGCTCAGGTTAGGTAGACCAAGAAAGATTGCAGCCACAACTGGCAGAAATATTGCTCAGAATACAGTATCATCGTATTGTGCTCCTTAAAAACAACCACACCATCTTTTTCCAGAGCAGACTGATTTTCTCCTGAGGTTACCTGTGGGTTTTTATTTGTATCTCGAACAGTTCCTGTG
The DNA here is from genome assembly GCA_028564925.1 of Lithobates sylvaticus. Taxonomy (NCBI): domain Eukaryota; kingdom Metazoa; phylum Chordata; class Amphibia; order Anura; family Ranidae; genus Lithobates; species Lithobates sylvaticus. The sequence goes on along the minus strand of CM053032.1, from coordinate 118,423,789 downwards.
GCAGTTGTGGCTGAAATCTTTCTTGATCTACCTGACCTTGGCTTGGTGATTGAACAGTACTGACTGGCATATTCAAGGCTTTGGATATCATTTTAGATCCTTTTTCGTCTTTGTAAAGGTTCATTACCTTGTTACGCAGGTCTTTTGACTGTTCTTTTTTGACTAGTCGGCTTAGTGCATCCATATGAGAGCTAACAAACTCATTGACTATTTATGCACAGAAACTAATTATAATTTAAAAAGCCACAAATGGGAAGTGGGAAATTGCCTTTTTAACCTGTGTGTGCCACATTCTGTGTCTGTACCAAAGCCAAATATTCCAGGGTATGTAAACTTTTTATCAGGGCCATTTGGGTGATTTCTGTTATCATTATAATTTAAAAAGGATCGAAAAAACTATGTGATAATAAATGCCTTCATGTGATTGCTATCCTTAACCACTTCAGCCCCGGACCATTTGGCAGCTCAATGACCGGAGGTCTTTTTACAATTTGGCACTGCATTGTTTTAACTGGTAATTGCGCGGTCATGCAATGTTGTACCCAAACGAAATTGTCATCCTTTTTTTCCCACAAATGGAGCTTTCTTTTGATGGTATTTGATTGCCTCTGCGATTTAAATTTTTTGCGATATAAATGGAAATAGACCGAAAATTTTGAAAAAAAAAATGATATTTTCTTTTTGTTATAAGAAAAATCCAATAAACTCAATTTTAGTCATACATTTAAGCCAACATGTATTCAGCCACATGTCTTTGGTAAAAAAAATGTCATTAAGCATATATTTATTGGTTTGCGCAAAAGTTATAGCGTCTACAAACTAGGGTACTATTTCTGGAATTTTATTTTATTATTTATTTAGTTTATGACTGCCTATCTCATTTCTTGAGGTGCTAAAATGGCAGGGCAGTACAACCCCCCCCCCCCCCCCAAATGACCCCACTTTGGAAAGTATACACCCTAAGGAAATTGCTAAGAGACATGTTAACTTCTATAGTTGGGAAGATACTGGAGAGATTAATAAAAGACCACATAGACGAGTTCTTGCAGGAAAAAAATATTTTAAGCAACAGACAGCATGGATTCATGAAAGACAGAAGTTGTCAGACAAACCTCATTTCTTTTTATGAGGTGGTAAGTAAAACCTTGGACAGAGGGGTGGCGGTGGACCTGGTATACTTGGATTTTGCAAAAGCGTTCGATACAGTTCCCACACACGACTCATGTGTAAGGTAAGGTCTACAGGTTTGGAAATATCGGTTTGTAAATGGATAGAAAACTGGCTAAAAGACAGAATTCAGAGAGTAGTGGTTAATGATTCTTACTCTGAATGGTCTAAGGTTATCAGTGGTGTACCCCAAGGTTCAGTGCTGGGACCCTTACTTTTTAATATCTTTATAAATGATATTGGGTCTGGGATCAAAAGTAACATTTCTGTCTTTGCAGATGACACCAAGCTATGCAGTGGAATAAGGTCCTTACAGGAGGTCTCCAATTTACAAGCCGACCTCAATGCTCTGTCTAATTGGGTGACTATGTGGCAGATGAGGTTTAATGTTGATAAATGTAAAGTTATGCACTTGGGGGCTAAGAATATGCATGCATCATACATGCTAGGGGGAGTACAACTGGGGGGATCCGTAGTGGAGAAGGATCTGGGGGTTTTGTAGATCATAAGCTCAATAATAGCATGCAATGCCAAGCTGCGGTTTCCAAAGCGAGCAAAGTCCTTTCTTGTATTAAGAGAGGTATGGACTCCAGAGAGAGAGATATAATTTTGCCCCTGTTCTAATCATTAGTAAGACCTCATCTGGAATATGCAGTTCAGTTTTGGGCACCAGTTCTCAAAAAGGATATTGGGGAACTGGAGAAAGTGCAGAGAAGGGCAACCAAACTGATAAGAGGCATGGAGGAGCTCAGCTATGAGGAAAGATTAGAGGAACTGAATTTATTCACCCTTGATAAGAGGAGATTAAGGGGGGGTATGATCAACATGTATAAATATATAAGGGGTCCATATACAGTGGTGTGAAAAAGTGTTTGCCCCCTTCCTCATTTCCTGTTCCTTTGCATGTTTGTCACACTTAAGTGTTTCGGAACATCAAACCAATTTAAACAATAGTCAAGGACAACACAAGTAAACACAAAATGCAATTTGTAAATGAAGGTGTTTATTATTAAAGGTGAAAAAAAATCCAAACCATCATGGCCCTGTGTGAAAAAGTGATTGCCCCCTAAACCTAATAACTGGTTGGGCCACCCTTAGCAGCAACAACTGCAACCAAGCGTTTGCGATAACGTGCAATGAGGCTTTTACAGCGTCCTGGAGGAATTTTGGCCCACTCATCTTTGCAGAATTGTCCTAATTCAGTTACATTAGAGGGTTTTCGAGCATAAACTGCCTTTTTAAGGTCATACCACAACATCTCAATAGGATTCAGGTCAGGACTTTGGCTAGGCCACTCCAAAGTCTTCATTTTGTTTTTCTTCAGCCATTCGGTGGTGGACTTGCTGGTGTGTTTAGGATCATTGTCCTGCTGCAGAACCCAAGTTCGTTTCAGCTTGAGTACACGAACAGATGGTCGGACATTCTCCTTCAGGATCTCTTGGTAGACAGCAGAATTCATAGTTCCTTTTATCACGGCAAGTCTTCCAGGTCCTGAAGCAGCAAAACAGCCCCAGACCATCACACTACCACCACCATATTTTACTGTTGGTATAATGTTCTTTTTCTGAAATGCAGTGTTCCTTCTACGCCAGATATACTTGGACACACACCTTCCAAAGAGTTCCACTTTTGTCTCATCGGTCCACAGAATGTTGTCCCAAAAGTCTTGGGGATCATCAAGATGTGTTGTGGAGAAATTGAGACGAGCTTTGATGTTCTTTTTGCTCAGCAGTGGTTTTCTCCTTGGAACTCTGCCATGCAGGCCATTTTTGCCCAGTCTTTTCCTGATGGTGGAGGCATGAACGCTGACCTTAACTGAGGCAAGTGAGGCCTGCAGTTCCTTGGACGTTGTTGTGGGGTCTTTTGTGACCTCTTGGATGAGTCGTCGCTGCGCTCTTGGGGTAATTTTGGGCGGCCGGCAGCTCCTGGGAAGGTTCACCACTGTTCCATGTCTTCGCCATTTGTGGATAATGGCTCTCACTGTGGTTCGCTGGATTCCCAAAGCTTTGGAAATGGCTTTATAACCCTTTCCAGACTGATAGATCTCAATTACTTTCTTTCTCAATTGTTCCTGAATTTCTTTGGGTCTCGGCATGATGTGTAGCTTTTAAGGATCTTCTGGTGGACCTTACTGTGTCAAGCAGCTCCTATTTAAGTGATGCCTTGATTGTGAACAGGTGTGGCAATAATCAGGCCTGGGTGTGGCTAGAGAAATTGAACTCAGGTGTGGACAACCACAGTTATAGTATGTTTTAACAAGGGGGGCAATCACTTTTTCACACAGGGCCATGATGGTTTGGATTTTTTTTCACCTTTAATAATAAACACCTTCATTTACAAATTTCATTTTGTGTTTACTTGTGTTGTCCTTGACTATTGTTTAAATTGGTTTGATGTTCCGAAACACTTAAGTGTGACAAACATGCAAAGGAACCAGAAATGAGGAAGGGGGCAAACACTTTTTCACACCACTGTAGTGAACTTGGTGTTGAGTTATTCACTTTACAGTCAACAAAGAGGACACGGGGGCACTCTTTGCATCTAGAGGAAAAGAGATTTCATCTCCAAATACGGAAAGGTTTCTTCACAGTAATGCCCCATACACACGGTCAGATTTTCCGATGGAAAATGTCCTATCGGACAATGTTGTCGGAAATTCCGACCGTGTGTAGGCTCCATCTTTATCTCCTGCTCTCAAATTTTCCGACAACAAAGTCCTATCGGACTTTTTCCGATCATGTGTAGCGAATTCCGACGGACAAAGTGCCACGCATGCTCAGATCTCATTACAAGACAAAAGCTATTGGCTACTAGCCTCTACGTAGTCCCATCGTATGCAACGAACGTCACCACGTTCAGGATGATCGGATTTTCCAACAACTTTGTCCGACCGTGTGTATGCAACACCAGTGTCAGACAAAATCCGTCGGAAAAAATCCGATGGATTTTGTGGTCGGAATTTCCGACCGTGTGTACGGGGCATAAGAGCTGTGAAAATGTGGAATAGACTCCCTGCAAAGGTGGTTCTGGCCAGCTCAGTAGATTGCTTTAAGAAAGGCCTGGATACTTTCCTAAATGTACATAATATAACTGGGTACTAACATTTATAGGTAAAGTTGATCCGGGGAAAATCCGATTGGGACCGTCAAGAACGCGGTGACGTACAAGACTACGACGAGCCGAGAAAATGAAATTCAATGCTTCAAATTGTTCAAATTGTTTCCGAGCATGCGTAGGAATTTTGCATGTCGGAATTGGTACAGACGATCGGAATTTCCGTTCAAAACTTTTTCCGACCGAAAAATTGAGAACCTGCTCTCAATCTTTTGCTGGGGGGAATTCGGCCAGCAAAAGCATCTGACCACACCAAGATCTGTGTGATAAAATGCTTTCCCAATTTCCCAATGGTGCTGTTTACATCTGGCGAAATCTAAGTCATGAAATGCTCATAGCTTCCGGTTTCTTAGGCCATAGAGATGATTGGAGCTGTTCTGGTCTCTGATCAGCTCAATGGTCAGCTGGCAGAACCACCGGATGCATTCTCATGTTCCCTGTTGGGACAGGAGAGCCAGAGAAAACTGCTGGTCTTGGGCATATATTGTAATCTTTTTTTTTTCATGCAGCCTGTGGGCTGAACGATAAAAAGATTGATTGATGGGTATGCCCACCATTAGAATACCTCCCTTCATCTACCCACTTCTAATGATGGGCATATATGCACCATTTTGTTTTTAACTGTGGTGGTGAAATCACCTCCTACAGCACTGGAGTCACAGCTTATGTATCGTGGGGAGCAAACGCTGTTGCTGTGAAGATAAATAAATCAGTGCTGCAGCTGAATGGCCTAAAAAATATATGCCAAAGCATGGGGGCATCCGCCCCAAAAGTTTGGAGCAAATTGCTCTTCCACCCCTGCTGCCCCCATGCTTCGGCATATATGCTCTTTTTTTTAACTGTGGTGGTGAAATCACCTCCTACAGCACTGGAGTCACGGCTTTATGTATCGTGGGAGCAAACGCTGTTGCTGTCAAGATAAATAAATACGCGCTGCAACTAAATGGCGTACCTGCTAAGCAAATGATGGTTAACAATAAAACAAAGTAACATTACAGTATAACAATAAGACATACCATACCTGCAAAGCAAATACAAAAAAAAAAAAAAAATTTTTAACGCAATCTGTGCCTAAAATATATATATATATATATATATATATATATATATATATATATATATATATATGTTGAACCATGGGGGCATCCGCCCCAAAAGTTAGGAGCAAATCGCACCTTCACCCCTGCTGCCGCCATGCTTCGGCATATATGCTCTTTTTTTTAACTGTGGTGGTGAAATCACAGCGCTGGAGTCACGGCTTTATGTATCGTGGGAGCAAACGCTGTTGTTGTCAAGATAAATAAATCCACGCTGCAGCTGAATGGCGTACCTGCTAAGCTAATGATGGTTAACAATAAAACAAACATTACAGTATAACATACCATACCTGCAAAGCAAATAAAATAAAACATAGTAAAAGTAAAACCGAGAGAGAACGATAGATGTAGAACAATAGTGAGTGGACAGTAGAGACCGAACATAAGAGAGAGAACAATAGAGAGAGAGAGAAGAAAAATACAACCACAATTATTTTTGGCTTTTTTATTTTAATTTTTTTTTTTGTGTCTTTGAGTATGTTTTTTATTTTATTTTTTTTCACTTTTTTCGTTTTTAAAAAAACTGTAAAAAAAAACTATAAACTGAACGCTACAGATTAGGATCTCTGAAAATGTGATGGCCATCACATCTTTCGAGACCCTGTGTACGTGTGCCTATGACTGTGTGGTGCTGTACCGTACGCTAATACTCAACTAATGTGTGATAGCGTTCGAAACAGTCACCAATGCAAAGACCAGGTTGGTCAGGACAGGAGGGACAATAAAAGAGGGTGTTACGTCTAAATCCCCACAGAGACGACATCTTCTTTGGGGTGTTCTTTGGGTAGGGGGTACCTGAGAGGACTCGCGGTAAATGCCTCTCACGCAGCCGGCTTACTGCATTTGCGTTGGGAAGTTGGGCCAGAGCACCGTCTGGAAACAGAAGGGCTCTGATGATCTCTTCCTGGAATTTAAGGTAGGATCCAGTTCCTCTTGAAGCTCTGTATAGCACATGAGCGTTCAGCAAAGCCAATTGAATTAAGTATACAGACACTTTTTTCTACCAGCTCCTGGCCTTACGGGCAATTAGGTACAGTGCCAACAACTGGTCGTTGAGGTCCACCTCTCCCATATTGAGGTTATATTCGTGGACAACACCAGTCACCATAGAAATTTGGATTGTCGTGTCTGCGTGAAGGGAGGAAGGAACGAAAACATTCTTATTATCCCTCCACTTCACAGCGAGCAAATTACTACATCTCAAGCAGGCTCTCTCCCCAAGCCTAAAACGGGAATCTAAAAGCCACTGGGGAAACCCCCAGCGATTAGATCGCACAGTGCCACATGCGCTAATTTGCTGATAAAACAAGTGACTAAAAAGGGGCACGCTTGTGTAATAATTGTCCACATGCAAGTGGTACCCCTTTCTGAATAATGGTGACACCAAGTTCCACACAATCTTACCAGTGCTCCCTATGTAGTCAGGGCAGTTCTCCGGCTCTACGTGACTATCTCTTCCCTCGTAAACCATACAACTACATGTATAGCCTGTGGCCCTGTCACAGAGCTTATACATCTTGACCCTGTATCTGGCACGCTTGCTGGGAAGATATGAATGACAAGCGGCCAGAAAACTTAATCAGGGACTCATCAACGCAGACAACTTGATGGGGAGTAAACAAGGCTGCAAAACGTAGGTTGAAGTGGTTTACGAGGGGCCGAATTTTGTAAAGCCAATCACATTCAGGGCCCCCCCCCAGGACAACAGAGTTCATTGTTGTTGAAATGCATGAACCGCAAGATCTGCTTGTATCGTGTCCTGGTCATAGAGGCAGAGAACACGGCATATGGTGAATTGGGTCAGTGGACCAATATGACCGCAACTCGTTCTTTTTAGTTATGCCCATGAGGAGGGATAGGCCCAGAAAGTTCTAAAATTCAGGGGCGTAATTGGTCTCCAATCTCTGGCAAAGGGTCAGCTGGGGATTAGCGGTGATGAATTGACCAGCATATAAATTGCTTTGGTCCACAATAGATCTATAGAGATCTTCAGTGAAAAACAGCGATTAAAAATCAAGTGACGTAAAATCAACTGTTTTCACCTGACTTCCGGGTTGGCCAGTGAATGGGGGAAGTACGGGTGCTGCAGAAGTGGTGGGTTCCCAATTAGGATTGGCGAATGCAGCAGGAAGGGCACTATGGGCTCAACGGGCCTGTCTTTGTGTCATGAAGATCCTGCCAGAAATCTAAATCCGGGCCGTCCTGGCCCTCAGATTCCATTGCGCATGCGCATGCGCGCCCGGGCGCGGGCACGTGCACAACCGCGCACAAGGAGACGGGCGCGCGCCCTAGTTAGCACCAGCCGGCCTATTTAAGCCTGACTTGAGCAGACGGTCTTTGCTGTCTGCTCTACAGCGTTGTGGTGTGTTAAAGTGAGACCTGATCCTGTATACCTGTTCCTTTGACCCGGCTTGCCATTAGGACTATCCTGCCTTCTGCCTGTACCCGACCCCGGCTTCCAGTGACCATCCTCCTGCCTGATCCATTGTACCCTGCCCTGGTTCAGATCTATTACCTGACTTTTGATGAACTTTGGTTCCTTGTTCAGCCTTGTCCTGTCTGCAGTCTGACCCTCTGTAACGAGCCTGTTCACCTGTTGGTTCCAGTCCAGTCCGTGGTTCCGTTTCCTGTGTCCAGTTCCTGTCAGCTCTGCTATCCAAGCTTACCTGTGAACCTGTTGGCCAAGCCATTGTCCAGTTCCTGTCAGCTCTGCTATCCAAGCTTACCTGTGAACCTGTTTGCCAAGCCATTGTCCAGTTCCTGTCAGCTCTGCTATCCAAGCTTACCTGTGAACCTGTTTGCCAAGCCGTTGTCCAGTTCCTGTCAGCTCTGCTATCCAAGTGTACCTGTGAACTTACCTGCCAAGCCGTTGTCCAGTTCCTGCCAGCTCCGCTATCCTGTTTACCCGTGAGCCTGCTTCCTGTGATCCTGCCAGCTCCGCTATCCGGTTACCTGTGAGCCTGCTTCCTGTGATCCCGCCAGCTCTGCTATCCAGTTTACCTGTGAGTCTGCTTCCTGTGATCCTGCCAGCTCCGCTATCCGGTTTACCTGTGAGTCTGCTTCCTGTGATCCTGCCAGCTCCGCTATCCGGTTTACCTGTGAGCCTGCTTCCTGTGATCCTGCCAGCTCTGCTATCCAGTTTACCTGTGAGCCTGCTTCCTGTGATCCTGCCAGCTCCGCTATCCGGTTTACCTGTGAGCCTGCTTCCTGTGATCCTGCCAGCTCTGCTATCCAGTTTACCTGTGAGCCTGTTTCCTGTGATCCTGTCAGCTCTGCTATCCAGTTTACCTGTGAGCCTGCTTCCTGTGATCCTGCCAGCTCCGCTATCCGGTTTACCTGTGAGCCTGCTTCCTGTGATCCTGCCAGCTCTGCTATCCAGTTTACCTGTGAGCCTGCTTCCTGTGATCCTGTCAGCTCTGCTATCCAGTTTACCTGCGAGCCTGCTTCCTGTGATCCTGCCAGCTCTGCTATCCAGCTTACCTGTGAGCCTGCTTCCTGTGATCCTGCCAGCTCTGCTATCCAGTTTACCTGTGAGCCTGCTTCCTGTGATCCTGCCAGCTCTGCTATCCAGTTTACCTGTGAGCCTGCTTCTCAGAGATCCTGCCTGCTCAGCTAACCTGCTTCCTTCCCACCGGTCTGTTGATCCTGCCAGGCACCCGTGCTCCTCCTCACTCCTGTCTCTCCTGTTCCCACACCAGGGGACCAGGAGTGGGAGACGCAAGGGAGGCCTCTCCCTGCAATCTCGGGCTCGCACCACCAGGTACGTGACAGTAGCAGACAGCCATGTCTGAGCCCGAGCAGGGAGCCCCCGCCATGGAGGGGCTATGCCAACACCTGGCAGGTCTGACCGAAGCGGTGAAGAACCTCCAGCAGGGCTACACCCGGCTGGAGGAACGGGTACTGGCCCTGTCTGGTCCATCCAGTACCCAAGGACCTCCTCACCCAGCAATACCCCCAACGGGGCCTGCACCTACCCAGACTATAGTGATGCTACCACCTGAGCCCAAGGTACCTACCCCAGAGAAATTTACGGGTGCCCGTGGTAGCTTCAGAACTTTCCGTAACTCTTGTGAACTCCATTTTGCCCTGCAACCCAGGACTTTTTCTTTAGAGACCACCAAGGTGGGTTTTGTGATAGCCCTACTGACTGGGGATCCCCAAATCTGGGCCCACCGTCTCGTGGAACAAAAGGATGCAGCATTGACCAGTCTCTCCACCTTTTTTGATGCCATGGCGCAGCTTTATGAGGACCCCCAACTCTCAACCACTGCGGAGGCCGCCTTACGTTCTCTCCAACAGGGTCGAAGACCAGCAGAGGACTATGTAGCTGAGTTCAGGCGTTGGGGTGCCGACACCGACTGGAACGATGCTGCCCTCCGTCACCAATTCCGCATGGGCCTCTCAGACGCACTCAAAGACGAGCTCGCCAGAGTGGGGGTACCCCAGACCTTGAATTCCCTCATAGACCTAAGCATCCAAATTGACCGGCGCCTACGGGAGCGTAGGGCCGAACGAACTTTGGGGTCCCCAAAACCTACCTGGATGCTCCCCAGGGGTCCAAGTCATTTCCGCACTGTTCCCCCTGTTAAACCTACTCATCCTTCTTCAGCATCAGAACCCATGCAGCTTGGACTCCTGCGGCCTTCTCTCACCCCAGCAGAACGCCAGAGACGCCGCAGCAACAATCTGTGCCTGTATTGCGGAGAGCCTGGTCATTATGTCCGGAACTGCCCGGCTAAACTCCGTAAGTTCCCTACTATTCTCTCCAGTTATGTGGATCCTGTGACCGGGGTTTCATCTCATCTTGCCCTTTCTGTCTCCTTCCAGTTCTCAGGAAGGACCCTACAAACCACAGCTATCATTGACTCTGGTGCCTGTAGTTGCTTTATGGACTCTGCTTTTGCTGCCCGGCATCGAATTCCTCTCCGCCTGAGAAAACAAGGCCTGTCTGTCCACCTGGCAGATGGATCTACCATCAAATCTGGCCCAGTGACTCAGGAGACTGCCCCGCTGCACACAGTGATCTCAGAGTCACATCAGGAACTGTTATGTCTGGACATAATTTCTTCCCCCTTGTTTCCAGTCATTCTAGGGATCCCCTGGCTGCAAGCACACAACCCGGTCATCAACTGGTCCACAGGAGAGGTGGCCTTTTCTTCCCCCTACTGCCAAAGGTCCTGCGGCTTCTTGGTCCCCGCAGGTCCCTCTGCTCTGCTCTGCCTCGAAAACGAGGCAGGTCTACGCCAGTCCATCCCTGAAGTCTACCATGCTTACCTGGATGTGTTTAGCAAACAAAAGGCAGATGTGCTGCCACCCCATAGACCCTATGACTGTCCCATTGAACTTCTTCCCGGGGCCAAGATTCCTTTCGGTAGGGTCTTTCCATTAACAGAGGTGGAGCAGGGAAAATTAAAGGACTATATAGATGATAATCTGAAAAAAGGGTTTATCCGCCCGTCTACGTCTCCTGCAGGTGCAGGAATATTTTTTGTAGAAAAGAAGGACCATTCTCTCAGGCCCTGTGTGGACTACCGTGCCCTAAACGAGGTCACAGTTAAAAATCGCTACCCGCTTCCCCTGGTACCTGAACTGTTTCAGAGGCTTGGCACGGCCTCCATCTTTTCTAAACTGGACCTCAGAGGGGCATACAATTTAATACGTATAAAGGATGGGGACGAATGGAAGACGGCATTTCGGTCTCGATTTGGGCACTTCGAGTACCTGGTGATGCCGTTTGGACTCTGTAACGCCCCCGCTACCTTCCAGTCCTTCATAAATGATGTGCTTCGGGACTTCCTTGATGTTTTTGCTGTTGTTTATCTTGATGACATACTAATTTTCTCTTCCTCCCTAGAGCTGCATCGTGGACATGTTAAAAGTGTGTTGGGCCGTCTTCGGCAACATGGCCTTTATGCCAAGGCAGAAAAGTGTCTCTTTGAGGTAGAAAGCATACCCTTCCTAGGTCTGATCATCTCCAGTAGAGGCATCCGGATGGATCCCCAGAAAATCTCAGCCATCCTGGACTGGCCAGTTCCTGCAGATAAAAAGGGGATCCAGCGATTCATTGGCTTCGCCAATTTTTATCGCAAATTCATCAAGGGATTCTCGGCCATAGTGACGCCCATTACTCAACTCACCAAGCAAGGTACCCGTTTTCACTGGTCCCCTGAGGCCCAAGGGGCCTTCGAGGCCCTCAAGGGGCTCTTTACCTCAGCTCCTATCCTGAAGCATCCAGATCCTTCTCTGCCCTTTGTCCTCGAGGTGGATGCTTCAGAGATAGCTGTAGGGGCCATCCTGTCCCAGAGACAGGGCATCAAAGCCCTGCTACACCCCGTGGCATTCTTCTCACGGAAATTGTCCCCAGCCGAGAAGAACTACGATGTGGGGGATCGGGAATTACTGGCCATAAAGACCGCCCTCGAGGAGTGGCGTTACCTGCTAGAAGGGGCTATTCACCCAATCCTGATCTTCACAGATCACAAGAATCTAGAGTACTTAAAAACTGCCAAGAGGTTAAAACCTAGACAGGCCCGTTGGGCCTTATTTTTCTCTCGTTTTACTTTTCACGTGACATATCGTCCGGGTTCCAAAAATGCGAAGCCGGACGCTCTGTCTCGTATGTATCACAAATCCCAGGATGGTTCCCCTCCAGACACTATCCTTGCCCCTGGAAACTTTCTCCTGCTACAGGAAGACCTACGGTCCCAGCTCAGGCGGGCTTCCAGTGGCCTCTTACCCACTCCCGGTCCTGGATTGCAGGCCAAGGATGGGCTATTGTGGCATGGGGATAAGATTTTCATTCCCGAGGGTCTGCGGGTAACCGTCCTGGAATTGTGCCATGATCACAAGCTTGCTGGACACTTTGGTGTCACCAAGACCACTGAATTGGTACAACGTACCTTCTGGTGGCCCCAGCTAAGGGAAGACTGCAGGAAATTTGTGGAAACATGTACTGTGTGTATTCGGAGCAAAAGTCACAGAACCAAAGCCTGGGGCTTACTCAAGCCATTACCAGTCCCAGATCGCCCCTGGAAAATGCTGTCCATAGATTTCATTGTGGAACTGCCCCCAGCAGAGGACCACACTACGATCTTCGTGATAGTTGATCGTCTGTCAAAAATGGCACACTTTGTTCCCATGAAGGGTACCCCTTCTGCCTCAGAAACCGCACAAGTGTTCATCCGAGAAATCATCAGACTCCATGGGGTACCAGCCAACATAGTGTCCGACCGAGGGGTACAATTCACCTCTCGGTTCTGGAAATCACTCTGCAAGGCTCTCCACATTGAGCTATCGTTTTCTTCCGCTTATCACCCTCAAACCAATGGGCAGACCGAAAGAACCAATCAGACTCTGGAACAATATCTTCGATGCTTTTCTTCCTTCTCCCAAGACGATTGGATCTCTCTGTTGCCGGTTGCCGAGTTTGCATATAACAACGCTATCCACTCGGCCACCCAACAGACACCTTTCTTCGCCAACTATGGCTTTCACCCCTCATTCCTGCCCAATTCTCTTCCTGAATGTACTGTGCCCGCAGTCCAGGAGAAGATTGACTTCTTTGCTTCCAATAACCAACTCCTGCAGGATACCATGGCTCGGACCCAGGAACATAACAAAACAGTCTTTGACCGAAAAAGGCGTGGAGAATTGATACTGGCACCAGGTGACACAGTGTGGCTCTCCACCTTGAACCTGAAGTTGGCTTGTCCCTCAAAGAAACTGGGCCCTAAGTTCTTGGGTCCCTTTCCAGTCAAACGGAAGATTAATGAAGTAGCCTATGAGTTGGAACTTCCTGATTCCCTCAAGGTCCATCCAGTCTTTCATGTTTCCCTGTTAAAACCTTCCACTTCCAACCCCTTTCCCAACAGAAGGACGGTACCCCCAGATCCAGTCTTGGTAGATGGCGAGGAAGAATATGAGGTAGAGGCCATACTAAATGTTAGAAAAAGGAGAAATCAGAACCAGTTCTTAATCAAATGGAAAGGATATGGTCCTGAAGAGAATTCCTGGGAGCCCGAGTGTAATATCCATGCTAAGAGTCTAGTTCAAGCCTTCAAAAGAGCTCATCCTGAGAGATTTGCCCAGAGGGGCACCCGGAGGTTGCCCCTAGGAGGGGGGCAATGTCATGAAGATCCTGCCAGAAATCTAAATCCGGGCCGTCCTGGCCCTCAGATTCCATTGCGCATGCGCATGCGCGCCCGGGCGCGGGCACGTGCACAACCGCGCACAAGGAGACGGGCGCGCGCCCTAGTTAGCACCAGCCGGCCTATTTAAGCCTGACTTGAGCAGACGGTCTTTGCTGTCTGCTCTACAGCGTTGTGGTGTGTTAAAGTGAGACCTGATCCTGTATACCTGTTCCTTTGACCCGGCTTGCCATTAGGACTATCCTGCCTTCTGCCTGTACCCGACCCCGGCTTCCAGTGACCATCCTCCTGCCTGATCCATTGTACCCTGCCCTGGTTCAGATCTATTACCTGACTTTTGATGAACTTTGGTTCCTTGTTCAGCCTTGTCCTGTCTGCAGTCTGACCCTCTGTAACGAGCCTGTTCACCTGTTGGTTCCAGTCCAGTCCGTGGTTCCGTTTCCTGTGTCCAGTTCCTGTCAGCTCTGCTATCCAAGCTTACCTGTGAACCTGTTTGCCAAGCCATTGTCCAGTTCCTGTCAGCTCTGCTATCCAAGCTTACCTGTGAACCTGTTTGCCAAGCCGTTGTCCAGTTCCTGTCAGCTCTGCTATCCAAGTGTACCTGTGAACTTACCTGCCAAGCCGTTGTCCAGTTCCTGCCAGCTCCGCTATCCTGTTTACCCGTGAGCCTGCTTCCTGTGATCCTGCCAGCTCCGCTATCCGGTTACCTGTGAGCCTGCTTCCTGTGATCCCGCCAGCTCTGCTATCCAGTTTACCTGTGAGTCTGCTTCCTGTGATCCTGCCAGCTCCGCTATCCGGTTTACCTGTGAGTCTGCTTCCTGTGATCCTGCCAGCTCCGCTATCCGGTTTACCTGTGAGCCTGCTTCCTGTGATCCTGCCAGCTCTGCTATCCAGTTTACCTGTGAGCCTGCTTCCTGTGATCCTGCCAGCTCCGCTATCCAGTTTACCTGTGAGCCTGCTTCCTGTGATCCTGCCAGCTCCGCTATCCGGTTTACCTGTGAGCCTGCTTCCTGTGATCCTGCCAGCTCTGCTATCCAGTTTACCTGTGAGCCTGTTTCCTGTGATCCTGTCAGCTCTGCTATCCAGTTTACCTGTGAGCCTGCTTCCTGTGATCCTGCCAGCTCCGCTATCCGGTTTACCTGTGAGCCTGCTTCCTGTGATCCTGCCAGCTCTGCTATCCAGTTTACCTGTGAGCCTGCTTCCTGTGATCCTGTCAGCTCTGCTATCCAGTTTACCTGCGAGCCTGCTTCCTGTGATCCTGCCAGCTCTGCTATCCAGCTTACCTGTGAGCCTGCTTCCTGTGATCCTGCCAGCTCTGCTATCCAGTTTACCTGTGAGCCTGCTTCCTGTGATCCTGCCAGCTCTGCTATCCAGTTTACCTGTGAGCCTGCTTCTCAGAGATCCTGCCTGCTCAGCTAACCTGCTTCCTTCCCACCGGTCTGTTGATCCTGCCAGGCACCCGTGCTCCTCCTCACTCCTGTCTCTCCTGTTCCCACACCAGGGGACCAGGAGTGGGAGACGCAAGGGAGGCCTCTCCCTGCAATCTCGGGCTCGCACCACCAGGTACGTGACACTTTGTCTTCTTCTTGGTGGCAGCAGGACACTACTCGTGCTTGCCACCTCGCCAGATTGAACTGCACTTATGGGACTCGCCATGTTACTGCAGTGCTGGATGTATGACCAGGATGTACTAGGCCACTGGTGCTTGACAGTTCACCAGAAGGAATAGCGGCGCTAGTACTGGCTATCTGCTCCATATGAGGGACCTGTGGTTCTTGCATTTCAACGACAGCAGAAGAAGATTGGGGTCTGGTACGCCTGACCTTGGCAGGGACCACAACTCAGTTGTCAGAGCTATCTGTCAGGGTGCCGCTGCTGTCTACAGGTTAGTATTCTGAGCCTGAATCTGACAGATGAGTGACTTCCTCTTCACTACCTGTCATGCTTAGAAACTGTAGGCCTTTTTCACTACTGTACCTTCGATTTTACATTTTGGTCTCTAAAATTACTGGTACAGTAGTGAGACTCAAAGGTAAAAAAAGCTACTGACTGTTAGCGACTGATTCAAACACTACAAAAAAAACTGTTAGCGTTCGCAGGGATCAGGCCTGACACTGCGAACGCTGCAGTTATGTGTGTTGTGTTTTGTAAGTGACAGTGATCGATTGATACTGCACTTGATACTGCGCTGGGCGGAGGGGCTAAACGCAGGTGCTAGCAGGTATCTGGGCTTATCCCACTAACATTGCGTTTTTGGGGACCCTAAACTGTTGGGGACGCTAGTATAGATCTGATCAGATATCGATCCGTTCAGACACTATACTACTAAGGGAGGCGTATGGTGCGTGTGTGGGTGTTAGCGGTACTGGCACTAATCTGACGCTGCCTGGGGCGACGCAGACCCTATCTGATGCTAAAACCTAACTTTGATTACTCGCTGGGTGATTAGGGGGTTAAACCTTTATTGGGTAAAATATGGCGGGTGCCCTGATGCTATAAAAAAAATCTAGCTAAACTGCGTCACCCGTGACACTTATACTGTGATCACAGGTGACAGGGGGGTAATCAAGGGGTTCAACCTTTATTGGGAAGGAGTTAGGGGGGTTCCCTAAACCTATCTGAGCCTAATACTAATTACCCTAACACTGATTAGTGTAGCTAATGACACTAGTACAGCGATCAAAAAAAAATCTGATTGCTGTACTGGGTGACACAGTGACAGGTGATGAAGGGGTTAATTGGGGGGGGGGTGATAGGGGGGTGAATGTGTGCCTATGTGACCTGGTGTCAGTGTAGTGTTGTCCAACTCACTGTTCTAATGCTCTCTCCTCTCAGTCTGGAACGAAAAGGCCAACACGAGGAGAGTTACACAGACAGGGGACGGATATCATTTGTCAGGAGGGTTCACCAGGTCCAGGCCAGATTTCATTGGCCTGGGCCTGGGGATTGATCGATTCGTGATCGAATCCAATCGTCACTGGCCGGGCGCTTGCCGTACAATGATGGCGATTCGCCTGCCTGTGCCATTCTGCCGCAGTATAACTGCGGTGGACGATCAGCAAGCGGTTAAATAAAGGACAGTTTTTTTGCCATGATGAGTCATATTTTTAATATTAATGCCAAAATGTCACAATTTCTGCCAGGGCATGCAAACTTTTGAGCATGACTGTATATATACACAGGACATATTAGTATTGATGAATAGAATATGGCAATATTATGAACAAGCAATCCTTTGAGCTCAGTTACTATATTACTGCAGCAGCGCTTATGTCCTTATTATCACCCAGGACTAATTGGTAAAAACACAGTCTGATCTTAATAAAATATTTCCACGTAGTGTTTCCTTGTAAAAAATAGTGACAGCTTCCACCGTATATTCCAATCAATTCTTCACCACGTGCGGAATAAACTCCCCCTTTGGGGATGCACTCACCAGACCAATGGTCAAAACAAGCCTTTCAGTAAATCACCATGCATTGGCGTTCCTTCCACGCTCTATCTCCTCTGCAGCCCACGGCAGGATCATGCTCAAAATTTCTCCTCGCAAAAACAAGCCGTGGTGAAGAGTTGATTGGAATATACGGTGGAAGCTGTCACTATTTTTTACAAGGAAACACTACGTGGAAATATTTTATTAAGATCAGACTGTGTTTTTACCAATTAGTCCTGGGTGATAATAAGGACATAAGCGCTGCTGCAGTAATATAGTAACTGAGCTCAAAGGATTGCTTGTTCATAATATTGCCATATTCTACAGTATCACAGATTTTAAGCAGCTGCTAACACCAGAAGTGGTGGACTGAATTTACACATTTTTTTATTCATTTATTCATATTTATATATTTAGATATCTATATATTCATATATATTTATATTTTTATATATTTTAATTCTTATCCATGATTTGAGAGGTCTATATCCAGGAAGCGCGGAGGGGTGGTCCACAAGGACGGCTATACATTTGTGGTTTACACTCTTTTTTACATAAGTATTGATGAATAATATATAAAAATATATACATGAATTGATAATAAACCGTTTAGTATGAAAAAGATATATATATATTACATTTCTATTACATTACTATTGTAATGAGGCGGCCATACTATAAAATCAGAAAAGAAGAAAGGAAAGATGGTTGTGATGAAATATAGGGGGAAGGGGGAGGGGGAGAGAGAGGGAGGTAAGGGAAGAAGGAAAAAAAAAGACCCATGAACAGGGTGCGTCAACAGAATGGAATCATTTGGTAACCTTCAGGATACCAAATTGTGTACCTCCAGATCCTCATTTAGCCCTTTCGGGGCAAGGCTAACAAGGGTAAAAATACAGAAACTTTCACGTTTACAGAGAATTTGGTATCTCCTCCCTCTGTCAAGTTCATTGGAGATGGTTTCAATATCAAATACTCTCATGCCCGTTGGGTCTGCTTCATGTTTATCCTTAAAGTGACGCGGGATGGAATATTTTGTCCTCGTTAAGAATACTGCACTTATGTTCACCAATCTGAACCCTGAGTGGACAAGTGGTATGACCAACATAAAGCTGGCCACATGGACATAGGATCCCACATATGACAAAAGGGGTGCCACAATTAACCGGTTCCCGACCGCCGCACGACGATGTACGTCGGCAGAATGGCACGGACAGGCATAAGGGCGTATATATACAGTGGTGTGAAAAAGTGTTTGCCCCCTTCCTCATTTCTTGTTCCTTTGCATGTTTGTCACACTTAAGTGTTTCGGAACATCAAACCAGTTTAAACAATAGTCAAGGACAACACAAGTAAACACAAAATGCAATTTGTAAATGAAGGTGTTTATTATTAAAGGTGAAAAAAAATCCAAACCATCATGGCCCTGTGTGAAAAAGTGATTGCCCCCTAAACCTAATAACTGGTTGGGCCACCCTTAGCAGCAACAACTGCAACCAAGCGTTTGCGATAACGTGCAATGAGGCTTTTACAGCGTCCTGGAGGAATTTTGGCCCACTCATCTTTGCAGAATTGTCCTAATTCAGTTACATTAGAGGGTTTTCGAGCATGAACGGCCTTTTTAAGGTCATACCACAACATCTCAATAGGATTCAGGTCAGGACTTTGGCTAGGCCACTCAAAAGTCTTCATTTTGTTTTTCGTCAGCCATTCGGTGGTGGACTTGCTGGTGTGTTTAGGATCATTGTCCTGCTGCAGAACCCAAGTTCGTTTCAGCTTGAGTACACGAACAGATGGTCGGACATTCTCCTTCAGGATCTCTTGGTAGACAGCAGAATTCATAGTTCCTTTTATCACGGCAAGTCTTCCAGGTCCTGAAGCAGCAAAACAGCCCCAGACCATCACACTACCACCACCATATTTTACTGTTGGTATAATGTTCTTTTTCTGAAATGCAGTGTTCCTTCTATGCCAGATATACTTGGACACACACCTTCCAAAGAGTTCCACTTGTGTCTCATCGGTCCACAGAATGTTGTCCCAAAAGTCTTGGGGATCATCAAGATGTGTTGTGGAGAAATTGAGACGAGCTTTCATGTTCTTTTTGCTCAGCAGTGGTTTTCTCCTTGGAACTCTGCCATGCAGGCCATTTTTGCCCAGTCTTTTCCTGATGGTGGAGGCATGAACTCTGACCTTAACTGAGGCAAGTGAGGCCTGTAGTTCCTTGGACGTTGTTGTGGGGTCTTTTGTGACCTCTTGGATGAGTCGTCGCTGCGCTCTTGGGGTAATTTTGGGCGGCCGGCCACTCCTGGGAAGGTTCACCACTGTTCCATGTCTTCGCCATTTGTGGATAATGGCTCTCACTGTGGTTCGCTGGATTCCCAAAGCTTTGGAAATGGCTTTATAACCCTTTCCAGACTGATAGATCTCAATTACTTTCTTTCTCAATTGTTCCTGAATTTCTTTGGGTCTCGGCATGATGTGTAGCTTTTAAGGATCTTCTGGTGGACCTTACTGTGTCAAGCAGCTCCTATTTAAGTGATGCCTTGATTGTGAACAGGTGTGGCAATAATCAGGCCTGGGTGTGGCTAGAGAAATTGAAATCAGGTGTGGACAACCACAGTTATAGTATGTTTTAACAAGGGGGGCAATCACTTTTTCACACGCCCCATGGTTTGGATTTTTTTTCACCTTTAATAATAAACACCTTCATTTACAAATTGCATTTTGTGTTTAATTGTGTTGTCCTTGACTATTGTTTAAATTGGTTTGATGTTCCGAAACACTTAAGTGTGACAAACATGCAAAGGAACAGGAAATGAGGAAGGGGGCAAACACTTTTTCACACCACTGTAAGTCCCTTTTTAAATGCCATCGGGAGCGTGCCGGGAGCAGCGTGCCGGGAGCAGCGCGCTCCCGCGCCCGTCGGGACCCCAGTGAGGCTGGTCGCGGGTCCCGCGGACTCGATCGCCGCGGGGACACCCGCGATCGTCTCACGGGAAGGCTGAACGGGGAGATGCAGAAATAAACAGCATCTTCCCGTTCTGCCTAGCAACTAGTGACGCCGATCTCTGCTCCCTGTGATTGGAGCAGAGATCAGCATTCACTAGCTGACAGCCACACCCCCCCACATTAAGAAACACACCCCTAGGCATACTTAACCCCTACACTGCCACCTAGTGGTTAACCCCTTCACTGCCAGTCTCATTTATACAGGAATCAATGCATTTAAATAGCATTGATTGCTGTATAAATGACAATGGTCCCAAAAATGTGTCAAAAATGTCCGATGTGTCCGCCATAATGTCGCAGTCACAATAAAAATCGCTGATCGCCGCCATTACTAATAAAAAAAAAATATTAATAAAAATGCTATAAAACTATGCCCTATCTTGTAAACGCTATAACTTCTGCGCAAACCAATCAATAATCACTTATTGCGATTTTTTTTACCAAAAATATGTAGAAGAATACGTATCGGCCTAAACTGAGGAAAAAAAAAAGTTTTTTTACATATTTTTGGGGGATATTTATTATAGCAAAAAATAAAAAAGAATGCGTTTTTTTTTTCAAAATTGTCGCTCTTTTTTGTTTATAGCGCAAAAAATAAAAACCGCAGGGGCGATCAAATACCACCAAAAGAAAGCTCTATTTGTGGGAAAAAAAGGACGTTAATTTTGTTTGGGAGCCACGTCGCACGACCGTGTAATTGTCAGTTAAAGCGACGCAGTGCCGAATCGCAAAAAGGGGCCTGGTCCTTTGGCTGCAAATTGGTCCGGTCTGAAAGTGGTTAATGAACTGTTTGATCAAATGAGGCCGACTGTCAGTTCCCAGAACCTCTTGTTTGCGACGCCACATGAAACAACATGTATCACAGTTCCTAACCCCACATCTAAAATTACCCTTTTGGTCAAAATGTAAGACCATTCATTTGATTTACTTTTGGATGATTTTTTGGGTTTAGATATTCTGCTTGGGGCAACTAGACTCCTTAAATCACAAGGTTTTCTATAAATGAAAAAGGGCCTGTCGGGAATAAAATTCCCAAGCACAGGATCCTTTATAAGGATATCCCAATACTTCCGTAAAGTCTGCTGCATGTGCCAGGCCCTGTTGCTGTAGCTAGTGCAGAAATGTAGTTGTATCTGGTGCTTATCCTGAGTATGTATTACATTAGAGGAATCATCTATTGTGTCACTAATGATTGTTTTTAATGGTAATTGTAATCTCATATTGAAGCAGATATTTCTTGTATGCCTCTTCTATATGAGAATAACAGTAGCCTTTGTCTTTAAACTTTTTTTTTTATGATATCACCTTGTTTGATGTTGTCCAGTCTTAAGGTACAAGTGCCTTTCAGCCTACAGAATTGCCCAAAGGGCACATTCTTGATCCAACATGGATGATGATTACTATTGGCGTGTAAATAAGAATTGCCAGCGCTGGGCTTTAAATGAGTTTTAGAAATGATGGAGCCATCATGTTCTTACCTCAACTCTAGATCCAAGAAATATAGACTATTACTGTCTAAAATGTGGGTGAAGCGAATACCATACTGGTTGTTCTGACAATGATGGAGGAACCCTTCAAGCTGTTCATCCGTACCATCCCAAATCGTAAGAATATCATCAATGTACCTTGAATATAGGACCAGGTTCGTGTAGCTAGGTGCAAAGCTGGCTCCAATAGCAGTCCCTTGTATTTGCCTGTAGTGTTTGCCCAATGTTCTAAATAATATCCTGTAAAAAATTGTCAATGTAGCAGCCTAGATTGCTTGTGAGGCTCTCCATACCCGCTAGAATAGGCCATCCGGGGGGGGGGGGGGGGGGGGGGGGGGGGGGGGGAGGGGGTACGTTTCATCCTTATGGATTTTGAAGATATGGTAAAAGTACAGTGTAACTGGATATTTTTTATATAAGAAATGAAATTCATCTTTATTTAGTATTCAATATCAAGTACTCATATCTCAAAGCCACATCCAATGGCATTTTAAGTTCCTTCTGATATTGTGTGGCTGGGCCGTCAGCAGCCATACAATACTTTCTATGCAAAGATCAATTGTTCCATCATCAACAAATTTGGTTCTTATATGACAGCATTGAATTTGCCTTAATCCACAACAATTTCTCATACTTGGGAAAACACTACAGGCAAATACAAGGGACCGCTATAGGAGCCAGGTTCGCACCTAGCTACGCCAACCTTTTTATGGGTTATTGGGAACAATTCAACATCTGGTCACATAACCCATATGATGCGAACCTGGTCCTATATGCCAGGTACATTGATGATATTCTTATCATTTGGGATGATATGGATGAGCAGCTTGAAGGGTTCCTCCATCATTGTCAGAACAACCAGTATGGTATTCGCTTCACTCGCGTTTTAGACAGTAATAGTCTAATTTTCTTGGATCTAGAAATGAGGTCAGAACACGATGGCTCCATCGTTTCTAAAACTCACTTCAAGCCCAGCGCTGGCAATTCTTATTTTCACGCCAACAGTAATCATCATCCACGTTGGATCAAGAATGTGCCCTTTGGGCAATTCTGTAGGCTGAAACACACTTGCACCTTAAGACAGGACTACATTGAACAAGGTGATACCCTAAAAACAAGGTTTAAAGACAAAGGCTACTGTGATTCTCATATAGAAGAGGCATACAACAAATATCTGCTTCAATATGAGATTACAATTACCATTAAAAACATCAATCAGTGATGCAATAGATGATTCCTCTAAGGAAATACATACTCAGGATAAGCACCAGATGCAACTACTTTTCTGCACTAGATACAGCAACAGGGCCTGGCACATGCAGCGAATTCTACGGAAGAATTGGAATATCCTTAAAAAGGATCCTGTCCTTGGGAATTTGATTCCCGACAAGCCCGGTTTCATTTATAGAAACCCTTGTGATTTAAGGAGTCTAGTTACCCCAAGCAGAATATCTAAACCCCAAAAATCAAAATAAAAAGTAAATCAAATGAATGGTCTTACTTTTTTGACCAAAAGGGTAATTTTAGATGTTGGGTTAGGAACTGTGGTTTCATGTGGCGTCGCAAACAAGAGGTTCTTGGAACTGACGGTCGGCCTAATTTGATAAAACAGTTCATTAATTGAGGCACCCCTTTTGTCATATATGGGATCCTATGTCCATGTGGCCAGCTTTATGTTGGTTGTACCACTCGTCCACTCAGGGTTCGGATTGGTGAACATAAGTGCAGTGGCCTCATGAACATCCCATTATCGTTTACATCTGGCACTAACACAGAGAGAGTACCCACACAATAATACACGACTGTTGGTGTTTGGGGTCTAATAAGACATACAGTGCCTTGCGAAAGTATTCGGCCCCCTTGAACTTTTCAACCTTTTGCCACATTTCAGGCTTCAAACATAAAGATATAAAATTTTTGTGAAGAATCACCAACAAGTGGGACACAATTGTGAAGTGGAACGAAATCTATTGGATATTTTAAACTTTTTTAGCAAATAAAAAACTGAAAAGTGGTGCGTGCAAAATTATTCGGCCCCTTTACTTTCAGTGCAGCAAACTCACTCCAGAAGTTCAGTGAGGATCTCTGAATGATCCAATGTTGTCCTAAATGACTGATGGTGATAAATAGAATCCACCTGTGTGTAATCAAGTCTCTGTATAAATGCACCTGCTCTGTGATAGTCTCAGGGTTCTGTTGAAAGCGCAGAGAGCATCATGAAGACCAAGGAACACACCAGGCAGGTCCGTAATACTGTTGTGGAGAAGTTTAAAGCCAGATTTGGATACAAAAATATTTCCCAAGCTTTAAACATCCCAAGGAGCAATGTGCAAGCGATTTTGAAATGGAAGGAGTATCAGACCACTGCAAATCTACCAAGACCTGGCTGTCCCTCTAAACTTTCAGCTCAGACAAGGAGAAGACTGATCAGAGATGCAGCCAAGAGGCCCATGATCACTCTGGATGAACTGCAGAGAACTACAGCTGAGGTGGGAGAGTCTGTCCATAGGACAACAATCAGTCGTACACTGCACAAATCTGGCCTTTATGGAAGAGTGGCAAGAAGAAAGCCATTTCTCAAAGATATCCATAAAAAGTCTCGTCTAAAGTTTGCCACAAGCCACCTGGGAGACACACCAAACATGTGGAAGAAGGTGCTCTGGTCCGATGAAACCAAAATCGAACTTTTTGGCCACAATGCAAAACGATATGTTTGGCGTAAAAGCAACACAGCTCATAACCCTCAACACACCATACCCACTGTCAAACATGGTGGTGGCAGCATCATGGTTTGGGCCTGCTTTTCTTCAGCAGGGACAGGGAAGATGGTTACAATTGAGGGGAAGATGGATGCAGCCAAATACAGGACCATTCTGGATGAAAACCTGTTGGAGTCTGCAAAAGACCTGAGACTGGGACGGAGATTTATCTTCCAACAAGACAATGATCCCAAACATACAGCAAAATCTACAAAGGAATGGTTCACAAATAAACGTATCCAGGTGTTAGAATGGCCAAGTCAAAGTCCAGACCTGAATCCAATCGAGAATCTGTGGAAAGAGCTGAAAACTGCTGTTCACAAACGCTCTCCGTCCAACCTCACTGAGCTCGAGCTGTTTTACAAGGAAGAATGGGCAAGAATTTCAGTCTCTCGATGTGCAAAACTGATAGAGACATACCCCAAGCGACTTGCAGCTGTAATCGCAGCAAAAGGTGGCTCTACAAAGTATTAACGCAAGGGGGCCGAATTATTTTGCACGCCCCACTTTTCATTTTTTTATTAGTTAAAAAAGTTTCAAAAATCCAATAGATTTCGTTCCACTTCACAATTGTGTCCCACTTGTTGGTGATTCTTCACAAAAAATTTAAAGTTTATATCTTTATGTTTGAAGCCTGAAACGTGGCAAAAGGTTGAAAAGTTCAAGGGGGCCGAATACTTTCGCAAGGCACTGTATATTTGTGATATTTGAATTGGTTTGTATCACCGTGGAAGTGTTTGCTGCAGTTTTCATCTGTCCTTTCATATGTAGGTGCAGGTGTTGTTTGGATGTATGCACAGCATGATATACACATGTACTTATATGGGGACAATTGGGATATTGCAGGCGATATGTAGTGACCTTATACCCCTAATGGGGAATGAATTACTCATCTACTCGTGTATTTTATCATTTGTTTACTTATTTGCCTGTAGTTTCATTGGCCCTCCCATTGGAGGGAAGGGCTTGGATCACATGATCTGATCCACCTGATTACAGCCTTCTTAAAAAACATCTACCTTCAGTTCAAACTTACCGCTGAGGAAGAGGGGTCACCCTCAAAAAAATGTCAGCTAACCTTGGACTATTCTCATCCCACTCAAGTTTACTGGCCAGCCGACCCTGTTGGACGAGGCCATTGATGGACAATTTCTTGCTTGATTTTATCACTCATTTGTGAGTATAATAGTTTATTCAATAAAAACATTTTTATGTTGCAAAGATAATGTACAAGGCTAGTGCACCCTCTGTCCTTGTTTTCTTTTATGAATCAGTAACCACATAGTTACATATTAGGTGAGGTTGAAAAAAATGTCCAACCTGTGTGTGTGCTTTTATGTCAAAATTGAAATTACCAATGCTCCCCACTGAAACCACTGCCTGTGGAAGAGAATTCCACATCCTTACTGCTCTTACAGTAAAGAACCCTGTACGCAGTTTAAGGTAAAACCGCTTCTCATCTAACTTTAGTGAATGGCCGCGTGTATTTTTAAATACCCTTTTTGGCTGAAAAGTTTTATCTCTATTGTCGAGTCACCAGTACAGTATTTGTACATCGAAAACCTATCCCCTCTCAAGCATCTCTTATCCAGAGAGAAAAAGTTCAGTGCTCGTAACCTTTCCTCATAACTAAGGTCCTCCAGTCCAGGAAAAAAAAGGAGGAGGCCTAGCAGTGATCTTCAAAGCTCACCTGGAGCTCGCCAAACCTACGGTACAGAACACAGCAATTTTTATGGAGACACTTACTCTACAGATGCAAACAACACCACAAGAAACCATCCACATGCTGCTATGCTACAGACCACCAGGACCAAAGACAAATCTACCGATACCACTCACGGAATTCATTTCGGCACACACCACGAAAAACAACAAGGTTCTGGTACTCGGAGATTTCAACCTCTGGGCGAACTCCACCGAAGACCCCATCGCCACCACCTGCATCAATCAACTGGAAGGCCTAGGGCTTCAACTAGTAAAGGCTCCCACACATGGGTTGGGTCACATCCTGGACCTCATCTTCAAGCCAAATATGGACATCAACATACTAGACAACATAGCGCTACCATGGACAGACCACCACTCTATCAAATTTGAGCTCGCCACTAACATCACCCTCCAAAAACCAAACCCGGCGGCAACAACACACTGGATTAGATCACAGAAGAAATTACACTCGGAAATCTTCAAAACCACACTAACAAACAAAATGGCAACACTAAACCAAAACCACTCAACAGAATGAACACTCAGCTTCGTAAACAAGGCACTTCTACAAACAGCAGATGCAGTCGCCCCGAAACCTCGAGCACCCATCCGCAAGAAAAATTCTGGATGGTTTAATGGCACTCTTACTCTACTGAAACGGGAACACAGAAGAGCAGAAAGAGCCTGGAGAAGAAACACCACAAAAGAAAATCACACAAACTACAGAATACTCACCAAGAGATATCATAAAGCAACTTTCACAGCAAAAAAAGAACATGTCTCAAACACCCTCTCAAAAGCCTTAAACCGACCACGGGAACTTTTCAAACTAGTCGCCCAGACTATGAACCCCACCTGCCTCGAGTCCCTAGGAAACGAACCTCAAGAATACTTCAACGAGTTATCCGATTTTTTCATCAACAAAATAGACAACATTCAGAAAATAATTTAACAAAAAAAAACAACAACCAATTCTACTCAACCCAACCCAGGTAAGGAATTTTACATCCACAGTGCACAAGCACCACATTTTTCGGTTACCCCGATCACCACGGATGAAACCAAAGATTTCATCAAAAGCCTCCAAGACAGCACATCGCCAAACAACATCATCCCCACAAAACTCTTGAAAGAATGCTCCGATATTCTGGCCCCCGCTATTACACACCTAGTAAATCAGTCATTCAAAGAAGGATTGGTTCCTAACTCCCTCAAGCAAGGCATCATCAAACCACTGCTAAAGAAACCCAACCTCGACCCCAAAGAACAATCGCAGACCGGTAACAAGCCTGAACACCATTTCCAAGATCATGGAGAAAGCAGTAGTACAACAGCTTCAACTTCACCTGGACACACACAAGCTCCTGGACCCACTACAATCTGGCAGGAGTTACAGATGTAGATCTTCCATGGTTCGCTTCCTTCTTAGGAAACCGGTCACAGACAGTGAAACTAGGAGTCTTCACTTCGGAAACCCGGGCAATTACTTATGGAGTCCCTCAAGGATCACCATTGTCACCAGTACTGTTCAACATTTACATCCGGCCACTCTTCAAAATTATTAGCAAATCGGATCTATGCTACCACTCATACACGGACGACACTCAACTGTATTTCCGGATCACCTGACAAAAAGACCAGTACCAGGAACTAGGAAAATGTCTCACATTGATAGATGACTGGATGACCACTAGCTCCCTCAAACTAAATGGATCGAAAACAGAACTACTGCTCCTTGACGCAAACCAAAGGAAAAAGACGAAGACCCCTTGGACACCACCAACCATCCTGGGACAGACCATCCTCCCAAGCACCAAAGCCAAAAGCCTCGGAGTAATCTTTGATTCAGAGATGACCATGGAGGCACAAATAGGATCTGTGACCAGCGGATCACACCATCTCCTTCGCCTGCTACGCAGACTCATCCCCTTCATCCCGGAAAAGGAAAAATCTCTAGTAGTAGGAACCATCATCAATTCGCGTCTCGACTACGCAAACTCCCTCTACATAGGATTACCGGATTACCAGATTGCGCGCCTTCAAATTGTCCAAAAAACAGCAGCGAAATTAGTCACCAGAAAGAAACCTTGGGAATCCATCTCTCCATCCCAAAGGACCCTCCATTGGCTCAAGGTAAAAGACAGGATCACATTCAAGACCCTCTGCCTCACCCACAAATGTACACAAGGAAATGCTCCTCAATACCTTTGTGAGAAAATAGAAAAATACATACCAAATCACAGCCTTCGATCAATAAACCTACATATCAAAGGGAGAACGAAGATTCGTAGTACAGGGACCTCGGCTATGAAATGCGCTACCAAACAACATCCGATTGAAAGAAAACCATCAGGCTTTCAGGAAAAAACTCAAGACCCACCTCTTCTAAATATGGCATCACAACAAGAGCAGACAAGCGCCTTGAGGCGATTCAGTTCGCATTTGCAGCGCCATACAAATCATTCATTCATTCAGTCCCTTTATACTCCAGGTGCGGTCGGACCTGAGGCTTGTAAAGTGGGAAAATTATTGTTTTTATCTCTGGAATTAATCCCCTGTTTAATGCATGCCAATATTCTGTTTGCTTTGCTTGCAGCAGCTTGGCATTGCATGCCATTGCTGAGCCTATCATCTCCTAGGACCCCCGGGTCCTTTTCCATTCTAGATTCCCCCAGAGGTTCTCCCTCTAGTGAGTAGATTGCATTCATATCCAACCAAATGCATTATTTTACATTTTTCTACATTAAACCTCATTTGCCATGTACTTGCCCACCACATTAATATGTTCAGATCTTCTTGCAAGGTTTCCACATCCTGCAGATAAATGATTGCCCTGCTTAGCTTAGTAATGTCCGCAAATACTGAGATTGAGCTGGTTATCCCATCCTCCAGGTCGTCATAAATTAAATAGGATTGGTCAGAACCCCGGGGGACCCCGCTTTCCACACCGGACCATTCCGAGTACTCCCCATTCATCACTACCCTCTGATCTCGCCCCTGTAGCCAGTTTTCAAGCCATGTACTCACCCATGGTCCACGCTGACAGACCTTAGTTTGACAGACAGACTACTCTCTGAATACTATCTTTTAACCAGTTTTCTTTCCAATTACAAATAGATTTTGACTTCACGTTACACATTAGCTGTGTGTCATGAACAGTGTCAAATGCATTAGCAAAATCCAGCCATTCCTTTGCATACGGTTTTGCTTACTTTCTCATAAAAAGAAATTAGATTGTTTGATAACTTCTGTCTTTCATAATTCCATGCTGTCTATTGCTTAAAATATTTTTTTCTAGCAAATTCTCATCTATGTGGTCTGTTATTAAACTCTCCAGTGTCTTCCCAACTAGAGAAGTTAAACTCACAGGTCTATAGTTACTTGGTAAAGACTTTGGCCCCTTTTTAAATAGAGGAGTCTCTAAACAGTTAAAAACAATGGCTTTGAAATGACATAGCTCAATTCTATTAGGAAACGTAGATGTCCATCTGGTCCAGGTGCTTTATTCACTTTTATTCTGTCTAAAGATTTCTGGACCGTATCAATTTTGAGCCATAGTTGTTCATTTGGGGCTATGTCAATTTCATTCCCATTATGGATTTGAAATCCCCCCTGCTTCTTTGTAGGGATTAGCCCAATGTTCGAATCAAATGTACGTTCAACTCGAACATTGGTGTTCGCCTGTTCGGCGAATGCCGAACATTATGGGGCATTTGCGGCAAATTCGAGTGCCGCAGAACACCCCATAATGCACTGCTGGTATAGTTCAGGAGGGGGGCGCTTGCTCTCCCCACCTCCTTTCCTGGCCTGCCAGGCTGCATGCTCTGATAAAGGTCTGGTATGGATCTTTGGGGGGACCCCACACCATTTTTTTATTCAGGCGTGGAGTTCCCCTTAAAATCCATACCAGATCCAAAGGGCCTGGTATGGATTTGGGGGGGAGGGGCATGCTATTTATTTTTTTTTAAATTGGCGTGGAGTTTCTCTTAATATCTGGGGGGCTGATTTTTTTCCTTGATGTTCTTATCTATATTGCCGGGATCCGGGAATACATTATAGCCACGAGCAATTTTAGATAACATTTTTTCCTTTAGAAATGTAATTTTGCTGTGGCACAGTAAAAACACGAGACGATATTTAAAGGAATATTACATTTTTATTGTTTCACTTGAAGTATGATTAAAATCACTGCTCCTGAAAAAACAGCGGTTTTAAAAACGTTATTTTTGCATTGATACATGTCACCTGGGGCAGTACCTGGGTCCCCAAACACTTGTAGCGCCAGTACTCCTGATGAGTACGCGCTATGTCTTTAAATTTAGTTTTTGCCCAAAACTGTAGTTGAGTTTTGGGGTTAATTGCTCTAAATTATGCTTTGGCATCAGTTTGGCTGGGCTGTATTGAGGTTCTGCCTGGTCATAGGTGGGGTTTGCACCTGTGAGAGGCCTTAGAACACAGTCTGGTTGGACGCATTGGGTACCAATCTCTTCTCGGAGCCAATCGGTGGGCGTATTTACTTCCTCTTTGTTTCCCTGCAAAGGTAAAGCATAATGGGCTACTATGCATCGCATAGTAGCCCATTATGTCACTTACCTGACACAGGAGCCTGCGATGTCACCGCTGTCCCCTTGTGTACAGAGCCTCCATCTTCTTTGTGGATATCGCGGCTCAAGCGCTGTTACTGGCCGGACCCTTGATGACGTCACTCCCGCACATGCGCACGGGAGCCGCCACTCACGGCATATCGCCGTTAACAGCCGCGCGCTCAGTGCGCCTGCGTGCTGCTGTCTACGGCGCATGCGCCGTAGACAGCGGTGCCTGTCTTTTTGAAAATATCTCCTAAACCATGTAGGTTTAGGAGATATTTATTAGACCTACATGTAAGCCGTAATCTAGGCTTACCTGTAGGTCAAAGTGGTTTGTAAGGGTTTACAACCACTTTAACACAGCATTACCTAACATTTAGTGCTGTATACAGTGCAGTATACACAGTTTTTTTGCATGCTGCATGTTTGGGGTTTTTTTGTATCTTTTTTTGTCCTCTGCCTGCCTACTTTTGTTAAAAATTTCAGTCGACTGCGTCACCGGTGTTCCCCCTTTTTTTCTTAATTTGTTTTATAGTTTTTAAATTTCTGTCAGCATCAGTCCTCAATTTAAAGTGCACCAAACACCACTTTTGTGCTCAATGTGCCACTCCCATAGGAAACTCACTCACCACAATTTTTGCCCGCATGAGTAAGTCCCTTATGTGATGAAACATGTCGGGGGCGTGGCTAAGCGGCGTTCATCTGCAGTGAACAGGAACTTTTTATTCAAACAGAGATATGTTGCTTATTATCCCTTGTTTGTGGACACTTGGCGGATGGGAGATGGTGAGATTTTGACCACATTATCGCACACACCTCGGGTCCGCCGTGGCCACTATACATATCTGTGCTTGGAAGTGGATTTGCAGAGTTGAAGTTATTGAAGTGATACCTGCTGTGGTGGAATTCATTTTTTTTGCTGGTTGATATTTGTTCAAATGTGAGTGAATTGGTTGAAGCTTTGATTTTAGCGTGCAATACATTTTTTTACTTTATCACACTATTGGAGCACTTTTTCATTTTACATGTGGAACAATATCACAAACACTGAGTGGAGTATGCAGGAGGACCACCGATCGGCTGTTTGAGATCATTTAAGCTGATTTGCCCGACACGAGAGTGCGGGCAAAGATTGTGGTGAGTGAGTTTCCTATGGGAGTGGCACATTGAGCACAACGGTGTGGTGAAAGCTAAGAAGATCATATAATTATTATTTTGAGAAGATTCACGGTCACGTCAGAGGAACTGCACTTTTTGATCATTAATTATATTTATTTTTTCTGGATTGTTTTTTGCTGTAACATTACTTGAACAGTGTGGCACATTTTATTCAATATTGTGTTTATGTTTTTGTAGATATTATTGAAATATCATACATATATATTTCTTTGGAAAAAAAGCAATATATTTTTTTCAGCTTACCACATTCACCTATCACGTGGGTTTATGCACATATCATAGTATATGTTATTTTATGATTGCATTTTATTTGAGTTTACACGTTTTATTCACTTTAGATATTATTAAGCGCTACTTTTCAGGCTTCAGTCCAGTGAGGACCATTACCTGAATATTTGTTTCCATTTATATCTTTTTAAGTGGCTGCTTTAGCTTTAACTCTTTTTATTTTTTGTGATCCGGGGGGCAGCGGTTGGAATTTGGATTGTGGCTGATTAACCCTTATTCCTTTTTTTCAAACACCACTTTTCATTGAATAAATTGCATCCAATTACACATTTAGATAATAAGCCCCCCATCATGTCTGGGAGGCCAACAAGGAGAGGCAGACGTTCCCATGCCACTATGAGGGGGCCAGCAGCGTCTGTGTCCACAGGCAAAGGTTAACATGGACCTCAAGACAGCCGCCGAGGGACCCCAGAAGACTAGGTTCGGGGCCACTCTGTGCAAAACGAGCTGCACAGTGGAGGTAAGTACAACATGTTTGTTATTTAAAAAAAAAAACCTTTAATGTAATCCGCTCAAACCACTGGGGTCCCCTGCCATAATGTTTTATTGTAAAGTAGGTCTCCTGCTAAAGTCTGTTGCCTACTAGTCTAAGGTGGGGTGAGATCACTGTTATGTGTTTTTTGTGCTAATTGTAGCGCCTATTGTTCTGTATGTTTACTAGCAAACTATTGTGGTGATCTTGGGGACGGGAAGTCTGACTTGGAGTGGGATATCTGAATAATCACAACATTTTTTGGGTGGCTAGTCATTTAATCAACTTAACGTTTCTAGTATATGTTGGTTGTTGTTTAGCTATGGTAATTATATTCCTGTGTGCAGTTTGTATTGTTAGGGTTTAATCAGGAGGGAGATGTCCTCCTGTGGGGTATATATTTTGTGTGATTTTCTTCAATAAACGTTCCAGTTTCATACAAGCTATTTGTCGGCTAGTTTTGTATACTATGCGGCTATAATATCTGGTATCTATGTCCAGACTGGATGAAGCGCTATACTGATGGAAGCACCAAAGCTGGGTTGTGGGACGGTTCTGTCACACCCATTATTATGCATACAAGGAGGAGTGGGAAGCACCGCCATCTAAGTGCAATTAGTCTAAAAACAATTAAAGCCAGAGATAAATAAAAGGTGGCACACACATTTTGGTGAGATGGTAAAAACATGTATCCTGATGGCAACTATGTAGAGCTCAGCAGGGTCATGGATGGGTCTCTACGATCAGTCCATAGGAGCCGCTGAAAGAGGACATTTGTTTGACTGGGAAGGTGCTGTGTATGGTGGAAAGTCAGCCACAAGTGTCTTGTCAGCCACAAGACTTTGGAGATTAGCTGAGGGGATGTAATGAGGGAATGGAGGTCCGGTCGGCAGGCTGTGGTGACTCCGCTGATGAAGACTCTGAAATAAGGACTGATCAGCAATGTGGCAGTGGCGGCAGGAGTGTGTAGCAATCGGCTAGCTGGGTGTAGCACAGGGATGGTAGTCCTGTCAGCAGGCTGGGATGTTAGAGCTGGTGTCTGTGAGTAAACCAGGGCTAGAGCCAGAGCAGAGAGATGGCAGTGTTCCAAGACTTGCAAGTTCCAAGAGGAAGACATGGGTGGCATGGAGGCGGGGCTATGCCTTTCGGGGCATACCACTACCCTGTAATTGTTCAAGGGGCCATTCAAGGAGTCAGGCTAAAATATACCAAGCAGTGCTTCAGCAGGTCTGTTTAGGAGACAAGAGCCACACTGGAGCAAAGATTCTTTCAGCACTGTATGAGCAGGACCAGAGGTGGTTCACGCCAAGGAAGCTGCCTGGCACATGTCCTCAATTTGGTGGTGCAGCGTTTCTTAAACAGGTACCCAGGTTTGCAAGATCTTCTAAAGCAGGCCAGAAGAGTCTGTAGACATTTCAGGCGGTCATACACAGCCAGTGTTCGGTTGACTGAAATTCAGCGGGAATTCCACCTACCCTTAAACCGCCTGATTTGTGACATGCCCACCAGGTGGAACTCGACTTTGGCAATGCTGCAGTGGCTACACATGCAGCAGAGGGCCATCAACAAGTATCTGTGAGTATGGCACAAGGACATGCTCAGCGCACCTTGGCTTTTTTTCCCCACGCCAATGGCTGCTAAAGGATGCATGCAGTGTACTGTCACCATTTGAGGAGGCGACAAGGATGAGCCGTGACAATGCATGCATGAGTGAAACAATGCCTCGTGTTTCTGCTGGAGTATACTCTGCATGGCATTATGGACAGGGCACTTGAGGCAGAGCAGCGGGAAGAAGAGGAGGACTTCCTTTCTTCTTAAGGCCCACTTTATGCAGACACCATTCTTATGATGCCACAGAACACACAAGAGGAGAGGGAGGAGGATTAGTGCAGTTCTGGAGGCACTGAAGCTGAGGAAGGCATGTCAAACCATAAGAGATGGGTTTCAGTCCCCAGAAACCTTGAGAGTAGTACATGGCTGGGAGGAGGCAGTTCCAGATACTGTAATCCTCAGTGACCCTGAGGACTCTGCTTCTCATGCCTCCACAAACTTGCAGTGCATGGGCTCCCTTATTCTTTAAAGCCTGCAAAAGCACCTGAGAATTCGTGGCATCAAGGATAAGAATCATTATTGGTTGGCAACGCTCCTTGACCACCATTACAAGGGGAAAGTCTCGGAACTCATCCTGTCCTCACAAAGGGAACTGCGGATGAAATATCTTGAGGACGCCTTTAAAGAGGAGTTTATGTAATGCCTTTCCAGACTTTGGTAGTATACAGTCTCATGGAAAACCTAGTTTTGAGGCTTCTGTTGGTCAAAAGAGGAGCGGTGGAGAAGGGAGCCACCTCAATAATTAATTTCAATTTTTATTTTTAGTCCTCTGCTCCCAGGACTGTCAGCTTCCACATCCCATCTGCATCAAATGGTGGAAGATTATCTAGGGGATAATAGACCACTGGCCATAACTTGCCCAGTATGCAATTGAGCTGATGAGCTGCCTTGCATCCAGCGTGCTTTCTGAATGAGCATTCAGTGCTGCCAGAGTTTTTTTCTGACAGACAATCAGTCTGACAGTCAGTCTTGGATTAGCAGCAGCTATCAAGCCCCTGATGCCGATGTTGCTGATTAAGTGTTATTGGGATCTCAAATCTCTGCAAGACTGTCCAGGCTGCCTAGATTTGTGGGTGTTGATTTTATCTTGAATTCATTGTTTGGTATAAGTTTCATGGGCACAATTAACACCCAAAGACCATTTTTTCCGCACCTGTTTGACAGGTGAATCAAATTCAATTTTTTTACAACAAGGCCGATTCTTGTTTATATCAAGTGTACCTCTAGAAGGTTATGGGGTGAAGGCACCAACAACAACCAAAGACCAATTTTTTCACAACCTTGTGATAGGTGCGTCAAATTAACATTTTTTCCAGCAAGGCCAATTCTTGCTTTCATCAATACCTCTAGAAGGTTATGGTGTGAAGGTACCACCAAGCCCAACTTTTCCACACCCTTTACTTCTATCCGAAGTCTGTGAAAGAAACACCAGACTTTATCTCATGTCTCTGTCATTTTTTATCTTTATAAATGTCAGTTTTTTTCCACTTCAAGCATCATTAAAATCACTGCTCCTATAAAAAATGTATTTTTTTAAAGTTTTTTTTTGCATTGGCACATGTCCCCCATGGCAGTACCTGGGCCCCAATACCCTTTTTATGGCCAATACATTACATATAAGCTTTCAAAATGGGGGCTTTTCCAGCGTTCAGGTCCAACTTATGCAGTGTTCAAGAGTTCTGGCGTGAACTGAACCGAGGGGTGTTCGGCCCATCTCTACTGGATACCTGGATAAGTAAGTGTCCTTTTTATTAAAAGTCAGCAGCTACAGTATTTGTAGCTGCTGACTTTTCATTTTTTTTTGGAGTGAAGAACCACTTTAAATATAACATACATTTTATGTTATTTAGTGCCCATATGGTTACAGTCTTTTAAGATTTGAATCCCAGGGATGCCCATCAACATGGGGACAAGGTGTTTTGAGGGGGGAACCCAAAACACCCTCACCATGTTGTGGGCATGTGGCCTGGTACGGTTAAAGAAGGGGGGGCGCTCTCTCGTCCCCCCACCTTTTCCTGCTGCCTGCCAGGTTGCGTGCTCGGATAAGGGTCTGGAATGGATTTTGGGTGTGGGGTTCCCCTTAAAATCCATACCAGACCTGAAGGGTCGGGTATGGATTTTGGGGGGCCCCACGTAATATTTTTTTTAATTTTGGCACCGGGTTTCCCTTAATATCCATACCCATGACGTTTTTTTCAATGATTTTTATCTCGCCGTTCATTATGAGGCATTTCTCAGGCCCTTGAATTTACCACGAACGCCCCAAAATGTTCCGTATTTGGCGAACGCCCGATGTTCGAGTCGAACGTACGTTCCCTACTGCCCAGGAGATCACCAATCACTTGAAGCTTAGTGAGGCGATCTCTACTGTACAGATGCCTTCTCTACTTAACACTCCATGCCCACAGGTACAATCATTACTTCCCTCATTCAATCCCACCACTATAGACGAGGTTGCTACATTTCTTATCTAACCACCTGCCCTCTGGATCCTGTTCCCTCGCAACCATCTAGTTCTAGTCTACACTCTCTAAGTCACATCTTCAATCTCTCCCTCTTTTCTGGCATCTTCCCCAACTCTCTAAAACATGCACTAGTTACCCCCATATTTAAAAAGTCCTCACTGGACCCCTCTAATCTTAACAACCTATGCCCCATCTCCTCTTTTTATCCAAACTCCTTGAACGTCTGGTCTACAACCAACAGAGTGACTACCTCACGAGAATAGCCTTCTTGATCCCCTTCAGTCTGGATTTCGCCCTAACAAACGATTTACTAATGGCCAAAACCAATGGACACTATTCTGTACTCATGGACCTTTCTGCTTCCTTTGATACCTTTGATAACTCTCCCCTCCTCAAAAAAACTCCATGCCTTTGGTCTCTGTGACTGTACCCTTCTCTGGTTCTCTTCTTACTTATCCAACAGCACCTGTAGCGTTACTTACAATTCTACTTCCTCCTATCCTCTTCTCTGTTGGGGTCTACCAAGATTCTTTTCTTGGATCTCTCCTATACTCAAATTGACACCTCCTCCTTGGGTCAGCTGATAACCTCCCATGGCTTCCAATACCATCTCTACGCCAATGACACCCACATTTATCTCTCTACCCCTCAGCTCACTTCTTCAGTCTCCTAACTTTTACTAACAGACATATCAGTCTGGATGTCACACCACTTCCTCAAGCTCCCCCATGTACCCCTTCCTCTGATCTCTTTGTCAAGAATGATGGCACAGCTATCAGCCCATAACCGCATGCCAAGGTGTAATCCTGGACTCTAACATCCTTTAGACCCCACGTCCAATCACTTTCCAAATCTTGTCACCTCAACCTATGCAACATCTCGAAAATACACCCCTTTCTAACCAATGACACCAGCTTCTAGTTCACTCCCTGGTCATCTCTCGCCTCGATTACTGCAACTACCTTCTCATGGGCTTACCTTTACATAGGCTATCCCCCCCTTCAGTGCATCATGAATGCGTGAAGGCTACTCCACCTTACTAACTGCTCCATGTCTGCTACTTCTCTCTGTCAATCCCTCCATTGGCTACAGCTCACCCAATAAATTTAATTCAAAATACTAATGCCGCGTACAGACGATCGGAATTTAACACAACCGAACCGTGGATTTTTTAGCGAAGGACATTGTCTCAAACTTGTCTTGCATACACACGCTCGCAGAAATGTTGACGGAAACGTGCTGACGTACAACATGTACGACGGCACTATAAAGAGAAAGTTCGATAGCCAGTGCGCCACCCTTTGGGCTCCTTCTGCTAATCTCATGTTAGTAGAAGTTTGGTGAGAGATGATTCGCGTTTTTCAGTCTCGTGATTTTCAGATGGTTACTGCTCTTCAGATTGTGCTTGTGGGTTTGTATCTGTTTTTCAGTGCGTGTTGTCAATTTGTTTCTGTCTTTCAGTGCATTCTATTCAATAGTTTGAATCTGTTTTTCAGTGTGTTCTTGTCCGCTCGTTTCTGCTTTTCAGATCGTTCTTCTCAGGTTCTTTCTGATTTTCAGTGCGTTTGATTAGTTCGTTCTGACCAGCCGACCGTTTTGAAGCCAGGTTGCGGGTACGTACTCATTGTAGAGTTTGTGCTGTGCAGGGGCTTGGTGTTGGGGTTCTTACTTTGACCCAAGCCCAGTTCATGAACAGGGGGAGGAGGAGTTGATAGACGAAGAATTGGTTGCTCCAACGTGACCAATTCTCTCACATGCCTTTTTTGCAGGAGATCCAGGAAAATAATCCTGACGATTTAAGGAATTATCTCCGGATGACAGACCCCGTTTCTCACCATCTGTTGGCTTTGCTGTCCCCTTATATTACGAAGCAGGACACCTGCATGCGGCAAGCCATCACTCCTGAGCAGAGGCTCGTCGCCAAGTTGCGGTACTTGGCGACAGGGAGAAGTCTGCAGGACATCAAGTTCTCAACAGGCATCTCCCCCCAGGCTCTGGGATCATTATTCCAGAGACCTGTTCTGCCATCATTCAAGTCCTGCAAAATTACTATTTTAAGGTAAGTTGTCTCCTTTAACATCACATTCTATGTATTTAATGTTTGCTAATGTATTGTATTTATTTCCTCATTCCCTAATTACCATGATTATAATATGCTGTGAATATCCTCTTTGTCCTCATGCATGCTGGAAGCTTTTAATGCTCCTTTTTTGTCCTTAATGCACATTTGCCTTCACTAACCTCCCCAGCATGCTATCCTGGGCCCATACACACCTCGCCTAGTCACTTAACTTAATGTTTTTTCTCAGCTCCATTGTAGTGCTTACCCTAAACACCCCCTAAAATGTGTTTAAATATTGTTATTTTTGTCCTTAAATTCAGGCAGACTGCAAGTTTTTTTTTTTTTTGGGGCCCAAACTCATTTGGACCCCCCACCGCTAAGTCAACCGATACCAATCCTCTGACACTTTTTCAAACCCATACACACTATACCTACCTCTTTTGTGGTCAAATTCACCAAAGCATGTAGTGAAAGGGCCTGCCTGAATACTTTCAAATGGTACTGTTTAAAGTTTTGTTCCCCTATTATCTTGATAGGTAATTGCAGAATGTAAAAATGTGCTTCAATTTGTACAGTGTCTATTCCTATTTTTGTATTATGACACTTCTTACCTGTCCAGTGGGCTGCCAATAGTGTAAGTAAAGAAGGTGCTGGCCAAAGTAACACACATTTATGCATTCAGCTCTCAATGAAATGGAGAGGGTTACCTGTACAAAACATCTCCCCCTAAATTTTTTTTACACTGGGCCATCAGAGGGGGTGAGGAATCTGATAAGTGGACCTTATACTTTTGTCTTTAAATACTAATTTCAATAAATGTTATAATTATGTTGGCCAAACATGTTTGTGTCTAATCTGCTTGCAATGTTATGTGCAAAAAGTACTAATTTTTTTTCTTGTTTGACTCCACAGTTTCCTTCAAACCCACAGGAATGGCAGACTGTGGCATCCCACTTTGCCCAGCGGTGGGACTTTCCTAACTGCGGAGGGGCAATAGATGGGAAACACATCCACATCATCCCACCCCCCAACTCAGGGTCATACTATTATAATTATAAGGGATTTAAAAGTATTGTGGTGTTGGCGGTGGTGTCGGCGACATACAAGTTTTTGGATGTGGACGTGGGGAAGAATGGCCGGATGTCGGATGGTGGAGTCATTGCCCAGATGGAGTTTTACAGACGGCTCCAGAATGGTGGCTTGGGCTTGCCACCTGCGGAAGACAACGTGGCTGGTCTTCCATTTGTGTTTGTTACTGATGAGGCATTTGGGCTAGGTGAACATCTGATGAGGCCATTTCCCATGAGGACCCTCACCCCGGACCAGAAGGTTTTTAACTACCACCTGGCCAGAGCCAGAAGAGTGGTGGAGAATGCTTTTTAGCATAAAGGCCAGCCGGTTCCGCCTATTTCTGAAAACCAATCCACACAGCGGAATATAAACTGAACTGTGCTTGCTGGCTGCATTATGCACAATTATCTACGCAAAAATGCAACAAACTATGTGGCCTCAGTTGGGAATAAGGCCGGCTTTTCCTGATCATTCAACCCTGACGGCACTTAAAGCTGGCCGTCCTGGCTTGCCCCCCCAAAGCGCCCACGAAGTGAGCCAAAAATATCTGGAGTACTTTGCGGGTAGGGGGGCCATTGATATACCAGCAAATGTGTGAAACACTTTTAATAAATTTTAATTTTAAACTGAACTTATATTTAATTTGATTTACTGCTTGTGTTTCTTTTAGCTGTCTCCTAGGTTCTCCAATGGGCTTTTCTTTTTGGCCATTTTCTTCAATAGTGCAAACTTTATTTATTTGATACATGAGGTGACAGTCTCTTCTTCAGCTAACTATTATGTTGTGGGTCTGCTACACACACACCTTGTTTTTGTTGTTAATGTATGTAATGCATTAATGATAAAAAATAATCATCCTTTTCAGCACCATTAATTAATTGTTTTGAGTCCCTAAAATGGCCTGATTGGGGCCAATTTTAGAGCACTGTGTGGGTTATTTACTAAAGGCAAATCCACTTTGCACTACAAGTGCACTGCAAGTGCACTTGAAAGTGCACTTGTAGTGCAAAGTGGATTTGCCTTTAGTAAATACCCCCATTGTCACTGTAAACTACAACAACTTACTCCAAAAACTGGTATTGAGAATTGAAATAAGAAGCCACACATTGTTGAATATAAAACATTTTACTCCATGCACATTCGCGTTAGAAAAAAGTTTTTTAACAAACCAACATCTTTGGTGTATAACGTTATTATGGTTGACATTAGAAATAGACTTTTTTTGGTTAAACGGGCATGTTTAAAAACCCTAATAACATACACAACTCAGGAACTTGCAAAGTTCAACTTGCGCAGTAGGTAGGACAAGGGGACTCCGAAAATCTCCGAAGACGAACGGCGCCTGTGTGGTGAGTCCAGGTTCAAGCCCCACCATCCGAGGTTCAAGCCGAGCGAAGCGAGGCCGTGCCCAAAGCGCGGCGAGCGAAGCGCGCCAGCCAGGGGCCCTGTTACTATGTGCTACCGTATGTCCATTTGGATGGTGGGGCTTGAACCTGCACTCACTGCGCAGGCGCCGTTTATCTTCGGAGATTTTCGGAATCTCCTTGTCCTCCGTACTGCACAAGTGCTGCGCCCGCGCAGTACGATGGCCGGACAGTTTTTGTCAGAACACCGGTATACATGTCTATTCTGCACAAGGTACGGACAAGTCCTGTGGGACCTATGCCTGGTTCATTTTAATGAATGTGAGCTTGTCCACATTGGCTCTGGACAGGCCTACTTGCGCTTGACTGTGATAACACCCCCCTGCTGTGCTAAATACACGTTCAGATAATACACTGGCTGCAGGGCAGGCCAGCACCTCCAAGGCGTAAAGGGCAAGCTCAGGCCATGTGCCCAATTTGGAGACCCAGAAGTTGAAGTGGGCAGACCCATCATTCAGTACGTGTAGGCATGTGCACACATACTGCTCCACCATGTTGGTGAAATGCTGCCTCCTTGTTGTGGCATGCTGACAAAGATTTTCCACATTTCGGCCATGCTAACCCTGCCTTCTCAGGTGCTGGCGGTGCCCCGGCTGCTTTGGCGACCTCTTCTTCCTCCTCTGCCTTCGCCTTGTGCTTCCACCGTTCCCCCGCTGTCAGGTGGGAATGCAACCAGCAGCGCTTCTACCAGCGTGCGCTTGTACTCGCGCATCTTACGATCACGCTCCAGTGAGGGAATTAAGGATGGTACGTTGTCCTTGAAACGGGGATCCAGCAGCGTGGCCACCCAGTAATCAGCACCAGTTAGAATGTGGGCAACTCGGCAGTCATTGCGGAGACACTGCAGCATGTAATCGCTCATGTGTGCCAGGCTGCCCAGAGGCAATGAAAATCTGTCCTCTGTGGGGGGTGTATCGTCTGTGTCCTCTGTATCCCCCCCAGCCACGCACCAGTGATGGCCATGAGCTCGTCTGGGTGCCACCCTGCTGTGAACATGGTTCCTCCTCCTCCTCCATCTCCTCCTCCTCCACCTCGTCATCCTCCAGAACTGTGCCCTTGCTGGACAATTGTGTACCTGGCATTTGTTGGTGCAGGAACCCACCCTCATAGCCACTTGTGAATGACTGCCCTGAAAGCCTTGGAAATGATCCCTCTTCCTCCTCCTCCTCCTCCTCCTGTGCCACATCCTTTTCTATCATAGCCCGATGCATTTTTTCAAGGAGGCATAGAACAGGGATAGTAACGCTGAGAACGGCGTCATCGGCACTGGCCATGTTGGTGGAGTACTCGAAACAGCGCAACAAGGCACACAGGTCTCGTATGGAGGCCCAGTTATTGTTGGTGAAATGGTGCTGTTCCGCAGAGCGACTCACGCGTGCGTGCTGCAACTGAGACTCCACTATCGCCTGCTGCTGCTCGCACAGTCTGGCCAGCATGTGCAAGGTGGAGTTCCACCTTGTGGGCACGTCACATATGAGGCGGTGAGCGAGAAGGCCGAAGTTACACTGCAGCTCTGACAGGTGAGCAGCAGCAGGGTGAGAACGCCGAAAGTGCCCACAGACGGCCTGCACTTTCTGCAGCAGCTCTGGCATATCAGGGTAATTTTTAAGGAACCTCTGGATCACCAAGTTCAGCACATGCGCCAGGCAAGGGATGTGCGTCAAACCGGCTAGGCCCAGAGCTGCTACGAGATTTCGCCCATTATCTCACACCACCAGGCTGGGCTTGGGGCTCACTGCAACCAACCACTCATCGGTCTGTTGTTCCACGTCCCTCCACAACTCCTGCGCGGTGAGGAGTTTTTCCCCCAAACAGGAAAGTTTTAAAACTGCCTGCTGTCATTTACCCCTGGCTGTGCTGAAGTTGGTGGTGTTACGTGGTGTTACGCTATCCGCCTCAGGCCCAGCCGCCACTGCATTTACCTAGTGACTGTTAGGGAGATATAACGTCCCTGACCGTGCTTACTGGTCCAAGCATCTGTAGTTAGGTGGACCTTGCCACAGATGGCGTTGCGCAGTGCACACCTGATTCAATATGGTTGGTGACCCAGGTGGTAGTGTTGCTGGCAGATCCTCTGTTTGCGGGTTGGCAGGTGCCACAGTCACTACATAGGTGGATGAAGAGGCCGAGACTGCAGAAGAAGAGGAAGCAGGAGGAGCCAGAGACCTTTTTTGGTTTTTGAGGTGTCTACTCCACTGCAGCTCGTGCTTTGCACTTAGATGCCTGGCCATGCAGGTTGTGCTCAGGTTGAGAATGTTTATGCCTCGCTTCAGGCTCTGATTGCACAGCGTGCAAACCACTCGTGTCTTGTCATCAGCACATTGTCTGAAGAACTGCCACGCTAGGGAACTCCTTGGACCTGGCTTTGGT
Organism: Lithobates sylvaticus; assembly: GCA_028564925.1. Taxonomy (NCBI): domain Eukaryota; kingdom Metazoa; phylum Chordata; class Amphibia; order Anura; family Ranidae; genus Lithobates; species Lithobates sylvaticus. The sequence continues at coordinate 118,380,338 of CM053032.1, read as the reverse complement.
GTGCTCGGTCCCTTGCTGCGTTGGGCAGTAGCAGGTGTACTGTCTAGGGGACGGACGCTCTGCTTTTGCACCCTGCTCCCTCTTTTGCTGGTGGCTCTGTGCGACCACCGCCTATTCCTCCGAACTACACAGGTCACCTGCATGACGTTGATTCCATGTGGGGTCGAGGACCTCATCGTCCTCCACATCATCTTCCACCCAGTCTTCACCCCTGCCCTCCTTGTCGGTATGCACAATATGAAAGCAGCAGCAGTTGGCACCTGTGTTTCGTCATCATCCGAGACGTGCTGCGATGGTCTTCCCATGTACTCATCTTGAAACAAAAGTGGTTGGGCATCAGTGCACACAATCTCTTCCACTTCTGGGGCAGGGCTAGGTGGATGGCCCTGGGAAACCCTGCTAACAGATTCATCAAAAAGCAGAAGAGACTGCTGCATGATTTGGGGCTCAGACTGCTTGGCTGATTTGCAAAGGGGTGAGGTGAAAGACTGATGGACATCGGCTGCAGGTGCCAACTCTGATCTTTCAGCAGGAGACTAGGTGGGAGACAATGTGAAGGAACCGGAGGCACTGTTAGCAACCCAATCTACTATCGCCTGTACTTGTCCTGGCCTCAACATTCGTACAGCCGCATTAGGCCCGACCAAATACTGCTGCAGGCTCTGTCGCCTACTCGCACCTGAGAAAGGTGTTTCACAGATCGACCACATCCTCTCCCTGCAACAGGAACTCCACCAGCAGCACCACGACCGGAGCCACGTCCCTTCTTTGACGTTCTCCTCATATTTCTAAAATTTAGGATCTTGCTCTAAATGGATGTTTTTAGAATAGCAGAATAGAGCAACAGTATCTAAAGGGTGTATCTCACACGTACAGATATGCAGAAAATGCTATTAAAACAAAACATTTTTTTGGCCCAAATGGGTGTTTTTGGAATAGCAGAATAGACCAACAGTATCTAAAGGGTGTATGTCACACGTACAGATATGCAGACAATGCTATTCAAATTTTTTTTTGCCCTAAATTCTTTTTTTTTTGAATAGCAGAAATGACCAACAGTATCTAAAGGGTGTATCTCACAGTAACATATGCAGTGCTGGTGCACTGAGCTTGCATAAAATGCCCGCCGACGCCAACCTAACTAACAGACAGATAAAAGTTTTCTTTTCTCTGGCACTGGGCTCAGGGCAGTGTAAAAAGATTGTGCACTGCACCCACACAAGGAACTCAAGATAGATCGCTGAGTAATTAGATTTCTGAAGCAGGACTCCTATGCGCCAGATATCATTAAATATTACTATGCCTCTCACCTCCGAGTACTAACATCATGGATCTCTAGAAAAGCACCTAGCAGATGGGCTGAGATTGAGATGGGGATAACTGTCCCGGTACACCCTTGTTATATGCTATGGCCTTACTCTTCTTTATTTATGCCTCAGTTGAGATCCCTCTGCTTGGCACCAATGCTTTTCACACTTGCTATTTGGAGATGTGCAGAACAGTTCTCCCTTTCCTCCAAATGTTCCCCCCTCTGGAATGTACTTTTCAACCCGGACATCCCTGATGGACTGTCCTATGCGAGGATGTATCCATGGACTCAAGCGGGAATCTTTCAATTGCGACATCTTGTACACAAGGTCACACGCACTCTCTTGTCTTTCCCAGAACTACAAGCAAAACATGATCTTCCTGCCTCTATTCTGTATTCCTACGTACAATTTTAAAATGTTTTTCTTTCCGAATCCCCCTCACTCTCCTTGGAGAAACCCACGGATTTTGGAATCTTATGCGCTAATGGTCCATATGAATTTAAACAGATTACATCCTTATATAAAATCCTACACGAAAGCCCACCTCTAGCGGAATCTACACATAGCTATATGAACAAATAGTCTCATATATTACAATGTCCAATTTCATTATTAGATTGGGGGAAAATATGGTATTCTACAGTAAAAATCTCATGCTGTGTAGTGCAGAGGGAAAAGGCCTTTAAAATTTAGCTATTTTGGTATAGGACCCCGGACTTGATGCACGCCCGTGATCCCACCCTTTCTAAGCTCTGTTGGAGATGTAACAAGGCTGTGGGTTCCCTTTATCATATCTTTTGGGAATGCTCTCTCATTGGCCATTTTTGGACTAAAATTCAAGAGCTTCTACAAAAGTAAGTAGCTATACCTTTGACTCCTATACATTTCCTTTTAGGTCTTCCTCTCCAGGGATTACCTAAAGCTTCGAGAAAACTCATGTCCTTTATTCTTTTGGCCGCAAAGAGAGGCATCCCTAGGCAGTGGCTTTCCACCTCCCCTCCCACATTCCAGCATGTTCTTTCAATAATGGCTGACGTAGGATGGAACACGTAGGATGGAACATTTGACTGCTAAGATAGAAGACACTTTACCTCTCTTTTAAAAAAAAAACATGGAAACTATGGGACGATTCAGAATTTTCACTTGAATATGAAAATATTAATGACACTTGTTATCCTTTTCATCTTCTTTATTTTTTCCCTTTTATTTAGAGCCAAATAATTTCCCAGTGCTATGTTTGCTATAAGATACAGTATGTTAAATATGCTTTGATTATCCCTAGTTGGAAAAAGCTCCATCTGAATGTACCTGTATCCATGATGTATTACACATATGACTGACTGTCAGTTCTGTTTTGTACTTGCGAAAGTTGAAATGCCTTTATTTTTTTCTGTATCACAGTGTATGATATGTACAAACTTCTATAAATAAACAATTAAAAAAAAATATATATGATAATATTTAACATTTAAAATATCATATTGGGTTTCACTATGTTGCAGAGTATTAGGCATTTGTATTCAGTATGTTTAGGAAACATAACAAGCTTACAATATATTTCTGTATATTTCAGTTTTGAATAGATACTAGTGGGCTCATATACTTCTTGCTAACTCTTGTTGAAAGATATCTGTACTTCCCACAAATAGGGTCTTGTCACAGTCAGTACAACAGAGTTTAAAGCTGATTTCCAGGATTTTGTGAACCTTAAATAGTTTATTTGGATCAAGCTGGACTAATTGAACTTCACTTCCAATTTACTTCACTAACAAATGCAGAAGCTGTAAGCTCTTGTATGCAGCCTCAGCTTCCTGTCCCACTCTTATAACAAAATCGAGTTGGGCTGAGTGCTGTTCAGTCATTCACAGCTTTGCATCCTTTGAATTGGCTCTGATTGGCTGAGGTGAAGTTCATAATGACATCTGCCCACCTTTCTTCCTCAGCCAATTATGCATCTTAGAATATTCAAAAATTGCAACAGGATGATGGAGATTGCAGTTTCTGCAAAAAGGGAAGTCAGTTTCCATGGCTGAAGGAGTTCCCAAAATGTATAATAATCCAGTGAGTGATCCAGCCTATTAACATCTAGCCATAAGCAATACTTTATATCTTCTATATAAAACAGCATAAATCAATTTTTTTAACTGAAAAATGAAATGTAGTCACCATTAAAAAAGACAGCATGCCTTTAAATGTTTTTTTGATTGGAAAGTGGAGCTTACAGTCATATTTTTCACAGTTATAATTTTTAATTATTTATATAAAATATCAAGCTAATTCAGAAATAAATTGAAATAGAAACCCACCTCAATTTCCCACTCCTCTGCGGAATCTAAATTAAGGTCAGGTCGAAAGGCACATTCTCCTTTAAAGTTCTGTACTCTTGCAAGTTTTTCTAAATTCAGATTAATAAAAGCATGATCATTATAGTTTTTTCATTTTAAATTTTATAAATGTTTTTTCTTAGACAATACACCTTCACTGTTACATGTATATTTCAAAATAATTTTCCCACACACTTGGCCTACAATAATTCATACATTATAAATGTTACATTTGTATAGTAAGTATTATTACAACAATTTATAAGTGCAGATATAAGTATAAAAAAATATGATCTTGTGACTGCTGCATTATTTTTATTTGTATCAAGTCATTCAATAGATGTTCCTTAACCACTAGTGCTTACTCATAGCTGATGAACTCACAAATGAATGTCAAATATATATGCTTATAGGATATACATCACATGATTGTTTGATGGAAAAAGGCTGTTACCAGCAGCTGAAGACTAAGTTTAATTGGATATCAACATGTGCTGCTAGGTTGACCCTGCAGGGTGAGAATAACCACTTCAAAAAAAGCCAGGATTTTGTTTAAAGACAAAGTTAAGTGAAAGGTTTATAAGACCTGATGAGAAAAGTGTATAAAAATGCATAAAATTATCTAGTCTGTGTACAGTGTTGTGTGTATACACTTAAAGGGTCCATTTGATGGAATAACCCAACCCAATCACAATTTTGATGAATATTATAGTGAAAGACTTGTAGTGTGCAAGAACTATTGAGATACATTTAAATAGAAAATATATACATAATATTCAATATGTGTGGAGTATATATAAACTCTCCAAAGACTAGGTCTATATATTTGTAATAACAAGTGGGTGAAAAGATGAATAGGTGGTATGGTGTAAATATAACCAGTCATTCATATTATATATATATATCCACTAACCAAATCGCTAAGATGAGGTTTGTTGAACAACATTTGTCAAAATCCAACCTAGTGAATTAAAATTATATTTAAATACTATAATGGTGATGCTGATACTTGCTATAGTGATACAGATACATAGTGTGTCTTGAATTGTTTTAAACGTGCTTCCTAGTGTGAATTTTAGTGTCCAAGACTTCACTTATATACTGTGTAGGTGAGCATGTTCACTTCTTATTCTGTTCATTATACCATAGTGGATGTAACCTAACAACTGAACAGGTGGTGATAACTCCATTATATTGATTATTTAAATAATAAAGTGTTGTAACTAAATAAACAAACGAAAAATAAATAAAAATAAAAGCTCTGTACCCCCCTTTTTGCCGTGTTTGGATTGTAGTGTTTTTTTGCTTTTAAATAAACCCTTTGGATTTTATTTTCCCGGTGTGCGGCTGTCCGGAGTTCTTCCTTTTGATTTCTAATCATTGTGCCATTAGCCAGCACCTAGGGCTCCCACACAGGAGCAGGAGCATTCACTTGGTAAGGAGAGTCTTGGAGCGGTGGTTGTTTGTTTCTCATCTTAACCACTTTCAGACCGGACCATTTTGCTGGCTTAAGACCAGACCACTTTTGGCGATTCGGCACTGCGTCGCTTTAACTGACAGTTGCGCGGTCGTGCGACGTGGCTCCCAAACAAAATTGACGTCCTTTTTTCCCCACAAATAGAGCTTTCTTTTGGTGGTATTTATTTTTTGTGCTATAAACAAAAAAAGCGTAAATTTTGAAAAAAAAAACACATTATTTTTTAGCTATTTTTGCTATAATAAATATCCCCCAAAAAAATATATAAAAAAAACTTTTTTTTCCTCAGTTTAGGCCGATACGTATTCTTCTACATATTTTTGGTAAAAAAAAAAAAAAAAAAATCGCAATAAGCAATTATTGATTGGTTTGCGCAGAAGTTATAGTGTTTACAAAATAGGGGATAGTTTTATAGCATTTTTATAAAAAAAATGTTTTACTAGTAATGGCGGTGATCAGCAATTTTTATTGTGACTGCGACATTATGGCAGACACTTCAGACAATTTTGACACATTTTTGGGACCATTGTCATTTATACAGCAATCAGTGCTATTTAAATGCACTGATTCCTGTGTAAATGACACTGGCAGTGAAGGGGTTAACCAGTAGGTGGCAGTGTAGGGGTTAAGTGTTCCTAGAGGCGTGTTACTAACTGTGGGGTGGCGTGGCTGTGATCTAGTGAACACTGATCTCTGCTCCAATCACAGGGAGCAGAGATCGGTGTCACTAGTTGCTAGGCAGAACGGGGATATGCTGTTTACTTCCACATCTCTCCGTTCAGCCATCCCGTGAGACGATCGCGGGTATCCCCGCGGCGATCGAGTCCGCGGGACCCGCGACCAGACTCACGGGGGTCCCGGCCGGCACGGCAGCGTCTTGAAGGGGACGTACCTGTACGCCCTTATGTCTGTCCATGCCATTCTGTCGACGTACATCGTTGTGCGCCGGTCGGAAAGCGGTTTAACCTGTAAAATATAGTTTGCAAAGAAAAATACTATATATATATATATATATATATCCAATAACTTTAACAACAATACAATTACCTTCCCTCAGGGTAAACAAAGTACCATAACCAATAAATGAAACACTGGAAATGTATCCCTATATTTGGCCCGCAAACATTTAAAATGCCTTTTTTCCTAATAGTGATTCTTCATTTCTCTAATGCTTTAAGAGTGTAAAGGGATTTATCTCTTTTCCCAGTCACTAGCAAAGCACAGGCCTAAGTATCAGAACCCCTAAGTACATTTTCCTCTCAGAGGGGTATACCCAATATCCTAAGTTGGCCATACACTGATCATAGATTTGTCTGGTTCAGCAGGGACGAGCCAAAGTTCGATCAGTGTGTGACAGTTCCCTGTTCAAAATCCGTTATTTTATTGACTTGTTTGAATTGTCAAAACGGCATGTTGGAAAGATTTTCTTCACCAGCAACTGCAGCAATTGCTTACAGCCAATGATCAGTTTGACAGTAGTGTGTGAAGACTACAATGTCCTGATGGCGGGGGAGGGGTTGCATAGTGCATCGCTAGCTTAATTCAAGCATACATATTCCAGTTAACCTGGATTAAAGTCGTTCTAAAGCTAAAACTTTTTTTTTATCCTAATGCCTTTCCTGCATTAAGGTAAAAACATTTTTTGCCACTGACCGTGCCCCCACCCCCTCGCCAAACACACTGTCCTGTATCGATCCAGTGCTGTGCCTGTCTGCAGTTCTTCTCTCCTGTCTTTCTCTTCTCACAGTATGATCAGGCAGCAGCTGGAGCTATTGGCTCCTTCTGCTGTTAGTCAAATCCAGCAGAGAGTGGGGGGTGGGGGGCTGAGCCAGGCTGTGTGTGCCAGTGCATCTGTCCTGCACATCTACCCTTATAGCAAGCATGTTACAATAGGGGCAGACACAGAAGAGAATGGGGCCAAAATTGCAGGAGACTGCAGAAGAGGAGGTTCAGGGCAGCTCTGTGCAAGATCATTGCACAGTGTCAGGAATGGGTTCACCTGCTGGTAGCACTCCCAGACCTATAGTTTGTAGTTCCAGTGTCCACCAGCGGGTGTCTCCCAGCAGCTATTAGTCATGACCTGATGTTGGTTGCTGGGAGGATATTTAATCCTTTCAGTGCTACTCCCCCTTGCCTTGGTGTTCTTTGAACTTTGTATCTGTACTCTGTTCCTGGTTCTGGTCTTGCTCTTGTTCCTGATTTTTATTCTGTTCTTAATCCTCACCTGCCTGCTTGTTTCTGTTCCTGTGTACCCTCTCTCTGTCCTTGCTTGCTCCCTGCTCTATTCTGCCGGATCTCCTGTACATGACCCTGGCTTTGACACCGACTATGCTTTCCAACCATATTCTACTGTTTGTATATAGTTATTTAGTTGGTTTAGGTAATTGTTCATTGTTAGCACGTTCTCTCATTAGATTCACTGGTTTTGGTACATTGCAGGGGCCTTTATACTATTGTCTATTTAGTTTATCTTTAATGAATCACATTATTTTACACTATACTTGCACCTGGTATTCTCTGTGTAAGACATTTCTGGTCACGTCCGTTTAACAGGATACCAGCATTCGGAATTCGTGACACAGAGCAGGCAAGTATGACATATTTATTATTTTAATTAAAAATGTCTTTAGAAACACTTGGATTAGGAACATATAATAATATATCATCTACATAAAATTAAACATTTACTTTTTTGTTCCCACTGGTACTTCCACTAAGAGTTCCGCTGCACCAACAGTTTCAGAAACAAAACCAAATTAGCCATGACAAACTCTTTTGGTATAGACTTTTTGCCAGGAAAAAAATCATACATTTGCAATAAAGGAGATTATCTCTCCAGGCTGATATTTTTGTAAATATCAGAGCTACATTCATCTAATCCAGGGGGGCATACAATCCTGGAGATGTTTAAGTTCCTGTTAACTGATTGGATCATTAAGTTTTTCTAAATGGTTATCATTAGGGTTGAGCGTACCGGACTTTTGGGTGTTCGGGACCCGGACCCGAACCCGAACTATTGGCTGTAAGTTCGGGTTCGGGTCTGGTGTTCGGCGCTGTATTGGCGCCTTTTTAACAGCTGCAGGGCAGCCAATCGACGCTAGTTTCACTAGTGTGCCCTTAGAAGCCATCACAGCCATGCCTACTAATGGCATGGCTGTGATTGGCCAGTGCAGCATGTGACCCAGCCTCTATATATAGTACACACACACAGCACACAGCGTCATTCTGCTTTAGACAGGTTCCTGTGCTGCTGAGAGAGAGGGTTTTTAGGAGTTAGTGTGATAAAGTCAGTCAGTCAGTCCACATTCCTTGAATTTTCTTCTAATTCGTTAGATCAGTGAGCGATCTAGATAGCTAGAGAAGGGAGTTTCTTTATTAAGCAAAAGAAAGAGGCAGAGATAATTATTGGAGATTCCTAAATCAATTGTACCCTGGCTGGGGTGCAGTGCACAGTCTTTTAACAGTGCCATGAGGCCAGTGCCAGACAAAATATAAAAGTTTTACCTGCAAGCTCAGTGCACCATTAGGACCAACACTGCATATACTAAGAGATACACCATAGTCTGTGTGTATTCTGCTATTGGAAAAACATTGCATAAAAATATAATTTTGCTTTTTTTTTTTTTTCCCAATAGCATTTTCTGCGTGTTCATACATATACGCTGTAGACACTAACCGTGTATTCTGATATTGCAAAAAAAAATAATTTTGCTGTGTTTTTTTCTTCCCAATAGCATTTTCTGCGTTTTCATAAAAAAAAACACAGCAAAATTAATTTTTTGCAATGTCTTTCCAATATCAGAATACACGGACAGTATGTCCGTGTATTCTGATATTGGAAAAACATTGCAAAAAAATTTAATTTTGCTGTGTTTTTTTTCTTCCCAATAGCATTTTCTGCGTTTTCATAAACGCTTTACATACTGTCCGTGTATTCTGATATTGGAAAAACATTGCAAAAAAATTTGATTTTGCAGTGTTTTTTTTCTTCCCAATAGCATTTTCTGCATTTTCATAAACGCTTTAGACACTATCCGTTTATTCTGATATTGGAAAAACATTGGAAAAAATTTTAATTTTGCGGTGTTTTTTTTCTTCCCAATAGCATTTTCTGCGTTTTCATAAACGCAGAAAGACACTATCCGTTTATTGTGATATTGGAAAAACATTGCAAAAAAATTAAATTTTGCGTTTTTTTTTTTCCCAATAGCATTTCCTGCGTTTTCATAAACGCTTTAGACACTATCCGTTTATTCTGATATTGGAAAAACATTGCAAAAAAATTTAATTTTGTGGTGTTTTTTTTCTTCCCAATAGCATTTTCTGCGTTTTCATAAACGCTTTAGACACTGTACGTGTATTCTGCTATATACAAAAACACCCATTTAGGGCGAGATCATACATTTTGAAAATATGAGATCATCAAAAAGGGGACGTGGCCCGGGTCGTGGTGCTGCTGGTGGCGCTCCTGTTGCAGGGAGAGGACGTGGTCGATCTGTGCCAGCTACACGCACTAGTGAAACACCTTCCTCAGGTGAGAGTAGGCGACAGAGCCTGCAGCAGTATTTTGGCGCGCCTAATGAGGCTGTACGAATGTTGAGGCCAGGACAAGTACAGGCGATAGTAGATTGGGTTGCTGCTGACAGTGCCTCCGGTTCCTTCACATTGTCTCCCACCCAGTCTCCTGATGAAAGTTCAGAGTTGGCACCTGCAGCCGATGTCCATCAGTCTTTCACCTCACCCCCTTGCAAATAGGCCAATCAGTCTGAGCCCCAAATAATGCAGCAGTCTCTTCTGCTTTTTGATGACTCTGTTAGCAGGGTTTCCCAGGGCCATCCACCTAGCCCTGCCACAGAAGTGGAAGAGATTGTGTGCACCGATGCCCAACCACTTATGTTTCATGATGAGTACATGGGAGGACCATCGCAGCATGTCTCGGATGATGACGAAACACAGGTGCCAACTGCTGCTGCTTTCGCCATTGTGCAGACCGACAAGGAGGGCAGGGGTGAATTTTGGGTGGAAGATGATGTGGAGGACGATGAGGTCCTTGACCCCACATGGAATCAACGTCATGCAGGTGACCAGTGTAGTTCAGAGGAAGAGGTGGTGGTCGCACAGAGCCACCAGCACAGCAGAAGAGGGAGCAGGGTGCAAAAGCGGAGCGTCCGTCCCCTAGACAGTACGTCTGCTACTGCCCAATGCAACAAGGGACCGAGCACACCAAAGCCAGGTCCAAGGAGTTCCCTAGCGTGGCAGTTCTTCAGACAATGTCCTGATGACAAGACACGGGTGGTTTGCACGCTGTGCAATCAGAGCTTGAAGCGAGGCATAAACGTTCTCAACCTGAGCACAACCTGCATGACCAGGCATCTAAGTGCAAAGCACGAGATGCAGTGGAGTAGACACCGCAAAAACCAAGAAAGGTCTCTGGCTCCTCCTGCTTCCTCTTCTGCTGCAGTCTCGGCCTCTTCATCCACCTCTGTAGTGACAGTGACACCTGCCAACCCGCAAACGGAGGATCTGCCAGCAACACTACCACCTGGGTCACCAACCATCTCCACAATGTCCCATGGAAGAGTTCAGCTCTCCATTTCCCAAACACTGGAGCGGAAGAGAAAGTACCCCCCTAGCCACCCGCGATCCCTGGCCCTGAATGCCAGCATTTCAAAATTCCTTGCCTTTGAAATGCTGTCATTCCGTCTGGTGGAGACAGTACGTTGTGCCCAGCCGCCACTACTTTTCCAGACGAGCTATCCCTTCCCTGCACAACCAAGTGGGGGACAAAATCAGGTGTGCACTGCGCAACGCCATCTGTGGCAAGGTCCACCTAACTACGGATGCGTGGACCAGCAAGCACGGTCAGGGACGTTATATCTCCCTAACAGCACACTGGGTAAATGTAGTGGTGGCTGGGCCTGAGGCGGATAGCAGTTTGGCTCATGTCCTTCCACCACCGAGGATTGCAGGGCACTTCAGTTTGCCTCCTGTTGCTAACTCCTCCTACTCCGCCTCCTCAACCTCTACCGCCTCCTCATCCGGTCAGCGTAACACCTTCACCACCAACTTCAGCACAGCCAGGGCTAAACGACAGCAGGCAGTTTTAAAACTTTCCTGTTTGGGGGAAAACCCCACACCGCGCAGGAGTTGTGGACGGACATGGAACAACAGACCGATGAGTGGTTGGTGGCAGTGAGCCTCAAGCCCGGCCTGGTGGTGTGCGATAATGGGCGAAATCTCGTAGCAGCTCTGGGCCTTGCCGGTTTGACGCACATCCCTTGCCTGGCGCATGTGCTGAACTTGGTGGTCCAGAGGTTCCTTAAGAATTACCCCGATATGCCAGAGCTGCTGCAGAAAGTGCGGGCCGTCTGTGCGCTCTTTCAGCGTTCTCACCCTGCTGCTGCTCGCCTGTCAGCGCTGCAGCGTAACTTCGGCCTTCCCGCTCACCGTCTCATATGTGACGTGCCCACAAGGTGGAACTTCACCTTGCACATGCTTGCCAGACTGTGCGAGCAGCAGCAGGTGATAGTGGAGTTTCAGCTGCAGCACGCACGCGTGAGTCGCTCTGCGGAACAGCACCACTTCACCGCCAATAACTGGGCCTCCATGCGAGACCTGTGTGCCTTGTTGCGCTGTTTCGAGTACTCCACCAACATGGCCAGTGCCGATGACGCCGCTCTCAGCGTTACTATCCCAGTTCTATGCCTCCTTGAAAAAACTCTTCAGGCGATGATGGAAGAGGATGTGGCACAGGAGGAGGAGGAGGAGGAAGAGGGTTAATTTCCAAGGCTTTCAGGGCAGTCATTTACAAGTGGCTACGAGGGTGGGTTCCTGCACCAACAAGCGCCAGGTACACAATTGTCTGGCAGCAAGGGTACAGTTCTGGAGGATGACAAGGTGGAGGATGAGGAGGAGATGGAGGAGGAGGAACCATGTTCACAGCAGGGTGGCACCCAGACCAGCTCATGTCCATCACTGGTGCGTGGCTGGGGTGATACAGAGGACACAGACGATACACCTCCCACAGAGGACAGCTTTTCCTTCCCTCTGGGCAGCCTGGCACACATGAGCGATTACATGCTGCAGTGTCTCCGCAACGACCGCCGAGTTGCCCACATTTTAACTGGTGCTGATTATTGGGTGGCCACCCTGCTGGATCCCCGTTACAAGGACAACGTGCCGTCCTTAATTACCTCACTGGAGCGTGATCGTAAGATGCGCGAGTACTAGCGCGCGCTGGTAGACGCGCTGCTGGTGGCATTCCCACTTGAATGCGGGGGTAAGGTGGAAGCACAAGGCGAAGGCAGAGGAGGAGGAAGAGGTCGCCAAAGCAGCCGGGGCACCGCTAGCACCTCGGAAGGCAGGGTTAGCATAGCCGGAATGTTGAAAAGCTTTGTCAGCACGCCACAACAACCAGCACCACCAGCTGAGATGGAACGTCTTAGTAGGAGGCAGCATTTCACCAACATGGTGGAGCAGTATGTGTGCACACGCGTACACGTACTGCATGACGGGTCTGCCCCCTTCAACTTCTGGGTCTCCAAATTGGGCACATGGCCTGAGCTTGCCCTTTACGCCTTGGAGGTGCTGGCCTGCCCTGCCGCCAGTGTATTATCTGAACGTGTATTTAGCGCGGCAGAGGGCGTTATCACAGACAAGCGCAGCCGCCTGTCCAGAGCCAATGTGGACAAGCTCACGTTCATTAAAATGAACCAGGCATGGATCCCACAGGACTTGGCCGTACCTTGTGCAGAATAGACACATATACCGGTGTTCTGACGAAAACTGTCTTGCTATCGGATAGTGTCCGGCCACTTACTGCGCAGGTGCAGTGCTTGCGCAGTACGGAGGACAAGGAGATTCACAAAATCTCCAAAGATGAACTTCGCCTGCGCAGTGAGTGCAGGTTCAAGCCCGACCATCCAAGTGGACATACGGTAGCACATAGTAACAGGGCCCCTCACGGGCTCGCTTGGCTAGGCTTCAACCTCGGATGATGTGGCTTGAACCTGGAGTCACCGCGCATCGTCTTCGGAGAGTTTCAAAATCCCCTTGTCCTACGTACTGAGCAAGCGCAGTACAGGGCGGACACTATGCGACGGGGGACAGAATTCGACACATCATTCACCACTAGCCTTACCCAGCCATTGTTGTATTTTTGAACCAGTGTTGGCTACCTCTTCCTCCTCCACCGCCGCTTCCACCTACACCGCCACATCGACCGCCACCTCAACCTCCTACTCCATTTGAATTTTGTCCTCCTAGGTCAAGATTATAATTTTTTCATTTTTTTTAATTTCCAAGTATTTTATTTTCCCACTATCTTATCCATTAAATTGAATAATTTTATCCAGAAAGTGCGTATTCTGGGGTATTCCCACCATATGTGCGGCATCGTGCCGCTGAGTTTCTGAGGTTCTTAATGACTTCCTGTACCTCTTCTGCTGAGAAGGGGGCCTCACGCATTTTATTTTAATTTTTTATTTTTTTATGTTATTTTAAGTTATTTCCCTATCCACATTTGTTTGCAGATCACTTGCCATGCTCTTAACAACATTTTGTTGCCATTTGCAGCCCTCTAGCCCTTTCCTCAACCTTTTTACAGCCATTTTAGTGTTCAAAAGTCCGGGTCCCATTGACTTCAATGGGGTCAAGTTCGGTCAAGTTCGGTCCCGAACCCGGACTTTTTTCCGAAGTTCGGCCGAACCGAACATCCAGGTGTCCGATCAACTCTAGTTATCATTCAATTATTGTAATGAGCATTTGGCCCAGGACTATTGTTTATCATAATCATCAAGAAGATTTGCATGGAAATGCATAAATACTTTTTCAGTATCTTCGTAGAATGTCATCATCTGACCCTGTTTGTTTTTTTTTTTCATTATTTTTAGATTGATTAAAAGGAAACAATCTAGACAAAAACGTTGGATCACCTTGCAAGATTCTTAATGGCCCTCTCAACATCTTGTATTATCAATATCCCTCTACCTTTCCTCCAAAGACTCCAAATATTGTTCATATTTCATCTCTTCCTGGAGAATTGCTTTACCCCTGATGTAATGCCTCCAATCTTGCCACTTTATTTTCATTTCCATAAAAACAATAATGTGCTCTTTGCATACAGATTTTAATGTGTGCCAAAACCGTAAAGGTTTTTTTTTTTATGTGTTTTATTATCTTGTGTATTCAATTAATTTCCTTGCAAATGGAAACATCTACCTCTTTCATTTCCCCCTTTTCCTACAATCAATTGACATTGGGATGAGACAAGAATTAATAATAAAGTGAATTTTTTAATAGTGTCTCCTTCAATTTGAATAGTTTCTTTTTTCATACTCAACAACTTAGGCAGTCTGCAGCTAAAACTCCTCTAGGTTCTTGTCTGCCACTAACTCTGGCAGCCCCATTAATCTTATGTTATTCCCCTTTGATCTAAAATCATCAACCTCATCCATTAGCCAGGTGTTTTCCTTGTAACCACTCACTCATATTGAAACAATTTGACTTTCTAGAGTAGATATTCTAAATTCTGTCTCTACCAACTTTCGTAAAAAAAAAAAAGGCAGGTTTCTTTAACCACTTTCAGACCGGACCAATTTGCAGCCAAAGGACCAGGCCCCTTTTTGCGATTTGGCACTGCGCCGCTTTAACTGACAATTGCGCGGTCGTGCGACTTGGCTCCCAAACAAAATTGACGTCCTTTTTTTCCCACAAATAGAGCTTTCTTTTGGTGGTATTTGATCGCCCCTGAGGTTTTTATTTTTTGCGCTATAAAACCAAAAAGACAATTTTGAAAAAAACACATTCTTTTTTATTTTTTGCTATAATAAATATCCCCCAAAAATATCTAAAAAAAAAAAAATTTTTTTTCCTCAGTTTAGGCCGATACGTATTCTTCTACATATTTTTGGTAAAAAAAAAAAAAAAAAAATCGCAATAAGCGATTATTGATTGGTTTACGCAGAAGTTATAGCGTTTACAAGATAGGGGATAGTTTTATAGCATTTTTATTAATAATTTTTTTTTATTAGTAATGGCGGCGATCAGCGATTTCTATTGTGACTGCGACATTATGGCGGACACATCGGACATTTTTGACACATTTTTGGGACCATTGTCATTTATACAGCAATCAATGCTATTTAAATGCATTGATTCCTGTATAAATGACACTGGCAGTGAAGGGGTTAACCACTAGGGGGCAATGTAGGGGTTAAGTGTGCCTAGAGGTGTGTTTCTTACTGTGGGGGGGGGCGTGGCTGTCAGCTAGTGAATGCTGATCTCTGCTCCAATCACAGGGAGCAGAGATTGGCGTCACTAGTTGCTAGGCAGAACGGGGAGATACTGTTTATTTCCGCATCTCCCCGTTCAGCCTTCGCGTGAGACGATCGCGGGTGTCCCCGCGGCGATCGAGTCCGCGGGACCCCTGACCGGCCTCACGGGGGTCCCGACCGGCGCGAGCGCGCGCCGATCGCGGCGCGCGCCCGATGGCACGGCAGCATCTTAAAGGGGACGTATATATACGCCCTTATGCCCGTCCGTGCCATTCTGTCGACGTATATTATCGTGCACCGGTCGGGAAGCGGTTAATCTGATTTTTTTCTTTGAACATTTTCTAGTAAAGGCTTTAAAAAGAGAAAGTAAACCCTGATGGCTTTTGTTTCTTCTTTTTACCCTGCAAAGTAAAAGCATAATGGGCTAGTATGCATTGCATCAGGAACGGAATGGCAGCAATTTTTTTTAAAGGTGTAATTTCATTATTTTACATAAACAAACAAATGCACATATACCTATATACCGATATCAGAGCAAACAGCGCTCAATCATTAATGAAGTACATCTACATAGTATCCAGTCAATACATACAGAGCAACATGTATTTCCTGTCGCATCATGGCAGCATACACTTTGGGTTGTGACTCCGCCTCCACAACCTGATAGGACCACATAACTATAAGATGACGATACGGCCCCCGCCTCAGTATTCTCTTTTTTTCCTCACCTGTTGGGACCGCACGGATCACCACCCCCTTACCGCTTCGCCCCAGCCAGGTTTTAGCCTCTCCTGGATGGAAGTCCTTGTCAGTACCAGCCTCTAAAGGAAGCTAAATGGAAGGAACCCCACTCTGGTGATCTCAGGGGTATCGTTATCATTTGCTCTGTTATTACTGCCTCTGTGTAAAGCCTTAAACAGGCTTAAAGCACTGTTACGACTCCCTCTGTGTAAAGCCTTAAACAGGCTTAAAGCACTGTTATTACTGCCTCTGTGTAAAGCCTTAAACAGGTTTACAGCACTGCACCATTGCCTCCATGTAAAGCCTTAAACAGGCTTAAAGCACTAAAATAAACTGACCTTTTTTTCTCTCCTCAGGGCAAATATATAGGTTTACCAATGTAAGCCTTAAACAGGCTTCTTTATTTTGCAGTGGTCTCCCCTTTTTTACTGTCAATCTCCTCCTGTTTACCTTGAGTGTCTCTATAGCGCCGCTGAGCCCTGTAGTCCCTCTGCTTGTGGTTTTAGGTGCGCTGAGCGTCCTGGCGCTCCCGCGCATGCGCGGTACGGACGTTCGGGCGTCCCTGTGTCCTTTTTCCAGCTTCCAAAATGGCGCCGGCGGCCACACGGCGCTACTGCGCATGCGTGAGCGGGACGCGCTCCCGGCGCCAAATTTAAAAGGGGAAAAATCCATTTTTTCACTCTACACTGCTGTAGCTGATCTAGGAATTTCGTTTCCTCACTGCAGACCTTCTCTCAGCTCATTCCCCAATAGGTAAGTGCCTTTACGTGTTACTGCACTGCGTTTTTTCCTCCTCCCCCCTTACTCTGCCTATCTTCTTATCTCATCCTAGGCTGTCTATTCCATTCCCATGGAGACCACTGCCCCAGCAGATCACCGCCAAGCCAATAGGTAAGGTGGGAGGATGGACTGGTAAGTAGAGAAGATCGAAAAAGAGAGCAATAGGTCACTAATGCTACCTAAATGGTCAGCCCTATCAGGTCCTCAAGATCTTCCAAGTCAGGACACAGAGGGTCCTCGCGTGGAAGAAGCCGCTCAGGCCACAGACGAAGCCACTCAGGCCGGAGCAGAAGGAGTCGCTCAGGTCATAGGGGGAGTCGCAGAAGAAGCCGCTCCAGGTCCTACTCAAGACGCAGCTGCTCCCACCGCAGAAGATCGCCTATGCACAGACACCACTCACCAGCGACCCACTCCCGGCCCACTGCTAACGCCTGCTGGATATGCGGGGCCATCGCTCTCCCGGATAAGCTAGCCTGCCGCTGGTGCTTTGATGAGGCCACCAGAGGGGACCAATATCCCAGAGAGCCTGCGGGGGCATCAACCCCACAGCTCGCTCCAGACACGGAAACATCCACTAGAAGTGCCTCTTCTGCCCCCCCGAGTACGTCAAGGGAGTAGGATTCCCAGTCAGATGAAGAGGAACTGGAGGCATCAGCAGGCTTCGACTTCTCCCTAATAGTACCCTTCGTGAGATCTGTGAAGGAGGCGATAAACTGGGATGAACCCCAGGAGATCCAACAGAAGCGAAAGAAATACTTTCCCAATCTTAGACGAGACCCGGAGGCCTTTCCCTTCATCGAGGAGCTAGATGATCTGATTAGGGAGGAGTGGAAGAGGCCTGAAAAGAAATCAAGTCTTAACAGACTTGCTAAACTGTATCCCCTTAAAGAGCCCAAGGTTAAACCGCTGGTTACCCCGCCTGTAGTGGATGCATCCCTCATGCGCCTGGCCAGGCACGTGACGCTTCCTATCGAGGATGCCGTAACCTTTAGAGACGTCCTGGATAGGAAGATCGATACAGATCTAAAAAGAACCTACCTAGCAGCAGGAGGAGCATGCAGGCCGGCCGTGGCACTCTCGGCTGTGGGCAAAGCCATCTCCAGCTGGTCGGCCAGCACCGAAAAGCTTGTATCCGAGGGCGCAGACCAGGAGAAGTTAGTCAAGGCCCTGCAGGAGCTAAATCTCGCAGGGGACTTTGTGGCAGAGGCCTCTGTAGATGTAATAAAATCTACATCCATGGCCATGCTATCCTCCATTATGGCCAGACAAGCACTCTGGCTAAAACCTTGGGCAGCAGACCCTGCCTTTAAGTCCAATTGGTGTCGCATCCCTTATGATGGCGAAAACCTTTTTGGGGCGAAATTGGACTCGGCCATATCTAAGGTGAAAATGTATAAAGTTGCGCTGAAATAAAAACCTATTAAAAAATAAAATATAAATGCACCACCAACATATTACTCATAAAAATCATTCATAAGTTGGAAATAGATACCAAGGTGAATCAAAATATAAAAATGGTAACAAGATAATGATATCTTGAGTAATCCAAAAAAAGGACCTGCAACAAATAACCAAAAAACAATTCAAAGGAAATAGTTTTCTGTGCATGACCGAATAAAGTCCAGATAAATTAGTGACAGCAGAGATTGAAGTGACTGCTGTGTTCAGGAAATCCCACCACCATCCGAAATGCTCGCTTACCAGCTTTCAAAGGTTATAAAACATGTGGCTATTGCCCAGCCAGGGCCTTTTCCTCACAGCAGATAACACGGATTCCGTTGTCCTTTATGGAGAGATGTCATCAACAGCTGCTGGGCTAGGGGCTCCGGTCAGTGGTTACAACTGTAATCAGCTCTTCAATGGCTTATACTGGGCATAGCAGGGGCTCGTGCATGAAACATAAAAAATGCAGAGAAGGGATCATAGATAAAACCCGCTTGAACAATTTTATTATAAAATATAGCACTTACATCTGTGCATAAGTAAAAAAAACTCTGATTTAAAAATATATGCCCCCATGAATACGTCCATGTTGTGACGAAACGTCGTAGGAGGAGCGACGTGCTGACGTCACCGCGAGCGAAACGTCCCGCTACTTGGTACGGGCATTCAGTACTGCAGCCGGCCGGCCGCATATATTTTTAAATCAAAGTTTTTTTTTACTTATGCACAGATGTAAGTACTATATTTTATAATAAAATTGCCCAAGCGGGTTTTATCTATGATCCCTTCTCGCCATTTTTTATGTTTCATGCACGAGCCCCTGCTATGCCCAGTATGAGCCATTGAAGAGCTGATTACAGTTGTAACCACTGACCGGAGCCCCTAGCCCAGCAGCTGTTGATGACATCTCTCCATAAAGGACAACGCAATCCGTGTTATCTGCTGTGAGGAAAAGGCCCTGGCTGGGCAATAGCCACATGTTTTATAACCTTTGAAAGCTGGTAAGCGAGCATTTCGGATGGTGGTGGGATTTCCTGAACACAAAAGTCACTTCAATCTCTGCTGTCACTAATTTATCTGGACTTTATTTGGTCATGCACAGAAAACTATTTCCTTTGAATTGTTTTTTGGTGATTGATTTGTTGCAAGTCCTTTTTTTGGATTACTCAAGATATCATTAGCTTGTTACCATTTTTATATTTTGATTCACCTTGGTATCTATTTCCAACTTATGAATGATTTTTATGAGTAATATGTTGGTGGTGCATTTATATATTTTTTTTTTTTAATAGGTTTTTATTTCAGCGCAACTTTATAAATTTTCATATTTTTTGTGTTATATCGCACTTGGTGTTGCAGCTAATTTATTTATACATTATTTTTTCTATATATTATTTGTACATTGTCCAGCGCAATTTTCCTTGTACTATTCTATATCTAAGGTGACTGGCGGAAAATCGGGGCTTATCCCCTCGGATAGAAGGTCAAAACAGCAGAGGCTTCCCCCCTTTAGACACAATCTTCCCGATAAGTACAGGGACGCAAAGGCCTACAGGCCTGGCAAGGAATACAGAAGGAATTGGAAGAAGCCTCAGGCATCCTTCTTGAGGTTCCAAAAGCCGAAGACTTCTGCGTCTACCGACCAGAAGTCTTTTTGAAGGTGCGCCCGCCCAGCCAGCAGTAGTGGTTCTGTCTTGGTTACTGGTTCAAGACAGAACCGAGTTCCACTAAATTCTTTGTCACTATTGGTATTCAATATATGTAAATTTCCAGCGCAGCTACTTTTTTTGCATTTGTACTTTGTGTGTGTATCTCACCTCAAGTTGCGGCAGGAAATTTTGTTTGTTTTATTTATTGATTTATTTCTTATTACATCCTTTTTATATGGGATTAGTTATTTCTGTGCATATACATATCAATTGGGTAGCACATTCAGACTTTATCACATGAGCCAGACAGCGCTGTTACTCCAATATATAGATTCTAGACACAGATACAAAATTAACAGCAGCAGTCTCACACTATCACGGTGAGGTTACCTTCACTAAGCAGGGTGGAGGGATATATATATTATTATTTTCATTTTTATATATCAATTTTTTAATTTTACAATGGACATCTTTGAATATAGAGCATCTAAGAAAGTCAACACGGATGGGGTATTTGAAATGTATAAAGAAAGCGATGGGGATCTGAGTGGGTTATTTGTGAGGCTCAAGAACCTAACCATCTCAGAAATCCATACGCAATGGGACATCGCATTCCTGGAAACCTATATCAAGCTCAAGATGGTTCCCAGGAGTTTGCGATGGGAGGTTTGCCCCCAGAAAGGGGAGACTGAACTGGAGGAATGGTTCCGCTATTTTAATGAGGCGGGGGTCAGTTTCCTCCAGTTCTTGGTTGATAGAAAAAACAGTAAACTGACTAGACTAGATGGGGAGATCAAAGCCCTCAAAGATAGTCTCCTTATACATAAGGATAAGGATGAATATAGAGAAAGGTCTAGTAATCTCTTAAAAACCCTGGATAAGGAAGAGAAGGAACAAAAGTTTAAAAAGAGGAAAAAATATAACAGAGACTTTGCTGACTATCAAGCCACCAAAGTCTTTGAATGGCAAAAGAAACTGGTGGCGGAACAGACTGCCAATTCTGACACCAGGATGGAGGCCATAATTCAAGGTGTTGAAACCTTGGAAACCCCAGTAGAGGAAGCCCAATATGTACCTACGGGTAACCAAACCCATAGGAACCCTAAAAAATCCCAACAGAAAATGGGGAAAAAGGGTAAAAAGCTGCCGTATCAATCACCAAGAAGACTTCAGTCTTCTAATAGGACAGGTGAGCCGACAGCTAATCCAACGTGGGGTCAGCCATCGCAACTGCGATATACTAACAACAATGAGCAAGGTCATCCTTACCCATATAGTCAGGGACAGTACTTTAACCAGAAGAGAGGCCCGCCTTACCCGAATCGGGGACCTGAGAGATCTGAACAGGGTAACGGAGGGTACTCTATGCCCTACAATCAAGGTTCACAATACAGTAGTCAACCCTACTGGTCTAGGGATCTAGATGATTATAGCAATAGAGTAGATACACACAACCGTTTTTTTCCTTTGAGAGACAGAGAGGGTCCGCCATCCGGAACCTTCGGTGACCATACAGCTGGTGGGAGGGAACTAGACCCACGATGGTCAGGTCCACCTAGAACCCCAAATGTTAGGCCTAATACCGGAGGCCAAGAACAACAATATTGGGGTTTTCCCAGGGCCACCCAAGGACTAAAAAGACCCGTAGAAAACAAAGAGGAGTCAGAGGGGGGAGGAGAGCACAATCACAAAAAGTCAAAGAAATAAGGGGAGAAGGAATCTTTAACCTTAGTTCCCAAACCCTCACGAAATCGGAAACTGCAATCTTGAATAAGGGGCTTAAGTTTGCACCCCCGAAGAAACTTGATAAGTTTCAAACTTACATAGACATTCATAGATTTGTCCGTAAGGTCAACATCAAAAGGCACTTTGCTGTTACCTCAACTCAGAAAGAGGTATCAACACAACAAACTATTGTACATTCCGGGCTATCTAATGCGTCAACCTTTAACCCCCCTGGAATCCTGGCTCCTTCACTGAGAGTCTTTAAGGATGTCCTACTCCGGGACTTAGAGCTTGTACGGACTACTAGCCATAAAATGGATAAGCACCTTGAAGAAGGGTTGGACTCCCTCTGTAATAACAAAAATTTGATTATTCGCCCCGCTGATAAGGGGGGGGCATAGTTATCTTAGATCGGGCTGACTACCTCAAAGAGATGCACAATATAGTGGATGACAAAAATACTTATGTTGTGTTGCCAGATAACCCCGTCACTCAGTATAAAAAAACATTAAAGGCACTGGTGGATAGGGGTTTTGAATCAAAGATCCTTAGCGAGAAAGAGAAAATGTTCCTTATCCCTAAGGCTCCGAGGACACCAGTACTGTATTATCTGCCTAAGATACACAAAAGTCTCACTTGCCCCCCGGGACGCCCCATAGTGAGTGGTATCGATTCCATCACGTCCCGGGTGGGCAAGTATATAGATTTTTTCCTCCAACCGTTGGTGCAACAAATGCCATCTTTTCTGAAGGATACACGACATGTGATTAATCTATTGTCAAATCTTAAACCCACAGAAAATACTTTATTAGTGACAGCAGATGTCACTGCATTGTATACTATTATCCCACACCATTTGGGAACCGCGGCAGTCAAGTATTATCTTAATACGCTTTCCACTTTGCCAGAGCAACAGCAACATTTCATTATGGATCTGTTAGAATACGCAGCAGGCCACAATTATTTCTGGTTTGAACAACAATACTACCAGCAAGTACGCGGTGTGGCAATGGGCGCAAAATACGCCCCAAGCCTGGCGAATTTATTTATGGCGAAGTGGGAGGAGGACGTCATCTATAAGGATCGCAGCCCATTTCTGTCGTTTTGGGCGCGATATATTGATGACGTCCTCCTCCTATGGGAGGGAACCTTGCTGCAACTTGAAGAATTCTTTTCAAGTATTAATACCAATGACAGGGGCATCAGGTTCACCATGGAAGCCAGCAAGGAGAGTGTGAATTTCCTTGATCTGACAATCACCAAGAGTGAAGGCGCGTTTAAAACTATCTCATATTTCAAAAAGACAGACAGAAATTCGTTTATACCGATGGGAAGCTGTCATCACGCTCCCTGGCTAAAGTCCATTCCTAGAAGCCAGTTTGTCAGAATGAGGAGGAACTGCTCTGACATTGGTGACTATAGGCTGCAGGCTAATGTCTTAAAGGGAAGGTTGGAGGAAAAAGGGTATGACGCTAGCCTTATGGACACCTTAATTGAGGAAATAGCGGAGACTGATAGGGCTGTGTTGCTGAGAGAGGGACAGACTAGAACAAGGGACAGACCTACAGTCCCTTTTGTCACCTCCTTCTCAACGCAGCACTATCTGATCAAAAAAATGCTTCGAAAACACTGGCATATACTGGGGAATGACAGAATTATTAACACCTTTCTCCCCACTAACCCAGAGCTGGTCTTTAGGGGAGCCCCTTCCCTTAGGGATAGGGTAGCACCCAATGTGGTAGATCCACCTACCAAGAAAGTGTCTTTTTTTCAACAAATATCTGGTTACCATCAATGTCGCCGGTGCCAAATCTGCACACTGAATAAGAGCAGACAGAAGAAGACACTAACATTTGTATCTACTAGCACTTCCAGGGAACATAAAATTGAACCCTTTATTACTTGCAGCTCCAAAGGGGTAGTATATCTGTTGCAATGCCCGTGCGGGCTCCAGTATATTGGCAGAACAAAGCGAACCATGCAAGTACGGTTGGGTGAGCATATTACGAATATAAAGAGTGGGTACAGGTTCCATTCAGTGTCCAAACATTACGCTCAGCACCACGACCGTAATCCTTCAGGCACACTGTTTTTAGGAATAGATAAATTTAGTGCTCACTGGAGAGGGAGCCCACTAGTGAGGGATCTGTCTAGAGCTGAGATGTCTTGGATCCATAAAGTACGTTGCTACACCCCCTACGGCCTCAACGTAGATGTGGATTTGAATGCTTTTATTGACAATAGTTAAATGATATAACATTGTAAACCTACTCTGAACTCCCGGGGGCCAAGAATAGGGGGGACATATAATGGGAGATTACGTTACTTGACAAAATAATTATTTTCACTCAGAAAAAACAAAAAAAGAGGCTAACATCAAAATAAGTATGTTATTCCACATTGGCACGAAAGATATGCGATTTTTATCCATCGACAATATCTCACATTTTCCCTGTCCGGTAGTGACCCACCCGAGGGGGGGTTGGGGGAAGTAACATCGAATATATAGTTTAGTTATAAGGATTAGATGGGTCCACTAGATACGTGACCTATTAATACCATCAAAAGACCACCATCACCTCCAATCTACAACAGATTTTTCCTCGGTTTTAGAGCAGGGAATGCAGTCAGGTTTCAGCCCTACAAGTGTTTCTTACGCAAATCAGGGCTTTGAAAGGCTGCATTTCTTTCTTTTTTTCTCCTTTTTTAGTTGTAATGCGTTTTTGGAGTATAAGGTGAGGATTTCCAGATACCGTTTTTAGCATTTATATATGGATACATGCTGGGGACATCGGCTTAAACTGATGTCTCTAGTAAAAAGGCCCCTTAATTGCGCTGTACTACATTATGCACAAAGGGCAATTGAGGGTTAACATAGCTCCCGGGAGACCGCGGGGTTAATGATGATGGCCTTGTATATATTCCCATAGTCTTACACACATATATGAATGGAAATAATCTCCCCGTCCTTTATTTATGAGGGGGGAGGAGTTTCTATCGCTATTGGGGGATCGAACAGAAGCAGAGAACCGGATGTCTCTGCGTTGGTTCTGTTCGTCCCGCGCACGGCCATATACTAAGACAAATTTATGGCTTTGCCCACATATTTTAACGGACCTATTAGTGGAGTTGTGGGCATTTGCCCTACTCCAATATGGCGTTCGCATACACTAACTGCCTGACACACCGCCCATATTCCCTAGCAAGCCAAATAACAAGAGAAAGGGCAATTGCCCTATTCAAATATGGCGACCGGGAGCTCAGGAAAGGGCGGGATTAGGACGGCACTGTGTACAATAGGCGGTGAGTCAGCACGCCGCCCGTGCCCCAGGAAGAAGTCATTCTGTGACGAAACGACGTAGGGTGAGCGGCGTGCTGACGTCACCTCCATTCCCCGTCCATCCAGGAAGCGACGGGCTGCGAGAGAGAGAGAGCCGGCCGGCTCGTGATTGTTTTTAAACACTGGCCTATTGACTACATGCTTAATGTAAGTGTAATATGGTTTTTATACACAATAAATTTTAAAGCAACAGTATTGCGCTATGGATACTCGTTTGTCTTTCATGTGAACGTTTGTGGAGGAGAGCAAGGACCACCCTGACAGGATTTTCAGGTGTATCCACACACTGTGAGAGATACTTGGAGGAATCTGGATAGAGACCCGGGCAGGGGGATATGCCACAGGCCCTTTTTGATCTCTCTAACACAGGGATCAAAGTAGCTGGTAAGCGGCAGTCTTTTAGTTTGGTGGAGGATCCTTCTTTCCTTTTCAATCACTCCTTTCTGAGGGTGTCGAATATAGGAACATCACGAGGACTTTAATAACAGGATTACAATACCCTGTGTGGACTGTCCTGTACAATAATATATTGTTATTCATTTATGATCTTTCTTTATTATTATGATCTAAAGGTTTCTTTTGCACTGCATTTAAAAGATAATTCATAGAAGTTATTATATGCGTTCTTGTTCACGATTATATGTTCACTAGCACTGCAACTGTGTATAAACTGGGTGGTGTAATCTGAATATCGGCTTTTTGGGCCAATCAGATTGCACCCATACACTGGTATTGGTTCAAGGTAGAACCGAGTTTCACTAAATTTTTTGTCACTATTGGTAATCAATATATGTAAATTTCCTTTTTGGGCCAATCTGACTGCACTCACATACTGGTTACTGGTTCAAGACAGAACCGAGTTCCACTAAATTCTTTGTCACTATTGGTATTCAATATATGTAAATTTCCAGCGCAGCTACTTTTTTTGCAGCAGTAGTGGGAGCCAGGCTCTCAAAGTTCAGGCTGCTCTGGGCGGAGACCACAAGAGATCCCTGGACGGTGGCCACCGTCCGGTTCGGGCACAGATGGTCATTTAGGGGACACCCCCCAGGGGATAATTTTTGCCCGACCAGACTCACATCTTCTCGGGAAAAAAAGACGTTACTAATAAATTACGTCCAGGAACTGCTCCAGAAAAAGGCGGTAGTAGAGGTGCCCCTATCACAAAGAGGTCAGGGGTTTTACTCCCCGTTATTCCTAGTCAGGAAAAAATCAGGGGATGTGCGCCAAAGTCCGGGACCTAAAAAATCTCAATCATTCCATCCGGGTGGAGTCCTTCAAAATGGAGAGTCTGCAGTCGATCCTCCAGGCCATAAACCTGGAGGACTGGATGCTGTCCATAGACCTCCAGGACGCATACCTGCATATTCCCATTCATACCGCATTCCAAAAATGTCTCCGGTTCTCAGTAGATCAACGCCATTTCCAGTTCCGAAGCCTCCCGTTCGGAATCTCTACCGCCCCAGGACATTTACGAAGGTCCTTCTTCCAGTCATCGCATCCTTGAGAGAGAAAGGTCTAAGGGTTCACCACTACCTGGACGACATTCTTCTCCTCTCGAACAGTCAGGAGTCTCTTACTCAGCACTGAGAGATCCTAGTCTCCACGCTGCAGAGACTGGGGTGGCTCATAAACTGGAGGAAGAGCAATGCTCAGCCCACCCAGAGGATGGTCTTCCTGGGAGCCTTACTGGATACAAAATCCCAGCAGTTTTAACCATCTGCCTGCTGGAAATAACTGTATCCTCCATTTCCCGTAAACACCTTACCATAATTGACCCACAAATAAACATATAATAATAATCTACTGTAACTTATTATGAAAAATAAAATAAACAAATTATTAAATGTTAAAAATAGGTAAATATTAAAAAATATATATAAAACCTTAATTTAAAACCAGCACAACATTAGGGAATCCTCAAAATTGACATTAGACGCAGAAATGATGATTATGATCATAGAAAAAAATCTATATGTATATATATATATTTTTTTATCTAAAAAATTCCTCAGTGCTAAATTGCGGAACAAGGAGCGGTTAGGCGCCTAATAATTGCTTTTAAAACATTTTAAATCAAATTCTTTGTTTAAGCCACCGGGGGGCCAAGGAACCCAACTGGTGGATCCACCAGGATTTGAGTTTACTAATTTCCCTTATATAATTGGAACCTCTCCAGTGGTGTTTAAGGGCCTCAATACCCCAAACTTCCAGCTGTACTTTTATTATGAACATCTCTAAAATGTTTAGATAAAAAATGCTTATAGAAACCCTTTTAATATTTCTGACATGTTCTTCCATGCGATCCTTTAGCACTCTTTTTGTTCTGCCAATGTATATAAGGTTGCATGGACATTTAACTGCATAATCAACACCCACCGTGTCGTATGAGATAAAATCCTTGATAGTATATGTAGCACTGACCCCCGAAAGAGGTGCTGGTTTGATTTGGGCCTGCACTCTGCTGATAAACCCTGCTAACTTTTCTCAGCCCCCTTGACACAGCTGTGGTGCAATACAATACAGTACAATATAAGATAATACGATATACCTGTATTGTAACCCTCAGGATCCACTGGCTCCACCTGCTGGGAGAAAACAATACTCCACACAACTGGGTACTTAACCAAAATATATTTTACTGTAGATATATTCAAACAGGTGATTACAGTAATTGTGCTGTCATCCCAACATAGAATAACAGCACAATGTATTTTAATATAACAATTGCAAACAATATAAATACACGGGAGCTCCCCCTACTTTTATAGCTATGAATGAGATCTCACTTAAAGTACTCTGTCTTTGGATCTTCTTGTCTTCGCTAGCTAGGATAATTATTTGTGATTTGTAATCCAAAGGTTAAAGTAAATCAAGTTGAGTTAAAGATGCTCCTGGTATAACTTCAGTAACTATGATACAATGCTTGAGATGCAAAAGCAGATAGGCCTTATGCCTGCCTAGTGTCAGTTGCTATACTCCTCCTCCGTAGGACTATAAATCCCAGAGAGGCCTGTATATAAGTCTGACTGGGTGCAAAGGTTAACAAACTCTGGGCCGCAACCCACTCACCAACTGGATCGGAGTTCTGTATGGTGACTTTGGTCCGATGACTGCAGCTTGCTTCTCTGTCAGCTGGCTCTGTCACTCCGTTCCGCTCTGCTGGGTGAGCCCGGTCCTTTGATGCTCAAACGAGTGTCTCTGGATCTTCCCAATCCAGTCACTGTACCTCTGGCACCGTCAGGTCACTCACAAAACAAGAGGGGTTGCGCTCCGTAATAGCTGTAGGCCGCTTTCTCCGGGAGGCCTCCTCACAGATCCTCACAGGCAGGCCATGCAATCCCAAGAGACCTAAAATGGCCACTCAGGTTGCTGGGGCCTCTGCCCTAAGAGTCCCATTACCATCTTCTGTCTTTGGGGAGACATCAACGTCTGTTTCCGATGCCCTAAGAGGCCACAGCCAACTCATCTCCATTTCTTCATCCTCATCTGTAGAGGGTGCAGGCTGAGATCTGGTTATTGGCCTGCGCACAACAGTGGATGTGGAGGGGAGCTCCTCTTCCAGACTTCTCCTGACT
Source organism: Lithobates sylvaticus (assembly GCA_028564925.1). Classification (NCBI taxonomy): domain Eukaryota; kingdom Metazoa; phylum Chordata; class Amphibia; order Anura; family Ranidae; genus Lithobates; species Lithobates sylvaticus. The sequence goes on along the minus strand of CM053032.1, from coordinate 118,351,697 downwards.
TCTTCTGTGAGGGGTAAGAGGTGATTCCGGTGGCAGGTTTTTTCTGGCCCAATGTTTCCTTCTGGCTTGATTTCATACACTGGGAGCCCTGGGAGCTTCCTACACACAACATATGGCTGTGATCTCCAGCGGTCAGACAACTTATGTTTGCCTGGGATGCCCAGATTCCTCAGTAAGACACGGTCACCTGGTTGAAGATCCTGAACTCTTACTTTTAGATCCTCTTATTTCTATTTCCTCTGGAGTTCGAGGTGGCTTGTGCCTGCTCGTAAGCTATCTTCAAATTCCTCTCCAGTCTATCCACATACCCTCGATGGGAGGTCTCTAATGTGTGGTCCAAGGAGGTCCCAAAGGATAGATCTACTGGTAGTCTGGCTTCACGGCCGAACATTAGTCTGTAAGGCGAGTACCCAGTAGCATAATTTTTGGTACTATTGTAGGCATGAACCAGTGCAGTGATGTGTCTACTCCAATGGGGTTTCTGCTCTGCAGTTAAAGTCCCCAACATGTTCAGGAGAGTCCTGTTGAACCTTTCCGATTGAGGGTCCCCTTGTGGGTGGTAGGGAGTAGTCCTGGACTTTTGTATGCCTAGTAGATCCAATAGTCCTTTTATCAGTGTGCTCTCAAAGTCTCTTCCTTGGTCCGAATGTATCCGTTGAGGCAGACCATAATGGACGAAGATCTTTTCCACGAGAGTCTTTGCTACTGTGGCTGCTTGCTGGTCTATAGTAGGGAATGCTTGGGCATAGTGGGTGAAGTGATCCTACTCAGGTCGGATTCCAAACAGAGAAAGTCTATGCAGACCAGGTCCATTGGCCTTTGGCTCTCTAAGTGGCCCATTGGAGCAGCCCTCTGGGGCAAGGTCTTCCATTGTATGCACCTGAGGCAGGAATGACAATAGCTCTCCACTTCGGTCCTCATGTAAGGCCAGTAGAACCTGTCTCTCACGAGCTGAAGAGTCCTCTCAGCTCCCAAATGACCATGGTGGTCGTGCAGGGCCATCAGCACCCTCTCTGTGCTTTTTCGGCAGAAGCAGTTGCCACTTCTCTTCAGGATCTTCAGAGGGGCCCCTTCGGTAGACCACCCCTTGTTGTAACTGAAACCAATCCCACTCTTTCTGTAGCAGCCGGGCTTCTTTCCGGGGGCTCTTCTGCAGCAGACTAGGCTGTTTGCTCTCCAGCGCCTTCAATACTAGCCCACAAAGTGGGTCTTCCTCCTGATCTCTCCTGAGATCTTTTTTAGATAGCTTGGAAAGACCCTCTTGTACGATCTGGGAGATGTTACAATAACATCTGGGTACTCCCACTGAGGACACCCCCACTTCTTCAGCTCGGGCCCAACCTTTCCCTTGCTGGCCTGTCCCTTTACAGAGAGCTCTTACTCCTTCAAGGGTAAGTTGAGTCCAATCTTCTGATGGATTTTGGGAGTCATGGGGCCTTCTTGACAAGGCGTCCGCATCTCGGTTACCAACCCCTGGTCTGTACTTCAGGCTGAAGGTAAACGCAGAGAGAGCAGCCAACCACCTGTGACTGGTGGTGTCTAGCTTTGCGGTGGTGAGCAAGTATGTGAGAGGGTTGTTGTCCGTCTTGACTACGAACACGGCTCCGTAAAGATAGTCCTTCAACTTGTCTACCACTGCCCACTTCAGAGCCAGGAACTCAAGCTTATGAGTAGGATAGTTTCTTTCTGCAGGGATGAGACTTCTGCTCACATAGGCAATGGGCCTCAGATGTCCGTCGTACTCCTGATAAAGCAATCCTCCTAGCCCGTCTCGGCTGGCATCCACATGTAGCTCGTAAGGCTTGTCAGGGTCTGCATAGGCCAAAACCGGAGCAATGGTAAGACTCCACTTCAATTGCCTGAAGGCTTCCTCACATTGTGGAGTCCACTGGTCCTGGATGGACTCTTTCTTCTTCCCGGGTCCTTCCTTTGGCTCCCCAGCTTCTTCCTGGTTCTTTAGAAGCTCAGTGAGTGGGTGGGCTATTTTGGCAAACCCTTCCATGAACCTCCTGTAGTACGAGCAGAAACCTAGGAATGATCTGAGTTCAGTCACGTTGGTAGGCCTGGGCCAAGAAGTGACAGCTTTCAACTTCTCTGGGTCTGTTGCCACTCCCTCTTCACACACAATTGGGCTGATTTACAAAGCATTTGCACCATGAGTTGTGGTGTACGCTGACGTGCAACAGACGTTTTCGTATTCACAAAGCATTTGCGCCTGTAACCTGGTTTACTGCGCTGGCAAAATCTTAGTAAATGTCAAGCCATGTAGGTTCATTTGCATAAGTTGAACAGGCGTACCTCTCAACTTGACTTTTTTTTTTTTGCGCTGGTTCACTTCTATGGGTTTTTTTAAGGCTATTTGCACACAGGTCATGTTAGCATTAAGAAAATAAAAAAATTAAGAAAAAAAAAATGTGTGGGGGTCCCCTGAAATTCCATACCAGGCCCTTCAGGTCTGGCATGGATTTTAAGGGGAACCCTGCGCCGAAAAAAAACCCAAAAGGCATGGGGTCCCCCTCAAAATCCATACCAGGCCCTTATCTGAGCACGCAACCTGGCAGGCCGCAGGAAAATAGGGGGGACGAGAGAGTGCCCTCCCCCTCCTGAACCGTACCAGGCCACATGGCCTCAACATTGGGAGGATTCTTTGGGGTCCCCCCCAAAGCACCTTGTCCCCATGTTGATGAGGAAAAGGGGTCTGCTGGCAGGATGCTTAACGGAATCTGGAAGCCCCCTTTAACAAGGGGACCCTAGATCCCGGCCTCCCCCCCCCTGTGTGAAATGGTAAGGGGGTACAAAAGTATCTCTACCATTTCACCAAAAAAGTGACAAAATTGTTAAAAATGACAGGAGACGGTCTTTGACAAGTCCTTTATTAAAGTCTTCTTTCATCTTCTTTCTTCTGGTCTTCTTCCTTCTTCCTTTGGTTTCTTCATCTTCTTCCTCCATCTTTTTCTTCCTCCATCTTCTTCTTCCTCCGATCCGCTTCTTCTTGCTCCTGTGTTCTCGTCTGGCATCTTCCTCCACGGCGTCTCTTCTTCGTTCTCGGGCCGCTCTCAAGACCGTCTCCTGTCATTTTTAACACTTTTGTCACTTTTTTGGTGAAATGGTAGGCCCCTTACCATTTTACACGGGGGGCCGGGATCTGGGGGTCCCCTTGTTAAAGGGGGCTTACAGATTCCGATAAGCCCCCCACCCGCAGACCCCCACAACCAATGGCCAGGGTTGTGGGGAAGAGGCCCTTGTCCTCATCAACATGGGGACAAGGTGCTTTGGGGGGGGGACCCCAAAGCATCCTCTCAATGTTGAGGGCATGTGGCCTGGTACGGTTCAGGAAGGGGTGTGCTCTCTCGTCCCCCCCTCTTTTCCTGCGGCCTGCCAGATTGCATGCTCAGATAAGGGCCTGGTATGGATTTTGAGGGGGACCCCCACGCCATTTATTTTTTTGGCGTGGGGCTCCCCTTAAAATCCCCAAATTCTCTTAGAGGGGAACCCATGCCGTTTTTTTTTTTTAAATTAAAGTCGCCTGGCCTGGGGGCGACTTAAAGTCGTGTTGTAAGTCGCCCCAAGTCGTGTTGTAAGTCGCCCCAAGTCATGTTGTAAAGTCACCCCAAGTCGCGCTGGAAGTCGTGTTGCCCCTGTGTGAATGGACTGTTAATGATAACGGTGTGTGCTATTATCAATGGCATATTATTATCGCGGTGCGCGGCATATTATGTGTTGCGTTTATTCGTGCGCCGGTTCATACGCTCAATTAATAATTTATCTGGCGCACCAATTAAGGTCTGAACCGGTGCAGTGCATTCATCTTAGTAAATCAGCCCCAATGTGTCCTAGGTAATTCACTGAGGGCTGGTAGAATTGGCATTTCTCCATGGAAAGCTTCAGGCATTCATCGTGATGTCTCTTCAGGACCTTCTCCAGGCGTTCTTTGTGCTCTTCCAACATTCTCCCAAACACTATGACGTCATCCAGGTAGACCAGTACTTCAATCAGGTTCATGTCGCCCACTGTCTTTTCCATCAATCTCTAGAAGGTTGCTGGAGCTCCAGACAGACCTTGCGGCATTAGATTAAACTTGAAAAAACCCACAGGAGTGATAAAAGTGTTTTTCTCTCTATCTTCAGGGCACATGGGGATCTGATAGTACCCACTCTTTAAATCCAGCACACTGAACCACTTCACGCCCGACAGGCTGTGTAAGGCATCCTCTATCCGAGGTGTGGTGTACTGGTCAGGAATGGCCCTCCGATTGAGGGTCCTATAGTCGATGCATAGTCATAGGGACCCATTTTTCTTTCTTACCACCACTTTTGGAGAGGCGTAAGGACTCCGAGACTCTGTTGATGCCCGTCCTTTTGAGTTCAGCCAGCTGTTCCCTTAAGTCTTCAAGGTCCCCCAGTGGGATTCGCCTGAATCTCCCCCAAAAGCGCTTGTCTTCCGCCAGCCAAATTCAGTGGGTTGCACTCTTAGCCAGCCCCACGTCAAACTCACTTTTAGAGAAAGCTGTCCTCCACCTAAGAAGTTGGGCTTTAGCTCTCTCCATCCAGGCAGGAGTAAGAGGTGTGTTTTTTAGGCAGAATTCTTCCTGGGGAATCTCTCCGGCATGTTCTCCCATTAAATCACACGCCAAGACTTGGGTAGCTGGGCTGACCTGTCCTAGCAGTGTTCTGGCTGGCACCCTCACTGGCACAGCTGCTGTGTTGCGAACTGAAATTTTGCCTTTTTTCCTCTTCAACGCCTTGGTTGGAAATACTTCAGGGATAAGTTCCAGCCCTTTATATTCTTCTTGGCTTGAAGTCTCAAGGACAATGAAGGGGCCCGGTTTTTTCCAGCTCAACTTGGAGGCCCTCAGGCAGAGTACTTCACCCAGCTGGACCAGTCTCTCTCTCCTGTCCAGAAGCCAGATCTTTCCCACTCCCTCTTGCGGGGCCTTCTCTTCTTGTCTAAGATCTCGGTATACCTGGGCAAACATGGGGTGTATTTTTGTGGGGAGGGTTCTTTTCTGCAGCACAAGTGGTGTACGTAATCTTCTCACCAAGTCGGTGTTTGTCCCAATGATGAGGGAGCTTTTGTCAGCCCCTGTGGGACAAGGGCACACCACGGCCAAGGTGTCAAATGTCTCAGCCTTTCCTGCTGTACTTGGGTCAAAAGTGAGTTTGACCGCCAGGTAACCATCATATGGGAAGTTCCGGGTACCTAACCCCCATATCTCTAGTTCCTCCAGTTTCTGTAATGGCAGGTGCTTGAGATGTTTGTCGTAGAAGTCCCTGTAGAGCAATGTCACTTGAGCTCCAGTGTCCAGCTGGGCTTTTGTATAAATCCCCTCTACTTGGATAGGGACAATTGGAGAGGGTCCCACTAGCTTGGAAAGAAACCCACTGGAAGTGGTACTTTTGGCCTGCTTGGTGGCTTGTACCTTGACACTTGGCTTTGGGAGCCTCTCCCTCTTCCATCTTGGCTTGGCGGCAGTCCCAGGGGTCTGGTGCATATGGGTTGGGGTGGAGTTAGCTATGGCAACCGGGCCCGCTGAAGTTTTCTGCTGACTGTTGGGATTTTGTCTAGGTTATTGAGCTTGGGCACACTCGCCTGAGATGTCCTACCCCTCCACATTTGAAACAGACCCTCTGTAATTGTTTCACAGGGAGGTTAGTGGTAGGGGTCTCCGGATCCTTGGGTGGCGAGACTTCTTCTGTCTGGGGTTTCACCAGCCTTGTCATCAACATAGTCATCATATCCAGTATTTCTTTCTGTGTCTGGAACAGCTTCTCCAGTCCAAGCTGACTTGTGGATAGATAGTGAGTAGGTGATAGCAATGGTCCCTGTTCAATACTCGCTGTCAGGACACTGAGTTCTCGAGTGCTTGAGGGGACATCTATCTGTTGTACTTTGGCACTTGTGGTGCTGGGAGGTTGAAGTTTCCCTGTTTCTGGTCTTTCTCGATCTCCATCTTGTCTTCCTCATTAACTTTCTCAATGAGTACCTCATCTGGAGTTGAGGGATCTTCTAGGTGCTGTTTCAAATGTAGCTTGATATAATCACTCCTCAGCCCCGTAGTCACGGACCTCCGGAATTTTTTCTGAACCAGTTCGGCTCTCCAGTACCTTCCTCCCTTGATACAGGCAGCAGGTGGTCCTTGAGCTCAATGGCTCAGAATAGAACGTTCTGGGGTGTCTCTCGACTATTCTGTGTCATATTTATCAGCTGATGGAATAGTTCAGAGGCATCTTCCTCCTCATAATAACTTTTTAGTATTCTCTTGAGCTGGGTCAGGGTCAATCCACTTTTCCTCTCCAACATGCACCTGACACTTAAGCCTGGGCTAATGCCATGGATTACAGCCTCTCTGATTTCGGACTCCAAATATCCTTTCTGTAGCCCCAACTCAATTTGATGCAGGAGGTTTGTGTAGGACAGCTTATCTTTCTGCCCTCTCTCTCCTATCTGGCCATCAATACGGAAATTCTTCCGGATGGTCACTTCCTGCAGGCGGCCATGAGTGTGTTTCTTCAGTACTGACCCAGGTTTGGGCGTTATCTGGCCATCTTTCTGATCTCCGCATGTGACATGTAACCCATTAATGCGTTCAGGTATCATGCTGGAGGTCTCCTGAAACCTCTCCTGTATGTCACGGTATTGCCGTTTCAAGTCAGCCAGCTGTTGCTCTGACTGTGATTTTGCAGCAGTCCCTACGTTTGACTTGTTGGGATGTGTCAGGTGGAACTTGGTCCTTTCGGACAATTTTACACAGGCACCTTGAAAGTTTTCAGGGACACCCTGCCTCGTCTCTAGTAGGGCGTAAGTGCAATCAGTCCCATAGTCTGGTCTCACTGCGACCACATAAGCCTTTCTGGGGACAATGCTTGTACAATTTCTTTAATTTGTTTCTCTCCCCAGTCTTCTCCTGGGAGTTCAATGGCCATCCTCGCTTCTGAGTGTGTGCGCTCAGCTTCGCACCATTGGACCACTTTGATGGGGTCCATAGTGGCACCAAGGGGGCGAGCTTGCTTGCAGAGTGACAGAATCCCGGACGAGCCCCCACGTGTAGCACTGACCCCTGAAGGAGATGCTGATTTGATTCGGACCAGCACTCTGCTGATAAACCCCACTAACTTTTCTCAGTCCCCTTGACACAGCTGTGGTGCAATACAATACAGTACAATATAAGATAATACAATATACCTGTATTGTAACCCTCAGGATCCACTGGCTCCACCTGCTGGGAGAAAACAATACTCCACACAACTGGGTACTCTGGGACGGCAGAATGGATTTTATTATAACAATTGCAAACAATATAAATACACGGGAGCTCCCCGTACTTTTATAGCTAGGCGTGAGAGATAACTTAACCGTCTTTGGATCTTCTTGTCTTCGCTAGCTAGGATAATTCTTTGTGATTTGTAATCCAAAGGTTAAAGTAAATCAAGTTGAGTTAAAGATGCTCCTGGTATAACTTCAGTAACTATGATACAATGCTTGAGATGCAAAAGCAGATAGGCCTTATGCCTGCCTAGTGTCAGTTGCTATACTCCTCCTCCATAGGACTATAAATCACAGTGAGGCCTGTATATAAGTCTGACTAGGTGCAAAGGTTAACAAACTCTGGGCCGCAACCCGCTCACCAACTGGATCGGAGTTCTGTATGGTGACTTTGGTCCGATGACTGCAGCTTGCTTCTCCGTTAGCTGGCTCCGTCACTCCATTCCGCTCCGCTGGTTGAGCCTGGTCCTTTGATGCTCAAACGAGTGTCTCTGGATCTTTCCAATCCGGTCACTGTACCTCTGGCACCGTCAGGTCACTCACAAAACGAGCAGGGTTGCGCTCCGCAATAGCTGTAGGCCGCTTCCTCTGGGAGGCCTCCTCACAGACACTCACAGGCAGGCCATGCGATCCCAAGACACCTAAAATGGCTGCTCAGGTTCCTTTTATGTCCTACCCAGCATGCACTGTACGAGAGGGTGTTCCTGGGTAGGTCACCAAGCATCCTGGGTAAAAAGGTCAACCTTCTGATGTAAATAACAGTCACTTCCTGTATTTAGTCTTTGTGTTTTAAAAGCAATAGTCATTTAAATTTACTATCAGTATTTGACTGCTAGATGGCGCCAAATACTAAGCCATAGAAATGTCCATAGACTTTTGATTATAACATGCAAACACACATTAATAAGCAAGAATGTCAGCGCTACATAAATATCTGTTGGGACTGGGGGTGAGAGAAGGTATTTACTTTTCTGACATTATTTGGAACTCTTATGCAGCTATAACATCGCCCACAGCTATGAATGCCCTTAATATCCCAGAACATCTTAGGTTTGGGCGGGGGTGGTTCCACAACATTATGTACCAATTTATCTCTTAGATTCGGTGCCTGTCTATATACAATCCTTGGTCTATCTGGTAAGCTTCCTTTGAGGAGCACATCCTGCTTCAAAACACTCCAGTATTTCTGGATGATTTTTTCCACCTCTTTATTCTGTAAATTAAAATCTAGAACTATACATGTACCCATATCATTGTTTGTATCCCTATTAGTGGTTTTATTTTCCATTTTTTATTAATAAACTTTCCCTATCCATATTCCGAATTGTATTCTTCTCTGTTTCCAAGAAAGAGTTATGGTACCCTTTATCTTTGAACATCTTGCTCAACATCTCTGATTGCAGCTCAAAGTCGCTATCCTGTGTACAATTTTTTCATATTCTCATGTATTGCCCTCTGGGGATGTTATCTATACATGGTCTGTGGTGGCAGCTTGAAGTGGGAATATACAAATTACGGTCTGTCGATTTAAGGTAGGTTTTTGTTTCTATGCCCTGTGTAGTGTTTTGCGAATTTCCAAATCCCAAAAATTTACCATTACCTTGCTTATATTCCATGTTAGGACAATATTTTGGTCGTTCTCATTCATGGACCGGACCTGGTCTTCCAGGGTTTGCATGTTCTCATTCCATATAATTAGTAGATCATCTATAAATGGCCACAGATCTAGAACAACTACCAATTAAAAAAAGGATTTTGGAACATAGGACCACCTACCAAATATTAAAATCCGATCCCTCCAAGCAATTCAATTTGGAACTGCAATCCATTATACAATATGGTGCAGAAAGGGAACATTTAAATAAACATGAATAAACATACCTAGTACCCACAGTCAGCAGAATCACAGTAATTTATTATATACCGAAAGTACATAAAGATAGGATTAACCCTCCGGGGAGACCAATAGTGAGTGAGATTGAATCATTAACATCCAGACTGGGTGACTACATTGACATCTATCTTCAACCTCTGGTTAGGAATACTCAAGCTTTCCTTAAAGATACTAAGCATACCCTACAATTATTGAAAGAATGCAGAGAAAATTATAGTTTGGTGATGGCTACGGGTGATATGGCATCACTTTACACCAACATTGATCATCGTGGAGCCATGAGGGTGGTGAAGTGGGCTCCAAAAAATAGCAGTGATATTGAAAGAAATCAATAGCTTTCAATGATATTGAAAGAAATCTATTTTGCTTATAGCATAATTTCTTTTGGTACGAGAATACGTTTTATTTACAAATTAAAGGAGTCGCTATGGGCGCTAAGTTTGCCCCGAGAGTTGCAAATTTTTATACATGGCCAAATGGGAAGCCAAGGGAGTCCTATACAACAGGGACCCAAGGATTATACTCTACCGGTGATTTATAGATGATCTACTAATTATATGGAATGGGAACATGCAAACCCTGGAAGACCAGCTTCGGTCCATGAATGATAATGACCAAAATATTGTCCTAACATGGAATATAAGCAAGGAAATGGTAAATTTTGGGGATTTGGAGATTCGCAACACTACACAGGGCATAGAAATGAAAACCTACTTTAACCGCGTCATATGATGGCCAGGCGGCGCGTCTCTCGTTCTGGGAGGGGGTCATATGACGCCCCTCCATTTAAACAGGGAATGCGCGCGATCGTGTGCACACATCCATGTTCCTTCGATGGTGGTGTGTCACGGAGACACCACTCACCACCGAGGGGGGTGAACAGCCATTGGTCATGGCTGTTTACCACGTGATCGGCTGAGATGAAATCATGGCTGATCACAGATGGTTCCGCCCCACTGTGCATGGCGCATGCTGCGCGTGCATGTCGGTGGTGGCGTGTTCCCGGGAACACTGCTTGTGAGTACCCGAGTACCTGAGTACCTGTCACAGTCCATATGAGTACCTGAGTACCTGTCACAGTCCATATGAGTATCTGAGTACCTGTCACAGTCCATCTGAGTACCCGAGTACTACTTGCTACTTACTGAATACTTTGGAATGCCTGCTTTCTAAAAAAGGGATAATTTGGGGGGTATTTGTACTTTCCTGACTTGTTAGTGTCTCAAGAAATGAGATTCACCTGATGTACTGAAGGCCTGATCAGATGTGATCAATTTTCAGAGATTGGCACCATAGTTTGTAGACTCTATAACTTTCACAAAGACCAAATAATATACACTAATTTGGGTTATTTTTACCAAAGATATGTAGCAGTATAAACTTTGGCCAAAATTTATGAATAAAAATTACTAATTAGCAAAATTTTATGACAGAAACAAAGAAAACGGCTTTTTTTCACAAATTTTTTTTTTTTTATTATTTATAGCACAAAAAATAAAATAAAACACTAGTGAATAAATACCACCAAAATAAATCTCTATTTGTGTGAAAAAAAGGACGCGAGTTTCATATGGGTACAGTGTTGCATGACTGAGTAATTGTCATTCAAACTGTGACAGCGCTGAAAGCTGAAAATTGGTCTGGGCAGGAAGGGGGTGAAAGTGCACTGTATTGAGGTGGTTAAAGCAATGGACCGTAACTCGTATATTCCCACTTCGACCTGCCACCACAGACCATGGATAAATAACATCCCCAGAGGGCAATACACGAGAATAAGAAAAAAATGCACACAGGATAGCAACTTTGAGCTGCAATCAGAGATGTTGAGAAAGATGTTCAAAGATAAAAGGGTACCATAACTCTTTCTTGGAAACAGAGAAGAATAAAATTAGGGATGGAGCGCATGCGCGGCATGGAATGGAGCAGCAGCTTCTGAAGAGAGCTCCTCTCCTCACAGGGCTAAAAGCCACAAAAACGGGGCAATTATAGCAAGAAAACTACCTCTTTTTCAACACCCCCGCACATAAGAACCTGTGCATGCTGTCTACTAAGAAGAAGGGAAGGAGGAGCAGCCAAAACCAGAGAAATCTCACTTATTACTGCCTCAGGTCACAGGAGCACAGCAGGATGTCTAAAAATTGCGCCAGCACAATGCCCTCTTCTTCCACCTTCTCTGCTCTACCACATCCTCAACCACCACTGGAATCGGGTTCAGCAGAAAACAGTGAGTACCCCCCACTGACTAAGGCAGATCTAGATGTCAGTCTGGAAGCCATGTGCTCCAAACTTTTAAATAAGTTCCAGGCAGAGATTCAGAAATCCACAGACACGCTGTCTCAGGAAATTGCTGCTCTAGGGACAAGAACTGACCTGCTAGAAAACAAGCATGATGAACTGTCCATTGCATTTAATGATTTGTCCAGGGAACATGAGTCACTCTCATCAGCTTTCACACAATTGCAGGAGCATGTAGAGGATTTGGACAATAGAAACAGGAGGTCTAACCTCATGATCAGAGGAGTTCCAGAAACCATTACTGATCTAACATCATATGCAAACAAGCTGTTTCAATCTCTACTACCAGAAGAGAACGCTCAGGCATTTATCTGTGACCGCATTCACAGAGCATTAAGAGCTAAACCTCCCCCTGATAAACCCCCCAGAGACATAGTGCTGTGCATGAAAGATTTCCTGGTAAAGGAGGACATCATGAGAGCAGCCAGGGGTCTGAGAAATATTGTTTTGGATGGAGTGAAGCTACAGATATATCCAGACATCTCCCAAGCAACACTGGACAGACGCAGAAAAATGAAGGAGGTTACAACAGTGCTTTCCACAGCAAGGATCAGATATAGATGGGGCTTTCCTTTCAAACTGATTGTACCCCATAATGGCACTACCTACATTGCCACCACAATCCCTGAAGGTCAAGACATCCTAGTCAAGCTGGGTCTATTGGATGCAGGCAACCTCCCAGGCACCCCATCCTCATCTCGCCCTGCTCCTATATGGAACACCCCAGCATCACGTTCAGACAGGCGCAGATTCAGATTTTTTTTTCTTTCTCCTATCATCATTCCATAGCAGTAAGCACATGCTTTCTTAGCATGAAAATCTCTATATGCTAAATATTTCAGTTGGCATTGGAACATAATCATTTATGGTGCAACACTGCCATCTACTGTCATAATTTAGTACTGCAACCTTGAGGACTTTATTTTTTATTTAATTTTTTACCAATACTGACCACCACTATCCTCATCGCTGAAACATTACTGTTTTATTATAACAATGTCTTTAAAATGGTTTGTTAGATATAAATATGCAATAAGTTTGTTTAGAAGAGGAGGAAGAGGCTGGCAATATATTTGAGTTATAGTATACTCTAACACCTTTCTACCTTCAGCCTCACACTCCTACTGATTACCACAAACCATTCTGTGGGTTTTTTTTTCTCTTTTGTTTGTTCAGTTAGTTTATTTTTTATTAATAATTTAGGTCACTAATTCACTCATGTCCATACACTAAATTCTAAATTTATATTCTAAATGAATCGGCTCCCAGGGTGTGGAGACAGTCTATTTAATACATATCATTTATACACCATCTATCCCAGATAGATTCTCAAGATTCTACCCTGAATACATACCCTATGGGCTATTTACAGACGCCCACGTTTTTACACTATAACATACTTGTTTCATCTGTTTTCGGTTTCACCCCTATTGACTCAATACTCCAAAGTGAGGTTTATTCTAGTTATATCTGACACAGGTATTTGTTTAAAGATTCGCCATGATTTTTCCCCACTCAGAGCGATCCCTCTCCCCAGAGGGAGGGCTCATTTACAACTGAAATGCAAATTCATTTATTTTTTCATAAATCTGGTTATATCACTTTTTCATAAAAACTTAATTCGCATTTGTAAGTTGACAAAACTGAGTTTTGGACCGATAGGTCTCAGTTTACTTCGCAGTCGATTTCTTTCCAACCCCAAATGTTTTTTTCATCTTTGCATGGGTTTTATTTTATGCAAAGTTTCAGTTAATTCATTCAGAATAAGTTTATTCAAATATGGTACAATTTTATTATTAAGCAACAAACCAGACACAACAAAATTCGAGTCATGCTTGCACAGGGTTCCGTACATCCTACACCCCTTAAACAGGCTTATAACATATGTATTTTTATTCTTCCTCCACTTTAAAGGATCACAGGTAACACCCATCCTGTTGCTACCCCAAAAATATACAGCCACACCATGACGAGTACAATAATATCACATAATGTACAGGGATTCAATTCCCCAAATAAAAGGAAGAAGGCCTTTTTACAATATAAAAAATTAAACGCGAAAATAGTAATGTTACAGGAAACACATTTTATGACAGATGTGCATCCTACATTTTTCCATAAAACATTCAACCAACCATTTTACACCACTTCCACCACTAAAACTAAAGGAGTAGTGATATTCTTTCATCACTCTTTCCCCATAGAGGTTCAGCAAGTCTATAAAGTTTAAGAAAGCAGATTCATTATTATTAAAGGCACACTTGCTGGTAGAAACATCACATTTGCAAACGTATATGCCCCTAATGACACGCAAACCACATTTTTCACACAATTCTTCAACAAATTACAACAATATCACTCCTCTCACATAATTGTAGGAGAAGACTAACTCAGTACCTCAACCGTGCCTATATAGAAGCAAACAAAATCAGAACTCCAAAACATTCTCTAAAACAACCACCACACATATAAATTACTTACAATTGATAGACTCATGGAGGGCTTTAAATATAGGAGCTAGAGACTACACATTTTTCTCACACCCACATGCCTCATACTCACGTATAGACCATATTTTTTGCACCCCTATTATTCTAGCTAATGCCTTAAACGCAGCAATACACCCCTGCTCTTGGTCAGAGCATCATATGGTAACCCTAAGTACTAAATTTATTGGCCTGATCTCCACCCCTTACTCATGGAGACTAAACAAATCTATAATATCTGACCCCATTCATCAACAAGAGATAGCATCAGAAATCAAAGAATACTTTACTACTAATGTTACTCCGGATATCTCCTCTTCCACATTATGGATGGCTCATAAAGCCGTAGTAAGGGGCCACCTCATCAAAAGGGCAGCACAATGTAACAAAATTAAATGGGAAAAAATCCACACCCTCACTAAAGACCTCCATAATCTATACAAAGACCACAAACACACACATGACCTGGCCATCTTTAAGTTGATCACAATTAAACGTAACGAGTTAGACTCTCTCCTAACATTTAGAGCAGAAAAAGCACTCCGCTGGTCGAAAGCAAAATTCTTCCTGTCCAGTAACTCCTATTCTACGATGTTTGCTCGTAAACTTAACCAATCAATAAAACCTACCCACATATATAAACTTTAGAATAGCACAAATCAACTGGTCCCACACCCACAGGAGATACTTTCAATATTCAAAAGTTTCTACTCTGACCTTCTCTCAACACCAAACACATCAATCCCTCCCTCATCACTTTCTTGGTTGAATAACCTCCCTTTTCCAAAACTAAACCAAACATGTACAAACAAAGGATGCCCTGAATTCACCATGCTCAGAAGAAGAACTAGCTCAAAGAATTAAATCACTCAAAAAAAAAAAAAAAAAAAACTCAGCACCAGGCCCAGATGGTTTTTAATCCCTATACTATAAACAATATCACCAACTCCTAATCCCCCACTTGGTAAAATTATAGAATAATGTTCTAAAAGGTGAACAATTCCCAGAGGAAATGTTACTAGCTAACATGTCTCTTATCCCAAAACCAAACAAAGATCACACATTACCCCAAAATTATAGGCCAATTTCGGTTATAAATAACGATCTTAAAATTTTCAGTAGACTCCTAGCTAATAGACTTGCCACAATTATTCCCACACTCATCTCCCCATTCCAATCCGGATTCTAATGTTGAGCCTAGACATTAACAAGGCATTTGATAGTGTCTCTTGGAAATTTTTAGATTTAATACTCCAGAGATATGGCTTTGAAGGAGATTTTGTACATGCTTTTCATGCACTCTATCATAATCCCTCCACCAGAATAAGGCTACCAGGCTGCAATTCAGATTTTTTCAGCATAGGCAGAGGTACACGACAGGGATGCCCTCTCTCTCCACTGCTATTCGCACTAGCGATTGAACCACTAGCTACAGCAATACTACTTTATACAGACATCAAAGGTTATACAACAAATAACAATACATACAAGCTAAGCATGTACGCAGACGATATGTTACTATTCCTATCCCATCCTAACACTGCACTACCTAATCTTTTACACACCCTCAATATCTTTTCATCCCTATCGGGCTTAACGGTCAATGTATCCAAATCAATAGGCATGCCAATCAATATTCCACCCTAGAGTCTCTACGCTCCTCTTTTTTTCCTCAATTTTTTCTATGCATTAGAGTCCCTCCCATACTTAGGCATTCACCTCACCCCCCATCTTCAATGATCTTGCTGCCAAGAACTATATACCATTGATGCATAAATTAAGAGCAACACTAAAAATGTGGAAATCCTATAAAATATCATTTTTGGGCAGGATTACAGCAATAAAAATGACGTTACTCCCTAAGATTTTGTACCTATTCAGGGCCCTCCCCATCAGACTAAATAAAGCGCTGATTACAAAATTCCAATCTGATGTTAATAGATTTATATGGTCAGACTCCCACCCACGACTTTTAAGACTAATTCTATATAGATCCCAAAGATATGGAGGCCTAAGCCTCCCAGATTTTTGGTTATACTATCTATCCGCTAGATGGACCCAAATGGCACAGTGGCATATCCCCAACCCAAAAGTTCCATGGGTTGAATTTGAAAAAACTCCAATTGCCATTCTCAATCTCAGGTTTACTGTGGGGAAACAAAATCTCAAACCATGCCATAGACTCTTTAAATCAAATAGTCTCACAGTCATACCAATTATGGAAACTGTATAACCAAAAATGTAATCTTACATCCAAAACTCCTCCACACGCATCCTTTATAGGTGACCCAAAATTCCATAGTACTGCACAAGACCCTCCTGACCTTACTTGGTGGATTAATAATAATCTTACGTCCCTTTTCAACTTTATAAAAGGCACAAATTTCATTTCTTTCTCCTCCCTACCCACTAAACACTAAATCCCCGACACAGAACACAACAAATATATCCAGATCAAACTATTTTTCAATACATATTTTCAAACCACTAATATACAACCCCTCCTTTTATGAAAACCTTTGCCTAAAGTCACCTAGAAAACAAAGTTTTATCTCTGAGGTATACTCCAATTTAATCAACAACACAGACACAAACAAACTTCCATAATTGATTAAATGGGAACAGGAGGCAAACTTCACATACTCTGCTGTTAGTTGGGATAATTGTATAAACAATTTGCACAAATGCACTAAATCCATTGCCATTAAAGAGACCGATCTAAAGCTATTTATAAGATGGTACTATACCCCAATTAAACTCCACACAATTTTCCCTACCTCCTCCCCATTATGCTTTAGAGATTGCAACTCCACTGGATCATTCTTACACATCTTTTGGAATTGCGAAAAATCACTTACATCTGGAATCAATTAGAAAAATGTACCTCTAAAATATCAGAGAAAAATATTACGTTAACCTTACACAACTGCCTTCTCTTCTCCCCCATTGTGGGTCTCTCTACCCACAATGTGAGGCTTATACACACTATATGTGTAGCAATCCACTGGCTTATTGCATTTCACTGGAAATCACCAACTGTCCCACTAGCACACCTCAAAACGAGAATTAGTAACATAAACTTGATGGAAAAAATTTATCATAATGTTCAAAACACAAACCATATATATAAGAAAAAAATGGGATTCCTGGTTCGAACATAACAACAAATTCTTTAACCCAGAATAATATACCCTTCCATTACCAGTATATTAAGGATGTGTATAAATCTCTATTACAAAGACCATAATGTCTGCCTTTATTTTTTCTGTATAACAAAATCTACTACTACTACATCATATGTATGTTATATTGTCTATATTTATATCTGACACTCTAATTCTTATATTACTTATGCCATGTCGGTTTTGTACCAAATAAAAAAGTTTGTAAACCAAAAAAAAAAAAGAATAAAATTAGGAATATGGATAGGGAAAGTTTATTAGAAAATAAAACCACTATATGGGATAGGGATATAATAGGGATACTAACAATGATATGGGTACATGCATAGTTCTAGATTTTAATTTACAGAATAAAGAGATGGAAAAAATCATCCAGAAATACTGGAGTGTTTTGAAGCAGGATGTGCTCCTCAAAGGAAGCTTACCAGATAGACTAAGGACGGGCACCGAATCTAAGGCCTCATACACACAGATGTTTTAACAGCGGCTTTTTTGAGCTTTTTTTGCTGCTTAAGAACGCCACTCCATGTTTTTCAATAGGCTCATACACACCATGGTGTTTTTGAGGTGTAACAGGCATGGCCGTTTTTAAGCTCCAAAAAAAAAACAAGGACCAGCGCCTTCGGAGGCTCCAGCGCTAGAGCTCAAAAACGCGCATTAGCGATATACCGACATTTTTTAGCGTCAGCGTTTTTAAGCTGTAAAAATGTTTATGTGGGTAATTTGAGAGTGAAAAATAGCAGAGGGATGTTTTCTTTTAAAAAACGCACCTTAGCGTTAACGCTTAAAAACGACATTAAACGTGCATTGACGCCAAATCAAAATGCTAATAAAATTGCGTTTTTAACGCTGCTTTTTTTCCAGGTGTTGTTACTAGCTTTACAGCCCATTTTTTAAAATGTCCGTGTGTATGAGGACTAAGGGATAAATTGGTACATAATGTTGTGGAACCACCCCCGCCCAAACCTAAGATGTTCTGGGATATTAAGGGCTTTCATAGCTGTGGGCGATGTTATAGCTGCATATAATATTTTCCAAATAATGTCAGAAAAGTAAATACCTTCTCTCACCGCCAGTCCAAACAGATATATACTATCAAGGATTTTATCTCATGCGACACAGTGGGTGTAGTTTAAGCAGTTAAATGTCCATGCAACCTTATATACATTGGTAGAACAAAAAGAGCGCTAAAGGATCGCATGGAAGAACATGTCAGAAATATTAAAAAGGGTTTCGATAAGCATTTTTTATCTATACATTTTAGAGATGTTCATAATAAAAGTACAGCTGGTATGGAATGTTGGGGTATTGAGGCCCCTAAACACCACTGGAGAGGTTCCAATTATATAAGGGAAATTAGTAAAAGCGAATCCTGGTTGATCCACCAGTTGGGTTCCTTGGCCCCCGGTGGCTTAAACAAAGAATTTGATTTAAAATGTTTTCTAAGCAATTATTAGGTGCCTAATTGCTCCTTGTTCCGCATTTTAGCACTGAGGAATTTTTTAGATAAAAAAATATATATATACATATATATTTTTTCTATGATCATAATCATCAATGTAAATTCTGAGGATTCCCTAATGTTGTGCTGGTTTTAAATTAAGGTTTTATATATATTTTTTAATATTTACCTATTTTTAACATTTAATAATTTTTTTATATATTTTATTTTTTATAATAAGTTACAGTAGATTATTATTATATGTTTATTTGTGGGTCAATTATGGTAAGGTGTTTACGGGAAATGGAGTGTAGCGCCGACAATTTTCTAAAGTGTGCGCTATATATGTAAATTTAGTTTTCCAGAATTGTAACAGAGTTCTGGAGGTTAATTGTACAGGTTTTTTTTTACTTTGGCATCAGTTTGGCTGGGCTGTACTGGAGTTCTGCCTGGTCATAGGTGCAGTGAGGCACCTGTAACAGGCTGAGAACCAAGCCTGGTTGGACATGTTAGGTACCAATCTTTCTCTGAGCCAATCAGTGGGCGCGTCTGGCCTCGCTGTGTAGTCTGGGAAGGCGTCTTTAAGATGCTGAAGTCACGCGTTCAAGGTTCGGCTGCTGCTTTGATTCCTGGCTCTGGTCCGGTCCAACCCCCGTGAGGGATCCCGGACCAAGAAGTGTCTGCCATCCCCGTAAGCATGGTCACCCTGACCAGCCCCGGAGGCCCTCGTGGTCTGGGGTGGGGTTCCGTCCTTTCCCGAGCCTCGGAACTGGCTAGTTCGAGGCCCAGTAACTGAAGGAGGATTTGGAGGTGTCCCGGTGTGCTCTCGGCATTGGAGAGACAGGGCAACTCATACAAGTGACCAGGGGAGGACTCTTCAGAGGAGGGCCAAGAAGCTGGCTGGGAGCTGAAGTTGTGTGGACACTAGAGAATCCACACTTCTCACAGTATTGCCAAGAAGGCTGAAAGATCCAGGTACTGTGGGAAAGGTTCCTAACTTATCTTCAGTTACAATCTAGTCTGTGGCAGAGACTTTGCAAATTTTCCGGATCTCATGTTGGCTGCTAAATCTATGGTTAGAGGTTTATCCAGCAGTGAAGTGCCCAGTTGCGAGTGGCTACTCTCTGGGCTATCCAAGAGACATTCAATTGATGTCAGCAGTTCTAAGTTTTATCACCTGTGCCCTCTATTCCCAATTAAGACTGTGTTATAGTTGGATGTTACCCCTGCAAAATAAAAATCCTCAAAAGGACTTTCAGCATCTTAAGTTACTGGGTACTAACCCAGGGAACCTCTAGACAACGAACGATGAGCTACGAGGAGGTAATTGGTAAGCCCAGAAAATTCAAGGTCGCCCCAAGGGGTTATGGCCGCTACACGTGTGGGCTCGCAGTCCGGGATTTACCGTTGCCTCACAACTTTAATGGAATAGAGGGTGAAGTGTTTTTGAACTGCGTCATCAGCGCCATCTTTACTCAGGCAGAGACTTTCACTGAGGTGGGTAAGCGTGGTAGGAGCCCTTGCCGAAAAGCCTGCGAAGTTACGCAGCCCAAGCAACCAGTGGGAGGAGTCTGTGCTGTTCTTTTCCTGCATGAGGCACCGCGTGAGAGTGTGTTGCGGAAGGAGAAGAAGCTGGTTCAGTTTTTTTACAGTGTCGGAGAAAAGTCAAATTTCCCAGAGAATGTACCGTGTACAGGTGTGCAGTCTGTACCAGGACCCAGGATGCCTACTGCGAGGGGTCTGACAGGCATACAGATACCCGGTACCGTGCTTACAGACACGGGCATTCGCCTGCTGCCGCAGGGGCGGTTTGTGCTATACACTGCAGGAGACATTGAGGCCCTCGGCATTCTATGTGGGAAATGTGACGGCCTGATTGCCAGTCCCCGGCCGTTTGCAAGGTGTAGAAGATGTGGAGAGTACGTCTCCAAAGTGGAGCAGCCCACCGAATTACCTCGGGCTTTCCACATGGATTGGGCCACACGTGTAGCTACCGAGAAATACATTGCCTATGTTCCGGTCAAGGGGACCGATGTCCTGGCCTCATCTACAGTTGTTGGTGCCCTAAACAAGGACATTGCTGCTGCACGGGTCTGAGAGTCAACCCCTGAGGTGATGGACACGGCCTCATCCACCACTACTGCCACTGTCATGCCTGCCCTGGAGGAAGTAGAGCCTGTGAGACCTCCAGCCAGCCACAAGAAAGGTCCACAACCCTCACCTGTGACAGCCCATCGAACGAAGGCCATTGCTTTAGAGAGGCCAACGCAGCTTACCGGCGAGAGTACCGAGGGAACCGTGAGTACCAAAAGAGAAAAAAGATTTATACTGCGGGACTCTGACTTAGAATCTTTTTGTTCCTCACCGGAGGCTGAGGAAGTCGAGGAGCTGTTTGATGGAATGTCGGAGGAACTGTTGTGGTCATGTGGGGATGATGTGGCTGCTACTTGTGGTGATGTTTCGGGTTAGCCCTCACCGGAGGGGACGAAACGCCATGAGTGAAGACCCCCTCAGCTAGAAATGCTCTGATGCCCAGGCTTGAGAATCTGCCAGTGCTCTCGGGCAATGCTACAGCTTTGGTGAAAAGGTCCCCAAACTCATGTATACCCCTTGGGGATGGAGTTACCCGCAACCTGCCGAGACTAGCCCGGTCTCAGAGACTTTTGCATAAGCGGGTGGCAACAGAGTATGGACTTGAGTTCCCTTACGTGCCCAGGGAAATCATGGACATCATAGAAGAGAATCGGGAGAAGTGGTACGCAGGAGATGTCTGGGACTACCTAAAAGTTCCAAAGCCACTACGGAAAAGGGAATTTCTCATGAGATGTATGACCGCTTTCAAGGATGTCTGTTACACTGGAGTTATGGTCGGCACATCTACAGCGATAAAGTTGTGATTTGCAGACCGGATAAAGACAGTGCTGTGTATTACATCACCACTTTTGATGTACAGATGGGTAAAGACTTGGTTTTGCCTGATCCCCGTTTCTACTGGTGAACTGTTCCTGAGTCAAGCCTTTGAATTTGCAAGGAGAGCTTCTTGTGGTCTTCATGTCTTTGCATTTACTTTTAAAACGACAGAACTGTGGGGTAGATAGACAGGTTAGTTGCTGGAAAAGCTACACGTCAAGTCTACCATTCTGGGTCACAGTACTTAGCTTTCAACAAGGACTTGCAGTTACAGCGGCTCTGACCACTAGGTGGCATGAGTCGGCAGAACAGAGTAGAAAAGTTTTTTTCTATTTTAGCTAGCAGTTAGTCATTCTTAGGAAAAAAAAAAGAAGAGAGTTTGAAATTTTTAGAAAAGAAAGCTTCATTGAAACTGGGATAAAGCTTTGCTTTCTGAAGCAATAATGTACAGTATGTTATATTGCACTTATATATTTTCTATTTTACAGGATGCACCAAGATCATCTGTCAAGCTCACCGGAGATTGGGTGGTGTAGACAGTTAGACTGGGTGGTATATGTGTACAGTATGTGAAATGTTTTACTGTGAAGAATGTTAAACATTTAAACACTTTTTCCTTTTCTTTTCCCTGTCCAAACACCCAAACAAAAACTCAGGCACCACGTATTTTTGTAAAATATGTTAGGAGTTTTTTCCCTATTTTTTTTTTGCTAGACGATGAGGACATCGTCTAAACAACTACGAGGAGTGTGTAGCGCTGACACTTTTCTAAAGTGTGCGATATATATGTAAATTTCGTTTTCCAGAACTGTAACGGAGTTCTGGGGGTTAATTGTACAGGTTTTTTTTTTACTTTGGCATCAGTTTGGCTGGGCTGTACTGGAGTTCTGCCTGGTCATAGGTGCAGTGAGGCACCTGTGACAGGCTGAGAACCAAGCCTGGTTGGACGTGTTAGATACCAATCTTTCTCTGAGCCAATCAGTGGGCGCATCTGGCCTTGCTGTGTAGTCCGGGAAGGGGTATTTAAGATGCTGACGTCACGTGTTCAAGGTTTGGCTGCTGCTTTAATTCCTGGTTCTGGTCCGGACCAACCCCGTGAGGGGTCCTGGACCAAGGAGTGTCTGCCGTCCCAGTAAGCATGGTCACCCTGACCAGCCCCAGAGGCCCTCATGGTCTGGGGTGGGGATCCGTCCGTTCCCGAGCCTCGGAACTGGCTAGTTCGAGGCCCAGTAACTGAAGGAGGATTCGGAGGTGTCCCGGTGTGCTCTCGGCATTGGAGAGACACAGCAACTCGTACAAGCGACCAGGGGAGGACTTTTCAGAGGAGGGCCAAGAAGCTGGATGCTCGGTAAGAGCCTGGGAGCTGAAGTTGTATGGACACTAGAGAATCCACACTTCTCACAGTATCGCCAAGAAGGCTGAAAGATCCAGGTACTGTGGGAAAGGTTCCTAACTTATCTTCAGCTACAATCTAGTCTGTGGCAGAGACTTTGCAAATTTTCCGGATCACATATTGGCTGCTAAATCTATGGATAGAGGTTTATCCAGCAGTGAAGCGCCCAGTTGCGAGTGGCTACTCTCTGGACTATCCAAGAGACATATCTGTTAGCTTATCAGTGGTATAATCCTGAGTTTGATGCAATTCCTTGACAGAGGCCTGTAGAGGACGGGTGTCATCTTCTAAATCTCCTATGCGTTGCTCTGCATTGGTCACTCTGTAATAGAGATTGTGTACATCTTGTTTCAGGAAGGATAAATCTGTTTATATAGAGTCTATTTGAGTGGTAAGGGAAGCATGTCTGTGCTGAATAGCCTCCATTATCTGTGCCAAGGGTTGGTTCTGCATGGCCTGTTTCAGAATTATCAGTGCTGGGGCAGACAGGATCTGTGTCCTCAAGAAGCTAGAAGCAGGGGGGTTTTGTGTCTCACCTTTCCCTGGAATATGCTGCGCTGCTGAGGAGAAGGATGGTTGACTGTGTCCCCATCCACGAGGCTGGCTGGTGCCATTTTGCTGCGGCTTGCATAGAGACAGTACCAACACGAAACCCAGTGTATCATCCATAGCAGGGCCATATTTGACCATCTCCTGGTGGTCTCAGCAGTCCCAAGAGGCTGAGGCTAGAAGGTCCCTGAAGGAGCGATTGGGTCAGTGGGATCAAGTGAGGATTTGTGCGGGATGGACAAAGCTTAGGCGATCTGCATCCTCACATCCTGGTAGTTGGCCACGCCCCCCCAGATTGGCAGCACTGTTGGAACTGCACTGATAATCAGTGCCCTGATTATCAGTGTACATGTCCCTTTATCAGAGACCGGTTATCGTCTCTCTTCTTATTTCCTCACGCTGTCAGCGCGTGGAAAGGAGTGCAGATAACCGGCTTCTGTTTACATCCGTGATCAGCCGTGATTGGACATAGCTGATCACGTAGTAAAGAGCCCCTGATTGTATCTTTACTTTAATCTGTGATCAACAGTGTCCAGAGAATCGCGGGTGCGATCACAGTACGCTGTCATATGACGGTGTCACGGAACTAGCCGGCGTGCTGTATTCGTCATTTGGCTATAGCGTGGTGGTTAAGTGCTTCATCAGTTCAGGGCATAGAGACCATCTATTTTTGGGCACCCAGTAACTGTCTCCTGCCTGGAGAACACTATTTAAATTTATTCACAGGACAGTACCATAACCACTTCCCACCCGCCATATAGCAAAATGATGGGCGCAAAGTGTTTGCACTATCCTGACTGGATGTCATATGATGTCCAGCCAGATAAGCCGCTAGCGCACGCCCGTGGGTGCACGCAGCGCAACGATCAGTGGTATGGTGTGTCAGTCTGAAACACCGCTGGTCCAATCACAGTGTCCAATAACAGTGTAAACAGGAAGAGCCGTTTATCGGCTTTTCCTTTACTCCCACTGACAGACACGTGTAGAGGAGAGCTGATTGGCTGCCCTTCTGATGGGGGGGGGTTGCACTGATAATCACCACATTTATTGTCAGTGCAGACCCATCGAGGATGCCCACTGGAGACCACCAGAGAGGTGAGTCCACCAGGGATGACAATCATTGTCAATCAGTGCCTATTAGGATGGCACTCTGTGAGTGCCCAACAGTGCCACCTATCAGTGCCCATCAGTGCTGCTTATCAGTGCTGCCTATCAGTGCCCAGTTTTCAGTGCCCATCCGTGCTACCTCATCAGTGCTAATCAGTACTGCCTCATCAGTGCTCATCAGTGAAGGAGAAAACGTATTTACAAAGTTTTGTAACAGAAACTAAAAAAAATCATTTTTTTTCAAAATTTTCAGTCTTTTTTTTTTATTTGGGGCGCAAAAAATAAAAACCCCAGTGGTAATCAAAGAGCACCAAAAGAAAGCTCTATTTGTTGGGAAAAAAATGTAAAAATATTTGTTTAGGTACAGTGTTGCATGGCCGTGCAATTGTTATTCAAACTGCAACAGCACTGAAAGCTGAAATTTGGACTGGGCAGGAAGGGGTATGAAAGTGCCCTGTATTGAAGTGTTTTTTTTTTTTGGGCCGAATTTCCAATGTTTCAGTTTTAAACTTGCTTTTTCTTAATCATTAGATTTATCATAATGATGTAGATAAATAGGGCATTAATGTCATAATCTTTACCTAGTACCATCAGAGGACAACTTGCCTGTGCTTAGCAAGCAAATCCCTGTGTTCACCTGCATCAGGGCAGTTACTTGGCACAGTACCTGGAGGATAGCAGCAAATACTGTAATAGTAGAGACTACTACAGTGATTTCCAGCTTCCACAGATTTTAAAGGTTTGGAACATGCATACTTATATTGGGCCAAGCTGGACCAAACTAACTATGCTATAAAAAAAAAAAAAAAAAACATACCTGGAATTCAACTTTTAAATAATCTACACTGCCAGAAGCTGTAAATATTCTTCCCTTAACCACTTCAGCCCCGGACCAATTGGCAGCCAAAGGACCAGGCCCCTTTTTGCAATTCGGCACTGCGTCGCTTTAACTAACAATTGCGCGGTCATGCGACGTGGCTCCAAAACAAAATTGGCGTCCTTTTTTTCCCACAAATAGAGCTTTCTTTTGGTGGTATTTGATCGCCCCTGCGGTTTTTATTTTTTGCGCTATAAACAAAAATAGAGTGACAATTTTGAAAAAAATGCAATATTTTTTACTTTTTGCTATAATAAATATCCCCAAAAAATATATAAAAAAACATTTTTTTTCCTCAGTTTAGGCCGATACGTATTCTTCTACATATTTTTGGTAAAAAAAATCGCAATTAGCGATTATTGATTAGTTTGCGCAAAAGTTATAGCGTTTACAAAATAGGGGATAGTTTTATAGCATTTTTATTAATATTTTTTTTTTATTAGTAATGGCGGCGATCAGCGATTTTTATTGTGACTGCGACATTTTGGCGGACACATCGGACATTTTTGACACATTTTTGGGACATTTGTCATTTATACAGCAATCACTGCTATTTAAATAGCACTGATTCCTATGTAAATGACAGTTGTAGTTAGGGGGTTAACCACTAGGGGGCGGGGAGGAGTCAGTGTGACGTGTTGTGTTTTTTTTTACAGTAGGGGGGCGTGGCTGTACGTCTGACGTCATTGATCGGCGTTCCCGATGACAGGGAACCGCCGATCACTGACAGTCAGTGTAGGAAGCGCGGGGAGAGGTTTGTTTACATAGACCTCTCCCCGTTCTTCAGCTCCGTAACCCGATCGCGGGATACCAGCGGCGATCGGGTCCGCTGGTCCCGCGGCCGGGGTCACGGGACCCACGGGCAGGCACATGCACGATCACGTACAGGTACGTGATTCTGCCTGCCCGTGCCATTCTGCTGACGTATATATGCAGTGGCCGGTCGGGAAGCGGTTAAAAAGGGAGCCAATTTTAAACCTTTGGTATTTTCCAGTGCTAGACAAAAACTATAAGCAGATTTGCAAAAACACATCTTGAGTAAAAATGTACTCAATATAGAACGCTATTGATCAATGCTTCCAAAAATATCTAACATTTAGAAAAAATAAACAAATGTAGGCTTAGCTTTTGTGTATGCACAATACAATCATATCAAATAAATGTTTGTATTCAGGGGTCAAGTCCTGGGGAAAAAAGTGTGGGAACTCCCACCCAAGATCCACTCGCCCACCAAAAAAAAAATGATACGCTCATATGCACGAACGCTTCAAACGTGGTATTTTTCATCCAATTTTCGTATTCTGTGTATGAAGCTTAACTGTTAGTACATAAAAAAAAAACAATCCTCAATAAACATAAATTTGGTAATTCTCTGAATAATCAGCATTCATTCAATTGTGCTTCCATGCAAATGTGAACATCATGTTCTGATCTTTATTGGGGAATTTCATTTTGTATATAGAGTGTTTATGTGGTGAGTTTACACTTTTCATTGAACAGAGTCTGGATAACACAGGGTT
Source organism: Lithobates sylvaticus (assembly GCA_028564925.1). Classification (NCBI taxonomy): domain Eukaryota; kingdom Metazoa; phylum Chordata; class Amphibia; order Anura; family Ranidae; genus Lithobates; species Lithobates sylvaticus. Next base: position 118,324,780 of record CM053032.1, on the reverse strand, counting down.
AAACGGAAAGGTCATAAATTAACTGCACATTATCTGGACAGAATTCTTGGGGAGATAGTGATGTGTTCCTGCTTAGGAGATGTATGTTAGCTTGGGGGGCTGCAAACTCTGCAGGGCTCCAACACACACTCGCTGCTATTCCAACCCTTCACATATTTCCACATAAACTTCCCTCCTGGCATTAAACTTTGCCAGGTATTGTGCTCAGCTTACCACCCCAAACTGATGTTCCTCCCTCAGCTCACCTCTCTCCCTGCATGTCCTGTGAGTAGAATAGCTGTGCTCCTCCTCTGGGTTCTCATCATATGGCACTGAAGATAGAGGAGGGGGGATTCAGCGGGACATACAGAGCAAGTATACAGGAGACTGGGGGGGGAGGATGAGGAGACAGAAAATCAGGAGGGGCCGGCGGGGAGGAGGGCATCACGAGAGGTCTGACTGAATACAATCTCTTAGCAGCAGGGATCTGATCTACCTGTCAGCTAGCTGTCATTGACAGGTAGATCGAAGCGGAAGCTGTCATGGGGCCCCCTACTGGCAATGCCTGAATGGTCAGGTGTGCGGCACTTACTATTGCGAGCTGTGTCGGCAGCTGCTGGTGTAGCACCTGCGACACAGCTCGCATACTTCAAAGTCTGGCAGGACATGGCTGCTAACGGGAACTGAGTTCCTGTTGTGGAAAAAGTACAGGAACTCCGTTCCCATGCGTTCCCGCAGGACTTGAGCCCTGTTTGTATTGTATATACAGAAGGCACTAAAGGCTAGATTAATTTAGTGCACAAATTTTCAGTAAACAATCTGCTAAATTAAACAGTAATTGTGCATTCTTATTTTACCTTTGGTGTCATGGCATTGTTCTGTATAGAATGTATCTTTCCGTAAGATTATTTCTTGTGCTATGATTCCATAGCTGTAGACATCACCTTTCTGTGAAACTCCATCCTGACGTAGGTGTTCAGGACACATCCACAAATCTGGTGGAAAGTTATAGTGAAGAAAATAAGTTGAGGTATACTTTTAATGTATCACCCAAAAATCCCCCTTAGGTAAGTATTAGAGGGGTGCCACCATCCCTGCTAAATGCTATAAATACCATCCAAATACCAAAAATTTTACTTTTCTGGCATCAAGGTGCAAATTTACATTATCAATCCAAGAAGAAATTGTAAATATGTATTACAACATATTTAAAAATAAATACTACACTTACATAAATAAAATCATAAAGGCCAAGCATTGAAACATATACAAAACATGAAAAAAAGTCTTTCCCACTGTTGTACTTGATCAGGTATATTTGGTACTGCATATAAAGCACTGGGACTCTGTTTTCTCTATGTGTTTCATGATATTGATTCACTTTCTCAGGAGAAACTTCCTTAGTTGCAGTAGAGCAGTGTGTACACTCCCAGGACACCAAATTATGAGGGGGAACGAAAGAAGGTACAAAGTGTCAGGACCCCAAAAGATGGTTCATCTGTCTTCCTGAACTTACCGAAGTTGCAGGATCACAATCACATCCCACTGATCTGTGAACTATACTCAAAGTCAATAAGGAAAGGCTAATTGATCCCTCACTCCCAGTAGTGAACATTTTTTTTATTACAAATAGTTACATAGTTGGTAAGGTTGAATAAAGACAATAGTCCATCCAGTTCAACCTGTGTGGGTGTGGGTTAATGTAGATAATCATTTCCCATATCTCTGTATATTGTGTCTGCTAAGATGCACGTCCAAGAGTCTTTTTTTTTGTTTACAAACTTTTTTATTGGATGCTAAAAGTGGTACAAAAAGAGTACAAAAATATGTTGAAACTTCCAAGAGTCTTTTAAAGCTATCAATACTTCCTGCTGACACCACTGATTGTGAAAGAGTTCCACATCCTTACCACCTTGACAGTGAAAAACCCCATACACAACTTAAGGTTAAACCCCTTCTCTTCCAATCTCATTGTGTGGCCATGTGTCCTCTTACACTCCCTGAGACTGAATAGTTTCCTACCTACACTGGGATTACCATTGAGATATTTGTATATGGCTATCATATCTCCTCTCAAGTGTCTCTTCTCCAGGAAGAATACATTTAGTGCTTGTAGTTGTTCCTTGTAATTGAGGTCCTCCAGCCCCCTTACTCATTTTGTTGCCCTTCTCTGAACTCTCTCCAGTTCCAGCACATCCTTTCTGAGGATTGGTGACCAGAACTGGACATAATACCCCACATGTGGCCAAAACAGAGTTTTATAAATTGGTAGAATTATCGTTTTTATCTCTGGAGTAAATCCCTTTTTTAATGCATGCTCATATTCTGCTGGCTTTGCTTGCTGCAGTTTGACAGTGCATGCTATTGCTCAGTCTGTCATCTACTAGGGTGCCCAGATCATAGTTACATTCATAGTTAGGTTGAAAAAAAGTCCACACAAACCTATACCCACAGTTGATCCAGAGGAAGGCAAAAAAAAAAACAGCAAAGCATGCTCCAATTTGCTACTGCAGGGGAAAGAATTCCTTCTTGATCCCCCGAGAGGCAATCGGATTTTGCCTGGAGCAACTTTACCTTTTAATGATAGTACCCAGTTATATTCTGTACATTTAGGAAAGAATCCAGGCCTGAGCTTGCCAGAACCACCTCTGGAGGGAGTCTTTGCCACATTTTCACAGCTCTAACTGTGAAGAATACTTTCCCTATTTGGAGATGAAATATTTTTTCCTCTAGATGTAAAGAGTGTCCCCTTGTCCTCTGTGATGACCTTAAGGGCACTTTCACACGGACGTGTCCATGTACGGAGCCCGCTCTGCTCAGCAGGTGATCGATCCGTTGATCCCCGCTGAGCAGGCAGATGACAGGTCTGTCTCTGCACACTGTGTACTCTGCTACATATTTTTGGTAAAAAAATATCTCAATAAGCGTATACTGATTGGTTTGCACAAAAGTTATCATGTCTACAAACTATGGGATAGATTTATGGCACTTATTTTTTACTAGTGATGGCGGCAATCAGCGATTTTTAGCAGGACTGCAACATTGTGGCCGCTGACCAATTGGACGCTAAGTGACACTGTTTGGGGACCCGACACTGTATAAATGACACTGGCAGGGAAAGGGTTAACACCAGGGGTGATCAATGGGCTAAGTGTGTCCCTGGGAGGTGCTCACTAACTTTGTGGGGGACAGATACATTGGCGGAAAAGAGATCTCTCTTTTGCTTCCCGACATGGCACAACGTTTGCCTTGTTTACATAGGCAGACCGTTGCTCTGTCTCTCCACTGAAAAATCAGCTGATTGGCTCCCGCTGTGTCCAATCAGTATATATTCGGTGGGCGGTACGGAAGCAGTTCATTTTATTTATTTAGGTCCTCTTGTAAGGTTTTTATATCCTGCTGTGATGTTATTGCTCTACTCCTTTTTGTGTCATCAGCAAACACTGAGATTGAGCTATTTATCCCATCTCCTATATCATTTATAAATAAATTAAACAGAATTCGTCCCAGGACAGAGCCTTGGGGTACCCAACTTACCACTCTAGTCCATTCTGAATACACGTTATTTAACACCACCCTTTGGATACACCCCTGTAGCCAGTTTTCTATCCAAGAACAAACCCTATGGTCCATACCTACAGACCTCAGTTTGTAGATTAAGCATTTGTGGGGCACTGTATCAGATGCTTTTGCAAAATCTAGATACACCACATCCACAGGCCTACCTTTGTCCAGGTGGCAGCTCACTTCCTCTTAAAAGGTTAACAGGTTGATTCGGCAAGAATGACATGATGATTACTTCTAATGATACTGTTTTCATCAGAAAATTCTTGGACATAGTCCCTTATCATCTCCTCAAATAGTTTACATACTATTGATGTTAGGCTAGAAAAATAAAAAGCCTATTTGCCTTTAGTAAATCAACTCCTTTACCCCATTAAGACACAGTAACACATATGAGGAGACCAGGAGGTGGGCTTTAAACCTGGGCCTCACGAGAGCTCCGGGGTTTTGTACTAATGATCAAAACCTGGGACTCCACCAAGTTCCTGGCTACCTGATCGCTGTGATAGCCTCTGATTGGCTATCACAGTGATCAGTCACTGTGCAGCCCACCCCTGTGTTTTCTCACTCTCCTTGCAGGAGAGAAAGAAGTAAACAACCAAAAGTGTATAAAAAAAAAAAAAAGGAACAAAATAGCTAGTTCAAGGTATGATCTAGGTCAGTTAGTGTTAACGTCAAGGTCAGGGTCAAAGGTTGGGTCATAGGTCAGCATATTTTAGGCAAGATTTAGTAAAAAAAAATTTTTTAAATTGGTATCAGTGTTTTAGGTAGAACAAAAGGCGCACTATTGTGTTTGGGCCCTACTATGGGTACAAACAACAAATAGCATACACATATGTGGTATCACTGCGATCATCAGAGCAGGAGGATTTATTATGGGTTGTTCTTTGGTGGTAAGTTATGGTAAAAGCAAGAAATATACAGCTAAATAAAAAAAAAAAAAATCTGATATCTGTTACCATTTACCACCAAATAAAAGCCTAATTTGTCCTGAAAAAAACAATGCACAATTCACCTGGATACACAAAGAAGTTGTTATCATAGGTACAAAACACATGCCAAAGTTGAAAAATTGGGTCTGGGCTCTAAAGTTTGTTTTACCCTTGGTCATGAAGGGGTTAAATACAACTACAACAATACACTTTTTTTTTCTAAATTCCAGCTCCCCTATACACCAATATAGCATTCATGTACTTTTTTTGCAAAAATATCAAAGCTTTCCATTAAATCTAGAGTCACTTACTTTTCTTGTCTAAATCCACTTTTCCATTAGTAATGTCTTCTTCCTGATCAGACTTTAAGTCATGACACAGGAAGCAGTTGACCAGCTGACCTCATTAGCACACACCCTGCATCATCCAACCTCCAATTCCTAGTTGCATGTTTTTTTAAATGAAATGGAATCAATAAGTGATCACCCTTCTCACTAAATACACAATCAAATTGCATAGTGTATGGCCATCTTTATACAAGTACATAGAAGGGAGTGGACAGAAACACTCAGCTGTCAAGTCCCGTTCAGAACTCTGCATAGCGGTAACTCGCATTCCCAAATTCGTTTTTTTTTTTTTTTTTTTTGCGAGGGGGGGAGGCGTTTTGGAGCATTTTCACTCATCACACATAGGAAATTGCCCCAAAGAAGCTTGAGAACTTTTTTTTTGGAGTGGAGCTTGGTGTTTTTTACTGCGACAATACTTGCCAGGTTCCAAGATGGCTCAGAGCGTCGCGAAACGCTATGGCGCTTGCGCGGCAGTGACGTCATCACCCCCGCGACGGCGGCAAATTTAAAAGGCGATCTGTGCCTGTTTGAGATGACAGGCTTGTAAAACACCACTCTCCATCCTGGTTTTTCTCTGCCTAAAGTACTGCCCTGCTGAATCTGTCTGCCCTAGTCTCTGGTAAGCTGTTACAATCCTTTTCTGTCTCTCCCCATACCAGCACCTGCTGCTCACACTCTGCAATGGTTTCCTAATAAAAAAACGTTTCCTCTCAGGTACACTTTACTTTCTCCTATGGAGGCCGCTGCTTCAGCAGACCACCCGCGAACTACAAGGTAAGGGGGCGCCTGATTCGGTAAGTAAGAAGAGGAGAAAAGAGCATTGCCACTAACGCCATTTCCTTATTGGCAGTTCTGGCAGGTCATCGGGGTCATCACATTCTAAAAGAAAAGAGCGTTCCTCCTCAAGGCATTTCTGCTCTCAGAGGAGCCGTTCAAGATCCTCCCACCACCACAGAAGCTCATCTTCCTCTCACCCACGTCGCGATGGAGGAAATACACGTCCTGCGCCTAACACATGTTGGGTTTGCGGAGCACAAGCCCTACCAGGCAAATTGGCGTGCCAAGTCTGTTTAGAAGAAGCAACCCATGACAAAGAGTCCGACGCAAGAGAGGCATCTAAAATAATAAGAGAATCAGTGAAGGAGTCGATCATGCAGGTGGCAGCCTACGATCCGGTTAGACCCTCTAATTCAGCCTCTACCTCCTACTCCCAGCAAGACCAAGAGGATTCCCCAGTGGAAGACGAAATGTTACCTCCCACGGCTTTTGACTTTGCGTTAATAGAACCATTCGCAGTCAGTGAAGGAGGCGATCGGGTGGGAGGAGCAGAGGGGAGTAGGTTTCTACTCCCCTCTTTTCCTAGTCACAAAAAAAACGGGCGACTTAAGGCCGGTGTTAGACCTAAAGCGTCTCAATCGAACAATACAGGTCGAATCCTTCAAGATGGAGAGTCTTCAATCCATACTGCTGGCAATGGGGGCAGGAGACTGGATGCTCTCAGTCGATTTGTCCGACGCTTATTTACACATACCAGTGCACCAAACCTTCCAAAAATACCTGCGCTTCGCCATTGGCCAACAACATTTCCAATTCCAGAGTCTCCCGTTCGGGATTTCAACGGCACCCAGAACCTTCACAAAGGTATTACTTCCAGTTATAGCACACCTGAGGGAGAAGGGGCTGAGAGTCTTACACTATTTAGACGATATCATCCTCCTAGCCGACAGTCAGGAAACACTCTTGCAACATCGAGCCGTGCTAATCTCCACACTCCAACAGTTCGGTTGGTTAATAAACTGGAAAAAGAGCAGCCTAGTACCAACACAAAAGATGATTTTTCTAGGACCAGAACTAGATACCCATTCCAACACAGTGGGTCTTCCCTAAGAGAAACTACATCCGCTCATCAACAAAGTAGGAAGGCTTCTGGTGACGGATCACCTATCCATGAGATCGTGTCTAAGCATCCTGGGATCGATGTCCTCCACCTTCCTAATGATCCAGTGGTCCCAGTGGAATTTGAGGATTTTCCAGAACTCATTCCTAAAACAATGGAACGGACATTCGATGAATCAGCGAATAGTGATCACTCAAGCGGTGAAGAATTCTGCACAGTGGTGGACCCAAATCAGCAACCTGACACGTTGACGTCCCATTATACCCCCACTACCAGAAATAATAACAACGGATGCCAGCCTTCATGGGTGGGGAGCACATTACCAACACCAGGGGGCGCAAGGCCGTTGGGCCTTCCGACCGCAGGGCACAGTTTCGAATGTCCTAGAACTCAGGGCCGCCTGGCAAACCCTTCGAACCTTTGGACATCTCCTCACAGGGAAGAGCGTCCTTCTGCGAATGGACAATACGGTAGCAGTGAACTATGTTCACAGACAGGGAGGTACCCGAAGCAACAAGCTCATGCAGGAGGTTCGACCCATACTCGAATGGGCACAGGTCCATCTGGCGGATCTAAAGGCAATATACGTCCCAGCGGCACACAACCAACTGGCGGACGACCTGAGTCGAGTGTTTGTGTCAAACAACGAGTGGTCCCTCAGTCACCAGGCCTTTGCTCTTCTCACACGCAGGTGGGGAACGCCAGACATAGATTTAGCGGCAACGCCAGAGAACAACAAATGTCCCTGCTTCCTAGCGAGAACAGCCTACCCAACAGCAACAGGGATCGACTGTCTGCACCATCCTTGGGAATTTCAGCTAGGGTACATATTCCCTCCGGTTCCCCTAATAGCCAGATTTCTGGCCAGATTGAGGAGCTCATCGTCCACTGTAGTGGCGGTATTGCCATTCTGGCCGAGGAGGCCTTGGTTTGCGACCATCCTGCAACTAAACACTGAAGAGCCACTTCCGCTTCCACTGTACCCGGACCTACTCTCGCAGGGACAGTTCCTACATCCATCCCCAGAACAGCTTCATCTAACGGCTTGGAGGTTGAGAGGGAGAGGTTGTTGGATAAGGGGTGTTCAGAGTAATATCTACACTACAGCAAGCCAGAAAAAGATCAACCAACAACGTATACAGTTAAATCTGGGAAAAATTCTCTACTTTTTCTCATCAGCAGTCTTGGGACCCAATATCCCCATCAGTTTCTCAGGTTTTAGAATTCCTGCAGCTAGGCCTGGAGAAGGGGCTAAGCTCTAGCACCTTAAAGGTCCAAGTTTCTGCTCTGTCCGCAATGACAGGAGTCAAATGGGCCTCAAATCCTCTAGTAATCCAATTTCAGAGAGCATGCCTGAAGATTAAGCCTCCCAGGAAACCAATCTTCCCGACCTGGGATCTACCAATCGTGTTGGAAGCCCTTTCAAATGAACCATTCTTTCCTCTGGATTCAGTATCCCTATGGGACTTAACTCTAAAATTATCTTTCCTACTGGCAATAACGTCGGCCAAGAGGGTCTCGGAATTGCAGGCCCTGCTAATTAAAGAACCGCACCTGTTTTTTTACCCAGACAGAGTCATCCTCAGATCCTCAGATCAGTTTGTGCCCAAGGTGGCGACTACCTTCCACTTTAAATCGGAAATCAATCTTCCAGAATTTCTTAGCAGTGAGGGGAACCCTCATCCCTTAGACGTTAAGTCAGTCATCTCCACCTACCTGGAGATTACTCGCACATTTAGAAAAACCGAACGCCTCCTGGTCATACCACATGGCACAAAAAAAGGCCAGGCAGCATCCTCAAGAACGATAGCATCTTGGCTGGTTAAAGTCATAAGGAAAGCATACTGCGTTCAACTTCTTCCGATACCAGAAGGATTGAGAGCCCACTCGACAAGAGCAGTAGCGACCTCCTGGGCGGCATATTGTAAAGTGTTTTCAGAGACTATTTGCAGGGCAGCAACCTGGACCTCAAAGGCCACCTTCATGGCTCACTACCGTATAGACCTGGCTCAGTTAACCACAGCCGAGTTCGGAAAATCAATCATCCAAATTAACTCATCCATACTTTGTACTTAAGTTAATAAATCTTTTTTGCAAGCACCCACCCATGTAGCGAGTTATTTCCCAATGTGTGTGCTGCCATGGTGCGTCAGGAAAACGGAAAATTGTATACTCACCTTTCCGTAATTTTCCTTTCCTGACGCACCCCATGGCAGCACACAGAACCCATACTGAGAATGCAACGGTGGACTCCTCTTCGAATCTTATAGCTAACCAGTCCTATCAGGGTGTGGAGGCAGAGTCACAACCCAATGTGTGTGCTGCCATGGGGTGCGTCAGGAAAGGAAAATTACGGAAAAGTGAGTATACAATTTTCCGTTTTCTTCTATACTAGATGGGACTTATTGCAGTACAATTTTCTTTTTGCATCCTTATACATGATTATTTCATCATTTTTTCCAATAGCTCTAACTGCTCCACAGTTAATTCACCTATCCATCTCCTACACAATTGGCTCGAGCCCCCAGGAAATTCAGTGACGGTTGTATTTTGATCCGGTTTGGATCCATTGGAGCACAATTTAAACACCAATGTGAACTGTCACTGACTTTACCGGCGTCCGGGCGCCTTTTTTGTTACATCTTGTTATTCATGTTTATATGTTTTTCTTCTCCCCATGTCTGTACCTGTGTAGACTGTGGTCATATACTCAGTCAAACACATTTTATCAACCCATGACAGTGGTTTGTAGATCCTGCCCTTCAACGTGTTTTCAGCTTTTATTGTACCGCACATTTTTTTGTATTACTTAATTAAAAGTGTTTTCTACTGACATTGATGTTTTGTCTATCAGAGAGCCTCACTTTTTCGTCACTTCTCTACAGTGACAGTTTTTTGTTACCCATTCACATATAGCATTGTGGGAGCACACATTTTGTGTCTCATTTTTCCTGTGACACCCATAGGGCAGCCTGTTGATTTAAATTGGCTGCACTACATGTGGTTAATGGGACATTTTGGCGTTTTGTGTGTTTTTTTTACTGTGCGTTTTGAAGCATTTGCCCCTCGTTTTTTCACATGGCAAAATGTGCGTTTGCTTCTGTGTTTGGTGTACCGTTAACACCGTACACTGTACCGTTAGCAATCTGATTATTTATTGTGTATTAAGTAAGAAGGGTGTTCACTGATTGCATTTCTTTAAAAAAAACGTGCACCTGGGAATGGGAGGGTGGACGATGCAGGGTGTGTGCTAATGAGATCAGCTGTGGTCAACTCCTTTCTGTGTCATGACCTAAAGTCTGATCAGGAAGAAGACATTACTAATGGAAATGTCTGGGAACATGGATTTAGACAAAAAAAGTAAGTGACTCTAGATTGGAAATGTAAAGATTTGATATTTTTGCAAAAAAAGTACAGTTATCCAGTTGTTTCTCCCCTGGTGTCTCTCTGCTTCCTGGTGACGTCATCTCCCTGTACTCCCTGCACTCCACGGCGGCCCAGACCGACATCCTGTTGGCCACAGGACAGATTGAGGCTCCTCCAGTCATCTGCCAGATCCGTGGATGCTCATTTTGGATGCTGATCTACACCTGCAGACACCACCATTTACAGATGAGCCTGTTTTTATGTTATTTCCTGTAAGTGCATTACTTACTTTGCTAATAAATCGTATCTAATATACTACACTCAGGTTGGCGCTTCATGTGTCTCTCCTCCTTCCTCAACCTAAAATCAAGAATGATATATTTATATAGTACCTGGAGTAAGAAGAGTTATCCCATATATAGAATATTGAAAGTTAGTAGGCCCCAAGCAACGGAGAAGTATCACATACCTTGTGGATATTATAAATTTAGCAGTTCCTCGTGTCATGCCGCCGACATTGGTGCATCCAAACATGATGACGCTGGGTCACGGCGCCTCCCGCAAACCACATCATCACGAGAAACTGACTCGAACGACACCATCACGAGCAGACGCCGGACCCGATAACGCACCAAAGCCCGATTCCGCACACAGGGTGGAAGGCGCACAGAGGCAAACCACGCCCCAGAGCCCAAACAAGCCTCCGTACTTGGGTGCACCAGCTGGGGGAACAAAACAACAGAACACAGAGGGAAGAGAAAGGGCTCGGCTGTGCTATGGAAAAACATGGACGAAGCTGTAAAGGTTAAAGAGCAGCCATCAGGACTGAGAACAGATGTGGCTAAAATGAATGGGCATATGCTAGAATGAAAAGCCCAAAATACCCACAATAGATGCCCAGAAGGAAACAAGGAATGAAAAGTAAAGTACAGAATTTTTAAGATTTAATGGCAATTGACACATGTAATTCATATGGAGACCAAGCCATACAATAATGACAATATACATTATCCAAGACTTTTTATTTTATTTTACTTTTTATTTAAGTAAAACATTGGTAAACTAACAACCCAGTACCGGATATGATGGCAAAATGTATTGCAGGCGATTGTTGCAAAAAATATACGTGTAAGGGGCTGATAAATTGATGGATGAGTCAGAACGGATTAGCTATGGAAGCTAGTTGTTTTCTGGACCCCCCTCTTCCCCCCCGAGACAAATCTTTCCAAAAAAGGCTTGTAAGATATTGTCTCGTTCAGACCAGGGAATGTAGTGGCATTGAGTCTAAAGATCCAGCATTGTTCGCACTGTAACAGTGTCAGTGTCTCTAAGGCCTGGGTGTACGCATCCGGGACATGTTGGTGATCTTAGTATGCACATGGTGTCAGGTAACCCTACAGGTGACAGTTCTCTTACCTCTATCTCTAACACGTGACAGCCTCACTTTCCAATATCCCGGGTATCTCACGGAAATCACTACCCTCTAATCCCAATGACTATAGATTTAAAGACTCTGGACGGCCGCACTCCAAAATAAATTCCAATGCCTTTTATTTGTGAAACAAAATCACACAAATGTGGGTCAGAGCAAAGCAAAAATTTCTAACGCGTTTCACACTACCAGGAGTGCTTGCTCATAGCACTCTAATCCCACACAAGGTATTTTTTTTGTGCCAGGTCAGAAGCAACCTCCCACAGCACGGAGCGCCCATGTACCAAGTACATCTAGGCTATCATCCGAACAGGTTGTTTCACGTAATGTCGTTAATTTATCACAATATCCGCTTAATGATATTGAAAAACACATACTTACTAAGGGCCTTAGCTTTTGTCCAAATGAGGACATTGATAAGTTTGAGGCGATAAAGAACATACAACTTTTTGCAAGAAAAATTATTCTTAAACAGCTTTACTTTAAAACTATCAAAGAGGGAACACAACTTAAACCACAGGAAATGCAAGCAATTGATAATCTTATTGCACTTCTAGAGGAAAATTACCCCAATCCTGATCTTATTGATCATATAGATCTGGAACAGTTATTGCAATAGCTTGATCAAACCAGCTTCTCAACCAGCTCTATTAGTATGCCCATTGTCAAAAAAAAGTCAAATACATTTCCGGCATTGGGGCTTAACTCGAATGTTCTAGCATTTGTTAAGCTTACTACTAATGAAATCAAGAATATCAAAATGAAACATGATCAGGCTTCTAAACTTTCTGTGGAAGAACAACAGATGTTACACAATCTATCCACCAATTCCACAATCACTATAAAGCCCTCCGATAAGGGGGGCAATATAGAGGTTCTTGATAATGACCAATACATTCATATGTGTAACAAAATTCTGAGTAATAAATCCTGGTACTCCCGTGTTACTACAACCAAAATTGACAAGTTCCAGCAGGAATTTTACCAACTTGTAGACTTAGCTTTTTACCACATGCTAATTTCTAAAGACGAATGGGAATTCATCCGCACTCCTTTTCCACGCACACATACTATTTATTCACTTCCCAAACTGCACAAAAGTATCCATCGGGATGGCCCATTATATCGTGCAATGGGTCTCTGACTGAAAACCTGAGCAAGCTTGTCAATGGCTATTTACGCCCCCATGTTTTAGGTATCCCTAGTTATATACAGGACACAATTCATCTTCTCCAAAACATTGATGGTCTGCAGGTCTCAAGTGGTGTGATTCTTGCAGCCATCAATGTCGAAGCGTTATATAGCTCTATTCCAAATGATAAGGGTTTGGCGTGCATTCGACAAGTTTTATCTGAGAAAAGTAGTTTTGAACGTAAATTCAATGACCATTATTGACGCACTTGATTTTGTTTTGCGTCACAATTACTTTACTTTCAATGGTTCCCACTTCCTCCAGGTACAGGGCGTAGTGATGGGGACTTGCTGTGTCCCATATTATGCCAATCTGTACCTGGGGGAGTAGGTACGTATGATCAATACCTCTGATCTGGCTCCATTCCTTGATCATGTGGTTTTGTTACATCAACATTTTCACGGTTTGGAGTGGCTCCGATGAGTTGCTACATACTTTTGTGCAGTGTCTAAATAGCAATACCTTCAATCTTAGTTCCACCATGTCCTGTGATCCAGCCAAAATTGAGTTTCTAGAGGTCTATATCCATATTGACCAAGACGGTTTCATGTCCAGTAGCCTTTATCGTAAACCAACTGCCGGTAATGGCATTTTACATGGCACTAGCTTCCATCCCAGTAGTCTGGTTAAATCCATCCCCTTTGGCCAGTATCTTCGTATTAGATGAAACTGCTCAAATGATAATACATTTAAAGAGCAAGCAGACAAACTGAGGGTGAGACTCCTAGCTCATGGGTAATCTATTAAGTCCCTTAAGCGAGCTTTTAAAAATGCTACTTTAAAAACCAGACATGAACTGTGTCAGAAACCATGAATCGGACTGAGACAGAAGTACAGTTAAATCTCACTTGTTTATTAATAATAATAATAATAATAAAAAAGGTAAACAGAGTAAACGTGGTCAAAACATAGCCAGAGTTCAGGAACTGGAACGGATAGTCAAACAAGCCAAAACGTCAGTGAGCGAGTGTCATGGTTAAGCAGTAATCTTCCCCTGTTTGCTTACCTCTCCTCATGTGTTCAGACTAAGAGGCCAGCCACTCTCACCTGGTGGTTTTTATAACCTCTCCTCTAAGCATGGCTCCACCCCAGGCCCTATCAGGGAGACATATATTAACCTGTGCACTGCAAGCCAGTGGTGCTGATCAACCATTGTGTTTCCATGGTGTGTTCGGCTTCCTGGTTCCTGTTTGCCGTGTGCTCTATGTTTGTCTCCGTTACCGACCTTGGCGTGTTCTCAACGATTCCTGTCTGCTTGTGACCTTGACCCTTTGGCATGTCCCCGACCATCCCTGTCTGCCTGTGACCCTGAACCTTTGGCGTGTACTCTGTTGTTCCTGTCTGCTAGTTACCCTGGCCTCTGCCTTATCCCCTTACTATCCTTGTCGTTCCAGCCTGCTGCTTCCTTCTCCTGTAGTCTACTGTGAGCGTGAGCTGTGAGACCCCGGGGGCCGCGACCTGGAGCCAGACTGCAGCGAAGTCCATCCTCACCACTAGAGGCTCTGGCGAACACCTGCTGGCTCTTAGACTCCGCGCCCTGGGGAATCTATGCTCTAGCTCCCACTGGGATCTGTGCTAGTGATCCAGTAGACCTGTGTCCTGAATCTCCCTGGGTACAATCCGCAGCAGTCAGTCCTAAGGTCCACTACCTAGCGGTGCACTTCCAACTGCTACTGAGTGCACCTGGTCTCAGGTGACCTGACAGCCAGAGATGAGCGTAGTAGAACAGCAAGCAGGATCTGGAGCCAGAAGGAATGTCAGCCAAGCAAGACTTTAACAGGAACACAGGAGAACGACTCTAGATATGTGACCAAGGCGAAGGCAGAGATCATCTGGGCTAGACGGCTTAAGTAGGCAGGACTGACGAGCAGGATATCATCAACAGGTGAGTCACTGTGGAGCGATACGAGCTGGCAATTAGCCGACAGCTGAGTGGCCAGCTCAGAGAAGGAAAGGCTGAGCTCAGCCCTAACAGTACCCCCTCCTCAATGACCCCTCCCCCTCGGAGGACCACCAGGCTTGAGTGGAAAACGTCTATGGAAATCATGAAGGAGGGCAGGGGCATGTACGTCCGAGGATGAGACCCAAGAGCGTTCCTCTGGACCGTACCCTTTTCAATGCACCAGGTACTGTATGCACCCACAGAACCTATGGGAGTCAAAAATGGACTATACTTTATATGCCTCATGGTTCTCAACCTGTACAGGGTGAGTTCAAAGAAAAGGGGCTAAGCAAGGGGAGGGTGGGACTTTAAATGAAGCACATGACTGCAAAAGAGTAATAAGGTGAACCTAAGGAAATTTATTGGATACAAAACAGATACGAAAATATAGTAGCGATATCAAGGTACATGCTAGCTTACATATATTACATGATAATACAGTATAGACATGCAAGTAATACTGGTAGTAATCGTAGTTTAATAGACATGATAATAGCAAATATCATGGTAGTTTCATGATATGATATGACCACAATAAGTTTCCTAGTTCACCACCACAAAGATTACTATAAAACCATAATACAAATTGTTGCCTGCGGGGCCTATGGCCTTAATGACCTGAAAGGGTAGGTATTCCATAAAACTTGAAAAAGGTATAGGTAAAATAAGTAATGATACTGCGTCCAGTAGCTCTACGTGTTTCGTGGCTTAATTGCCACTCATCTGGAGAAAATGATATCTGGAATGAGACTAATATGAGTAAAGATGTTGGATACATAGGAGATGCTGGTTGGGGGTGAGATACAGTATAGTAACCCCCAGAGCCAGTAACTACTTACTGAGATTGTGTGTGTCAATGGCATGAAGGCAGGGCCCCATAAGGCATCCGAGAGTATCCCCAAACGGGCCAGGGTTTCAATTAAAGTCCCTAGGGATGGAAATACGTGACCTACCGGCCATGGCTTCCTTAAAGTCCCTAAATAAAAATCCCCTTGACCTATGTTTTGCCTTTCCTGTTGTTATCGATGAATTAACTATTATTTTTATTATCATTATATATTTTCTATTAATTCTGTTAATCATCAATTCCCATTTATTACAATAATATAATTTTTTTTTTTTTCAGACTAGATTGATTCACTGGGTTGTTGCTATTGCAGTGGCATGCTGGTTGGCCGCCTGGCTTTCTGCTTGTTTTCCCCGTGTCTGGGAGCTGTGACGCACCTGACGGGCCTCCCCCACCCCCCGCTTCCCCCACATCCGGGGGGTGGACATAGCGTCACAGCACGTCAACGTCATGCACCTCACATTGCATATGCTATGCGATGCCCTCCGGCGCCGCTCTGCATACAGTGATTCCATATTCGTGGGCTCAGGGAGGTTTCAATGTGCCAGCGGGTCGGAGTGGTTGTCCGGCTCACGGCGCTCCTCCCTGAGCCTTGCGGCATGACGTTGGTGGGCTGTCCCGCGTTGGGTTATTTATGGGCGTTCCCTCCCGGGTGTCTTTGGCACTCGAGGCGATTCATTCACCAGACATCAAGGTCCCTTCTGATCCGGTCGGTTCTCCCTTCCCACAAGGTAACACTCACACTCTCACCACGTTTCTTGGTCTTTCTCTTGGTTTATTTATCCTGGTTTCTCTTTGAATCGGCACTTCCTCACTGCACCCCTCACCCTGCACACGTGTGTTGGTCTAATGGGTGGCTTGTTTTGTTTCTTACCCCCCCTCCACTATTTTGGCTCTGACCCCATCTCCTCACTTTCCCCACACCCACTTTCCCCACACCCACCTGCAATCACTCCCTTGGTTTAACCATTCTCACTTTCCCACAGCATTGCCTGTCTTGTCGCCTTGTCCACCCGTGTGGTTGCCCATCCCCACGAGATGGCCCACCACGGCTCCCTGTTGGGGATACTCTTGGATGCCTTATGGGGCCTTGCCTTCATGCCATTGACACACACAACCTCAGTAAGTAGTTACTGGCTCTGGGGGTTACTATACTGTATCTGACCCCCAACCAGCATCTCCTATGTATCCAACATCTTTACTCGTATTAGTCTCATTCCAGATATCATTTGCTCCTGATGAGTGGCAATTAAGCCACAAAACGCATAGAGCTATTGGACGCCGTATCGTTACTTATTTTACCTATACCTTTTTCAAGTTTTATGGAATACCTACCCTTCCAGGTCATTAAGGCCATAGGCCCCGCAGGCAACAATTTGTATTATGGTTTTATATTAATCCTTGTGGTGGTGAACTAGGAAACTTATTGTGGTCATATCATATCATGAAACTGCCACGCTATTTGCTATTATCATGTCTATTAAACTACGATTACTACCAGTATTACTTGCATGTCTATACTGTATTATCATGTAATATATGTATGCTATCATGTACCTTGATATCGCTACTATATTTTTGTATCTGTTTTGTATCCAATAAATTTCCTTACGTTCAACTTATTACCCTTTTGCAGTGCTTCATTTAAAGTCCCACCCTCCCTTTGCTTAGCCCCTTTTCTTTGAACTAGACTGGGATGGAAATGCCTGACCTTACCGGGCCAGAGTTTTAATTAAAGTCCCTAGGGATGGAAATACGTGACCTACCGGCCATGGCTTCCTTAAAGTTCCTAAATAAAAATCCCCCCTTTGTTATGATAAAACTGTACAGTGTGAGGACGAGGCACAGAGGTGTTAAAGCGTTTGCAGACCAAAGGTTTTAATAAGGAGATATGAAATACATTTGAGATACATATATTAGAAGGAAGGTCTGATGTGTAATCCTGCGAACAATACGGAAAGGCCCAATAAACCGAGGTCTGAACTTCAGAGAGGGAACACAAAGTCGGAAGTTGCGAGATGACAGCCAGACCCTGTCCCCAACCTGGTAGCAAGGCACAGGCAGCAGTCTGCGGTCACCATGGAGTCTGTACCTATCATTAGCATGTTGCAAAGACTCCTGGACTTGTGCCCAAGTGGAACAAAGACCACAGAGATGCTCCTCTAACGCAGGAATACTCTGCGGAACGAATGAGTCAGTTAACATGGAAAGTTGGAAACCATAGTTTGCCATAAACGGGGACAATCAAGAAGTAGAATTCAAGGCACTATTGTGAACAAACTCCCCCCACAGTAAGAGGTCTGACCAGTTGTTATGATGGTAAGAAATATAGCAACGTAGGAATTGCTCCAAAGACTGATTGTCTCATTCTGCGGCCCCATTAGACTGCGGGTGATACGCAGAGGAGAAAGCAAGCTGAATTCCCAACTGTGCACAAAAGGCTCACCAGAACCGGGATACAAACTGACTACCCCTGTCCAAGACAATCACCTTGGGTAGCCAATGTAAGCGAAAGAGCTCCCGAACAAAAATGGAAGCCAGTTCCTTAGAAGTGGGCAACTGCTTAAGTGGAATACAATGAGACATTTTTGAGAACCAGTCAACCACCATAAGGATAACTGCGTTGCCCTGGGAGTTGGGTAACTCCACAATGAAATCCATAGACAGGTGGATACAGGGCCTCTCTCCATTGGGTATGGGTTGTAGGAGGACCACAGATACCAGGGTGCCTTGACGAGGCTCTGTGGCTTACGCGTGTATTTGCAAATGTGTGCAGACTAAACCCCTGTTTTAACGCATACTGTTAGGTTGATTCGGTTGTCAGCGGGCTGGCCGGTGAGGTAAGCTTGGTTTTTTCCTTGGATTTGTTTGTATATTATGTAGCCTCCTATGCTACTCACTGCAAAGGCTAGTTATAGGTGGAGGCGGTGGACACCGTTTTTGTTGTAGAATTACTGTTATACTGGTCAGGCAGCACACTGACACCTTTGCAGCCATCGTGCGACTTGCTGGGGGCTTAGTGTGCCCTTGTACCTTTAAGAAGGGGTGGCTCCCTTCAGTCCACCTGACCTCCACCTATCCATCAGAATGCATGTGCTCCCACTGTGGAGTCTCTCATTAGTTACAGATAGGACCACAGATACCAGGGTGCCTTGACGAGGCTCTGTGGCTTACACGTGTATTTGCAAATGTGTGCAGACTAAACCCCTGTTTTAACGCATACTGTTAGATAGGTTGATTCGGTTGTCAGCGGGCTGGCTGGTTAGGTAAGCTTGGTTTTTTCCTTGGATTAATCCTTGGGTCTGTTTGTATATGGGTTGTAGGAGACCCACTGGAAAGTGTTGTGGAGTCTTACTCTGAGAACACATGGAACAAGCAGCTATGAAGGTGGCTAGATAAGCACGTAGATTAGGCCACCAGAATTGTTGGGAAATGGCCCAAAACAGTTGATTCTTCCCAGGGTGGCCAGCAGCCTTGGGAGAATGGTAATTCTGGAGAACGGCAGTATGGAGACTCTCTGGGACAAAGCAGCTGTCACAAGGTTTCTTAGGAGGAGGAGCATGAACCTGAGCAGCAAGAATTTTGTCACCCAAAGGAGAAGTGAGACTGGTGTGAACCGTAGCCAGAATATGATCAGGAGGAATCACAGGAACTGGAACCGACTCCATCTTAACCGATTCCATCTTGGAAGTGGAGAAAAATTGTTGTGAAAAATTGTCAACCCTTACATTCTTAGTACCGGGTAAGAATGAGACAATGTAATTGAAACTAGACAAGAAAAGAGCCCATCGCGCCCTTCTGGGAGAGAGACATTTAGCCTCAGACAAGAATGTGAGATTCAGTAAGACAGAGAACCGACACAGTGGTACCTTTGAGGAGATGTTTCAATTCTTTCAGGGCTAAAACGATCGCTAACAGCTCTCTGTCACCAATCTCGTAATTGCACTCCGCAGGTAACAATTTCTTGGAAAAGTAGCCACAAGGATGCATAGCGCTCTCAGAGGTAGGACATTGAGACAGAAGGGCACCGACTCCACTCTCAGAAGCATCAACCTCAAGGATAAAAGGTAACATAGGATCAGGATGTTCCAACACAGGAGCAGAAACAAATGCAGCCTTGAGACTCTCAAAAGCCTTGATGGACTCCGGAGACCAACTCTGTGGATTACCGTCCTTTGTGGTCATATCAGTCAGGGGCTTGACCAGAGATGAGAAGTTACAAAAAAACTTCTGATAATAGTTGGCAAAGCCAAGAAAACGCTGCAGAGGACGTAAACCCATGGGTCGGGGCCACTGTAGGACTGCTGAAAGTTTCTCTGGGTCCATCGAAAAACCAACAGTGGAAATGACATAACCCAGGAATTGAACCTGTTCACAATGGAATTCGCACTTCTCCAATTTACAATAGAGATTGTTCTCTCTTAGTTTCTGAAGCACACGACAGACATCTGTGTGGTGGCTCTTCAGGGACTTGGAAAATATGAGGATATCATTGAGATAAACCACCATACATAACTGCAACCAATCTCGGAGGAAATCGTTAATAAATTCATGGAAAACTGCTGGGGCGTTACAAAGGCCAAAAGGCATTACGAGGTACTCATAATGTCCTGTTCAGGTATTAAACGCAGTTTTCTACTCGTCACCCTCTTTAATCCTCACAAGATTGTATGCCCCTCTCAAATCAAGCTTCGTGAAAACCGTTGCCCCCTTGAGGCGGTCAAATAACTCCGTAATCAACAGAATCGGATAGGCATTCTTAATTGTGAAACGATTGAGACCCCTATAATCAATACAAGGGCTCAGTTCACCACTCTTCTTCACAAAGAAGAAACCAGCACCAGCAGGAGATGAGGATTTGCGGATGAAACCTCGAGAAAGTGCATCTGCAACATACTCCTCCATGGCCTTATCCTCCAAGACCAACAAAGGGTAAACCCGGCCAAGAGGGGGTATGGCACCAGGTTGAAGGTCAATTATGCATTCATACGACCAGTGTGGAGGCAAACTACCGGCTTGACCTTTGTCAAAGACATCGATAAAATCGTGGTACTCCTCCGGCAGGGAGGAGAGAGAAGAATTGCACAGGACCTTGGCTACCTTCTAGAAGCATGTCTTACTGCATTGTGGAAACCAGGAGTGAACCTCGGCATGGAGCCAATCAAAAGAGGGGTTGTGCCTCTGTAACCAAGGATAACCAATAACCAGCGGAAACTTAGGTGAGGAAATAACTTGGAATTGGATTATTTCATGGTGAAGAGCCCCTATGGCCATGGAAAACGGAACAGCCTCATGAGTCACATAGGCAGGCTGTAGAGGTCTCCTGTCAGGAGCCTCAATGGCAAGTGGAGTGTCATGCAGCTGCAGCGGAATCGAGTGCTTCGATACAAAGGCCGCATCAATGAACAGGCCTGCAGCCCCAGAGTCGATTGTATCTCGACGGACGACTCAGCCCAAGAATGGGTAACCACAACCAGGGGCTTATCCTTCTGGATAACTGGGGACGAAACAACACCACCTAAGGTCTGTCCGTGACAGGGCCTCAATGTTCGGGCGTTCCATGGACTGGTAGGACAAAAGTTCAAAGAGTGACCTGCCTGGCCACAATAAAGGCACAATCTCCCCCTCCTCCTAAGGGTTCTGAATGAATGAATGATTTGTATAGCGCTGCAAATGCGAACTGAATCGCCTCAAGGCACTTGGTCTGTCCTGTGTTGTCCTGCTTATTTGAAGAGTTTTTTTCTGAAGGCCCGATGGTTTTCTTCCATGCGGATTTTGGTGGGTAGAGTGTTCCATAGCCATGGTCCTTGGACTGCGAATCTTCGTTCTCCCTTATATTTGTAGCGGGATTTAGGGATGAGGAGGCAGTTTTGGTTTGTTGATCGGAGGCTGCGATTGGGTATGTAGTGTTTTATTTTCTCACATAGGTATTAAGGAGCGTTTCCTTGTGTACATTTGTGGGTGAGGCAGAGGGTCTTGAATGTGATCCTATCCTTTACCGTTAGCCAATGGAGGGTCCTTAGGGATGGGGAGATGGATTCCCAGGGTTTCTTTCCCGTGACTAGTCTTGCTGCTGTGTTTTGGACGACTTGTAGGCGTTCAATCTGGTAATTAGGTAGTCCTATGTAGAGGGAATTTGCGTAGTCGAGTCGCAAATTGATGATTGTTCCAACTACTACCGCTTTCTCCTTTTCTGGAATGAAGGGGATGAGTCTGCGTAGCAGGCGGAGAAGATGGTGGGATCCACTGACTACTGATCCTATTTGTGCATCCATAGTCATCTCTGAGTCAAAGATGACTCAGAGGTTTTTGGCTTTGGTGCTTGGAAGGATGGTCTGTCCAAGGATGGTGGGTGGTGTCCATGGGGTCTTAGTTTTTTTATTTCGGTTTGCGTTGAGGAGCAGAAGCTCTGTTTGCGATCCATTGAGTTTGAGGGAGCTAGTGGTCATCCAGTCATCTATCAATGTGAGACATTTTTCTAGTTTCTGGTATTGGTCTTTTTGTCTGGTGATGTGGAAGTAAAGTTGAGTGTCGTCAGTGTATGAATGGAAGCATAGATCAGATTTGCTGATGATTTTGAAGAGTGGACGGATGTAAATGTTGAAGAGTACTGGTGACAAGGGTGATCCTTGAGGGACTCCATAAGAAATTGCCTGGGTTTCAGTAGTGAAGACTCCTAGTTTCACTGTCTGCGACCGATTTCCTAAGAAGGAAGCTAACCATTGAAGATCTAAACTCCTGCCACTTCTTTGAGGCGAATGAGAAGAGTATTGTGGTCCACTGTGTCGAATGCTGCACTAAGAAATAGCAGTACCAAGAGACACGATTCTCCATCATTAGCTGCTTCAAGGGCGTCGTCCCATATTTTTAGTAGTGCCATTTCTGTGCCATGGCCTGGGCAGAAGCCTGATTGCAGTGGGTCCAAGAGTTTGTGTGTGTCCAGGTAGAGTTGTAGCTGTTGTACTACTGCTTTCTCCATAATCTTGGAGATGGTGTTCAGGCTTGTTACCGGTCTGCGATAGTTAGGATCTTTGGGGCCGAGGTTGGGTTTCAGACAGAGAGATACTTGAAGCCCAATGCATGGGTTCCTCTTCACTGACGACCGACTCAGTACCAGGAGGCATGGGAGGTGAGGGAGGCAAGGGTGGGACTGCAAAGCTCGGAGACAAATATACAGCAGGCTTCTGCAAGCGTTCCTTAAAAGAGAGTCTTTCTCTGAGTCTGGAGTCAATGAGGATGGCAAACGTGATCAACTTCTCCAGCTCAGTGGGTATATCTCAGGCTGCTATCACATCCTTGATGGTATCCGTGTGACCATGAGAAAAAGCAGCCACGAGGGCCTCATTTTTCCAAGCAACCTCTGCTTCTCTAATATGGAAATCAATGGCGTAATCGGCAACAGTTCTCGTACTCTGTTTGATGGACATGAGACACTTGGCAGCAGAAGCAGAGCGTACAGGAATGTCAAATACCCTTTTAAAGGAAGCCACAAATTCAGGGTAACTCAAGACAACAGGTTTTTGCGTCTCCCATAGAGGGTTTGCCCAGGCCAAGGCTCTCTCAGAAAGCAAAGATATCATGAAACCTACTTTGCTTCTGTCTGTAGGAAACGCCTGGGGCAGCATCTCAAAGTAACCTGGTTGAGAAACCCTCTGCATTGGACTGGATTGCCCCCAAATCGCTGGGGAAGTGTAGCAGAACCAGACATACCTCTTATAGAGGTAATACTCAAGGCGGGTGCATGCACAGAGACTGGAGGAGCAGCAGGGGGACGGCCTGCAACACAGGTTGTACCGGAGCAGCCACAGTGGGAGATTCCAGGTGAGCAGTGCAACTCAGGAGCGTGAATTGACTGCATCTTCTGAATTCATGGCCTTCGCCTACTGTCAGAAAGCATGAATCAGACTGAGACAGAAGTACAGTTAAATCTCACTTGTTTAATAATAATAAAAAAAGGTAAACAGAGTAAACATAGTCAAAACACAGCCAGAGTTCAGGAACTGGAACGGATTGTCAGACAAGCCAAAACGTCAGGGAGTCAGATGAGCGTAGTAGCACAGCAAGCAGGATCTGGAGCGAGAAGGAATGTCAGCCAAGCAAGTATTTAACAGGAACACAGGAGAGCGTCTCTAGAGATGTGACCAAGGTGAAGGCAGAGATCATCTAGGCTGGACGGCTTAAGTAGGCAGGACTGACCAGCAGGATATCAACGGGTGAGTCACTGTGGAGATATAGGAGCTGGCAATTAGCTGACAGCTGAGCGGCCAGCTCAGAGAAGGAAGGGCTGAGCCCAGCCCTGACAAACTGTTATACAAAATCAAAACTCAGACCTGACACTAACCAACTTGGGATCATTACTCAGTTTTCTAACTAGCAGGAACATCTTTAATAACAAATACTGGCACGTTCTAACACTTGATCCGATAGCCGGTTCTTGTGTCCTTGAACGTCTGGCTTTTACATTTCGGAGAGCTAGATCTCTAAGAGGCAAATGGTCTTGAATGTTCAGAGGGGGCAGTAGGGATCCCTGTAAAAGGCCGGGCACCTTTAGATGTGGGGGGTATTGTCAATATATGAACACCTCCATGCACCTAGCTCTTCCCAAATGAGTCAAATTCACACCTAGGCATTATGCTAATTGTCAAACACAAGACTAGTGCATGAGATATGTAAATCACCTGTTAATCACAGCAAGGGGGCGTTTTTCAAGACTTTGTCAAGATTTCTCTAACTGAACAATAAAAGAGGATTGCTCAGGCCTCGAGTAAATCTCTGTGGCAAGACTGGGCACAAATGAAAGGAAATATTATTCTCTACAGTATGACATCAAAAAAATTAAATAAAAAATTTGGGGTTTACATCCACTTTAAGGCAATTCAGGAGGAAATCAGACAAGAAGGGGGTGCAACACTTTATAGGGTTTGCTAACTTCTATAGGCGATTCAATGCCGGATTCTCTTCCATTGTGGCACCCATTACCCAGTTGACATGCCAACACACTCGTTTCCAATGGTCACAGGAAGCACAGGAAGCCTTTATCAAGTTAAAGACCTTATTCACATCTGCTCCGATCCTAGGACACCCTGATCTGACCTTACCATATGTATTAGAGGGGGACCCATCAGAAACTGCTACAGGGGCCATCCTCTCCCAGAGACACGGGCCTAAGTCCATTCTACATCCTGTAGCTTTCGCATCTCGGAAGTTGAGCCCACAGGAAGTAAATTACGATGTAGGTGACAGGGAGCTACTGGCTATTAAGTTCGCCCTAGAGGAGTGGAGGTACTTATTGGAGGGTGCACCTCATCCGGTTATGATTTTTACTGGCCATAAAAATCTAGAGTACCTTAGGACAGCAAAGCGGTTGAAGCCCAGACAAGACCATTGGGCTCTCTTTTTCTCTAGATTTAATTTACATATATCTTACAGACCAGGCTCGAAGAATGGAAAGGTAGACACACTTTTTCGGATGTTTTCCGTAGACCCTCCAACAACTGAACCCAGTACGATCCTCTCTCTGCAAAACTTCCTTGGAATCATTCAAGCCGACTTAATAACCTCCATCAGATCCTCATCCAGCCACTGTTCTGATTCAGAGATACAGACTCTTCATAACATGACAACTGGGCCCGGGGAAAAAATCTTTGTTCCATGTGAAGTACGGCCTTTGGTCCTTAAAACATTTCATGACCACAAATTAGCAGGTCACTTTGGGACAAGAAAAACTACTGAGCTGATCTCCCGTTCCTTTTGGTGGCCAGGGTGGAGACGGGACTGTAAGGACTATGTTTCTTCCTGCCCCCTTTGCCAGCGCAGCAAGGGCCAAAACACAAAATCCCGGGGCCTACTCAAGCCTTTGCCCATCCCAGAGCGACCTTGGGCGGAGGTGTCCATGGATTTTATTGTGGACTTACCTGCTTCAGAGGGATTCACTACTATCCTCGTCGAGAGCGACTGCATTTCCAAAATGGCGCATTTCCTACCTATGGTGGGCACCCCTTCTGCCTCAGATATGGGGAATATCTTTCTCAAGGAGATAGTCAGACTCCATGGTGTGCCTACAAGTATCATCTCTCTCTTTTGGAGAGAGCTGTGTAAGACCTTGGACATTAAGATTTGCCTCTCCTCAGCGTACCATCCTCAGAGTAACGACCAGACGGAGAGGACAAATCAAACTTTGGAGCAGTACCTCTGTTTCTTCTGTTCAGGCTCTCAAGACAACTGGGCAACTCTCCTCCCGTATGCCGAGTTTGCTTACAATAACTCTATCCATTCTGGTACCAATCAAACACCCTTCTGGGCCAACTTTGGGTTCCATCCTCCCTTCCTCCCTTCCTCCCTGACATTATCCCTAAAATGTCTGTTCCTGCCGCTCAAGACCGGATAACCTTCATACAATCCAACTTTCAAAAAATTCAGGATACTCTACAGAAAGCCCAGGATACCTATAAAAGACAGTATGATCGGGGGAGGAAGGAGAACCCGATCTTCAAGGTGGGCAAGGAGGTCTGTTTATCAACTACAAACCTTAAATTACCCTTGCCGTCACGAAAACTTGGGCCAAGATTTATATTGGACCTTTCAAAATCAAAAGGATGATCAACCCTGTGGCATTTGAGCTGGCACTACCAAACTCCTACAGGCTACACCTAGTTTTTCATGCATCCTTACTAAAACCCGTGGTGACCGGCTCTTTCCCCGGAAGGAGGGAACTTCCTCCTCCGCCAGTTGAAGTGGACAGAGAAAATTAATCTGAGGTGGAGGCTATTTTGAATTGCAGAAAGAGGGGCAGGCAACTTCAATACCCCTTGGTAGACATGTCACACACCACAATTACAAAATGCCTAAAATTTCCTTCACCTCCCTCTAGGTGTAATGGCGCCGATTAAACCTTGTAAAAATGGTCCTGCTGACAAAAATTCTTTATCTCCTTTGACACTCTCCAGTATACTTAATACTTAGGCATTTCAGATTGATGGAAACTATACTTAAACCCTTTATTTTGGGTAATAATAGGCACAAACTGTCCTGGCATAAACTTAAAGACCCCACCGACCTCGCAGGTACTGCCCTACCCGACTTCAATCAATATTACATCGCAGCCCAACTTTCCCAACTCTTCCACATTGATAAGGTAGACAAAGACAGATTCCTAGGGCTTCTTTGCCCAGGTTGGGCACGACACGCCAAAGATCCCCTTACGATAATTACGAGTAAGGCGGGGGGGACACACAGGGTACTCGAACGTAGGTCTCTACTGTACCACTATAACAAAATTTGGGACATTGCCTTAACTAGGCTTAAAATACCAGAAATCAACGGCTTCACCCCCCTGTGAAATAACCCTGCCCTACCAGAATTTAACTTGATTCCAGACAGCGAAGTATGGCGCTCTAGAGGTATATTCTACCTTTCTCACATTGTTGAGGATGACACACTCAAACCCTTTGACAGACTGAAAGCTGACTTTAAACTTCCAGACCAAATGCATTTCAGGTATCTACAACTACATCATGCCTACCATGCCCTATTCCCAGCAAACAACACATCCTTAGCCAGCAACCCCCTAATGGAAGCAATAAAGTACCCAGACCCCAAAAAAATGATCTTGCAGTTTTACAGTATGTTAACGCTCCCACAGGCAACAGTGTCAGCATATCAGTTGAAGACTAAATGGGAGGGAGAACTGGGCCCCCAGATCGCCTCATCCAGATTTTTATAGTACACAGAGCATACCTTACACCACTAAAAATAGCCAAATATAAACCTTCCCAAACCACTACCTGCCCGATGTGTAACCAGGCCATAGGCTCATTTTACCACCTTATTTGGCAGTGCCCCAAAATACTGGCATACTGGACGCAGGTGGTGCAATTTCTACATGATAATATGGGCTCCCCTGTAACAGTGCAGCCCAAAGTGTGTCTATTGGGAATTTTCCCAGAACTGAGCAAGTTTACTAAAATATTTTTACAGGAGACCCTCTTTTCTGCCAGGAAGGTTATAGCCAGAGTATGGATGAGACCTAACCCTCCAGAGCTCCCACACTGGATAGCAGAAGTGAACAACTCTCTCCCCTATAAGAAGTTAGTCTACTCTCACAGAGGATGCCCCTGTAAATATGATAAAATATGGGGGAAGTGGCTGGAAGCTTCAGAAACTATAGTGTGAATCTGCAGCAGTGCGACATGACACTTAATCTTAGCATGATCCTGCAGCAAGTTGACCTCAAGCAGTTATTTTCAATGTTATTTTATTTCTTACCTAATAATCCTTGTGAAAACATGTATTACTCAAGTTATAAGCAACAAATGTAATATGCCTTTGTCTCTATGTATGACTCCTTGTATTCAATAAAACCTTTTTTGATGGAAAAAAAATTTCCTTCACCGCACTCGATCGGGTACACATTCCCGATCGAGGTGGTGATTGGAATAAGGCACTGCTACAAATAGAGCAAAGGTGAATATATACTCTCCACGCCACTCAGTACCCTGGTTTAAATGAATCAATTTCTTTTGCACCTTTTTTGAAAGGGTATACATCAGGCAAAACCAGCTAAAGCTATAGGAGCCGATGGTACATGGGCAAAGTCAGACTATAACTAACGATCAGCTATGTTCAGGTTTTACATAATTGAATGAAAACTAATACGAAAACAAGTAATAAAATAAATAAACAAGTTCTTTTGTTCACCAATTTTAGCCCTGCGGGGCTAGTAACAAAAAAACTTTTTCAACACTGAACTATCAAGACTATAGCTTAAATCAATAATACAATGATATACATTTTTCAGACTAATTTGGCCCCAAAAAAGTTTATCTAAAGCTCTATTCTCTTTGCTGTCGATGCTTCAAATATCATAATAATAATATATATTGTCACTATTATTTTGGACATATTTGGAATTGTGAGACATTGTTTCTATGTATATGATGCTTCTCTTTTCCTTTTTCTTTCCTTTTCCCATTGGTCGTTTGTAAATCTACCTAACATTGTCATAGTAAATGAACCGACAATATAGAGACAAATATAACCATTAAGTCAATTTTACTAAATGTCTACATTATTTTCAAGTAACCATGATTGTGCTTATACTCTATAACAGCAACTTTTTTTGACCGCATCTTGTTTCTCCCCCTGGGGGCCTGTGGGTCTCACTGCTGCTCTGTCCACCAGGTAAATGCAACCCAGAGCAATTACGTGCCTTCCGGCAGGGGGAGAGGAGGGAGTCTCTAAATATTGTCCCCCTGGCTCGCAGTCCCCATGATTATACAATCCTTCTGAGAGGGTTATTCCCCTGCCGGCGGCGTTCCGTGATCGCAGTTTAAGTTGTGCGCATGCGCGGCAGTCGGTCCTAGGCTAAGCCGGGGACGCCTGCAGGGCGCATGCGCGCAACTATGCGAACGGTGTGACGTCGCGTGCTGTTCGCCGGAGGCGACGGTGATATTCGGGGGCCAACAAAGCCTTCCGGAACGCCGAGAGGGTGGCGCTACAGCCGTTGAGACGGCTCAGGTGTCCCCATCAGAAGGGGAGAACCAGTGGAATTAATACACCTGTATCAACTTATAGTAAGTAGGAATGATATAAATTACAGCGCACATGCCAGAATCATTCAGTTGATCTCTGGCAGGCGTAAGGGCTCTTTCACACGGGGCGGATCAGCGCAGATCTGCCCCGTGGATAGCCGCTTGCTCAGCGGGGATCGCCGGAGCGATCTCCGCTGAGCAGGAAGATGACAGGTCCGTCTCTGCACTCCGTGCAGGGACGGACCTGTCAGAGCGCCGCTCTCCCCTATGGTGGATCGGGTGACGACGGACCGTAGAGTCCGTCGTCATCCGATCCGCTCTGCAGACGGATGAAAAAAATAGGGTTTTCCTCCGTTTGCAGAAACGGAGCAGAGCGGGCACGGACGAGAGCGGGTGTCAGCGGATGCTCATCCGCTGACACCCGCTATCCCATAGGGATACCTGTATGTCCGTTTTTCATCCGAAAACGGAAGGATGAAAAACGGACATACGGTCCTTCCGTGTGAAAGAGCCCTAACACTGGAGGTTCATATAGACAGGTATGGACAAATCTTTGGAAGCAGAGTTTATATATTTTTTCACATGACTATTGGCTAATGCTGGCCAATTTAGCCGGTTTTAAAATTCTTTATACTTATACTCTGTTGCAGTTTCTTCTCTACTGCTGAAAAGCAGGACTTTATAATATATTCTAAAGGGCTTTCCTTTGAAGAGGTTTAAATCAACAAGGGCATTTACAGGTAACAACCACTATTACTTAAGTACAGTGCAGTATTTTCTTTTTCTTCTCCCTTCCATTTCATTCACAGTGGGTTTTTCACTTCAGTCTAATGCTGGCCATACACTAGTCGAAAAATCGGTCATTAGACCATTCGTTCGATTTTTCGGCCAGTTAATGGACACAAAAATCGATAATCGTTTGGACGTTTTTGACCCGAAAAAACTAAGGACAAGTTTGGAAATTTTCTGCCGAGCGAACGATAAATTGAAAGGTTAATGTGTTTCCCGTCCGACCTGTCTGCACTAGGTATATGTAAAAAAACGAACATAATTTTTTTTTATTTATGTTCACTGAACGATTTATCGGCCATTATATGATGGCACCATCGTTTGCGCTCGCAGCCGAACGTTCGTTTTTCGAAATTGGGTTCGGTCGATTTTTCGACTAGTGTATGGCCAGCATTAGTTTCATTTCCACACAACACTCACTTCACAACACTCCCCACACTTATCAACCCATCCCCCCCTCTTTTCACACATCACATTCATCATTTATTTATTTTATTTTTCATCATCACCAATTCACCAGCATAAATTCTCCTTCACATTTTTCTCACATTTCACCTACACCCCATTACACGATTACTTCCATTCTAAGCATACCCTCAATCCCTGCACAACCTGATTAGAACCCATATGCCGCGTACACACGATCGGACTTTGCCGCGGGAATGTCCGCCGGACCTAGTCCGGCAGACAAACCTAGTCCGGCAGACAAACCGCCGGACCTTCCAGCGGGGCTTCGCCGGACTTGAAAGCGAACGGACTTGACCACACACGATCACGCTAAAAGTACAGCGGTTCACGCGATGACGTACAGCACGTACGACGGGACTAGAAAAAGGAAGCTCAAGATCCAAAACGACACCCTTTGGGCTCCGTCTGCTAATCTCGGGCTTCTCAGACTTCAGCTTAATTCGCTCGTTTTCTGCGGTTCAGTTTGTGCTTGTGAGGTTTGTATCTGTCTTTCAGTGCGTGGGGATCATTATTCCAGAGACCTGTTCTGCCATTATTCAGGTCCTGCAGGAGGAATATATGAAGGTAAGTTTTATCCTTTAAAATTACATTATATGTATTGTTAAAAATTGGTGTATACTAAAGCGCTGATATATAATTTAAAAGCCCCAAATCTAATAGAATAAAATAAGATTACTAAATGAAATGCTGCTACCATTAAAAGTGTTCCCACACTTGAAAATAGGTGAAAGATATACAAATAGCGTATAAATGGTGCGCAATTCAACCTTAATTATGTGAGCATAGATCTTTAAAAATAATTATTGCCACAATGTCAATTGTGGTCAATAGTGCACAAGTGAAAAAAATAAAATATATATACACTCCGTATATATAGTGCTGGAGGTGTGTGAAATAAAATATACAATCCTTGTATATAAATGAATATGTGAGTATGTGATCCTTATTATAAAAGAAATGCCAAACGTGCATCTAAAATCTTATTTAATAGGTGAAAGTATTTGTTGTGTTGGTAAAATGAAAAAAAGTTGAACGACGATTCAGTGATAGCAATCAAGATGATTGGGAATTGTGTGCTGTGTTAGAAAGATTGAAGGAACTCTGGCGTAGCAACAGGTGCTCTGATTACAAGATTGGTACCATACACCAGACAATTAGTGTTGAATACAATCTAATTGCAACAATATACAGATACACCAGGCGATTACTCTAATTGCAAGGTTGGTGCCATACACCATACAATCCTATTGTATGCAATCTATTTGCTACGATAACCAGATAAACATATACACCAGGCGATTGGTGTTTTAAAAGTGCAGTGGTGCATTACTGATATAGCAATTAAGACAGCTGGTTTAAACTCCCACTGTTTAGAGAAACAAAAAGCAAAAAAGGCTGCTATTTTGGAAAATATAAATATAAATATAAAATGTTGCCACTTCGGTATTGGTATTTATAAATATATAGGAAGAAAGAAACAAAAACTTCCCTTAATGTTGCCGGTACAATTATAGGTGATCACCTATAATTGTACCGGCAACATTAAGGGAAGTTTTTGTTTCTTTCTTCCTATATATTTATAAATACCAATACCGAAGTGGCAACATTTTATATTTATATTTATATTTTCCAAAATAGCAGTCTTTTTTGCTTTTTGTTTCTCTAAACCAGGGGTCTCCAAACTTTTCAAACAAAGGGCCACTTTATTATCCTTCAGACTTTAGGAGGGCCGGATTGTGGCCAGCAAGGGCAGAAAATGTCACGGGCCCAGCATCAGTGAGAATAAATATGGCCTCAGGGTTGGTGGTCAATAGGAGGAGTATTTCCCCTATTAGTAGGAGTAATAGTATTCCATCATTGGTATCGTGGAAGATATAGTGCCCCATTGTTGGTGTCAGTGAGAGGAATAGTGCCTCATATCAGTGGAAGGAGTTGTGCCCCAAGGGCCGCATAAAGACTAGCAAAGGGCCACATCTGGCCCTCGGGCCGCAGTTTGGAGACCCCTGCTCTAAACAGTGGGAGTTTAAACCAGCTGTCTTAATTGCTATATCAGTAATGCACCACTGCACTTTTAAAACACCAATCGCCTGGTGTATATGTTTATCTGGTTATCGTAGCAAATAGATTGCATACAATAGGATTGTATGGTGTATGGCACCAACCTTGCAATTAGAGTAATC
Source organism: Lithobates sylvaticus (assembly GCA_028564925.1). Lineage (NCBI taxonomy): Eukaryota > Metazoa > Chordata > Amphibia > Anura > Ranidae > Lithobates > Lithobates sylvaticus. The sequence goes on along the minus strand of CM053032.1, from coordinate 118,292,316 downwards.
GCCTGGTGTATCTGTATATTGTTGCAATTAGATTGTATTCAACCCTAATTGTCTGGTGTATGGTACCAATCTTGTAATCAGAGCACCTGTTGCTACGCCAGAGTTCCTTCAATCTTTCTAACACAGCACACAATTCCCAATCATCTTGATTGCTATCACTGAATCGTCGTTCAACTTTTTTTCATTTTACCAACACAACAAATACTTTCACCTATTAAATAAGATTTTAGATGCACGTTTGGCATTTCTTTTATAATAAGGATCACATACTCACATATTCATTTATATACAAGGATTGTATATTTTTTTTCACACACCTCCAGCACTATATATACGGAGTGTATATATATTTTATTTTTTTCACTTGTGCACTATTGACCACAATTGACATTGTGGCAATAATTATTTTTAAGGTTGAATTGCGCACCATTTATACGCTATTTGTATATCTTTCACATTATATGTATTGTATGTTTGCTAATGTAGTGCATTCATTTCATCATTAGCTAATTAACATGATAGGAATATTCTGTGAATGTCCCCTATTTATGCATGCATTTTCAAAATATTTTTTTTTTTTGGCTATTTTATTTTAAGATTTGTGTGAATTTCTCCTTTAGTGGCCTACATGCATATTTGCTTGCACCAACCTCCCCAGCATGCAATCCTGGGCCTATATACACCCATAGCCTAGTCCCTTTATTAAAAATAAAATGTATATTAACAGCTCCATTGTACTGCTTTACACACCCCCCTGATCCAGTAGCCACAGTGCTAACCACACGCAATACTTTAGTAATTCAACACTTGTTGCTTTCAGGTGGAACCACCCACATAGTGGCACCCCCAACTGTGGGAAACGCCGTTGCTTTACCATCCTCTGTAAGCCCGTGAATTTGACCCTCTGGGGGACATTTTGCTCTTGCCACTTTGGGGAGTAACGGTGCGACGGTGGGACCTGCAACCACTCGTGGGGAGAGCAATTTTTCGTTTTTTAATAAAGTCTCTGGTCTGAGCAAAAACAATCTGGTGGAAGGGTAAATATTACATGCGAGAAACTGCATCAACAACTTTAAAAACAATATATATATATATATATATATATATATAATGATTTAACAAAATGTCTAATATCTTCCTCTCTTTCGCAGAAATGTGATAAAGCTGCCCCCCTTTTTCTTTATGCCCCCTGAAGAAGACCCTGACTTCCAAATGGTCGAAATGCATTGGGGTAGTGGCATGCTCCTCACTAGATGATTTTTTGGAAACATACTTTATTACTCTATACCATCCATACCCATATTGATGTATACTGTATGTACTTTCACCTGTTGACTGCTTGTAAACCAGAGCTCGAATTTTAAATTCAATGACTATATTTTTTGTCTGTTGAACCACATGCAAAAAATCCAAAATAAAGTACTTTGATTTCATTAACAAACGGTTCTTTATTGCTGCCTAAAAACCCATGGGGAACTTGTTCCAGTTTTTTCCAAAGATTTATTGGACCTTTCAAAATCAAAAGGATGATCAACCCTGTGGCATTTGAGCTGGCACTACCAAACTCCTACAGGCTACACCCAGTTTTTCATGCATCCTTACTAAAACCCGTGGTGACCGGATCTTTCCCCGGAAGAAGGGGACTTCCTCCTCCGCCAGTTGAAGTGGACAGAGAAAATGAATTTGAGGTGGAGGCTATTTTGAATTGCAGAAAAAGGGGCAGGCAACTTCAATACCTTATCCAATGGAAAGGATACCCTCCCGAGGATAATTCCTGTGAGCCCGCTAGGAATCTGCATGCCCCACGGTTGATTCAAGCCTTCCACCGGGAACATCCGGAACTGATGTCCAGCTTGGGCGTCTGGTGTCCGCCCCTGGGGAGGGGGGGCACTGTCAGAGAAGGACGTTTGCCACCCATGCTCGCCATGCTGTTGCGCGCATGCGTGGCGGATTAGCGCTCCGGCGCACACACGTGTGCGCCCAGTAGCTCACGCGTGTGTGCAATGGCTTGCAGATGTGCGCATTGGCGCACAAGTGTGCGCAATGGAACACGAATGTGCGCCGCGTCGCACACGCTATGGCATGGCTATTTTAGACAGCTCTGGTGTCCAAACGGGTTGCTGGTTTGTTGTAAGCTTCCCGTTTGTGCCTGTTTCCTGCTGTTTGCCTGATTACCTGCTTTTGACCCGGACCGTCCCTGACTACGCTGCTCTCATCCTCGATTCGACCCTCGGCTTGCTTAACAGACTCTCTGATTGATTACCCGGATTTGACCCTTGGCCTGCCTTACAGAATCTCTTGATCGTTTACCCAGATTTGACCCTTGGCCTGCCTTATGGGCTTCCTTGCCTGATTTCACGGATCTGACCTTTGGCCTGCTTCACGGACTTGCTATTTTGTTACCTGATCCCCTGCCACTTCCTCGACTGTTTATCACGCACAGGATCATCAGCCAGGTCCTGATCCCCAGTAACCCACTGCTCAGCTCCTCAGCTTCTTTAGGAACCTACACCTGCTGGTGGCCAGTGCTTCTGCGTGCCATCTGCTCCCTGTCTCACCTCCAGGGGACAGGGTGTGCGTAGTTGCAAGGGCTAACCGCTCTCGGCATCTCGGCCTCGGTAAGTACTTGTTGTGACAGGGAGGTTTCTGATGTGGACACGGCTTAGTTCCTTCCTGCTCTGGCCACATGGAGCTGTTTTGGTGTCTCAGTTTCCTTTCATTCTTTGAGCTATGATCTTCTCCGATTTACATATATGACAAACGAGGTCAGTATGGATACTTGCATTCACATTTTTTTTCTTGTTTGTTATTTCTGTTAACAATTTTTATGATATAAGTTATGTCATACTATAATTTCGAATTGTGTTTGTAATTATGTGTTTATTGATATTATAGATTGTATGCATTTATCTGGAAAGCTTCAGACCATTTTCCCAGAAGAAGACCTTTCCCTTATTCGTTAAAATGCGTTGGATTTCTTCTGTCTTTCCGACAGTTGATTTGGGCTCCTTTTCCAATTGCTTGTCCTCCATGTCTGCTCTCATCTTAATCATGTGTTTCAATTGTATTAACCTTGTTGATATGGTATTAATTTGTTGTAATGAATTTGTAATTTTCTAAAATTCCCTAATCCCTGAGCATTTTTGGTCCATTTAACCACTTAATAACTGGCCCATAGCTGAATGACGGCTACAGGGCGGTTGCTTAACTTTGGGAGGGCGTACTGTGACGTCCTCCCAGAATCCCGCTCTCGCACGCCCCCTGGGGACCCCGCAGATCACGGTAAACGGCCGCTCATCACCACCGTTTACCATGTGATCGCTCTGTCAAATGACAGAGTGATCACATGTAAACAAACCGGCGTCATTTCATGATGCCGGTTCCTCTCTCCTCTCTCTGTACCGATCGGTACAGTGTGAGTGGAGAGGGGGGGGGGGATCTGTAGTGCCCACAGTGCTGCTCTGCAGTCACCACCGATCCATCCATCCATGCTCAGCAATACCCTGCAATACCCAGCAAATACCCAGCAATACCCTGCAATACCCCGCAATATCCTGCCATACCCTGCCATACCCTGCGATACTCTGCAATACCCTGCCATAACCTGCGATATTCTGCGATGCCCTGCAATACCCTGCAATACCCTGCGATACCCTGCCATACTCTGCAATACCATGCGATACCATGCAATACCCTGCGATACCCAGCCATACTCATCCACATGCAGCCATACTCAGCCATACTCGGTGATAACCAGCCATACTCTGCGATACCCAGCCGTACCCAGCCATGCTCAGCCATACTCGGATGTACTCTGCCTCTGTATGTGGCCAGACTGTGGAAGTCTCACACATGTGGTATCACCGTACTCAGGAGGAGGAGAATCTGTTTTGGGGTGTCATTTTTGGTATGTACATGCTGTGTGTTAGAAATATTGTATAAATGGACAACTTTGTGTTAAAAAAATAAATAAAAAATGCGTTTTAACCACTTCCCGCCTGCCGGCCGTCATATGACATCCTTGACTTTGTGCGGGGATATCTGAATGATGGGTGCAGCTACAGGCATCATTCAGATATCAGCTTTTTCAGCCTGCGATTCCCTACACCATAAGAATGATCATAACAGCTGTTCCACTGCTTGATCATTTTTACGGGAGGCGAGAGCGGACGCCCCCCCTCCCGCGGCCCTCTGGTGCTTCTACCGACTCACCGCTACGATCAAAGCCAGGATCATTTTTTTATTTTTTTTATTTCAGACTTTCTAGCCTAGAGGTGAGATGTGGGGTCTTATATGGGAAAAGCTCCCCCGCGTTGGGTTTTTAGGCAGCAAAAAAAAAAAAAAGTAGATAGATGATGTAAAAATAATTTTTTGTATTTATTGATATAGAAAAACATAACATAATAGTTAAAAAATGAGCTCCCGTGGGAAAATGATTATAAAAGAAAATGGATGTACATTAACAGACCAGAGTTTCATACCAACATTATACAATAAATGTCAAACATGAACAATTAGCCCTTAGAGGGAATTAGAGGGCTAATTGTTCATGTTTGACATTTATTGTATAATGTCGGTATGAAACTCTGGTCTGTTAATGTACATCCATTTTCTTTTATAATTATTTTCCCACGGGAGCTCATTTTTTAACTATTATGTTATGTTTTTCTATATCAATAAATACAAAAAATTATTTTTACATCATTTATCTACTCTCCTTTTTTTTTGCTGCCTAAAAACCCCAACGTGGGGGAGCTTTTCCCATTTTCTACCTTTCGGGGGTGAGAAGCACTCTCTAAACCTGTGGGTATGTGTCTTTCCTTTGTCAGATGTGTGGTCTTATTGACCCCATATATCACTGTAAAGAGGACCTGTCATGCCATATTCCTATTACATAGATGTTTACATTCCTTGTAATAGGAATAAAAGTGATCAAAAAAATAATTTTTGGGAAAAACAGTGTCAAACTAAAATAAATAAAGTAAAATTAACAATACATTTTTTTTTTAAAGCGCCCCTTGTCCCCGTGTGCTTGCATGCAGAAGGGAAAGCATACGCAAGTCCCGCCCACATATGAAAACGGTGTTCAGACCATACATGTGAGGTATCGCTGTGAACGTTAGAGCGATAACAATAATTTTGGCCCTAGACCTCCTCTGTAACTCAAAACATGTAACCAGTAAAAAAATTTAAAGTGTCGCCTATGGGGATTTTTAAGTAGCAAAGTTTGGCGCCATTCCACGAGTGTGTGCAGTTGTGAAGGGTGACACGTTAAGTATCTATTTACTCGGCGTAACTTCATCTTTCACATTATGCAAAAACATTGGGCTAACTTTACTGTTTTGTTTTTTGTAAAGCACAAAACAGTTTATTGTTTTTAAAAAAAAAACGCCTTCGAAAAATTGCTGCGCAAGTACTGTGCGAGATAAAAAGTTGCAACAACTTCCATTGTATTCTCTAGGGTCTTTGCTAAAAAAACATATATAATGTTTTGTGGTTCTATGTAATTTTCTAGAGAATAAATTATGATTTGTACATGTAGGAGAGAAATGTCAGAATTGGCCTGGGTGCTGCAGAACGCCCGATGGTGCTGCCTGCATGTTGGGCCTCGGTATGTGGCCACGCTGTGTAAAAGTCTCACACATGTGGTATCGCCATACTCTGGAGTAATAGCAGAATGTGTTTTGGGGTGTAATTTGTGCTATGAATATGCTGTGTGTGAGAAATAACCTGCTAATATGACAATTTTGTGAAAAAAAAAAAAGAAAAAAAAATCTTGATTTTGCAAAGAATTGTGGGAAAAAATGACAACTTCAAAAAACTCACCATGCCTCTTTATAAATACCTTGGAATGTCTTCTTTCCATAAAGGGGTCATTTAGGGGGTATTTGGGGAGTATACATTTTGGCCAAAATGTATCAAGAAAAATTACAAATTTGCTAAATTTTATAACAAAAACGAAGAAAAATTAATTTTCAGTCTTTTTTCTTTTAAAGCGCAAAAAATAAAAAACCCAACAGTGATTAAATACCACCAAAAGAAAGCTCTATTTGTGTGAAATAAAAAGGACAACAATTTCATATGGGTACAGTGTTGTATGACTGAGTAATTGTCATTCAAAATGTGAGAGCACCGGAAGCTGAAAATTGGTCTGGTTATTAAGGGTGCCCAGTGGTCAAATGGTTAAAGTCCCACTCTTTGAGGAACTCGGTTTTTGCATGTTGTACTAGGGATGTGGACCTGAACTAGCTATTTTCCAATTAGTTGGCAATAATCTTTTTGAATGCTATATTGGTGCATAGAGGAGCTGGAATTTAGAAAAAAAAAAGTGTACAAAAGGTGAACTTACCCTTTAAGCCAACCAGCAGGAACTGGCCAAATTTTGATCCATCTATGGGCAGGCCTGGTTGTATCTGCTGTCTGTTTGTTTGTTTTTTTCATTTGATCACTGCCAGTGCCTAAAAGCCACCAGCAGTGATCATTGTATTTTGATTGCAGTAGTGCTGCAGAAGGGATTCCCACATCAACACAGAATCGCCCATCAACAAAGAATAGCATAATCTGTGGCCAGCCTTAAAGACAGGCTGTGGCCCTGTGGGGTGACACTTTACCAGTGATGTTAGTTTATACACTTTGGTGGATCTGACAGGCTTACTTCAAATGTCTACCTCTAGTTCAAACAGTTATTTTAAATTTCACTTCAAGTAGAGATGGTCTAGAATCTTTGTCAGGCTGTTTTATTGCTGCCTGTGTTATTTTTCACAGAGACTTGAAATAAGCGAAAAGACATACTGTAAATACATAATTTTTTTGTACAAAGTAGAAACTGCAATAACAACAGTGGTTCTAACCCTTTGTGACTCTAGAACTAAAAAACTAGCTACAAGCTATAAATTAGTATTAAGATGATTTACCTTTTTTAGGACATAGAATAGTGTTGCCAAGAAAGTCTGTTATTTTTACCACCATACGGCTGTCTACAACACAGTTTGTTGACTTTAAGTGGCCATGGACCTCAGTTTTGCTGGAGTGCAGATAAGACATTCCCTATGATGTATGAAATGTATTATTTTGTGTTAAATATAGAATATACAGTATATTATTTCTCTATACAAATCATAGAGTGCAAAAAAAAATATGTAATTCATTACACTCACTTCCAAATATATACAGTATCTTATAAACAGGTTGCAAAAAGGGTAACTAAAATCAACAGAACCTCAATCAAAACATACTCCTGAAATGTGCGCACAATGGTACTCATACCATTACAGCAGCCTTTCTCAACCAGGACTTAATGGAACCCTAGGGTTACTCCAGAGTTTATGGGGGTTTCTTGAGCAAGTTTCTTCCTCTCAGATACATTCCAACTACCACCAATTACCCTATTAGCTATCTGCAAGAGGGATTATTCCCAACTAAAAAAGTAAAGAATGTTCTTCCCACTGACCATCACACGAATGCACCATGAGTTGTACATATTGTAATTATTAGCAAGGGTACCCTAGGATTTGACATTTTTTTCAAGGGTTCCTCCATGTTACAAAGGTTGAGAAAGGCTGCATTAGAGTCTTGACTTACTGCTTACACTGTTGGTTTTAGGATTCCATCCATTCCGTGACAATTGTATTGTGCTCCCTCAGGGAGGAACATATGAGGTTCTGTTTTTTCTCCTACTGTACATCAGTGACTTATTATTTTACCAGAACACTTCATCCCCTAAAAAAAAAAAATTCCATGTCTCTTGACTGGAGAATATACTAACCAATCTTTGAGAAGACAGGTTGTTGATACATGGCTCTGTGGGTGAGAGTACATAGACTCACTTAACTGCTTGCCGACTAGCCGTCGCAGTTTTACTGCAGCAGAATGGCACGGCTAGGCAAAACTACGTTACCATACGCCGTTTTTGCCGCTTGGCAACTAGGGGCGCACTCGTGGCAGGAGGCACACAAGCACACCCGCAGCGTGTGCTCAGAGCCGATGCGAGTGCCCTGCGGGCACGATGACTGCCGGGCACCCGCGATCGCTCGTGACAGAGCGAGAACCGGGATCTGTGAGTGTAAACACACAGATCTCGGTTCTCTCAGGGAGGAGGAGACAGATCGTGTGTTCATACCATGTATGTACGCTGATCTCTCTCTCCTCCTAGACAGTCCCATCCCCCCTACAGTTAGAACACAGTTAACCCCTTGATCGCCCCCTAGTGTTAACCCCTTCCCTGCCAGTGACATTTATAAAGTTATCAGTGCACTTTTATAGCACTGATCGCTGTATAATTGTCAATGGTCACAAAAATGTGTCAAAAGTACCACCAAATGAAAGCTCTATTTGTGGGAAAAAAAGGATGTCAATTTTGTTTGGGTACAGCGTCAGTTAAAGCAACGCAGCGCCGTATAGCAAAAAATGGCCTGGTCATTGAGCAGTTAAATCTTCCGGGGATGAAGTAGTTAAAGGTTCCTTACACACAATCACACTCTACACTGACAACAGCACCATCTTTCTTACCCACTTTTAGATTGCTACTATTACAGAGACATATACTTCGTCACCAGCATTTCAATTTACAATGTCTCTCAGAAAAAGAGCATACCGTAATCAGGAATATTACCAGCTCAAATCAAGCCAAGATTAGTTCACACTATTCTAACACATGCACCAAAATGTCAGACTCGCCCATGCTTCTGCCATTAGTGAGCACACACAGCGTAGCTTTACATTTTCTAACTGACCATTTCCCTTCATCTTACTCATGCATTTAGTTCTCAAGTACCCACTATCTCTGGTTTTGAGTACTACACAGGCAATATTCTAGCAAATAAAACATTAAAAGGCCTGTCTCTAAACTGGTTTTAAGCATGGTCCAACTTGCATGTATTCTGTTATTGGTTCCAAAGGACAAAGACTGCTGGGTCATGCCTAGATTTTTCCAGATGCTCCTAGCATCAGAGGGGCAGCAATTACCTTGGTTGAGAGCTCATTTACACTGATGCATTGTGGTAACATGCAGTAAAACAACTTTTTTACCACACATCACAATAACACATGTTTTTCATTTAGAATGACACCTCAACACACTGGTACAGTAGCCAATATATCTGTAGTACAGTGCACCACAGCAGACACAGCATGCACTGGGGTGTTCTCAGTTGCTGCAAAAAGCTGCAGTTCTCATACAGCTTTGTTAAGTATAAATGTGTTTGGGTGTTTAAACACAGAATCTTGCTTTTCTAAGACACCTAACACTTCCTGTATCTGTAGAATCGTATCTACCTGATCTTCATAAGGCATCATATTAGGCTTTTGAAAGAATCTGAATATTTTTTTTATTTTTAAATTATTATAAAGATTCAGGATAACTTATGCTAGATATATATTGTACCTTTTATTAAGCTTCATTTGGGCTATAGGGAACATTTTAACTTCTTTCTAAATAGAGATTTAACCACTTGTTAGTTGGCACTGAAATCAAAAACACAGAAACACCAAATAAAAAAGGAAGGAACACCAACCAGACGGACTATCCCAGTACCTGAACAAAATGTGAAGTAAATATTTATAAATTTCTAGATATTTTTATTGATACAAAATATAATACATAAATTTAAAAAAGATAGATGTCAAATCTATATTCACATAAAGGTACAAAGAATCATAAAGTATGTCACAAATACTGGTTGATACTGGTTGACGTGTTTCAACGGCTTCTTCAGAACCAAGTAACGACAGTCATGACACCTTGAAAAAGTCTACATCTAAAAAGTCAACATTAAAGGTGGCTTGATCATCTGGAGCTGAGGGATACATTTTGCCCCCTGGTGGAGTGTTCCAGGAACGATACCATTGGGAAGACTGGTTCTGGCAATCCTTGCTTTTGGCGAATTGCCTGTTACCGTATAGGAACGTATTATGATACTGTATCTAGCTATCTTGGTCTGCTAGGCATTTTCCGTATCCTTGTTTGTTTCAAGTCCTCTAAGCACGTACATATTGTACATTTTCATTATCCCATCTCTATCTTGGGGTAAAACACCGCCTCCAGGTGATCAAGCCACCTTTAATGTTGGCTTTTTAGATGTAGACTTTTTCAAGGTGTCATGACTGTCGTTACTTGGTTCGGAAGAAGCCGTTGGTGAAACGCGTCAACCAGTATTTGTGACATACTTTATGATTCTTTGTACCTTTATGTGAATATAGACTTGACATCTATCTTTTTTAGAAATGTACCTTCACTTCCTGTCCCATAGCTAAACAGGAGGAAATCCCAGCAAATTAAGGGAATCTCTTGGGGACCCCCATGTCACCAGAACTAGTGTCCCCATTTGAAAATGTCCCCTCTATTACTTTTCTGGGGACAACCCAACATTTTCTTTTACTTTCACTTTCAATGACAATGGTAAACAGGACAAATAGAGAGGGTGAATCTCCCTAACGGGGATGCACACAGCAGTAAAACCTGACATATGTTCTAAACCTTCTCCACTCTATCCAAAACAAAAAAAACATTGCCTTTAGTTAAACTTTAAGGTGCTCTCAAGCACTTCATGGTGCAAACCATGAAGAAAAACTTTTCCTAAAATTAGAGGGTATTTTTATCTGTTTATTTAGTTTTGAACATGCATTGTAAAACACTTGACAAAATGAATTCCATCTCAATACACTTTCCATAAATTTACATAAATATAAAAAGACATTAAATGCATATATGTAAAAATAATAATAAATGACCTATGGTTGTGAAAATGAGTATAAGATATCATATTAATGGTGGTAAAATCTATTGTTTTAAGGGTAAGAATGGTGAAGGTGATCTGGTTTATATGGTAGTAACATTGCTAAGGGCAAAAGTGGTGAAATGTTTTATATTTTGGTTCCAAAGGTAATGTTAAGAACGGTAAGAATGAAATACATTTTGTGACAGTTCACAAAGTGTGAAAGGATGTAAGAGCAACAAGGGCATGCTGTGGAAGGATGTATATGGGAAAAAATGAATATTTGAGGGTGGGATGAAGTTGGAAAAGAGAGGGAAGTGGAATAGACAGGAGGAGGAGAGACAAGGTTGGTGGGAGGAGAAAAAAAAAGGGAGGGGGTTTACTTTAATGCCTGATTACAGCCAAAATAAAAATACAAAAATCATCACAAGAGACATTATTTGCAGTCAGTGTGATGAGTCCTTTGTAGAGGGATCGGACCTTTCATTCATCTGCATGTCCTCTATTCATTTGTCGTTTTTTATTCATAGAAGCTGTTGCATAGGCTTCTGTAAATAAAGGAGCTGGATGGAAAGGATGAGCATAGCCAGGCACTCTCGATGAGATCCTGTGACAGCTCCAACAGTTTTATTGATTGAAGAGGATTTCACCTAACAGAAGAGGTATCAGTACAAGAGACACATCCTACTGACACATCCTTGTGCTGATTTTTCCAGCAATCATGTGGTCACTCAATTCTCTGTCCCAGAGCCAGTGGGGGACAGCTACAGCATCAGACTGATGCTGTAGCATTGAGGTGAGTATGTATATATTTTTTTTTTAGAATCCTACACTTCTCCTTTATGTTACTGTGAGTCAAATTAAATATAAATACACACTCAAACACACAAACTCAAAGATTTTACCTTAGCTATATCATACATTACAGAGATTTTGAATTCCCAGTCCATAAAAGTACCATCAGGGTAAGATATTTTATCATTCAAAACAGCCTGAGAGGAAATAAAAAAAAAACACTTACTTGTTATCTGCAATAAAACAAGCATACAATAAAACAATTAAAGGGTGGACCGCATGTAATAATTGTAGTTCCTCTTGCATTGGTGCATTCGCCAAACTGGTTTCACTTACCAATAAAGTCCATTATGTAACAAAAAGGGGGATTCCGCACAACCAATCAATATGCAATTTAATTTATTCCCTTGTTGTCCTACCCGATTGTGAATTGAATAAATCAAACTGCATATTGATTGGTTAAGTGGCACCCCTTTTTTGTTGTACATAGAGGTTCAAAATGTATTAATGCATGACTAATTCTGCTAACATTACAACCTGTATGGCGTTCAGAAAAAAAGGTTCATGATGCAGTAGTTGAACATTAGAATATTTTTTTAAGATTCATAAACAATCCTTCAGAGTATCTCTCATTCTGAAATTACAACAGTAAACTACATTTTCCTATAAATGTCACTTAGAAGATCTTTTACTTCCATCACAAGTGTGTATATGTGTTTTACTTAAAGATCAAGGGATGTATTTATAAAAAAAAAAAAATCATAGCAACTTACCCAGTAAAATAGTATGTACATGCATTCTGTACAAATGGGGCAAAACACATATAAAAAGAAAATGCCTATGATACACAATGTCAGCTAGTGGCCAAATGCAGTATTTTCAATTTTAAATGAATAATACACATTCACCCAGCACAGTAAATAGCCTAATCATTTTTCCTTTTGTTCTTCTTCTCTCTCTTTTTTTGCACCATTAGTTCTTGTTATGTTCCAGCATGGTTATGTCTTCTCTGCCTAGGTATTGCTTTGCAAGTATAACTAGATATACAGTGATAAATAAAAGGACCCAGGAATGTCGTTATATCCTCTTTCCTGGCTATATGAATACACTGTTATTACAATGTATACAACTTTCTATCTTTACTCTCATTTATAATTTTCCCCTTTAAAGATCATGACAATGCTTGTTAGTAATTTAATATCTGCCACCATGGGTTCTCCCTGTGTCTAACATCTGATGCCTAGCAGTATGTTATATGTAATATCACTGTACAGTATATATCTTTGTTAATTTCTTTTTGTTTCCTTTTTTTTATGTAAACATGCTGGCTGCTACTATTCTTTTTTTCACTAGGTGTCTCTCAGCTTTGTTTCCATGCCGCTCTGCCTGTACGCAGACACCCAGCGGGTAAGCTCCACTGATGCAGGGTGGGCCGATGGCAAAACTGGCTTTTGTCTCCACCCTAGTCCTACTGCGTCAGGAGGAGCCTGCCTACGTCTCTACCATTGTTTCCTTGATTAGCAGCGAGTGATCCCCCACCGGTGACGCGGAGACGCCCCGTCAGAGAGATGCTCTGACCTCCGCAATAAGCTGCATTCTATGCAGCTGATCAGGCGGAATGGACTATCTGATTGGTCTATACCAGTAAGACCAGGTATACAAATGCTGACACTCGGCTGGCTTGTGTCAGTTCACTGGCCACCGCTCTGATGTCAGCAATGTACTCAGCTCTAATCTTGAGGTAATTACTATCGCTACATCAGGCACCATATGGACATGTTTTTTTGCCCATATGCTTGCTACAACCTTTTTTTCTCTTTTTATTATTCCCACACAGGAGGAGGTTTGACCTAACTGTCCCCACAGTGTTAAACTCTGATCGCTGTTGGAAAAGTCAGGCGCCTCTTGTGAATGCGTCCCAGCAATCGGCCTATGGACACACGAACAACCTTCTATGTCATGTGTGTGTGGACTCATGCAGCCAGCATGTACCTTCTCTCTCTGTTTTTATCCCTTTAACCCTCAATGAGTCAAAAATATGTAAGTACTTTTTACCTCGCTACTCTATAACATGGTATAAAAAGCTATAGGTCTAGATAGATATAGATATCTTGATGTTTTTTCCATATTAACATGCCAACATTGCTATACACGTATATATTTGTGTTACAGACAAGAAAATAATATACCCAACTGTAAACCTCCCCTGATGAAGGAAAAATATATTCCAATGCGATTTTCTAAAACATGTCGGGATGTATGCTACAAATCTCAAGCTGAACTCAATTTAATTTGAACAGTATTTTGGATTACTAGCTTTGGGTTGTATATATTTGTATATTCCATTGACATTGATTCATTGGTGTATTGCTCATACTTTACAAGTGAACTGTGTTTATTTTATAATTTTTCAATTTTTGTATATTAATAAAGTTGGCACCCTTGTGCCTTTTTATACGTCTCTACTTTCCATTACTTGCTTCTGCCTTTTAAAGTCCAAGGGGGCGTCTCCCCAATTCCATGCTCTCTCTATAATGCAATTTAGGATGCTGGCAGGCTAGTACACCACTCAATTCCAATATCTTCTCTTTTCTCTTAAATAGCCTAATAACATTCATTTTCTTATTTTTTTTTTTTTTTATGAGTTAATGCACATACACTTTTACTGGGTGAATTGCTATGTAAATTTTTTTTATAAATATACCCCTTCATGTGGAACTATGGGCAATATAAAAAACACATATATGTAGTCTGTCATTAGCATTATTACAGCAGGTTTTGTTTTTCAGGGTTTCCCTCTTTAACCTAGTTTTATTGCCCGTTAGTCCTGCCTGCCGGTAGGGATGAGCTGAACACCCCCCTGTTAGGTTCACAGCAGAACATGCAAACAGGCAAAAAATGTTTTGAACACGCGAACACCGTTAAAGTCTATGGGACACGAGCATGAAAAATCAAAAGTGCTAATTTTCAAGGCGTATATGCCCAGGGAACATGTATCAATGCAAAAAAAAAGTTTTAAAAATTGACGTTTTTACGGGAGCAGTGATTTTAATAATGCTTAATGTGAAACAATAAAAGTGTAATATTCCTTACATTTCTAAAGGAAAAAATGTCAGTTAAAATTGCTTGTGGCTGTAATGTATTGCCGGCTCCCAACAATATAGATAAAAATCAAGAAAAAAAACAGTATGGACCCCCCCTCCAGTCCATACAAGGCCCATTTTTTTTTTTTTTTTTAAATAGCGTGGGGTCCCTCCAAAAATCCATACCAGGCCCTTCGCTCGTCCCCCCTTTCCTGGCCTGCCAGGCTGCTTGCTCGTATAAGGGTCTGGTATGGATTTTGGGGTATACCCATGCAGTTTTTTCCTTAATTCTGTCATAAGGTTCCCCTTAACCACTTCAATACACTATATTATATACTGTACACTGACTGCACTGTGTATATATTCTACAATGACTGCACTATTATATATATATATACACACATATACTAGACTGCCTGCACTGTATATATAGTCTACACTGAATGCAGAGTATATATACAGTATCTCACAAAAGTGAGTATACCCCTCATATTTTTGTAAAAAATGTATTATATCTTTTCATGTGACACACTGAAGAAATAACACTTTGCTACAATGTAAAATAGTGAGTGTATAGCTTGTATAACAGTGTCAATTTGCTGTCCCCTCAAAATAACTCAACAGGCAGCCATTAATGTATAAACTAAGTAGAAATGTTCAAATTGGGCCCAAAGTGTCAATATTTTGTGTGGCCATCATTATTGCCTTAAGCCTCTTGGGCTGGAGTTCACCAGAGCTTCACAGGTTGCCACTGGAGTCCTCTTCCACAAGGACATCACAGAGCTGGTGTATGTTAGAGACCTTGTGCTCCTCCACCTTCTGTTTGAGGATGCCCCACAGATGCTTGATAGGGTTTAGGTCTGGAGACATGCTTGGCCAGTCCATAACCTTTACCCTTAGCTTCTTTAGAAAGGTAGTAGTAATCTTTGAGGTGCGTTTGGGGTCCTTATGTTGGAATACTGCCCTGAGGTCCAGTCTCCGAAGGGAGGGATCATGCTCTGCTTCAGAATGTCATAGTACATGTTGGCATTCATGGTTCCCTCAATGAACTGTAGCTCTCTAGTGCTGGCAGCACTCATGCAGCCCCAGACCCTGACACTCCCACCACCATATTTGACTGTAGGCAGACACACTTGTCTTTGTACTCCTCACCTGGTTGCCGCCACACATGCTTGACACCATCTGAACCAAATAAGTTTATCTTGGTCTCATCAGACCACAGGACATGGTTCCAGTAATCCATGTCGTTAGTCTGCTTGTCTTCAGCAAGCTGTTTTCAGGCTTTCTTGTGCATCATCTTTAGAAGAGGCTTCCTTCTGGGACGACAGCAATGCAGACCAATTTGATGCAGTGTGCGGCATATGGTCTGAGCACTGACAGGCTGACCCCCCCCAAGCCTTGAACCTCTGCAGCAATGCTGGCAGCACTCATAAGTCTATTTCCCAAAGACAACCTCTGGATATGATGCTGAGCACGTGCACTCAATTTCTATGGTCGACCATGGCGAGGCCTGTTCTGAGTGGAACCTGTTAAACCGCTGTGTGGTCTTGGCCACCAAGGTACAGCTCAGTTTCAGGGTCTTGGCAAACTTCTTAAAGCCTAGACCATCTTTATGTAGAGGAACAATTATTTTTTTCAGATCCTTTAGAGAGTTCTTTGTCATGAGGTGCCATGTTGAACTTCCAGTGGCCAGTATGAGAGAGTGAGAGCGATAACACCAAATTTAACACACTTGCTCCCCATTTACACCTGAGACCTTGTAACACTAACGAGTCACATGACATTGGGGAGGGAAAATGGCTAATTGGGCCCAATTTGGACATTTTCACTTAGGGGTGTATTAACTTTTGTTGCCAGCAGTTTAGACATTAATGGCTGTGTGTTGAGTTACTTTAAGGGGACAGCAAATTTACACTGTTATACAAGCTGTACACTCACTACTACTACATTGTAGCAAAGTGTAATTTCTTCAGTGTTGTCACATGAAAAGAAATAATAAAATATTTACAAAAATGTGAGGGTGTACTCACTTTTGTGAGATACTGTGATATATATATATATATATATATATATAAAGGTGATAGTATAAAATCAAACGTTGGTAATAGTGAGATAAAATACTAAAAACAGCGCTAAAACAGTGAGATAATTAAATCTTTCTGTGCAAAGTCCATGAATCTGTGTCATAAACAGTATTGTACTAGTAGATAGTCCTTGAGTGTTTCTGAGAAAGTAGTGCACAGTTCAATCGGTAGTGACTTTCCTTGTGATATATAGTGTATACAGTTGTATATCCAAGCACCGTTACAGACAGCTTCACCACGTGAGGCACTCTCCCCTCAGGGGGTTAAACTCACCGGAATGACAATTTAAACAGGCCTTAAGATATGGGGTATCACTATGGCTACCACTGCCCAGGACGCGTCACACATCCACCGTTATAAAGGGTCTGGTCTCTTCCTCAGATTTTAGGTATCAGCAACAAGGAATCAGGGGTTCAAAGGGGAATCAACTCGCAATGATGGTCATAAAAAAACGGAGAGAATGGCATCCATAGCGTAATCCCGTTTTTATTTCACAACATTAAAAACAAATGAACCCTACAACTTCCCCTTTAAGAAAATAACGTACAATAAGCATTCTTTAAAACAGCATGTAAAGTAATCACTTGCGTGTGGGGAATGGGTAGGTGGCAATCCTCCACTTGGCCACAGCAGCAGTAACGTTCCTCCTGGATCAGCGTGTGTGTGTCTCTGCTGACACTTCGCGTCACTTCCGGGTGGGTGGTTAGCGCTGGTGGAACGCAAACGACACTTCCGGTCAAACGTCGTGTAGGCCACGCCCTGACGCGTTTCGTCACTTCCTGACTTCAACAGAGGGCGTCCTCTGTTGAAGTCAGGAAGTGACGAAACGCGTCAGGGCGTGGCCTACACGACGTTTGACCGGAAGTGTCGTTTGCGTTCCACCAGCGCTAACCACCCACCCGGAAGTGACGCGAAGTGTCAGCAGAGACACACACACGCTGATCCAGGAGGAACGTTACTGCTGCTGTGGCCAAGTGGAGGATTGCCACCTACCCATTCCCCACACGCAAGTGATTACTTTACATGCTGTTTTAAAGAATGCTTATTGTACGTTATTTTCTTAAAGGGGAAGTTGTAGGGTTCATTTGTTTTTAATGTTGTGAAATAAAAACGGGATTACGCTATGGATGCCATTCTCTCCGTTTTTTTATGACCATCATTGCGAGTTGATTCCCCTTTGAACCCCTGATTCCTTGTTGCTGATACCTAAAATCTGAGGAAGAGACCAGACCCTTTATAACGGTGGATGTGTGACGCGTCCTGGGCAGTGGTAGCCATAGTGATACCCCATATCTTAAGGCCTGTTTAAATTGTCATTCCGGTGAGTTTAACCCCCTGAGGGGAGAGTGCCTCACGTGGTGAAGCTGTCTGTAACGGTGCTTGGATATACAACTGTATACACTATATATCACAAGGAAAGTCACTACCGATTGAACTGTGCACTACTTTCTCAGAAACACTCAAGGACTATCTACTAGTACAATACTGTTTATGACACAGATTCATGGACTTTGCACAGAAAGATTTAATTATCTCACTGTTTTAGCGCTGTTTTTAGTATTTTATCTCACTATTACCAACGTTTGATTTTATACTATCACCTTTATATAATTGTTTCATTTAAACAGCTGCTTAGATTAATTTAAGATATTTATAAGTATTTAATATTTATATTTATATCTGACCTTATTTCATCTGATGTATGTTTCTAACTGTGGACACGCATTCAGCGCTGAGTAGTGTATAATTATAGGCCATTGATTCTACACTCTACTGCTCATATATATATATATATATATATATATATATATATATATATACACACACTGCCTGCACTGTATATATAGTCTATAGACTACACTGTATACACAGTATACATATATATATATATATATATATATATATATATATAATAATTTATACTGTGACAGTATGGATCCCTGTCCTAGTGATTGTCCCCCAGGATTCTCAAATAGGCAGGTTGAGAGGCTCCAGGAGGATTATTTAGTTTGGGGGAAACTGTTTTATCAGTTTCCTCTGTGGTTGGTAAAATCCAGTTGGGGACCTGGAGCCTGGAGATTTCATAGTGATCTGGGTGGGATGGAATCTCCAATCCTGGGACCGGGTTTTGGGAACAGCCAGGAGTCTGGCTTGTTGATTGGGCAGGTGGGTCCTGGGCTTATAGCAGAGCCAGGACCAGGGTTGTGGGCTCCACCCTCCCGAGGAGTCCAGGCGAGCAAGGGAGAAACCTGTAGGCTGGAACAGCAAGGAAGCTGGAAAAAAGTGCTGAGGTACAGGGTTTGTACAGGAACTCCGTTATAAAGCCAAGAGGGCTGAAGCAAAGCCCGAGCAGCAGAGCTGACCAGAGAGCCAGGTGGCTTGGTAATTTTTGTTTATTACTACTGTGGCAGAGCGAGGCTCTGTCCCTTTGAAATTAGAGGTAAAAGAGACACAGAGTTTGCATATCTGCGGACTGCAAGACTACAGACTGTATAATTTAAATGGAGAAAACTGCTCTCTCAGTTTTCTCCAGGTTTTGCTAGTTCTGGATGGGAGTCTGTAGTTTGGAGATCCCTGAGAGTCATGGGTGGGATGGGATCTCCAACCCTGTGTCCGGGTCTTGAGGATAGCAAGCAAGGTGTGTACCCAGCTGCACACAGACCATATCATGAGAGGCTGGTGAGTGGAGGATGGTGTAGTGTGAGCAGCTTGCTGCAGCTGGTGCTGTATGAAGACAGACCTGTGTCTGTAGAGGGGTCATCCCTGTGTAAGGGGGATTCTTTGCCCAGAGACTGGGAAAGGCTGGACAGCCTTGAGAGTTGGGAAGACTAAGGAAGCCAGTGAGTCCAGGGGGCTGGAAGGAATCAACTCTGTTGAGAGCAAGCAGAGGAACTGCTGACAAGAGAGAGCCAGGTGGCTTGGTATGTTTTTCATTTATGAGTGCTTAATGAAGTTAAACCCCTGCGTGGGATTTCTGGATGGACTTTTGTTTTTCCCTTTTAATAAACGTGGGCTACCAGGCCCTTAACTATATATGCCTGTCTGATGAGGACTCACTGCACCAAAAATGCATCTATCCACTTGAGCTAAACACCCCAATGTCACACTACATTACTGCTGTGAAGTTGAAACCCCTGCGTGGGAATTCTGGATGGACATTTTCTTTCTTTAATAAAAGTGGGCCTACAAGCCCTTAAAACGGCATATGTGGAGTGGACTCTGCTCACTGGTAGGCTCTACACTAAGCTAAACAACCCCCAAATTTACAATACTAAACTGCCTAAATGCCACTAACTAACCTGCCTCTAGCTAACGTTCTCTCATTACACTATATACGGCCGCTGTGTAAGCAGCCTTATACAGTGTGGGGCATGGACTTAGCCCCCTGAGCAATGATTGGCTAAATGCAATCTCGCAATGCATTATGTTGCATTCCGCAGCACTCAAATTTGCCCCATAACTTATGTTTGACTCGAACATCGTGCCCATCACTAATTAAAATATAAATATATCATTTAGATCCTAAACATTCATCCCTATTATTGCCATCTCCTCATCACTGACTGTTTAGTACATAAAAAATACAATAGTAGGTATTGCATAATGGTGGATTCTCTAAGCCAACACGTTTCTCATAAAGCTTTTTCAGGGCCAGCCGAGGCTCAGATAAGGAGAATATGGTAATAGCAATGTGTAAAAATAAATATGCATCAAAAGTAGGCAACATCGGTGGCCATTTGGCAGGGCAATCCCCTGCGACGGATATTGGGACAAAGGGATGGGCCTGGAATACCCAAGATGCACCCAACAGCATTGTTTGAAATATAATTTTAAAAAATACAAATATTAAAAACAGTGTAAATCGAAAAACACTATCTTACATTAGGTAAAGTTGATCCAGGGAATATCTGATTGCCTCTTGGGGGATCAGGAAGGATTTTTTTCCCATGCTGGAGCAAATTGGATCATGCTTTGCTGGGGTTTTTGCGTTCCTCAGGATTAACTGTGGGTATAGGATTGTGTATACAAAATAGTATTTTCCTCCTTTTATTGGCTGAACTAGATGGACTTGTGTCTTTTTTTCAACCAGACTAACTATATGACATTCTTTGCATGCCCTGTAGCAATAATAACTAAAAAAAACGGTTAGAGCTGTATTTGAAAATATACCCAAAAGGGCATGTAGGCATAAAAGCAACAGTGAGGGTGGAGGTATAGGAGGAAATTGGCTCCTCAAGCAGGTCCCACACCACAAAGAGGTCGTATCGTTGAATAGAGCAGAGGTCAGGCAATTCTACATTTCCTTGGCCACAGTGATACACTAATCCAGTCATGGTATGCATAGGATGTGATTGACTGGCTTTTTTTTTATAATTAAATCTTTATTGATAGTTTTATTTATGCAGTTTACATTTTGCTGATTGCATATCCTTAGTCTATCCAGTCATTTAATACCCCCGTGGTCTGAAGATTGGCCCTTCCAGCGGCCCCCGTCCCCCGGGAGAGGAGCAGCAAAAAGCCAAAAAAAAAAAAAAAACAACCTTCCGGTTCTTTAATTCAGGTGATATAACCCCTATATCCCAAAATAATATTTGTTTACTTTTTTACTACGTGTCCTTAGTGTCTTCCCACCTGTTGAATAAAAGTGTTTAAGTGTCCTACAGTCTCCCCCGGCCAAAATCAGGGTCTCCCGCCCTCCCTCTCGGTCTTCCCCTTACTCCCCCCCCTCCCTCCCTCTATACTCTACTCCATTAAGTGTTGTGTTGCTTTCTCTCAGTGCTCCATCCTTGTGCCTTCCCACTCAAGTGTGGTTTTCCTTAGTTTGTGGTGAGAAAAAAAGAGAAAGAAGAAAAAAAAAAAAAAATTAGAAAAGAAAGACATACTATGTATATATATGTATGTATATGTTTATATGTGTTTGTTTGATTAGGGGGAGAAAGCTCGTTCCTCCCTAAATATTTCCTTGTGGGAGTGTGCGTTTCCCAATTACTCCGCGGTCCGTGTTTCCATCTCAAATTTCCCCTCTTAACCTCCCCCTGTTACCCCTCCCCTCCCTACACACCACTCAATCTAAGTGTTATTTTCTCCTTATACCCCATCCTTTTACCTACCTAGTTAAGTGTAGTTTGTCTTGTGTTTGTGGGGGTGTCCGCAAAAAAAAAAAAAAATGTAAAAGGTTTTAATTTGCTCCTCATCCCTATGGTCCCCGGCCGCCGAGAGCGCCCCTCTCCCTCCACAACAAGCATCCCTCAACTTAGTATTCAGCAATTCCTTATACATTTCTATTTTTAAGACAAAAGACATAAAAAATTTTTTTTATAGGTTTCCCAGGTTGTGGTCTCCTCCCCATCTATTTACTTCAGTCCCCTTCGCTTTTCCTGATTTGTATTTCAATTTCTATTTCCTTAGCCTGTTCTTCCCATCCCTCCCAGATAGCATCATATTTCTCTTGTTTATTTCTCGTTTTATATACCCACCTCTCTGCTTCTTGGATTTTATCTACCTCTCTTTTCCAGTCCTCCAATGTTGGGCCCTTGATCTGTTTCCAATTTCTTGGTATTAGTTTTTTAGCTGCGTTCAGTAAATGCTGTATTATATTTTCTTTGTGTACTGCCTTGGTGTTCATAGCCCCATGGAACAGGTAATGTTCTGGTTTCATCTCCATCTTCTCTTTTTCCATTTTCCTGATCCATGGGGCTATTTCACCCCAATATTTCTTTATCTCAGGGCAGGTCCACCATATATGGAGGTGAGTTCCCTTTTCTCCGCATCCTCTCCAACAGGAGCTCTCTGCGGTTGGGTATATTTGTGCCAATCGGGCAGGGGTTCTATACCATCTGGTTAAAAATTTATATGACATTTCCTGTATGGCTGAGCTTGTTGACGATGAGTAAGTGGCTTCTATTACCCTTTTTATTTGTAGTGTCGTGAATTTGTACCCTAATTCTCTTTCCCATTCCCTTATAAAGTATGGTATTGTATTTTCCTCCTCGCTAAGTACAATTTTATACATTTGAAATAATAGATGGTTGGGCTTTGATATATCTATACACATTTTCTCGAACACCGTTAAGGAATCCTGTGATCTGATTTGTTTATCTTTTTTCTTGTAAAACTGTTTCATTTGATTATACCTCCACCCCGTCCAGCTCGTGCTTCCATACCTTGATTCTAGGTCCCTCTGTAACAGGAGAACCCCATCCGGGGCGTATTTTAAACTCATCGTGTTTCCTTCTGTTTCCCAGGGTCCTAGCGCTCCTTTCTCCTCACCTGGAGGGAACCATGGATACCCACCCAATGGGGCTAAGGGTGATATTTTCGGGGCATATCTTCCCGTTTTGTTCATTCTGTCCCATACCGACAGCGTGTTCTTCGTTAATGGTGATATCCATTCCGATAGCCCCCTATCTTTAGTTGGTATCCATGGTGCCCCTGCTAAGTCTCTGCCGGCCAGATTCTTTTCCAGCAGCACCCATGCTTTCTTATCCTGATCATGACACCAGTTCAAGATTCTAACTAATGTCATTGCTCTGTAATATTTTAGCATATCCGGTAGGCCTACCCCACCTTCTCCCTTGTTCCTACATAAGATCTTATGTGCTAGCCTTGCTCTCCCATTTTCCCATATGAAAGCCGTGAATATTTTCCGTATTTTTCTAAAAAAAAAATGGGGTACTGGGATTGGTAGTGTATATAGGACGTATAGGAGCCTAGGCACTATATTCATTTTTATCGTATTTATTCTACCGAATAAGGTAAATATCTTTCCTTTCCATTTCTTCAGGTCTTCTTCTATCCTTACTAATAGAGGGGTATAATTTTGTTCGAACATTGTTTTTACATCTGCTGAGATATGTACTCCCAGATAAAACAGTGATTTTTCTTGCCACTCAAATGGGTAATTATTTTGTATTTTTGTTCTCAAATCTCTTGATATATGTATCGGTAATATTATCGATTTCTCCACATTAATCTTGAAATTTGAGAGATTTCCAAATCTCTTCACCTCCCCCATTACCTCTCTCACTGACTCTTGTGGGTCTGATAGGAAGAATAGTAGATCATCAGCATATGCTGAGACCTTGTATTCCTTTATACCCATTTCTACTCCCTTTATCCTACTGTTTTCCCTTATTTTGCATAGGAAGGGTTCTAATACCAGTGAGAATAATAAGGGGGACAGTGGGCAGCCCTGTCTTGTTCCGTTTGTGATTTCAAATCCCTCTGACAGTGTCCCGTTTACTTTAACCCGTGCTTTTGGTCCGGTGTATAGTGCTGTCACCCATCCCATCATCCGCTCTCCCAGTCCCATCTCCCTTAATACCTCTAGCATGAAGACCCAGTTTACTCTGTCAAAGGCCTTTTCGGCATCCATTGACAGAGCAACTCTTGGGCTCTTTTGAGGGCCATTCTGCATCCAGTGTAGCAGGTGTATAGCTCTTATAGTGTTGTCTTTAGCCTCTCTGCCTACCATAAAACCTGTCTGATCGTTATGTACCACCCTTGTTATTTTTTCTTGTAGTCTGTTTGCTAGGATCTTTGCTAATAGTTTCGTGTCTGTATTCAAGAGGGAGATGGGTCTGTAATTAGAGCAGTATTTCGGGTCTTTTCCTTGTTTTGGGATTACTGTCAGGAAGGCTGTCAGGGATTCCGGGGACATTCTCTGGTTAACTGTTATCTGATTAAAGTATTCACTTAGCGGTGTTGCTAGTATGTTTTTAAATTTTTTATAATATGCGCTCGTCAACCCGTCAGGGCCCGGGCTCTTACCATTAGGGAGACTTTCTATTATGCCTTTTATCTCTTCCTCGGTTATCTGCACTTCCATCCCCTCTACCACATCTCGAGCCAAGTTCGGCAGTGAGGCTTCTCTGATGTATTCCCTAATTCTTTCAGCTTGTTCCTTCTTATCCCCATCTCCCCCTTCCATTTTTATATTGTATAATTTTTTATAGAAATTTTCAAATTCTTTTGCTATCGATTTGGTATCTGTTATTAATTTGTCCCTGGATTGGATACCGTGTATGTGGGAAATTTCTTGTTGTTTTTTAAGTTGGTTAGCCAACAGCTTCCCGCATTTATTCCCATTTTCATAGAATTTATGCGCCGCATATCTATATTTATTTTGCGTTTTCCTATCCAGGTGCAAATTATACTCTAATCTGTATTTTTCCAGCTGTCTGGCCTCCTCCGGGTTCCTACTGTTTTTATGTTTCTGTTCCGTTTTGTATATCTTTCCAATCAGTTCCTCCAGCTCCTTTTTATTTTCTCCCTTTTTCCTAATTCCATGGGCTATTAATACTCCTCTTACCACTGCTTTATGGGCGTCCCATCTTACTTGTTCTGATGTTTCCCCCGATCTATTTTCTTCAAAATAGCCCACCAATTTATTTTCTATGTCTTCTGATATCTGATTGTCATCTAATAGTGACTCGTTTAATCTCCAAGTTCTTTCCTTCTGACCTCCGGGTAACGATCGGAACCTCATGACTACTGGGGCGTGGTCCGAGATTGTTATGGCACTTATTTTTACTTCTTGTACATTATCCAGATAATACTGGTCTACCATCAAGATATCCAACCTTGAGTATACCCCATGGGTTTTAGAAAAATAACTGTAATCTTTTTTTCCTTCATTGAGTGCTCTCCAGGTATCTACCCAGTGCACTCGTTTCAAATATTCTTTCACCCGTTTCCATATCTTGAATGGTAGCCCAGTTCTCTGCGATGTAGTGTCTAGGTCGGGGTCCATAATTATGTTATAGTCCCCCCCCAGAATCACACACCCCTCCTTGAACCCATCTAGCTTTTTCCATGTTTTCAATAAAAATTCTGCCGTGCCCACATTTGGTGCGTAAATGGATGCCAGCGTGTACATTGATCCCAGGAGAGCCCCTTTTATAAATATGAACCTTCCTTCCGGGTCCGCCTGCACCTCAATTATCCTCATGGGGCAAGTTTTCCCGAGGGCTATGGATACTCCTCTTGCTCTCGCTATTGGGGACGTAGCATGGAACCACTGATTATATAGGAATACTGGTAGTTTGGGGACCGGTCCTGGCCCGAAGTGAGTCTCCTGTAGAAAAATTATGTCCACCTCCTGGTGACTCACCTCGTGCCATAAGCGGTCCCTTTTTTGGGGAGAGTTCAGCCCTCTCACATTATATGTCATTATTTTCATCACCTTATCCATCATCTAGTTTCTCTTTGAAATACATTTCCTGTCGCATCATGGCAGCATACACATATGGGTTGTGGCTCCGCCCCCACAACCTGATAGGACCGCGTAGCTATTAAACCTTGAGAGGATCCCCGCCCCTACATTCTCCTTTTTTTCCTCACCTGACAAGACCGCAAGAACAGCACCTCTTACCGCTATCGCCCCAGCCAGGTTCAAGCCTCTCCTGGGTGGAAGTCCTACCTGTACAGCCTCTAAATGAGCTAAATGGGGGAACCCCACTCTGATGGTCTCAGGGGTATGTAAATGCTTCTCTTACCTTGACAAGCCTTAAATAGGCTTATAATGCAGCGGCCTCCAACCCTGTCCTGCACCATGGTTCTTGGGGTTTATGTGTCTCTCCTGCACTCTGTTTGTTCCAGGGCATGTTCAGAACGCTGGGGACATCTTCCCCTCTCCCTCTAGGTTACTTCCGCCCGGCGCCGAGTGTCTCAGCGCTTCTGCGCAGGCGCGGGCGGCTAATACATCCATCCTATAGCCTTGCCAGGCTCCAAAATGGCGCCGGGACGCGCACGGCGCTTCTGCGCATGCGCGGGAGTGACGTCACCGCGCGTCGGGAACGGCGCCAAATTTAAACTGTGTCAGAATCTCCTTTCCCTGTGGCTGTTTTGCACAGGAGAAAGAGAGATTTTTGTCGTTTTTTTTGCAAAATCACTCATTTAGCTGCACCTGCTCCCCTATTAGCTTATATTAAAGGTTAGTAAATTTTCTTCCCATTTCACCACTGCACCCCTTCTTACCTATGCTTACACTGACTTCCCTGCCTAAATAGATTTCCTTCATGGAGGCCGCTGCCCCAGCAGACCATCGCCCACCGACTAGGTAAGAGGGGAAGACGGGTAAGTAAGAAGAGGAAAAAGAGAGCCTGCCACTAACGCTGTCTAACCTGCACAGCCCTACCAGGTCATCAAGGTCATCCCGGCGCTCAAGAAGGAGTCGCTCTGGCCACAGACAAAGTCGCTCGGATCGCGGTAGAAGCCGCTCAAGACGCAGAGATTACGGATCAAGCCGCAGAAGAAGTCGCTCAAGGTCCTACTCCCGCCATGGCCATTCCTATCATAGGAGATCGCCTACGCACAGGCACCCCTCACACGCACAAGGTCTGCGTCCATCTGGGAATTCCTGCTGGATCTGCGGCGCAATAGCGCTGCCAGAAAAACTGGCCTGTCGCGCGTGCTTCAATGAGGCAACCAGAGACAGAGAACCAGAACCAAGGGAGTTAGCAAAGGAATTACCACTACAATCCGCAGAGCCTGAAGCAAGCAGAGCTATGCAGGGCACCTCGTCCTCCGCTTCCTCTCCGCCTAAAACGACAGATCCCCTGTCAGATAGCGAAGACGCGGAAATGTTTTCTGGATTCGATTTTACCTTAGTCGAGCCCTTCATTAAATCGATAAAGGAGGCTATAGATTGGGCCGAGGAAAAAGAGACCCCTCAGAAGGTGAAGAGATACTTCCCAAATCTCAAAAAAGATCCGGAAACCTTCCCGTTTATCGACGAGCTGGAGGATCTAATTAAAGAAGAATGGCAGAAACCTGAGAAGAAGGCCAACCTCAGCAATAGGCTGACAAAGCTCTACCCCCTAAAGGAGCCTAATGCTAATCCCCTGACGTCCGCACCGGTAGTGGACTCCTCACTGATGCGTCTGGCTAGACATGTGACCCTCCCAATCGAGGATGCAGTCACATTTAAAGACGGGATAGACAGGAAGATAGACCTCGATCTGAAGAAGTCCTACCTTTCTGCAGGGGGTGCATGTCGACCCGCAATAGCCCTAGCGGCTGTCGGAAGAGCCATCTCTAGTTGGTCCTCCAACGCAGAAAAGCTGGTAGCAGAGGGAATAGAACAGGAAAGGGTAATTGCCGCCCTCCAGGAACTCTCCCTCGCAGGCGACTTCGTAGCGGAGGCCTCAGTGGATATAATAAGATCCACCTCAAGGGCTATGCTTAGCTCAGTGACGGCCAGAAGGGCACTTTGGCTGAAGCCATGGTCGGCAGACCCAGCCTCAAAGACCAATTGGTGTAAAATTCCCTTTGACGGGGCTAACCTCTTTGGGGAAAAATTAGACTCGGCCATTTCTAAGGTCACCGGCGGGAAGTCAGGCTTGATCCCTTCAGACCGAAGGCCCAAGCAACAGAGACCACCAACCTTCAGGCGTAACCTCCCTGATAGGTATAGGGAAGCTAGATCCTACAGACCCGGGAGGGAGTATAGGAAAAACTGGAAGAACCCCCAGTCATCCTTCCTCAAGCTCCAGAAACCTAAGACCCCTACCCCGGGAGATCAGAAACCTTTTTGAAGGTGTGTCCGCCCAACCAGCTTTAGTGGGAGCCAGGCTCACGAAGTTCGAGCGGGTCTGGGCGGAAATGATAAAAGATCCTTGGGCAGTAGCCACGGTTCAATTGGGCCACAGGTGGAGATTCCGGAGACGACCAAGAAACCGGTTTTGCGTTACAAAAACCCCAGCATCTCGAGAGAAAAGGCTGCTAATGACCAAATACGTGCAAACTCTCGAGCACAAACAGGCCATAGTAAAAGTTCCCCTACTACAGAGGGGGAAAGGGGTCTACTCACCCCTATTCCTGGTGAGAAAAAAGACAGGAGATCTCCGTCCCGTCCTGGACCTAAAGGGTCTAAACCGATCAATCCGAGTCGAGACGTTCAGGATGGAGAGCCTACAATCAATCCTACAGGCTATAAATATCGGAGATTGGATGCTCTCCATCGATCTGCAGGATGCCTATCTTCACATCCCAATCCACCCTTCATACCAAAAGTTTCTCCGCTTTGCGGTAGATCGGCACCACTTTCAGTTCAGAAGCCTCCCCTTCGGGATTTCCACGGCTCCAAGAACGTTTACCAAGGTTCTACTCCCTGTGATAGCTCTACTAAGGGAGCAGGGCCTAAGAGTACACCACTACCTGGACGACATCCTTCTGCTGGCAGACACCCAGGTCTCCCTCCTACAACATCGGGTAGTCCTTGTCACCACCCTGCAGAAGTTCGGATGGTTGATAAACTGGGAGAAGAGCCACGTACATCCTACCCAGAGGGGCCGAGTTAGATACCCGCCTCAACACAGTAGAACTCCCGGACGAGAAGATACCCACTCTGACTCAGAGGGTGAGAGGGATATTGCGGGCTTCCGCGGTACCAGCGAGAGAATGCCTCGGTGTCCTAGGGACCATGTCAGCAACTATCCCAATGATCCGCTGGGCTCAATGGAACACAAGACCCCTCCAAATATCCTTTCTGGAACAATGGAATGGTGTGTCAATGTCACAGCCAATAGCGATCCGGAAGGAGGTAAAGAAATCACTATGGTGGTGGACCAGGACCCGCAACCTCAAGAGGAGCAGGAGCATAGTCCTTCCCTCTCAACAGGTGGTTACCTCAGATGCCAGCATGGAGGGCTGGGGAGCACACTACAACCACTACGCAGCCCAGGGGCGCTGGCCATTCAGGACGCACAACATTGTGTCCAACATCCTGGAAATAAGAGCGGCATTCAAGGCCCTAATGGCCTTCAGCACCTTCCTGAAAGGGAAGGAGGTCCTACTAAGGATGGACAACCGGGTAGCAGTTGCCTACATAAACAGGCAGGGGGGCACCAGGAGTCGCTCAATGCTCAGAGAAGTCATCCCAATCTTCGAATGGGCCCAACTATCCCTATCCGGGCTGAGAGCAGCCTATGTACCAGGAGCCCAGAATCAGGTGGCCGACACCTTGAGTCGGGAGTTCTCGTCCAATCACGAGTGGGCTCTAAACCAACAGGCCTTCGCTCTAATAACCGAGACTTGGGGGGTACCAGACATGGACCTAGCAGCATCACCAGCCAACACGAAGTGTCGGAGGTACATGTCGAGAGTTCCCTTTCCATCAGCGGAGGGCACGGACTGCCTACAACACAGCTGGGATTTCCACCTAGGCTACATCTTCCCACCAATTCCAATCATACCGAGGTTTTTACTCAGACTGAAGAAGTCAAGGTCCACGGTGATAGCAGTCCTCCCTTTCTGGCCGAGACGCCCATGGTTCACAACCCTTTTCCAGCTCAACACAGCAGAACCACTGTCACTCCCGGTGTCAGCAGACCTACTCTCTCAGGGACAGCTCCTCCACCCGTGCCCAGAGAGACTACACCTGACGGCATGGAGGCTGAGAGGGCTAGATTTATAGCGCAGGGATGTTCACAGGGGGTAGTAAATACCCTTCTACAGGCCAGGAAAGTCTCCACCAACATTGTCTACAAGAGAATTTGGGCCAAGTTCCTTACAGTAGCACAACAGCAATCCTGGGATCCATCTTCCCCAACAATAGCGCAAGTCCTGGATTTCTTGCAGTTAGGCCTGGACAAGGGCCTTGGGTCGAATACGCTGAAGGTACATGTCTCAGCCCTATCGGCCATGACAGGGGTAAGGTGGGCACAAGAGCCTCTCATCGCCCAGTTTCAGAGGGCCTGCCTGAAACTAAGGCCTCCTAGAAAACCGACCTTCCCAACATGGGATCTCTCGGTAGTACTGGACTTCCTGGCACGCGAACCATTCTTCCCAGTAGAAGATATATCATTATGGGACCTGACACTAAAAATCACTTTCTTGATAGCAATCACTTCGGCCAAGAGAGTTTCCGAGATGCACGCTCTACTGTCAAAGGAGCCATACTTAACTATCTATCCCGACAAGGTGGTCCTGAGGCCTTCAGATCGATTTGTTCCTAAAGTGGCTACCTCCTTCCACTTTAATCAGGAAATATGTCTTCCCACTCTGGCTACAGAACAAGGCAACCCGCATCCGCTAGATATAAAAACTAACATCCTGGCCTACCTTTCAATGACACGTAGCCTGAGGAAGGCGGAAAATCTCCTGGTAATACCTTATGGTGCCAGAAAAGGACAAGCAGCAACTTCTCGGACTATCGCAGCCTGGCTGGTGAAGATTATCAAAAGGGCCTACTCATCTAGCCAGGCACAAGTACCTGAGGGCTTAAGGGCACATTCCACTAGGGCAGTGGCGACCTCCTGGGCAGCTTTCTGCAAAGTCTCAGCGGAAACAATCTGTAAGTCAGCCACTTGGTCCTCAAAAAACACGTTTATGGCACACTACAAGGTGGATGCCGCTAGGCTGTCCACAGCAGAATTTGGGAGGTCTATCATACAGGCCAACTCCTCTATACCCTGTAAATAAACCTTGTTTGCTCAGCCCCACCCAGTTTGCGAGTTATTCCCCATATGTGTATGCTGCCATGATGCGACAGGAAAACGGAAAATTGTATACTTACCTTCCGTAATTTTCCTTTCCTGTTGCATCACATGGCAGCATACAAATGCCCACCCGCTGAGGTGAGGTATCTGGATACTGAGAATGTAGGGGCGGGGATCCTCTCAAGGTTTAATAGCTACGCGGTCCTATCAGGTTGTGGGGGCGGAGCCACAACCCATATGTGTATGCTGCCATGTGATGCAACAGGAAAGGAAAATTACGGAAGGTAAGTATACAATTTTCCGTTTTCTCTGTTTTTCTCTTTTACATTTGGGTATTTTTTTTTTTTTTCCTGGGAGTTTCTGTTCCACAACCTGTCTTCCTATTCCCTTTTCCCCTTGGCCCGTTTTCCCTATCCCGAGCCCACTAATAGAGGGGGTCCCCTGCTCGGGCAACCCTTGCCCTTCCCTCCCCCTCCATTTTATCCGCATACTGCAGATTACAAGTCCGACCTCCGGACCTTCCTAATTGTATCAAGAACGTTAGAACTTACCCACCCTTACCCTAGAGCCCCCCTCCCCGCCCGGACCTGTTGCTTTTATTATTCTTCTTACGTTACACCTTTTTCTCCCTTTCTTGTTCCCCCTCTTCCTCCCTCCCCTCACCCCCCCACCTCCGTCCATCGTATTTATTGGCTTACCCTTTAATCAAGCAGAAAAGAACAAAAAAGAACATATTCCCACATTGTACAAGCCCCCAATAATAAAAGCCATCAGTAATTTGACTGGCTTACTAAGGCTGTCTTCTTCCTTCTCCCAGGCACAGAGCAGTATTCAGCCAAAATTGGTGAGGACTAGGGATGGGCCGAATGACCCCCTGTTCAGTTTGCACCAGAACTTTCAAACATCGTCTATGGGACCCAAACGTGAAAAATCAAAAGTGCCCATTTGGAAGGCTTATATGCAAGTAACTGAGCATACAATGGTTATGGGGGTCCGGTTACTGCCCTGGGGGACATGTATCAATGAAAAAAAGTTTGTAAAAAACATAATTTTTAGATGAGCAGTGATTTATTGATGCTTAAAGTGAAAGTATAAAAATTAAAAACTCCTTTCAATATAGTGCCTGGGGGGTCCCCTTAGTCCACCTGTAAAGTGGCATGTCTTTACTGTGTATAGAAGCTGCTGCAGCAATAATTACATTTATAAAGCCCAAAAAATAGCATTTTCCCAGAAAGCTTTCTTTATTTTGTAAGCAACGGCTTGAGGAGCCAGTCTGTATGATGAGGCCCCAATGTAGTGCACGGGGAACAAGATTAGAGATTTTTTGTATAAATTCTGGTATCTCTACCACAGACTTTGGATTTCTAGTTCTGTAATAGGTGTGGAAAGATTTATTCTTTGGGTGTCGTGGTGCCTTCACACCGTAACCCTATAGAGGTACTCTTGATGAAAGCAAGAATTGGTCTTGCTGTCAAAAATTGTAATGATATGCACCTGTCAAACAGGTGCGGAAAAATTGGTCTTTGGGTGTTAATTGTGTCCATGAAACCTACACCAAAAATATTCTTTTAGATGAAATCAACACCCACAACACTAGGCAGCCTAAAAGTCCTGTAGAGATTCCACCTCCCAAAAACACATAATCGGCAACATCGGCATCAGGGGCTTCACAGCTGCTGGTAATCCAGGACTGATTCATTTTGATAAAAGTCAGACGGTCCACAGAGTCTATGGACAGACCCGTTCTATGATCAGTAACAAAACCTTCAGCAGAACTGAATGCCTGTTCGGAAAGCACACTGGATGCAGGGCAGCCCAGTAGCTCAATGGCAAATTCTGGCCAGTGGTCTATTCTCATGACCCAGTAAGCCAGTGGATCATTGACTGGAAAGCTCTCCATCTCTGTTTTCGCCCCTAGATACTCGTCCACCATGTGATGCAGATGCTGCCAATGGGACGTGGAAGCTGACAGCCCTGGGTGGCAAGGACTAAAAAAAAATTCATAAATGCATCACTTAGGTGGTCCTCTCGCTCCTCTCTTGACCAACTGAAGCCTCAAAACTATGTTTTTCACGACACTGCAACCTACCAGGGTCGGGAAAAGCGTTCAATACACTTCTCTTTAAGGTGACCTCAAGAGATTTCATTTTCTGCACTCTCTTTGGGGAAGGGATGAGTTCTGAGACTTTCCCCTTATAACGGTGGTCAAGGAGGGTTGCTAACCAGTAGTTATCGTTTTCCTTTACACCGCGTATTGTTACACCACAAATTTGCGGAGGCATGAGAAGCAGACTCCTCCGGGTCACTGAGGATTATCCTATCTGGAACTGCCTCCTCCCAGCCACGTACTACTACCAAGGGTTCTGCGGATGTAAGGCCATCTCTTACTGTTTGACGTATGTCTTCCTCTGCTTCAACGCCTCAGAAACTGCCAGAATACTCCTCCTCTCTCTCCTCTTGTGTGTTCTGTGGCATAGGAACAAAGGTGTCTGCATAAAGTGGGCTTTGAGAGGAAAGAAAGTCTGCCTTTGTCCCGCTGTTCTGCCTAGAGTGCCCTGTCCATAATGCCATGCAGAGTCTGCTCCAGCGGGATTACAACAGGGATTGTGTCTCTAATGCATGCATTGTCATAGCTCACCATCCTTGTGGCCTCTTCAAATGGTGGCAGTAGAGTGCATGAATCCTTTATTAAGAGCCATTGGTGTGGGGAAAAAAAGCAGAGCCGGCCTGAGCCTGTCCATTGTGCCATACTCACACAGGTACTCGTTGACGGCCCTCTGCTGCATGTGCAGCCACTGCAGCATTGCCAGAGTCGAGTACCACCTGGTGGGCATGTCACAAATCATGCGGTTTATGGGCAGGTGGAATTCCTGCTGAATTTCAGCCAACAGAGCACTGGCTGTGTATGACCGCCTAAAATGGCTACACACTCTTATGGCCTGCTTTAGTAGATCTTCCAACCCTGGGTACCTATTTAGGAAACGCTGCACCACCAAATTGAGGACATGTGCCATGGCACTTGTGTCAACTTTCCCTGTCTAAGACCTAATAGGAGTTTTGTGCCATTGTGCCATTATCACACACTACCACTCCTGGCTCCAGCTGGTCGTGGTCCTGTACCCGTAGAGCTGAAAGAACCTCTGCTCTGGTGTGGTTTCTGTCCCCTATACACAGCAGCTAAAGCACTGCATGGCACCCTTTAGCCTGACTCATTGAATAGCCCTTCAAATGCGAATGGGGTACTTGAGGTACATAGGACAATTTAGCAGAGGAGGATATGGAGGTGGAGAACTGATGAATCTGGCATTACCATCAGCTGCATGGAGACAAGGGGGCATAACAAGTTGCAGCACTGGTCCCTATCCTGCATCCTTCTGAGTTGCAAGCAAAGTTACCCAGTGTGGGTAAAACAAACTAAAAAAAAACAACATTCTTGAAAAAAAAGTTTTCCTTTGTTTCTGTTATAAAATGTTGTTTTCTCCTTCACTGACAGGCACTGATGAGGTTGCACTAATGGGCACTGATGAGGTGGCACGGATATATAGAATTGATGGGCACTGATATGCAGCACTGATGGGCATGGATAGGCGTCACTGATGGACACTAATAGGCGTCACTGATGGGCACAGATAGATAGCACTGGATAGGCAGCACTGATGAGGAGCTACTGACAGGAATTACTGAATGGCATCTGAAGGGCACTGACCCCCCCTCTGACAGGGAGAGCCGCAGATCTGCTCTCCCTGTCAGCGCAAACTGAGAAAATACATTTACCAGCACTTCCTGGTTCACTCTATGATCAGCTGTGATTGGTCACAGCTGACCACGTGGTAAGGAGCCTGCGTTAGAGGCTCCTTAGCACGATCGGAGATGTAGTGTGTCAGAGTGACACACAGTACCAACATTGGCCGCGCTGCACGCAGCCACGGGCGCACCGGCATGTTGTCCTGCTGGATGTCATATGAAGCCCAGTCAGGATAACAGAACCACCGCCTGGCCGTCATTCTGCTATAGGCCAGGCGGGAAGTGGTTAATCAATGGAAAGTGGTGTTTGGTGCACTTTGAGTATTCACGACACAGACATACTTCACGGATACACTATAATATACTGCAATCTACTGCATAAAATGTGCAGTAACGCACAGAACTATATGGTGTTAAACTTGCAATAACCCACAGAACTACAGTGGTGTGAAAAAGTGTTTGCCCCCTTCCTCATTTCCTGTTCCTTTGCATGTTTGTCACACTTAAGTGTTTCGGAACATCAAACCAATTTAAACAATAGTCAAGGACAACACAAGTAAACACAAAATGCAATTTGTAAATGAAGGTGTTTATTATTAAAGGTGAAAAAAAATCCAAACCATCATGGCCATGTGTGAAAAAGTGATTGCCCCCTAAACCTAATAACTGGTTGGGCCACCCTTAGCAGCAACAACTGCAACCAAGCGTTTGCGATAACATGCAATGAGGCTTTTACAGCGTCCTGGAGGAATTTTGGCCCACTCATCTTTGCAGAATTGTCCTAATTCAGTTACATTAGAGGGTTTTCGAGCATGAACGGCCTTTTTAAGGTCATACCACAACATCTCAATAGGATTCAGGTCAGGACTTTGGCTAGGCCACTCCAAAGTCTTCATTTTGTTTTTCTTCAGCCATTCGGTGGTGGACTTGCTGGTGTGTTTAGGATCATTGTCCTGCTGCAGAACCCAAGTTCGTTTCAGCTTGAGTACACCAACAGATGGTCGGACATTCTCCTTCAGGATCTCTTGGTAGACAGCAGAATTCATAGTTCCTTTTATCACGGCAAGTCTTCCAGGTCCTGAAGCAGCAAAACAGCCCCAGACCATCACACTACCACCACCATATTTTACTGTTGGTATAATGTTCTTTTTCTGAAATGCAGTGTTCCTTCTATGCCAGATATACTTGGACACACACCTTCCAAAGAGTTCCACTTTTGTCTCATCGGTCCACAGAATGTTGTCCCAAAAGTCTTGGGGATCATCAAGATGTGTTGTGGAGAAATTGAGACGAGCTTTGATGTTCTTTTTGCTCAGCAGTGGTTTTCTCTTTGGAACTCTGCCATGCAGGCCATTTTTGCCCAGTCTTTTCCTGATGGTGGAGGCATGAACGCTGACCTTAACTGAGGCAAGTGAGGCCTGCAGTTCCTTGGACGTTGTTGTGGGGTCTTTTGTGACCTCTTGGATGAGTCGTCGCTGCGCTCTTGGGGTAATTTTGGGCGGCTGGCCACTCCTGGGAAGGTTCACCACTGTTCCATGTCTTCGCCATTTGTGGATAATGGCTCTCACTGTGGTTCGCTGGATTCCCAAAGCTTTGGAAATGGCTTTATAACCCTTTCCAGACTGATAGATCTCAATTACTTTCTTTCTCAATTGTTCCTGAATTTCTTTGGGTCTCGGCATGATGTGTAGCTTTTAAGGATCTTCTGGTGGACCTTACTGTGTCAAGCAGCTCCTATTTAAGTGATGCCTTGATTGTGAACAGGTGTGGCAATAATCAGGCCTGGGTGTGGCTAGAGAAATTGAACTCAGGTGTGGACAACCACAGTTATAGTATGTTTTAACAAGGGGGGCAATCACTTTTTCACACAGGGCCATGATGGTTTGGATTTTTTTTCACCTTTAATAATAAACACCTTCATTTACAAATTGCATTTTGTGTTTACTTGTGTTGTCCTTGACTATTGTTTAAATTGGTTTGATGTTCCGAAACACTTAAGTGTGACAAACATGCAAAGGAACAGGAAATGAGGAAGGGGGCAAACACTTTTTCACACCACTGTATATGGCGTTAAACTTGCAGTAACGCAATGAAATATACTGTGTTAAACTGGCAGTAACGCAATGAAATATACTGCATTAAACTTGCAGTAACGCAATGAAATATACTGCGTTAAAACTTGCAGTAACGTAATGAAATCTAGAGCATTAAACTTGCAGTAACACAATGAAATATACATCGTTAAACTTGCAGTAAAGCACAGAATTTTATGTCATTAAACTTGCAGTAACATGATTAAATAAACAGCGTTAAACTTGCAGTAATGCACAGATCTATATGGCGTAAAATAGGCAGTAACACAATGAAATATATGGCGTTAAACTTGCAGTAACGCAATTAAATATACAGCGTTAAACTTGCCGTAATGCAATGAAATATATGGCGTTAAACTTGCAGTAATGCACAGAACTATATGGCGTTAAACTTGCAGTAAATCAATAAAATATACTGTGTTAAACGGTCACTACACTCACATTGACTGAACTATCCCTAAATTCACAATAATGTAAAGATAAATGGTCGCACTACACTTACAATGACTGAACTATCCCCTAGATGCACACTAAACTGATATTCTACACTGACAATAGACTCAGAATAGAACAGTATAGCACACTAACTGCCTAATAGCACTGAACAGAGCCCTGTTCTATCTCTCTCCATGCCACTATCACGCAACAAATGGCCACTATGGAAGGAATACTTTTATAGTGCGGGCGGGATTAAGAGCAATGAGCCATGATTGGATACAGTAATCATGACAGCTTCCAATCATGGCAGATAAGTCATGGCAGGAACAGCAGTTACTTGTGCCCTACCTGCATAAAATGCACAGGAAGCACCTTCACAGAGCTTGCTAGGATCAGCCCATGGCGGAAAGAACTCGGCAACAATAGTCCCATTTTCCATTTTTCTTTAGCTGGTACATCTCCTTCACACCTCACAGTCCCTTAGTGCATCAACTAATACCTTTACTTCATCTAGTAAAAAAGAGAAACATGGTTTGCTAGAGCTAAGGTTCCAGCCTACACTATATGGTCTTTTGTCTAACTCCATGTCCCTCTTTGCTCGTTCGGTTCGCACCAGAACATGCGAACAGACGAAAAATTTGTGCGAACATGCGAACACAGTTAAAGTCTATGCCGTCCAGCGCACGCCGATTTACGTCGGCAGAATGGCACTGGTGGGCAAAAGGGCGTACAGGTACGTCCCTTTTAAGAAGCGGTGCACACTCCCGCCACGGTCTCCGTGACCATGACTGCGGGTCCCGTGGACCCGGTATCCGCCGGGTGCCCACGATCATGTCATGGAGAGGTAGAACGGGGAGATGCTTTTGTAAACAAAGCATTTCCCTGTTCTGCCTAGTGACAGGACAGAGATCACTGCTCTCTGTCATCGAGAGCAGTGATCGCTGTCATGTGAGGTGTAGCCCCTCCCCCCCACAGTTAGAATCACTCCCTAGAACACACTTAACCCCTTCACCGCCCCCTAGTGGTTAACCCCTTCACTGCCAGTGTCATTTACACAGTAATCAATGCATTTTTATAGCACTGATCACTGTATAAATGACAATGGTCCCAAAATAGTGTCAAAAGTGTCCGATCTGACCGCCATAATTTCGCAGTCCCGATAAAAATCGCAGATCGCAGCCAAAAAAAATTTAAAATAAAAATGCCATAAAACTATCCTCTATTTTGTAGACGCTATAAATTTTGCACAAACCAATCAATATACGCTTATTGCATTTTTTTTTTTTTTACCAAAAATACGTAGAAGAATACACATCGGCCTAAACTGAGGAAAAAATTTGTTTTTTTATATATTTTTGGGGGATATTTATTATAGCAAAAAGTAAAAAATATATCTTTTTCTGTTTATAGTGCAAAAAAAAAAAAAACACAGAGGCAATCAAATACCACCAAAAGAAAGCTCTATTTGTGGGAAAAAAAGGACGTCAATTTTGTTTGGGTACAACGTTGCACGACCGCGCAATTGTCAGTTAAAGCGACGCAGTCGCACACACTAACTCCTGCAGATGCCTGAGTATATAACACACTGTCCCTGCCTATCTAGCGCTCTCCCTGCACGCCGGAACACACGCTGGCGGCCTTATATAGTGTGGGGCATGTACTAAACCCCCTGAGCTATAATTGGCCACAGTGTGGCCACACTGTGGCCAATTATGGCTCTCCCCGCTGCCGGCGCTGTGATTGGTGGGTGTTGTGTTCCTCCAGCACAGCACAGTATACACCTGTATCTACCCTTATTTGCTGGTGTTCTCTAATACAGCCATCTGCAGGAGTTAGTGGGTGTTGTGTTCCTCCGGCACAGCACAGTATACACCTGTATCTACCCTTATTTGCTGGTGTTCTCTAATACAGCCATCTGCAGGAGTTAGTGGGTGTTGTGTGCCCCCAGCACAATATACACTACCTTATTGCTGGTTTTCCCATCTCCCTGCAGGCCATTACAATGTCTGGAAGGCCAACAAGGAGAGGCAGACAGTCACGAGCCAATAAAAGAGGGCAAGCAGGCTCTGTGTCTAGAGACAACAGTGCTGGTCATGGATGCGGTGCATCGTCATCAGCACGTGGCCATGTCCTTATTTTCGGCAACTGGACGTGTTGAGCCGCATCATGCCGAAGACTTGGTAGAGTCGATGACCAAGCCCTCCTCATCCTCCTCATCCTCTCTCACCCAGGCTCAGGGTACTGGCAAAGCAGCTGCCAACGCGTCCTCTTCCCTCGTCTCAATGTCATCAGTCACTCCTTCCCTAGACCCACCATGTCCTCCTACCATGTGTACCTTAAAGACCCACACCAAAGAACAAAGCGTACCTCTCCTTGCTCCTCATCAGCTGGGATCTCCAACCCCACTATACCTTCAGTCCTCTCTGAAAGCTGCACTGAGAGAAATGAAGGTTTAGAATTAGGTGTGTCACAGCCAAGTACTTGCGGTCACTCTGCTAGCAGTACACAGACGTCCGATTGTAGCAGGCAAATTTCCCTGCCCCAGCTGCTGGACCGTCAAAAGAAGTTCACTCCCAGCCATCCACATGCCCAGTGGTTGAATGCTAGCTTGGCTTAATTTTTAGCACTTCAACTGCTGCCTTTTAAGTTGGTAGACTTGTCCCCCTTCTGTGAGTTTGTGCAATGTGCGGTTCCCCAGGCGATTCCAGCTCTCTACCGGCATGTGGAAGGCAATGTCCATGCCTCACTGGACAGGGCGGTCAGTGGTAAGGTGCATATTACCTCTGACTCATGGTCCAGCAGGCATGGACAGGGACGTTACCTATCTTTCACGGCCCATTGTGTCACTCTCTCTCACCAGGCCTCCAAAATGCTACTACTGGTTGTTACACACCTCTCTCCTCCACCCCCTCCTCTTCTCCTTCATCCATGGCCTCTTCCTGTCCTTTGTCCTTGGAACCAGCGGTGCTCCGTAGGCGTTCAAAGGGCTACGCAAGTACGCAGGCAAAAAGCTGGTGTGTTTGGAGGACAGGAGCCACACTGGGGCAGAGGTTCTGTCAGCTCTGCAGGGGCAGGCCGAGAGGTGGTTGACGCCACGCCAGCTTAAGCCAGGAATGGTGGTTTGCGACAATGGCACCAACCTCCTCTCTGCCCTGCAACAGGGACAACTGACCCATGTGCCCTGTGTGGCTCACGTCCTTAACCTGGTGGTGCAGAGGTCCTTGGGCAGGTACCAAGGCTTACAGGATGTCCTGAGGCAGGCCAGGAAAGTCTGTGTGCATTTCTGCTGATCATATAATGCCAGTGCTCGGCTGGCTGAGCTGCAAAAGGAGTTGAACCTGCCCAAGAGCCACCTTATATGTGACATGCCCACCAGGTGGAACTCAACATTGGCCTCAACATTCTCACTCCTACTAACATCGCATGGAGAGAGACAGTCCCTGTACCAGGAATAAAGCCTGAAGAAGAACCTGAAGCTGGATGCAGTTTTTGGAAAACAGAACAGGGTCCGTCCAGAGCCACTGGAAAACATCCACTCCAGGTTGAGACAGATTATATTCCCTCCAAAAAGACTGACCTATGATACACTTGGAGAAAATTCTGATGAACTTATACCTACTGCTCAAAGTTCCAGTCAAGCACTTGCCTCCTTTGCCGAACCTTTAGTAAAGAATGACCTTGATCCACCTCCTGACACTACTGGGTGGGCCACTAACTTGTTATTGGCCTGTCACAAAATTAATATGACTTCTCCTGATGATGTATATAATTTGCTGTTAAAAGATACTTCGCTAGGTCAGTTATTAGCTGTTGCAACCTCTAGTTTGTCAGATGCTTAGTTATTCAATTCTCGTGATACAGTAAAATGATTCCACAGGTTGTGTTCTGTCTTTAGGGACTTTTCAAGTGGGGAGGCGGATGTAGCAATATACTACAACCGCAAAGTACAGTGATCCTCCAGTACTTCTATGCATCACATGTCCCTCTAGTGCCCAGTGTTATCAACTGACATCATATTTGTGAGCCAAATTTAAGGGATTGTGGGATGAGTAGTTCCTCAGACTGATAATTGCTTTGCATGAATATGTACCTGGACTACATATACCAGGGATCTTTGCTACCATCAGGGAGATTTCTAGGAGTAGCTACAAAAGAAGCAAAAGCCCACGCGGAGTTCTTCTTCCTCCTGGGCCTGACGTGAGATGGACCTCCGTGCATGGAGAGAGGGGTCATGGGCTACCACGCGGTATACCACATTCCAACCCAGATGAGAGGGGTCTAGCTCTGTTTGCTGTTCATCTGACATCCATTCAGCACCACTTCGATCGCCTGCCAACCTGTGTCCTGGGCTTCACATTGAGGGATCGATACGGTGGATCCGATGTACGCGTGTTTCCCAACTTTTACAAATCCTTTCTCATGGTTTCACTGGGACACTTTGCACAGACATCTCTACCTTAGGAATACTTACTGAACCTACTCTAAACACTGTGCATAGACACCTTTAGCTTTCATAATTTCAATAAACCTCATTGCTTGCTACTACACCTTATTGGATAAAGTTAATGAGCTCCTACTGCCGGTGAAGACCATCAGATCTGCAACGAGGACATTGCTGTTATTACTGATATATGGGCCCCATACTATTACCATTAAGTCTGACCTCTCATTAGGGTAACAGTTAATAGGTTGGCGAAGGTTTCCCCCTTTAGAAGTTTTTCTGTATAATCAGTTAGCTGTGTTTATCCTTACAGTTGCTAGCAGTACTTAATTTTGTAAGTGTATATAATAGACTGTTTACCTGCAAATATCTTGTCTTGTGTTAGTCGGAGGAATTCCTTTGCTGAGTTGGCACTGTTGCCAAAAACACGAGGACATGTGTCAGTCCAGCATATATAAACGCATGACATCCAAGAACAAACTTATTGTGAAATTTGCCAATTGGTTTTAACTCATAACTCCAGGGAATTGCACAGGAAAGTTGAAAACAAAAGGTGGTATTATCCACTGTGGTCCAGAGGAGGTGAGCTGTGACCTGAAGATATGTGAGTCATCCCCATAGGGGTGTATGGCACATAACCCCCCTAACACAGATATGCATAATAGGCAATCTTGGTTTTAATTTGTGTTGCTCCTAATCCAGAGAAGGTCTCATATATAGAAGATTAGATCTCGCATTAGGGTATTCTTGCAAGGACATCCATTCAATAGACGCAGATGGTGTATCAAGGCATAATCTATATCAGTGATGGCGAACCCATGGCACGCATGCCGCTGCCGGCACTCCGAGCCCTCTCTGTGGGCATGCCAGTATAAATGGAGAAAAGCACACACTTTAGCACTGAAATAGTCCACACTGCACCAGGAACTACATCTCAAACAGGTCTCTAGGCTAGCGGCAATGTGTCCGAGTGGGCGTGACAAAGAAGAAGTGACGTGCGTGTGCATGCAAATCCAATCATGGAAGCTG
The DNA here is from genome assembly GCA_028564925.1 of Lithobates sylvaticus. NCBI lineage: Eukaryota > Metazoa > Chordata > Amphibia > Anura > Ranidae > Lithobates > Lithobates sylvaticus. The sequence goes on along the minus strand of CM053032.1, from coordinate 118,249,456 downwards.
TCTCGTTCACACCGCACCCCCCATCAAGCTACATCTCCTCCAAATCTCTGTAGCAAGCGGTGACGTGTCTGAGGTGGGCATGCCTGAGAGAACACGGCCCCTATGGGGCTGGGATCGATCAGGGGTGATGTGCAGGCGGGAATGAGCTGCCGGATCAGGAAACACTGGAGACGGGTGAGATGTTTATATGGACAAAAAATGGAAAACTGGGAACCACACTGTGGAATACAAATATTACTGAGAGCTCATCCACTGACTATCCAAAGGAAGTGGGGGTCATTGTCCAAAAAGCTGCATACAGGGGAGAAGGACTGTGCCAGGGAGAAGGAACAGTCAAGATGCCATAAAATAGAGCCACAGGGATATAGCAATCAAAAAATAGAAAACAAAAATAATGGAAAATTAATGACAAAAATGTATTAATTAAAACAGGTCAAACACAAAAAGATGCTCCTCCACCTACAACCATCTAAAAAGACAACATTATCTAAAACAAAAACATCTAGGCGCCGTTATGCATCCACATACCCAAACAATCGTGCAGTAACCATATAACCATGGAATGTATGACTTGGTATACCCAATGCCCAGCAAATGCATCCCTGCATTCTGAGCGTAACACACTCCTGATCCCTGCACTTTAAGTGGAACGCACTCCTGATCCCTGCATTCTAAGCATAACGCACTCCTGATCCCTGCATTCTGCATTCTGAGCGGAACGCAATCCTGATCCCTGCATTCTAAGTGGAACACACTTCTGATCTCTGCATTCTGAGTGTAATGCATTCCTTTAACAAAACACAAACTTTTTTTCTGGGCAGAATCGTACATTTTTGGTCCCTTAGGGCTCATTCAGAGTGATGATCAGTCCCATTCTCTGTATAGAGCCGCTGGTAGGCTTAATTCCATGTTGGCACTTTGAAAAAAATAAGTTGGTTTTGCGTCGCTGTTTGAGCACTTGGGCTCAAAAAGGTTCGCCATCAACTGCTCTATATAATGCTGAAACCTTCCGATGGTGCAGCATTTAACTTATATTGTGCCATTTGTATTGTTCATACAAAAACTCAATAAGAAAACAGTCCTGGATTTCACACAAATGCATACGTTGTGCAGTCCAGATTTTATATACACTGCTAACTGGTCTAGAGGAGGTCAAATGTGTAAGTAATTCAAATCTCACAATAGAAACATAACACCTTCCCTCGCAGAGAGTACAAGTGATATATCATATTATATGATATATATATATTTTTTACAGTGTCAGGGCCATCCAAAGGAGTAGCTTTCAGAATGTTGGTATATATTAAGCTATGTGTATTATTGCATATAGACATGATTGCTCAGAACAGTTCTATTCCACAATGCAAATCCAGTTGGATAAAGAGCAAAGCTCTATTACGAACATGCAAGCTCGTGTTGAGCAATTATCATATAAACTAGTGTTTGTAAAAGCATGTCTTTGAAAAAAAAAATCTCCATTCACACAAATCATAAAGAGAAAAAGCTGGACATGGTGCTTTATCTTTTAAAACAACCGGTTTATTAAACACTAGTTATAAAAACACTCACATTTTCCTGGTGCTTAGAGTGCACCAAACTGTAAAAATTCAGTCCTCACAGTGTGGGTATAAGGATCGGGGCAACTCTGTGCAAAACGGACTGTGCAGTGGAGGTAAGTATGATATGTTTGTTATTTAAAACAAAAAAAAAAAACAAGGGTTTGCAACTCCTTTAAAGCCACATTAAAAGATCCCTCCAACCTGCTGTATGACATTTTTTTAATATAATTCAAATATGGCAAATATTTTGACAAATTCAGTAAATGTAGGTCAACTTGAATTTTGCTCAGTTTGCTCAACACGACTCCTTAAAAATGTTTTGTGACTTTGTGCATTAGCCTAGGATATATGTCCAATTGCATCCCTGTCATGAATTCCAACTTACTAAGGCTCATTATGTACAAGTTTTGTGACCCACCCACTGAATTTAACCCATTGTGACATGACTCCTATTAATAAAAAAGCTTAAAGCGACTGTGTAGGTTAAATGCACTTATTACAAAAATGCTTGGCGTTTATGCAAAAAATTTACAATTTTACATCTGTATAAAAACATGTAAAAAAACTGTATTTAAACAGTATCGTCCAAAAATCATTAGAAACAAGTAATAATACGAATCAACAAAAACAAAACAGTAATTGCCATTATGGTATGCATTTGAAGGTCTTATGCGGTCCGCTGGACTTTCCGAGCGTGTGGACTTGCCCACACACGCCCGGACTTTTCCGGCAGACAATCCGTGGGAAAAAGTCTGCAGGACTTTTGAAGTGAACGGACTTGCCTCGCACACGGAGGAAAGTCCGTTCATTTAGAACGTGACTCCAGGTAGACGGGACTAGTGAAGGAATGCCGCCGCGCTAGCCCCGTCACCTGGCATGGATTTAAAGGGGAATCCCTACGCTGAAAAAACGGCGTGGGGGTCCCCCCAAATCCATCTCAAACCCTTATCCGAGCACGCAGCCCGGCCGGCCAGGAAAGGGGGTGGGGACGAGCGAGTGCCCCCCCTCCTGAGCAGTACCAGGCCACGTGCCCTCAACATGGGGGGTGCCCTGGGGAAAGGGGGGCTCTGCGGCCCCCCCACCCCAAAGCACCTTGTGCCCATGTGGCCTCTTCCCGACAACCCTGGCCATTGGTTGTCGGGGTCTGTGGGTGGGGGGCTTATCGGAATCCGGGAGCCCCCTTTAATAAGGGGGCCCCCAGATAGCAGCCCCCCACCCTATGTGAATGAGTATGGGGTACGATGTACCCCTACCCATTCACCTAAGGTGTAAAAGTGTAAATAAAAAAAACACAATTTTTAAAAATATTTTATTGCACAGCTCCGGGGGTCTTCTTCCGTCTTGGGGGGGTCTTCTCGCCGGACTCCTCTGCTCTCTTCTGCTCTTTTACCTAGCTCTTTCATGAGCAGAGGAGCCCGGCTTTCTTCTTCGTCATTGTCTGGTGGTCTCGTTCCACCTTCGGGGGTCTTTTCTGTTCTTGCCGCTGTCGCCGCCGCCTTCTGCATCGTTGTCTTCTTCTTCTTCTTCCGATGTTGACTCGTCGCTCTCTCTGGCGGGAATGGCAGAGACACGCGGTGTTGTGACTTATATAGGGACAAGGGGAGGGGCCACGGGCTCATGTCACATGGTGACCCCGCCCCATATGATGTCACAGTCCCAGCATCCTCCGTGTGCGAGGCAAGTCCGTTCATTTCAAAAGTCCCGCAGACTAGCACACAGACCGCGGGATTGTCCGCCGGACTGCCGAGTCCAGCGGACAATTTTAAGTCTGAACTTAAAACTTTGTCCGCCGGACTTTTGGGAGGAAAAAGTCTGCCGCCGCCCACACACGGGCGGATTGTCCGGCGGACTCTAGTGCGGCGGACAATCCCACGGAAAAGTCCGCTCGTGTGTACGCGGCCTTAATTTAACCCATTAGGGGATAAAGACCCAAGTTTGTAGATCCAGAACATCTCTCTTTTGCGCAAAAGTGCTAATTTTATATTTTCCGTAAGGGCACCTTCTGGTATATACTATATTACTAAGACTCTAAGAGCTCTAGTATCCTTGTTGTGATAGGATGCGAAATGATGAGGGATAATATATTTGTTATTTCCTTCTGTTATAAATCGATGGCGTTCACCTATGCGTTTCCATAGAATATGTATCATGCACCCCACAAAGTAAATTACAAGGACATTGCAACATGTGATGAATTGTAGTATGTATCCCTGCGCCAGCCTAGTATGTAGTATGTAATAAAATGGTCTAATACTGCGGCAAACACTGATAGGAGATTTCAGGTCCAAAAGATATATAAAAGAGAGAGGTAGTGCTGCGCTGTATATTGGATTAGAAAGACTGAATATTTAAGTGCAAATATAAAGTGCTTAAGAGAACGAGTTTACTTGCGCTGGCAAGTGGCAATAACCATAAGGTGTTAACGTGACTAAAAGTGCATAGTGTGCATAAATAAACGAAGTGAAAGCACTATAAACCAATTCCAATAAATAATATTATATCTTCATACATAAAAGTTTATTAAATAGATGGTGTAGGAAAAATAAAGTCGCTTCAATAAAATTGCTCCAATAAAATCGCATTAAAAACGTGCATCAAATGCATTTTTGTAAATAAATTCCTTAAAATAAAAACATAAATTTTATGCATTAAATACTTCGGTGCCAACAAAATGGTACAGTATGGGTGATAAATAATAATAAAGTGATGTAAGTCGGTGAAATGAACCCTCTATCTGCTAGGGCTACAGTGCAAGCTGTTGTGACATAGTTGTCAATCCAGAACTGGTGAAGTGATATCGGTGCTGGTGGTCACTCTCAGAAGAGTAGTGCAAAATAATAGTAGGTGACTTCTGTTCTTCTGTGGGGTATGGTATAGATGTCCCCTTACCTTACCGCTGTAAGGTAACAGCGTGTGTACATATATTGGCTCCCAAGGGGCCTCTGCTCTCCCTGGATGGCGTCTCCCTCTGGATCCAAGTGAGTGCGTCTCCTAGTGGGCGTTCCTTTTTTGATCTGGTGTCAGTATGTGTACCTCGCAGATAAGTAAAAGGGATGCTCGATAGTGTAGTAGCTTTTAAAAAACGAATTTATTTGAATAAGGTAACAGATATAGACTCACAATTTGTTTTACATAAAGCAGCATGTAAAAACGAGCAGCGAGCTCGTACCTCACTTCCGGTATCTCTGAACTACCGACGCGTGTTCGTCACGGTCATGTGACTTCATCAGGGGATGTTGTGAGATACTAGAAGTGTCCTTTCATTTACTACTTGATTCCTATTGCTAGCGGCCATTTTCCCCGAGTGGCGTCCGCCGGAAGTTCTCCGGCGGCCATTTTCCAGTGGATCCCGTCGCCGGAAGTAAGCCGGCAGCCATTTTGTTGGCAGTTTCCGGTCATCCGGATGTAAACATCCGTTCAGCGGCCATATTTTGTTCAGGCTGGTTGCCGGAACTGGATTGGCGGCCATCTTTTTAGAGGAAAATAAAGTCCTGTAATGAAAACATCCAGTTCTGACAATGTTTACTTGGTGATAGATAGATAAATAGAAATATATATATATATATATATATATATATATATATAAAAAAATAATAAAAAAAAGGGGGTTTATTTAAAATTAATATTGGTAAAAGAGAAATGTTAAAATGTCATTACGGCCAGGAAATAAAATTCTAGTGGCAGTTTCTAATAGAATTTCTTGTTAAATCTTCAATTAAAATACATCATGTAATTTCTCTTTTAGAATATAATAGGGTTTGATAGAATTAAATACCGGAAATGACGTAGGTCGCTCATGTGTAGGGAATCACATAAATATATAAAAAATGATATATAAAATACATAAAGACCATCATAAAATTCCAAAAACATAGACAAGGTGATCATAATAAACCTCAATCGTTCGCCCACTTATAATACGATGTTTGGTGAAGTTGGAGTTACCTACATTTCTTCAGGCCTGTTTCTAGTCAAAGGAAGTTTGTTGTGTATAGGGGTTTGTAATAGAATGAAATGCTAACTTGATTCAGTGTAAAGGAGAGGTGACTCAGTAGCTGTTTACACATCTGGACTCTAGAGCACTAGTGCTGGGACACCCGAACACCCTTTTTAATAGGGTGTCCCACACATGTGCTCCAGTGGATACTATAGGGGTGTCTCCATCTGACAAACTTGCACCAAACAGGTAATAAGTATTGCAGCTTTACAAAGTGTCAAAATTAATATTTTTTGGCTTTGAACTTGGCCAAAAACCACAATTGTACATCACTTCCAAGCAATGTTTCAGATTTCCGATTTATGCCCTCATAGATTGTTGTGCTAAGTGTTCCTTCTGTACATTCTCATAGGGGAGAGAAGACTTGCGATGTCTGAGGACACCAGGGACCCCACACCTCCCAAAGAAGGGGAAATACCAACACCAGAAGCAGAGGAGGAGGAGGAAGGAGAGATTGTAGAAGTTGGAGAAATTGTCACCACAACAGGTGAGTGTCGGAGACCACAGCTTCAGGTAAGCTAATCAATGTATGCCTGCATCTTTAAATTACACAGTGTTTTTTTTTTTTTTTTTTTTTAGGTGATGTGGATGTTGTGGAAGAAGAATCGCATTTTACCAGTGAAAGTGCACACGTCCTCATCTGGGAGATAATGGTGTGCAATCAGGATCTAGATGATATCAAGAAAAACATCAATGATGTTCAACAAAAAATGAAGAACATCATTGATGTTTTAGGGAAAATCTGAAACACCACAAACTAGCTACCAGACATTTTTGGGTTTGAAATAAAAAAAATTTAACGTAAGAAAATCCCCAAATTTGGAAGATGCACACAGTGTGTCAACATGTGCTATGTCCCGTCATGGTGGATCAATGACAACGTTTTGTGGGTGCAAACCCTTACTAACTACTAAAGTGGCTGAGGTGAAGGGGTTGCACCCCCAAAACACGTACATTGATTCCCATGATGGGAGATTGAACATTTTGACATTCTAGGCATGGGTTCTTGCATAAAATGCCCAGTTTGATCCCCAAATTGTGTGCATCTTCTAAATTTGGCTTTTCCCGGGGTGACACCCCATGTGATGAAGGCAGGATCAAACACAGTTTGGACATAGTCATGTCTGATCTTGTCTTCACTTTTCAAAGTTGAACTTTGTAAGTTCCTGTGTTCAGTATGTTCTGCTTTGATACATGCCTGTTTACACAAATGCGCCAAGTTATTAATAGACATGGGAACTGTCCAAAAATTTGTTTCGTTTCGTCCCGTTTCGTATATAAAAAAAATCATAATTCGTGTACGAAATTCCGTTCGAATTCGTACGAAATACGAATTTCGTACGAATCGTAATTTTTTTTTAGAATCGTTACGAATCGTTAGTAAAGTTAAGAATCGCTACGAATCATTACGAATCGATAATGCGGCTAATGAATTGTCGGTTCTCATAACACAGAGAACAATTCGAATCCAACTACAAATATCAAATTTCAATTTCAAGTTACGAATCGTTACGAATAGTTACGAATCGTTAGTAAATCCAACTACAAATATCGAATTTCAACTAATATGAAAGAAATTATAATAGCGGATATAACGAATGCTTCGAATGAATTCGAGATTCAGTATATCTAATATAGAGAACTGTTCCTGCACAAAGTGTCATTTTTGCAGGAAAAAAAGCTATTTAAAATCACTCGCGGCTAATAAAAAGTCGGCTATGTATAACAGAGAACAGTCATTCATTGATAAAAAAAAAAAAAAAAAAAAGCGTAGGGGTCCCCCCAAATTCAATAACCAGGCCCGTCAAGTCTGGTATGAATATTAAGGGGAACCCCGGCCAAAAAAAAAAAAAATGGCGTGGGGTCCCCCTCAAAATCCATACCAGACCCTTTATCTGAGCACGCAACCTGGCAGGCCGCAGGAAAAGAGGGGGGACGAGAGCGCCCCCCCTCCCTCCTGAACCGTACCAGGCCACATGCCCTCAACATTGGGAGGGTGCTTTGGGGGTCTAAGACTCCCAAAGCACCTTGTCCCCATGTTGATGAGGACAAGGGCCTCATCGCCACAACCCTGGCCGGTGGTTGTGGGGGTCTGCGGGCGGGGGGCTTATCGGAATCTGGAAGTCCCCTTTAACAAGGGGACCCCCAGATCCCGCCCCCCCCTGTGTGAAATGGTAAGGGGGTACAAAAGTACCCCTACCATTTCACCAAAAAAGTGTCAAAAATTTTAAAAATTACAGGAGACGGTCTTTGACAATTCCTTTATTAAAATCTTCTTTCATCTTCTTTCTTCTTTCTTCTGGTCTTCCTTTCTTCATCTTCTCCTTCCGGCATCTTCTTCCATCTTCTTCTTCCTCCGATCCGCTTCTTCTTGCGCCGGTCTTCTTGTCCTTCTCGTCCGGCGTTGGCGTCTCTTCTTGGGCCGCTCCGCGCAATGGGAGGCTCCCGCTCTGTGAGGCTTCGCTCCGGCTGACAGGTCTTTTATAACTGAGGGCACCTGGTAACCCCGCCCCCTCTGATGCACGGGGATGTCATGCTGACTTCCCTATGGCTTTCCCCATGACGTCAGAGGGGGGGCGGGGTCACCAGGTGCCCTCCGTTATAAAAGACCTGTCAGCCGGAGCGAAGCCTCACAGAGCGGGAGCCTCCCATTGCGCTGCGGCCCAGAAGAGACGCCGACGCCGATGCCGGACGAGAAGGACAAGAAGACCGGAACAAGAAGAAGCGGATCGGAGGAAGAAGAAGATGGAAGAAGAAGATGCCGGAAGGAGAAGATGAAGAAACCGAAGTATGAAGAAAGGAAGAAGGAAAACCAGAAGAAAGAAGAAAGAAGATTTTAATAAAGGAATTGTCAAAGACCGTCTCCTGTCATTTTTAAAATTTTTGTCAATTTTTTTGTGAAATGGTAGGGGTACTTTTGTACCCCCTTACCATTTCACACAGGGGGGGCCGGTATCTGGGGGTCCCCTTGTTAAAGGGGGCTTCCAGATTCCGATAAGCTCCCCACCCGCAGACCCCCACAACCACCGGGCACGGTTGTGGGGATGAGGCCCTTGTCCCCATCAACATGGGGACAAGGTGCTTTGGGGGTCTCAGACCCCCAAAGCACCCTCACAATGTTGAGGGCATGTGGCCTGGTACGGTTCAGGCGGGAGGGGGGGTGCTCTCACCCCCCCTCTTTTCCTGCGGCCTGCCAGGTTGCGTGCTCGGATAAGGGTCTGGTATGGATTTTGAGGGGGACCCCACGCCATTTTTTTTGGCTGGGGTTCCCCTTAAAATCCATCCCAGACCTCAAGGGTCTGGTATAGATTTTGAGGGGGACCCTACGCCATTTTTTTTTTGGCTGGGGTCCCCCTTAATATCCATCCCAGACCTGAAGGGCCTGGTTATTGAATTTGGGGGGACCCCCACGCTTTTTTGTATCAATGACTTCAATGAATGACTGTTCTCTGTGTTACGGATCCGACAATTCATTTGCCGGCAATAGCTGCGAGTGATTTTAAATAGCTTTTTTTTCCTGCAAAAATGACACTGTGCAGGAAGAGTTCTCTATATTAGATATACTGAATCTCGAGTCATTCGAAGCATTCGTTATATCCGCTATTATAATTTCTTTCATATTAGTTGAAATTAGATATTTGTTAGTTGTATTCGAATTGTTCTCTGTGTGTTACGGGAACCGGCAATTAGCCGCGAGTGATTTTAAATAGCTTTTTTTCCTGCAAAAATGACACATTGTACAGAGACAGTTCTAAGCACGGGAAACATGCGCCCCTTCATAGGCATACTATAGAGTATATAGTATATATATCTATAGTATGTCTATGAAGGGGGGGCATGTTTCCCGTGCTTAGAACTGTCTCTGTACAAGGTGTCATTTTTGCAGGAAAAAAGCTATTTAAAATCACTTGCGGCTAATTGCCGGTTCCCGTAACACAGAGAGAACAATTCGAATACAACAACTAACAAATATCTAATTTCAACTAATATGAAAGAAATTATAATAGCGGATATAACGAATGCTTCAAATGATTCGAGATTCAGTATATCTAATATAGAGAACTGTTCCTGCACAGTGTCATTTTTGCAGGAAAAAAAAGCTATTTAAAATCACTCGCGGCTATTGCCGGCAAATGAATTGTCGGATCCGTAACACAGAGAACAGTCATTCATTGAAGTCATTGATACAAAAAAGCGTGGGGGTCCCCCCAAATTCGATAACCAGGCCCTTCAGGTCTGCTATGGATATTAAGGGGGATCCCAGCCAAAAAAAATAGCATAGGGTCCCCCTCAAAATCCATACCAGACCCTTGAGGTCTGGGATGGATTTTAAGGGGAACCCCAGCCAAAAAAAATGGCGTGGGGTCCCCCTCAAAATCCATACCAGACCCTTATCCGAGCACGCAACCTGGAAGGCCGCAGGAAAAGAGGGGGGACGAGAGCGCCCCCCCCCTCCCGCCTGAACCGTACCAGGCCACATGCCCTCAACATTGGGAGGGTGCTTTGGGGGTCTGAGACCCCCAAAGCACCTTGTCCCCATGTTGATGAGGACAAGGGCCTCATCCCCACAACCATGCCCGGTGGTTGTGGGGGTCTGCGGGCGGGGGGCTTATCGGAATCTGGAAGCCCCCTTTAACAAGGGGACCCCCAGATCCCGCCCCCCCTGTGTGAAATGGTAAGGGGGTACAAAAGTACCCCTACCATTTCACCAAAAAAGTGTCAAAAATGGTAAAAATGACAGGAGACGGTCTTTGACAATTCCTTTATTAAAATCTTCTTTCTTCTTTCTTCTGGTCTTCCTTTCTTTTGCCGGAAATAGCCGCGAGTGATTTTAAATAGCTTTTTTTCTGCAAAAATGACACTTTGTCATTCGAATTCATTCGAATTCATTCATTATATCTGCTATAATAATTTCTTTCGAATTAGTTGAAATTCGATATTGGTAGTTGGATTCGAATAATTTGGAGCTGAAATTCGTAAATGGAATTTTTCCTGCAAAAATGACACTTTGTCATTCAAATTCATTTGAATCCATTCGAATTCATTTGAATTCATTCGAATTATTCGTTATATCCGCTATAATAATTTCTTTCATATTAGTTGAAATTCGATATTTGGTAGTCGGATTCGAATAAATTCGGCGCCGAAATTCGTAAACGGCCGATACGTATTCTTCTACATATTTTTGGTAAAAAAAATCGCAATTAGCGATTATTGATTAGTTTGCGCAAAAGTTATAGCGTTTACAAAATAGGGGATAGTTTTATAGCATTTTTATTAATATTTTTTTTTTATTAGTAATGGCGGCGATCAGCGATTTTTATTGCGACTGCGACATTTTGGCGGACACATCGGACATTTTTGACACATTTTTGGGACATTTGTCATTTATACAGCAATCAGTGCTATTTAAATAGCACTGATTCCTATGTAAATGACAGTTGTAGTTAGGGGGTTAACCACTAGGGGGCGGGGAGGAGTCAGTGTGACGTGTTGTGTTTTTTTTTACAGTAGGGGGGCGTGGCTGTACGTCTGACGTCATTGATCGGCGTTCCCGATGACAGGGAACCGCCGATCACTGACAGTCAGTGTAGGAAGCGCGGGGAGAGGTTTGTTTACATAGACCTCTCCCCGTTCTTCCGCTCCGTAACCCGATCGCGGGATACCAGCGGCGATCGGGTCCGCTGGTCCCGCGGCCGGGGTCACGGAGCTCCCGACCGGGTCGTGAGCGCGACCCACGGGCAGGCACATGCACGATCACGTACAGGTACGTGATTCTGCCTGCCCGTGCCATTCTGCTGACGTATATATGCAGTGGCCGGTCGGGAAGCGGTTAAAGAATGTTATAAACACCAAATATGTTTTTTTTGGGGAAAAGCCTTTTGGAAAGGCACTTGTGAATGTGCTTGAAGTAAAATTTTACCATATCAACAATGTGTGGCTTCCTTATTCCAAACCCCAAAAGCATTATTTGCGTAAAAAGTTGTTGAATTTGGTGGCAATGGGTGTTATTTACTAAAGGCTAATCCACTTTGCACTCCAAGTGCAGTTTCAGGTGCCCTTTTGCAGTGCACTTGTAGTGCATAGTGGATTCGTCTTTTGGAAATTACACTCACAGTGCTTTGTAATAAACCACCTATCACGCCTATCATTTTCAGGAATCCACACATTTCTGTCATGGTGGTGAAAAGGAGTATTTTTGGGGTCAGTAATGCACTACATACCTTAACTAGAAAAACTAGGATGCATCAGACCCACAACATGAGAAGATTATTTTTAGGAAGAAGAGACTGTAACCTCCTCTCGCCCAGAAAGTGCGTTTACACTGTTGAAGATAAAGGCCCAAAAAGAAACCATAAAATAAGGTAGAACACACCTACAAGAAACCAAAGCAGTAAATGAAAACAAATCTTAGTTCAGTTTCCAAAATAAATTTATTAAAAAATGCCTCTCACACATTGTCTGGCATATCAATGACCCCCCTACCCACAAAGTACTCTATATCTCTCTCTCTGACTTCAAGGGCGTTTAGAGGGGGCAAGCCTGGACGTACAGCTTCAAGGACTGTCAGGTTGGCATTTTGTGGGATGTCGGCATCAGGGCCAACAGACACAACATAGTTTGTGGAATGCCTTTTTAAAAAATTGTGCAAAATGCAGCAGGAAAGCACAATGGGGTTCAGTTTATATTCCGCCATGTGGATAGGTGTCAAAAAGAGGCGAAAGCAGCTGGCCATGATCCCAAAGGCATTCTCCACCACTCTGCGGGCTCTGGACAGCTGGAAATGAAAGACCCTCTGGTGCGGGGTGAGGGTCCTCATCGGGAAAGGCTGCATCAGATGGCTTGACAACGCAAGCGCTTCATCCGCGACAAAGACGAAGGGGAGTCTTCCGCATTCTCCTCTGGAGGTGGCAAGCACAGACTGCCACTCTGGAGACGCCAGTAGAACTCCGTGTGCGCAATGGCACCACCATCTGACATCCGGCCATTCTTCCCCCTGTCCACATAGAGAAACTCATATGTCGCCGACACCACCGCCAACATCACAATACTATTAAACCCCTTATAGTTGAAATAGTATGACCCCGAGTTGGGGGGTGGGACGATGCGGACGTGTTTCCCATCAATTGCACCTCCACAGTTACGAAAGTCCTAACGGCTGGCAAAGTGGGAGGCCACAGTCTGCCATTCGTGTGGCGTTGAAGGAAACTGTGGAGTCACACAAGAAAAAATAATTAGTCATTTTGCACATAAACATTGCAAGCAGATTATACAGAAACATTTTGGAACAAGATCAGAATAAAATTTTGCCCAAAAAGTATTTACAAACCAAAGTACAAGGTCCCCTTAGCAGATTACTCACCCCCCACCACTGCCCCCACTTCTGATGGGCCATTTCCAAAAACTAGGGGGGGGGGATTGGACAGGTAATCCTCTCCACTTCATTGAGAGCTGAATGCCTAAACAATGTGTGATAGTTTGGCCACACCCTCCTTACTTAACAGTATTGGCAGCCCACCGGACAGTTAAGAAGTGTCCTAATCCCAAATGAAAAAAAAAAAAACGCATAAATGGAAGCACATTTTGAAATTCTGCTCTTACCTATCAAGCTAATAATAGGAGGGGAAAAAAAAACATTTCACATTTGAAAGTATTGAGGCAGGCCCTTGCACTACATGCTTTGCTGAATTTATCCCTAAATCTGACCACTAAAGAGGTAGGTATATAGTGTGTATTGAGCTTGGCTTTTCCACCAAAAAAAAACAAAAAAAGAGGGGACTCTGCATGAAGAAAAAACACACAGAAAACATTTGTGGATATTTTAGGGGGTGTTTAGGGGAAACCAATACTATGGAGCAGACAAAATACATTGCTAAGTGACTAGGCCATAGGTGTATAAGGTGTAAGTGAAGGCAAAAATGCATGAAGGACAAAAAAATAAAACATTCTAAGGTTCCAGCATGCATGAGGACAAAGGGGCACAGCATATTACAGCATATTGCAATCCTGGTGATTAGGGAACGAGAAAAGAAATACAAGACATTAGCAAACAGTAAATACATAGAAGGGAATAGTAAAGGAGAAATGTTACCTTAATATAGTCCTCCTGCAGGATCTGGATAATGGCAGAACAGGTCTCTGGAATAATGATTCCCAGAGCCTGGGGAGAGATACCTGTGGAGAACTTCAGGTCCTGAAGGCTTCTCCCTGTCACCAAGTACCTCAATGTGGCAACAAGCCTCTGCTCCGGAGTTATGGCTTGCCTCATGCAGGTATCCTGCCTGCTGATAAAAGGGGTCAGAAAAGCCAACAGAAGGTGAAAAACGGGGTCCGTCACCCTGAGAAAGTTCCTGAAATCATCAGGATTATTCTCCCGGATCTCACGAAGAAAAGGCATGTGCGAGAATTGGTCACGCTGGAGCAACCAATTCTTGGTGCATGAACTCCTCCTCCCCTTTTCATGGACTGGGCTTGGGTCAAAGCTAAAAGCCCAACACCAAGCCCCTGCACATCGCACATTCCGACAACAAAATCCATGGGATTTTTTCCGATGGATGTTGGCTCAAACTTGTCTTGCATACACACGGTCGCACAAAGTTGTCGGAATTTCCGAATGTCAATAACGCGGTGACGTACAACACGTATGACGGTACTAGAAAGAGGAAGTTCAATACCAAGTGCACCACTCTTTGGGCTCCTTCCGCTAATATCGTGTTAGTAGAAGTTTGGTGACAGACGATTCACGCGTTTCAGCTTCTGCTTTTACGATCGTTACTGCTCTTCAGTTTGTGCTTGTGGGTTCGTATTTCTATTACGTATTTGGTTTTCAGTGCATACTTGTCTGCTCGTATCTGATTTTCAGCTCCGGCATTTGTTTTTCAGTGATTTCTGTTAGTTCGTTCTGACCAGCCTACCGTTTTGAAGCCATGATGTGTGCCCTGGGGTACAAAGGCTTCGCAAATTTCAGCAGTTTCTCCAGCGTTGATTTCCTCTTTATTTTGTTATGACCCAGAATAAATGGCTATTTCTTTTTCAGAAATGTTTTTTACTTCAAAAAGGACAGTTTGTAAGTAGGCAGGTACATTTCAAAAATACAAGGTCAAATTAACAAGGGACACCAACCAACCTCCTTGAGGTAAAAAAATACAAGATGGCACGGAGTTCCGGAGATGGCCGCTTAGCCAGGAGCTCCGCACTACCCCAGCCAGCCAGCTAGCCCCACAGCTCGCCAGGAGCGACAATCCGACCACCCGCGGATCCCCCACACATCGGGGCATCCCCCCACATGCACGGAGCCTCAGCCAGACGTAGCCTGGGGCCGCAATTCATAACCCTGGATCCGGCCGGCGGATCCAAGATGGCGACCGCCACGAGGCAGCACCCGGCCTACACGGAGGAAACACATGAGGGGAGACAGGAAAATTTCCCTTCAACCCTACAATGCACCCCTGTGGCACAGGGATTCCTTCAGCATGAACTGTCTCCGTCCCCAGCCTCCACAGAATCCTTAATAGGCCGCTCCATGGACAGATACACTATCTCCCCTGCTGAGCCTCATGCTGCGCTCCAAGCTGTCCCTCTTCACACTGACCCCATGTCAGCATCCTTCTCAATGTTTAATTTATACATGAAACTGTCAGATCTGCTCTCCCAAACAGCTGCCAAGATCACAGGAGATCTGAAACAGGATTTTCAAAACCTGGGCACCAGAATTGACTATATTGAGCATAAGATGGAACAAACAATTGCTGTGACTAATCAGAATTCTGATCACCTACACACAGTACAAGATCAATTGGATATCGCCTTGTCCAGAATTGACGATTTGGAAAATAGGTCAAGAAGGTATAACGTTAGGATCAGAGGCCTTCCTGGATCCGTCACCAACATACCAGCTGCGGTACAAAACATGATCCAAACCCTAATCCCAAATGTCCCTCAACACCGCCTAGAACTGGACAGAGCCCACAGAGCATTGGGACCCCCCAGGAAAGACGGATCATGCCCCCAAGAGACGTCATTGCAAAGCCCCACTATTACGCCATCAAGGAAGAAGTGATGAGACAAGCACGCTCCGCTCCCAAAGTATTGTGCCTTGGACATCCTGTACAAATTTATGCAGACCTGTCCCCTTCCACCATGCAGCGCAGACACTCACTAAAGCCGCTACTTCAGGTCCTTATGCAAAAGGACATTAAATACAAATGGGCCTTCCCGTTCGCAGTCAAATTCTCGGACAACGGCAAGACTTATGCATTCTCAACATTCCCTGAAGGGGAAAGACTATTGCTGCGACTCAAACTTATCTCCCAAGAAGCAGACATGGAGGTTTCCCACAACGTGCCCGGATCCACCAAGAGACCAACCCTGACTAGCCCAGAATCTCCGCTTTGGAACAAGACAAAGACCAAGAAGGCAAAGGACAATGGCCCTCCTTGAAGAATCTCAAGATGACTTGGACTGTCCTGTGATCCTAATGATTGGTTGTTTCTGGTCTTCTTCGAACCAGATGCCCTGATGGTGTTCATCATGAACACATGACTTTTATTATTTTTCATAGCTACTTTTGGCTCCCCAATGTTTGACTAATTTGTTGGATGAGTCACTCCTAGGGGTGTACATACCTCTATTCTGACTGGGGGAAGGGCGGGTGGCACCAGATACAGAGCCTGTTGAGTTTTGATACCCGCCTAATATATACCATACTCTCTCCTGGTTGCTGTGTTACACGCAATTTCTATAGTAATAGGGGGCGCCCTGGCTGGGGTAGGCCCCATGTGCCTCCACCTCACCCTTAGACTCCAGACGGTATCTGGGGGTGCGGCTGTCTGTCCCGTTTGGGAACAGACACTGTTACCTATTTGGTAGAAGTCCCTAGGGGGAGTCTCCCCCCCTGGGAACTGTCTCTCTAGTTAGGAGACAAATCCTTTCTCTCTTTCCCACTCTTTTCTTCTTTCCTTCCCATGCCTATCCCTGATATCTTGTGCCTAATGAGAGTTTTTATTACAGAACCTACTTCTCTAACATTGGTGTCAAGCTCCCAACTTCCAAGGTGGTATGCCGTTGTACTACATGACCGTGGGGTCAGAAGACGTCTAAGGGTAAGTGACGAGATATGCCGAGCTGACGCTCCTCTCGCGCCTCATGGCTGACACACCACAGACCCATCTCAAAATTGCCTCCCACAATGCGCAAGGTCTGAACTCTCTACTCAAAAGAAAGAAACTGTTCACACATTACAAATCCCTTAAACTGGATATTCTGATGATTCAGGAAACCCATTTCCCAATGCGGTACAGTCCTAACTTCATACACGCTCACTACCCTCACTTCTATCTAGCAAAGGTAGAAAACAAAACCAGAGGGGTTGCGATTTTCTTTTCAAAGTCATGCGACTTCACCTTTATATCTGATTATAAGGATGTGGAGGGGAGGTTCATTTTGGTCAAAGGGACTATCGGAGGTCACATTTACTCCCTAGTCTCCTATTATGCCCCAAACAAAGGACAGGAACAATTTTTCAGACGTATCCTAGACGAACTTTCCCCTCTGCTAGAGGGCACAGTTATATGGGGGGGAGACTCCAATATAGCGTTTGACCAGGCACTGGATAAATCCAAACCCCCCGAGACACAGCTTACCAAACCCACAAGGGCGAGCCTCAGGGTAGAAAAACTTCTGCACAACAGGGGCCTCATAGATGCATGGAGGGAATTCAATCCTTCCAAAAGAGATTTCACCCACTATTCCTACCCGCACGACCCCTATGCCAGAATTGACCATATTCTGGTCTCCCCAGACTTACTCCCAGCAATTCTTAAATCCCACATAAGAGATACGGTCCTCTCAGATCCCTCTCTAGTCGTTATGCACATTCGGTCTAGCGCACACATGACAAAACGGGGACAATGGCGCCTAAATGGGTACATACTCTCCAATCCAGTGCAGGTAACGGAACTAAATAAGGCTCTGACTGACTACTTCACCCTAAATAACGTAGGGAACATCTCACCGGAGACACTATGGGCGGCACACAAAGCCGTGATCAGGGGTAAGATCATACAAATGGGATCCCGGCTCAAGAAAGAACACATGATACATATAGAAAGACTAGAAGGTTCTTACAGATCAGCTAAAGCTCAACATAAACGGAACCCTTCCCCGACCCTACTAGCCCAAGTTGAAAAACTAAGATTAGAACTCAACCTGGCCCTTACGACAAAAGCGGAAAAATCAATCCGCTGGAGCTCGAATAAATTCTACACTCAGAAGGGTAAGATAGGCCCCATGTTAGCTTCTAAATTATCTCCTAAGTTTTCCTCTTTCCCCAAAATCAGAATTGCAAACCACGGTCTAACGGCTAACCCCTCCAAGATGCCTTTCAGAAATTTTACGCTGACCTCTACAGTGCCCCACCCCAATCCCCAAGTAGTTCAGTAACCGACTTTATGGATGGCGTACCTATTCCAAGTTTAGCTGACGAACATAGGGAAACCCTAGAAGCCCCATTCACGACGGAAGAGGTGGCAACAGTAATAAAAGGCCTCAGGACAGGATCGGCGCCTGGCCCCGACGGGCTTTCGGCTCCCTATTATAAGACCTTCACAGAAACCCTGGTCCCACATATGACGAAATTCTTTAACCACTTGACTCAAGGCAATCCCTTGGATTCACAACTGAATACAGCTTATATTACGGTCATTCCTAAACCTGATAAGAACCCAGAAGAAGTAGGAAACTACCGCCCCATCTCACTCATTAACTCAGACCTCAAAATACTCACAAAAATTATGGCGGTACGCCTATCGTCCTTCATCAGCAAATATAT
The DNA here is from genome assembly GCA_028564925.1 of Lithobates sylvaticus. Taxonomy (NCBI): domain Eukaryota; kingdom Metazoa; phylum Chordata; class Amphibia; order Anura; family Ranidae; genus Lithobates; species Lithobates sylvaticus. The sequence continues at coordinate 118,231,071 of CM053032.1, read as the reverse complement.
ACACAAGGACCAGGTGGGGTTCATACCTGGCAGGCAAGGCCCTGACCAAATTAGGAGGGCGATAGATATCGTGTCCATTCTTCAATCTAACTGGGATGGGGGGCCAGCACAACAGGGATTCTTATTGGCGCTGGATCTTCAAAAGGCGTTCGACTCAGTGTCATGGTCCTATCTATTCCCCCTTCTGGAGCGATGGGGCTTCGGCCCTCGCTTCAGAGGAGTGATACACTCCCTTTACTCACAGCTTAAGGCCCAAATACGCATACAGGGACACTATTCCACTCCAATAGATATTGCCAGAGGGACCAGACAAGACTGCCCATTGTCCCCGATCATTTTTGCCTTAGCAATAGAAACACTAGCTATAGCAATACGACTCAACCCAGATATCCAAGGGGTCAAATGCGGAGAGCATACCCACAAATTCGGCCTCTTCGCTGACGACATGCTCTTATTCTTAACGTCTCCCATCACTTCCCTCCCGAACCTGTTTAAAACACTCACAGACTTCTCCAGAATCTCGGGATTAAGGGTGAATTACACTAAATCACAAGCACTAAACGTCTCTTTCCCGCCCTCCACGGTTACCCTTCTTCAAAAATCCTTCCAATTCCTTTGGGGAACGGGCTACATCAAGTATTTGGGGATATCCCTCACAGACAGAACAGAATCCTTATACTCTAACAAATATCCCCCGCTATTTCAAAAACTGGTAGCTGAAGGTTTGGTCACAATATAAGCTTTCCTGGATAGGCCGAGTCAACTCCATCAAAATGACCCTAATCCCTAGAATCCTTTACTTCTTTAGGTCCCTCCCAATATCTATTCAAAAAGATCAACTCAAGCCCCTACAAAGTAAAATCCTAAAATTTATCTGGGGGAAATCGGGATATAGAATACCCCAACACACTCTACACCTACATAGGAGAAAGGGGGGACTGGGGTTACCATCCCTCTTTAAATACTATCAGGCGGCTAGGTTAGTCCAATTCTCCACGGTCTACTCAACATGTGAAAAACCAGACTGGGTCAATATTGAAAGGCAAGCTGTACCCCAGTACACTCTGGACTACCTACTATGGTGTTCACAAAAACAAAGGCCAGCGATTTTATCCCCCTCCCTCTCCCACTCTTTGGGATAGAATCCGTAAATCTCAGGCCCTCGTCTCCAAGGCACAATCTCTCTCCCACATCTTTCGTAACCCGGATTTCCCGCTCGGGATGGTCATTAAGGCATTTCAGTGGTTTCTTGATAAAGGACTGTACCGCATTGGACACTATTTTATGAATAAAGGACCTCTTACCCTGAATTTTTGTACCCATAAACTAGAGATGCCAATCTCCGAGAAATTCAGGTTTGGTCAAATATCCCACTTCCTACACAAGGTTTGGACGGAAAAACCCTTACCCCCCAATTTCACTGATTACGAACTGTGGTGTGGCCAAGCCAGGGGTCAGAGGGAAGGCATATTGGTCATATACTCGTCACTCACGCAACCAACAGGCAAATCCACTTATATGACTGAATGGAAGGCCGACCTCCAACACGAGTGGGACTTGGATACTTGGCACCAAGCAGGATCTAAGGCTTTTAGAGGTATACTCAATACTTCTCTAATGGAAGCGAACATTAAAGTACTCATGAGATGGTACATGACCCCATCCAGATTGGCATCGATAGTTCCCTCAGCGGACCCCTGCTGTTTCAGAGGGTGTCAAATAAGGGGCACCATGGTGCACATATGGTGGGAATGTCCCAGAATTAGGCCGCTATGGTCAAAAGTCCTCACTTTGATTACCAAGGTCACAAAATGTTCAGTTCCCAGGACTGCGGCAGTAGCACTCTTAAATGCGAATATTACCAATGTTTCCTAGCCCAAGCATAGGCTGATCCACTTTATTCTGCTTGGAGCTAAACTAACCATTGCTGGAGCTTGGAAACGCCCGAAGACTGCCTTCTCAGCGATTGTCCGCAAGATCTCTTGGATAATGGCACATGAGAAGTTAGCCAGTATACTGCTAGACACATATCATAAGTTTGAAGCTGTTTGGGAACCATGGGCGTCTCACTGTGGGATATCTCTTGTTCCGGGAGTTCCCTCAGACAATTCTCTATTACCTAGCTAAAGTGCGGGACACCCCCTCCTTCCCTTTTACCCACTTCCCCTCTTTCAGGCTTTTCTTTTTTCTTCCTTACTGTTCTATCTTTCTCACGATAGCTCTGTTAGTGCCAGCTATCTTTCATGTAAGCTTAATGTGGTTGTTAGAAAGGCACAGGTGGGCGTGTCCGACTTCCGGTATGTGAGGAGCGTTTTCCTGTGAGCTCCGGACCGCGCTGAGATCCTTCTATAATCCTACCCGGCCTAATCCTACCCGGCCTAAGGCTACTAATCTTACCCCTGGACACCTAGGACGGCTGCGGAACACTTCGGGCGCATGAAGATGGTGAATAAATATGGCCCGAAGGCCGGAAGGACGCCCGCGGACCGGCTGGCCCGCTATGCACACGAGGCCAGCCAAGATGGCGCCCAGCAGACTGACACGCAGCACGGAGCTCCTTCTAAGGACGGGAGCCAGTGGACCGAGGGGGACACGGACAGGATTGATCCATCTGACCCATTAGCCGGTCCCCTGCCCTCTCCTTCATCGGATGTGGAGGAGGGAGGCTCCGGTTCACAGGGGAGCGAACCGACCTTAGCTCAAATCATGGACACCATTAAAAGCTGCCATGCAGCGCTGACCACTCAAATAGAGACCATCAGAGTGGACTTTGCAATATTGAAGGATGATGTCAAAAAAATCAGACATCGGGTCACTAATGCAGAGCAAAGAATTGGAGCAGTGGAGGATGATCTTAATCATCATCTGATACAGGTGAGAGATGTTGCGGCGGACCACAAGTCCCAGGAAGCCAAACTCAGGGACATTGAAGATAGACTCAGGAGGAACAACCTACGCTTCCTGGGCTTCCCGGAAGGGTCGGAGGGTAAGAAACCTGAGTAATTCCTGCTGTCCTGGCTCCAACAGACCTTTGGAGCAGATAGCTTCTCCCATTTATTTGCCATCGAATAGGCTCATAGAGTCCCTCTGCGGGCTCCACCACCCGGCAGATACCCCAGACCCATGCTGGCACGTTTTCTCTACTTTAGAGATAAAGAAATCATCCTACGCAAGGCCCGCACCATGCCAGATCTTCTGTGTGGGAACCAGCGAATCACCATCTTTCCGGATTTCTCAGCTGCGACACAGAAGCAGCGGGCAGCATTTCAAAGTGTAAAGCAGCGCCTGAGAGAACGCAGCCTCCCATACAGCATGTTATATCCTGCACGACTGCGGGTGGTACACAACGGAAAGACCCAGTTCTTTACCTCTCCAAAAGATGCAAATCAGTGGCTGGAAACACTGGGTGCTGCAAGATGAATCCTCCTTAACCTACTGCACAGATATGGATGACAGCTTAGAACGCTATGCAGACATCTCTGAATACATATAGCAGTATTGTCCACGGGGACTGATGAACATCCTTGAAGATCTCGGTAGCTACAGGGTCTAAAGATGTTACGCATAGATTGGCGCGGTTTGTAAGTTGCTCAACTGACTACCACATACTCATCCTTGCACCCCCGATCCGGCTGGATTGGAGGAATTACCCCCCTAGGGTGACTCTTTTTTGCTGATTCAATGTTTGGGGACGAAGTCCGTGGGTGGTTTGGGGCTACGGGCAGGGAGGGGGGAAGGGGTGTTGGGATCCTATGTTGTGGATCACAGTTTTATTGTTATGATCTAAATAATTTCACGGACGATGGGTACAGGGTACAGGGTCAGGTAAGGAATGTACTGAGTGCAGCAAAATGTATGCAATTTTCTGTAGCTTATTTGCAAACTGTGTGGGTGGAATGCCTTGGAAGGGGCTGGGGGACCGGGGTCTTTACAGGCCCAGGCCTCTGGAACCCGCAGCACAGATTCTTCTATTCTCTCACCATGCAGGCTCTTAAAGTAGTATCCTGGAATGTGCGTGGTCTCAATTCTAGGATTAAGAGAGCTCTGGTATTTAGAACGGAACACGCCATGCCGTCGTGAGACGCCGGCGTAGAGGGAGGAGCCTGGTGACAGCGGAGGAACAGGCCGCATGGATCTCCGGCGGGGAATACGATCCGGGACAGGCTGGGTGGTGGTGAGAGTCCACCTAGCAGCTGCCTAAACCCGCCGGAGAAGACCCCTGGAGTGCTCTGGTGCAAACTCCCTCCCCACACAGATTACCGCATTTGGAAGTCCGGCGGGAGAACGCGAACACCCGGACGACGCAGAGAAGGGGATAAGCTCCTCCCGAGAACCAGGAAGGCACACCCGGAGGCATACTAGTTGCTGCAGACCTCACGGCTATAGGTCCGGTGTACATCCGAGAACGGGACCCCACATAAAGCATCCCTGGGTAACCTACAGGCTCAGAACACATGCCGCTCCAGCCTCTTAAGCTGCAACCTACCACGGGCACTCAGCACAGCGGAGACCCTCAGCGTAGTGGAGACCATCATTATCCCGCCCAGCTGACGGACGGCAACCCCTCAACTGAACATCAGGTGACTGGGGAAGGGATTTTTTAGACTGGCATCCCTCTAAGGTATGGAGTATTTTTTCTTTTTTATCTTCTGATATTTTGAAAGAAAGCTTTGAATATTTTCTGAAGAAAGGGAAGGAAAGGAAGGAGAAAGGGAAGAAAAAAGGAAAAAAAAAAGGGGAAAACTTCCTGAACTCTCTCACAGACCTATCATAAGCTTAGATGGACATTACATGTGGATATACATTTTGACTGTTTGATAAGGCCGGAACTGCCGGTATATTTCACTTAAAGGGCCATCCACTGCATGCTGGACGAACCAGCATTATAAATATTATTGACTACATGAGATATTTAAACTTTCTAGAGCTGGATGAGAGCGGCAGAGAAAATTGCACTATTTTGAGACCTGATAGGTCGGTACGGTATGGTTGGGACAGCAAGGACATATGTAATAAAGCCTGAGGGCCCTGCATAGTGGCAACTGCAAGGGGACATGCAATAAAGAGACATTGAATTATACCTGTGATGAACTCAAATTACAAAGAGCAACCCCAACTTTTTAAACAACACAGGTGCAACTTAAATTATCTGTACACTAACTAGATAGTGTCCCTGCGAAGAAATAAGATCTGGCAGCATTTTATATAAGTGTTCTTGAAAGGAAGTATTCTTTTTGATCTGGGTGCCACGATTAAATTCAAGAGCTTATTAAACATACAGGTTATACAGTAGGAGCGGATGTTCTTTTTTCTTTGTTGCGAGGTATTCTCTTTTTCCCTTTTTTTTCATATATTTTTGCCTCTACCGTGGGTCCATCCGACCTTAGAGTATCCTACATAGACTTTGTGTATATGGAACATAGGTTCAGGCAAACAAACCAACCACTAGGCCAAAAAAGCGCACTACTTGAGGCATAGCCCCAATCCTTAAAAAAAGGAGATTTCCTTACGGACCTATTACTGAAACCAAACTAAAGGGTTTGGGTGCAATGGCCAATGCTGCAGGCGTCATAGCCTAAAAATGAAAGGGAGATCACAAAGAGCAACAGAGCCTAAAACCCCCAAAGAGAGCTTAAACACCAGTACCATACAAAAATACCTTAAAGATATCAGTATAAAAAGCCCTGAGATGGAGAAGAAACAGGGGGCTAAGGAAAAAAAGAAAGAGCTAGAAAAACAAAGAGCAGAGCAAGCCGGAACAGCCAGGCTAGAAAGGGAGTCGGAGAGAGTTGGGGACGGCGGACCTAGCCCACCACAAAGTGATTTTACACAAATACCAACAAAAACCGAAATGGCAGAAATGTTTGCTAAATTAGAAAACTCTATTAAAAGGGAAATTACAAATATCAGAATAGATATGGGCTTTCTATTGAAAAGAATGGAGAAAGTAGAGGAATTCTCAGCAGAACAGGCAAAAGAAAATTTGGAGATCAGGAAGCAGCTGGACAAAATGGAAATTGGCCAAAGGGACATGAAATACAAAATGGAAAGTATGGAAGACCAGAGTAGAAGACAAAACTTGAGGATAAGATCCCTCCCGGAACAGAGAGGGGAAGACCTTAGCTTAAAAATGAAAAGTATTTTCAAGCCTGTCTTAGATATGACTGAAGATAAGGATTTAAAAATTGATCGAGTGCACCGCATCAGGAAACCCTTAGGGGTTAGAGAGGAAGTACCCAGAGATGTCCTCATTAGGTTCCATTCATATTATGATAGAGCACGTATTTGGAGCAAACTCAGGGGTAGCCCCCCTTTAAAATTTGAAACAACGGAGCTACAGGTCTTTCCGAACCTTTCGGCAGGGACTCTTGCAAGGAGAAGACAGCTGCGGCCATTATTGGAGAATTTACGTTTACTAAACATAAAATATAGTTGGGGATTTCCAACAGCCCTGATAGTCACAAGATCAGGGAGAACAGTCCGTATGAAATTCTTGGAAGACCTCTCAAATTTTTGCCAGGAATTGGAGATTCCGATCCCCAAAATTCCTGATATCCGGAACTAATAAAATAAACCCCGGTGGGACTCCCCCTCCCTTTTTTTTTGGAGGAGTATTCAGGGGGGAAGTGGTGGGAGAGGGGCGGGGTGCTGGAGGCGGACGGTGCCTCTGTCCGTCTGATTCGGAGCTCCACCCCAGAGGCGCTGTGGACAGGAGGTGTCTCTAAGAGATGCCTCGCTGTACACATAAGGTCGGTATCGACCAGGGGTTAGGGGGGAAGGGCGGGGGGAGGGGTCGGGGGGAGGGAGGCGTAAGGGAGGAGGGGAGGGGTGGGAAAAGGTCCCTACCTTGCAAGAACAATTGAATAAATATACGGTCCAGGTTCGGTCGCTCTACTTTCATCACCTTGAAGAAATATGGCAGATAGGGATTTGAAATTAATCACGTACAATGTGAAAGGGTTAAATTCGCAGAGAAAAAGATATAAGATAATGCAGGAATTGTATACCTATCAGTCTGAGATTGTTTTTTTACAGGAGACTCATTTATCTCTAGAGAGTAACACCAAGATCATGTCCTATGAGTACCCTATGTGGTTTTATGGAGACTCTCCAACAAGAGGTGCCAAGGGGGTGGCAATAGGGTTTGCGAAAGATATTAGGTTTGTTCTGTTGGAGAGGCTGGTTGATCCGGAAGGCAGGTTCCTATTTATAAAGGGTAGAATTGGGGACAACACAATTACATTAGCAAACATATATAGTCCAAATAAGAACCCGACTGGGTTCCTAATCCAGATTCTGAGTCGCCTGGCGAGTTTTCGGACTGGAGAATTAATAGTGGCCGGCGACTTGAATTTTGGTTGGGACCCCAATATGGATTCTACATCAAGATCCCGGACTATGAGCACCAACCAGCTAAAAAAAATAAAAGAGAAACTGAGGCTAAGTCAGTTAGTAGACGTCTGGAGGGCGCAACATCCAAATATTAAAGACTTCACTTTTTTTTCCCCAGTACACGGGACGTATTCCCGCTTAGATTATTTTTTTGTAGACCATAAATCTTTAGATAGAGTGGGTAAATCTC